>CM053624.1:245022052-245038216 GCA_028646595.1 Phalanger gymnotis
TTTCATTCAACTAGAAAATAAGATCCACAGGCAATGGGGCGTAGAGATTTATCTTGCCCTACAAGAAAGGAAGGGAAAGGGGGACGAGAGGGGAGTGAGGTGACAGAGGGGAGGGCAGACTGGGGAACAGGGCAACCAGAGTGTATGCCATCTTGGAGTGGGGGGGGGGGAACAGGGAGAAAATTTGTAATTCAAACTCCTGTGAAAATCAATGCTGAAAACTAAACATATTAAAAATAAATTTAAAAAAATTACAAAAAAAAGAATTGAGAAGACCACATAATTTACTTATAAATAAATTATTAGGATCACATAGGTTGGTGGGAGTGGGAAACTCACATGAATAAGTTTATGATATTTCATAAACAGGAAAATCACAATTATTCCAATATCCCATGTTGTCTGAAAAGAGCACTCTTTAATGTTATGATTCCTGGAGATACGTGGGTTCCTACAGAGGGCTAGTGCATCCTTCTCAGTCCTTGCTCTAAAAAATTCTCCTACATTGCCTTCTGTTTAGCAGGATCCTTTTGGGTAGAACTGAGGGGAAGTATGTCACGGAGGATAGGAATAAAAAAAAAAGAATTCTTTCTCTTACCATAGTTGAAGTTCAGAAAAGGAAGCAAACAAAATGAGAGATTAATTATCATGTATGGCAAATTTAATATACAAATAAAACAACTGTATATGACATCGGCTCACAATTTTGTATATTATGCTATTTATTCTCTTTGCATACTGAAATGTACATTTTTTATTATTAACTTCATAGTAGTAATTTTAAAAATCATCCATTTGCAGAATTCAAAACCAGTCCAGTGTCAAGGGAACAGGCAATGCTTTTGACTGGTTTGCTCATTGGCTCTTTTTCCTTAGTGAGTCCAATCACACCAAATCTATATTGGTAATCCATTGCTTGGGTGGTATAAGTCTAAATGTGTTCTGCTTTCACCTCCCACCCCCACCCCCATGGGATCATTTGATTGGTTCCGTCCAACTCAGAGGAAAGTAAAATGATTTATGCCCTTCTCCTGTTCTACTCTCCCCCTGTGAGTCTGATTACAGAAAGAGTCCAGCAGCTTCTTGGTGCCAGGGCTGACAGGATGATACCTTATCTTTGTCAGTGGAGAGGAAACAGTTTGCTTCATGCCTGAATGAAACTCCTCATTATCAGCGTCAGAAAAAAAAGAAAGTAAAAAAAAACCAAACCTAATGCAGAAAGAGAAGATGGAATAAGGAAAACCAAATCTTTTCTTCCTAAAGTCATTCATCATAGGCTTTAGTAGCAAAATGTTCCCAAACTCTCAGTGTAGTCTCATGAAACCAGAGCTGACTTCTTGCTAAATTCCAATATTAGTCACAGTCCTGTGGTCACGAATTGTATTTATTTATTTATTTATTTGTCTTTAAATTAAAAAAAAAAGAGGAAAGTTTCTCATTCCTGTAACAATTTATTTTATGTGATGGGGCTGTGAGGGATTGGAGGGAGGAGAAAAGAGGGAAGGGGGAAAAGATTGTTTGGCTTCTCCATTTACAGGTGACCACAGAAAACACTAAAGGAGAAGAAAGGAATCTCTCAGAACCTGGTAGAAGCCAAACTTCACCAAGTAGGAACAATGAAGGCAGTGTTACAAGTGAAAAAGAACCTTTCAACAAGTATGGGTGTATGGGGGTGGGGTGGGGAGTGATATTAAAAATAAAACCCGGCACCATTTGCTACAGACTCTCTCCAACAGTCCTGACCAAAGAGGGGCACACAAGCTTGCTCCCATTAGCTTGTTAACAGAGAGCTATACATCTGATCAAGATGTCCCATAGGAATGATTCATGGGAATAACCACAGACAGGATAAACTCTACTTCCTTTCATACATCTTTGTCATTATGAGGCACCTGCTCTGTGATGGTGGTGCATTATCTCCAGATCTGCAAGTGGAGCAAGGGTAAACTTGAGCAGAATCCTAAACCTTATGATATATAGAAATGGCATGTTAATACTTAACGTGGCAGGGAGCTGAGCTACAAGATGCATACAGGTTGGTAATGCTGTCTGAGACCTTTGATCAAAGAGGCAGTATATGATGTCAAGAGGCAAAAAAAGCAAGGTCCTTGGACTCAAGGAGTCAGGGTTCAGATTCTAGCTTCTGGCATTATGCTAGCATTGGGAATGTGAGCAAGTTTGGACCTTGATTTTTAAATCAATCTCTCTCTCTCCCTCTCTCTCTCTCTCTCTCTCTCTCTCTCTCTCTCTCTCCCTCTCCCTCCCTCCCTCCCTCCCTTTCTCCACCCCATCCATTTATATTATTGATATCTTTTGTATTTATATTGCCATAGTTTTCAAACATATTCCCCCTCCCATAGCCAGAAACCACCCCTTGTACTTTGTAACAAAGAAGGAAGAAAAAAAGAGTTTAACAAAAGCAACTGACATTTTAGCAGAGCCTGACAGCTTATACAATATTCCACAAATATAGACCGCCCCTGCCTGCGAAAAGAAGTGACAGAAGTGCATTTTCACAATCTGTCTCCAGGGCCAAGCTTATAATTATAATTACGTTGATTCAATATCTTTTGTGGTTATTTTTATTGTTCTCTCATTTACATTGTTGTGGTCATTATGTATAGTGCTTTCCTGGTTTTTATTTCATTCTGCATCAGTTCATATATCTTTCTATCCTTCTCTTAATTCTTCATATTAATTTCTTATATTTCTCTGTTTCCACTTTTGTAATATGGGGATATTGATAGTATTTGTATCATATTTATTTGTTTTAAAATTAAAAAAATGTTTCTCATGACTAAAACAATTTATTTAATGTGGTGGAGTAGGATTCCTTTTGGAATCATTGTGGGAACATTGTTTTGTAAAGTTTAAAATGTTAGATGAATTATCAGCGTTATTCTAACTCTCTTTTACCTCCATGTTTAATCTGCCTGATAATTTCCATAGATACCAAAGACCAAGTAAGGTACTGATAGGACTGAGCTGAAGAAGTTATCCGTTTTGTCTTTCACACTTGCCCAGACTCTTTTTGATGTCATATGTGTTATCTTATTTCATTCTTTTCCCTTAACCCTTGTCTCTTATATAGACAGCCTAGTAAATAATACAAGTGTTAAAATTTGAAATGTCTTGGAGTGGAAGCCCTAGGAAGCCATCTTCATTCATAAAAACAGACCAAAATAAAACAAAAAGATCCCACAACACCCCTGGAATCCCGTATAATTCATCTCCCTGGATTAACAAGAGTTTTCTTTTAAAATTCCAATAAATATGCAATATATAATAGAAAGAGCTCTAGCGTCTGATCCTGACCTCATAGAACTGAAGGGGAAGCATTCCTCTTGCTTCTTGGAAAAAAAAGATGGTGGATAGTAGATGGGGAATGAAGCATACACTTTCAGGCATGGCCAATAGGCTAATTTGTTTTGCTCAGCTGTACTTATTTAAAGAGTGTCGAGAAAACATTGGGGTTCAGTCATGTCTGACTCTTCATGATTCCATTTGGTGTTTTATTGGTAAAGATACTGCAGTGGCTTGCTGTTTCCTTCTCCAGCTCATTTTACAGTTGAGGAAACAGAGGCAAACGGGGTTAAGTGATTTGCCCAGGGTCAAAAAGCTAGTAAGTGTCTGAGGCCAGATTTGAACTAAGGCAAATGAATCTTCCTGACTCCAGGTTCAGCACTCTATCCATTGTACCATCTAGCTGCCCTTATAGTGGGGGTAGGGGATGGGGGGGAGGGAGAAAACACTCTAGAATTGATCAAGAGACCTGGATTTGACTTGTGATTGTCAGTTTCTAGCTATGTAACTTAAATTAAGTCACTTAACCTCTCTAGGCCCTTTTGCTCATTTTGCTCTTCATTATTTCATGCAAGTTTTTGCATGCTCATCATTTCTTATAGCACAGTAGTATTCCGTCACAATCATATACCACGTTGGACATTAAGGTCCCTCTCAGTTTAAAAATGAGTGTGATTCTATCAAAATGCATCATCTACAGCTGGGCCTCTGAGATTGTGGCCAAATTAAGTAGAACTGAAAGATTCAATTGGTCTAATAAATAGACTCTAACTGGTCTTGGGAAGTAGGGTTGTCTCCCTACAGAACAGAAAAGTCAAGCTTTGCCCTCTCATGCTCCTTGGTCTATGATTGTGATGGAGTGCTACTCTACTATAAGAAATGATGAGCTCGATGGTTTTAGAAAAGCATGCAAAAACTTACATGAAATAATGAAGAGCAACATTAGCAGAACCTAAAGAATATTGTATATGGTAACAGCAATGTTGTTTTAAGAACAACTTTTACCCAAATTAAGTACAAAGGACATATGAAGGAAGAAGCTATCTGTACCTAAAAAAGAACTGGTAAATAGATGTATAGAATGATTTTACATATACATATATATACACATATACTAGATATATACACATACACATACATGTGTGTACATACATATATATATGTGTGTGTATATATATTTTAGATAGGGAGGGTAGAAAAAAGGGGAAAAAGACATTTACATGATAATTTTTAAAGGAATAGCAAGTTGTACATAATAGATTTAGAGTATCATGTGCAATCTCTTTTTAAAAATATATACTTTGTTATGGAAATGCTTGTCTTATCCCACAAATTAAAATTTAAATAAATTAAAATAAAAAATAAAAGCATTATAGGATCTAGAGCTTAGATGCCATGTAATTTAACTGTCTCATTTTGTAGTTGAGGAAATTAAGGCCTTGAGTGAATACCCATCAGGTCCACTCCAGGGGTGGAGAAACCTCAGCCTTGAGGCCACATGTGGCCCTCTAGGTCCTCAAATGTGGCCTTTTTGTTCTGTGAAGTTCAGATTTAGTCAAAGGGCTTCACTTGAGGACCTAGAGGGCCACATATAGCCTTGAGGCCACAGGTTCCCCACTCCTGTTAATTCTTTGTCAATGATAGAGCCAGTCACTTTGATGCAGCTAAATGTGGAAAGCCTAGGGAAACTTGGGAAGGCTAACAGGATGTCCTGCAGGAAGAGCAGTCCTATGAATGTAAACCACACAGTGCTAGCCATTTCCTTTGCCTTGGGAAGGGGCTAAGAAGGAACAGGTGACATGAGAAGGAAGACAGGTGTCAGAGTCTGCCATTAGCAGTCCCACTCTGGAAAAGTATGTATGAACAATGATTTTCAATGTGAACTCTCAGGGAAAGATGAATCTTCATACACTGAGGATTGTTTCATCTGATAAAGAGTGTAGGAAAGCTTAGTGCAGAACAGAAAGAAGTAAATCAAGATAAAAATCCCAAATAAATAGAGAATAATATCCCAAATCCCAAATAAATAGAGAATAGAGAACAATAAAGAGAATGAGAGGGTAGAAGGGAAGAGAATATTTTGCTGTAGAGAGCTGGAAAGGAACGTTGAAGGAGGGTGGAACAAAAAGAGGGCTTAACGTGACCAAAAAAGTAACCAATTATAAACTAAAAGTCTTTGTTCCTAGAGTAATTTACACTGAAATGATTGCATGTAAGTAGCAGAGATTTAATATATTGTCAGAAATTTAATCCTTGGGAACAAATGTGGATCATGTTGCAAATCTCATAGAAAGGAGCCATCAGACTTAGTAGGAGAGCTCCTAGATGGCATAGATGGATCAGGGTTAACTGCCTGCATGGTAGCCACTTAACCTAAGGATATTGTTAGTGTCACAAGACATCTCACTTCCAAGGTCCTGTGACCTTTAACACAGGAACATCCAGGAAAATAGGGAAAGGCTCAGAAGGTACCATTAAGGATGCAACTGTTGCTGACCTTGTGATACAATCATCATAATTCAAACTCACCAAAATTCTCTGTGCCTAAAGAGCCTGGGCAGCTAAAAAGCGTGGCAAGACTCTCAGACACACATGAAATCCCCTCAGGAACATAGTAGAAGCCATCTAGGACCATTACAATCATGTAACTGGCACTATCCATGCCCAAAAGGTCTAAACCTTGCTCTCTTGCTATTCCTCTATTCTTTCTATATTTAATTTTATTTCGTTTTTCAATTAAGAAGCACCTATTGTTTTCTTTCCATCACTCACTCCTAATTTAAAAAGGAAAAAAAGAAAAAAAACCAAACAGTTGTAACAAATATACATAGTTAAGCAAAATAAGTTCCCAGGGCAGCTAGGTGGCATAATGAATAGAGTACTAGCTCTGGAGCCAGGAGGATTTGAGTTCAAATGTGACCTCAGACACCTGACGCTCGCTAGCTGTGTGATCCTGGGCCAGTCACTTAACCCTGATCGCCTCACAAAATAAATAAACAAACAAATACATAAATAAATACATAAATGAATGAATGAATGAGCAAACAAACAAATAAATAAATGGAAATCGCCATATTGACCATTTCTAAATGTCATACATGTTACATCTTGACTCTCTAACCTCTCTGTCAAGAGCTGGGTGGCATAATTCATCACCAGTCCTTTGGAATCATGATTGGTCATTGCATCGATCAAAGTTTTAATGGCTTTCAAGGTTGCTTGCTTTTACAGCATTACTATTATCGTATATCAGGGGTAGGGAACCTGCGGCCTTGAGACCACATGTGGCTCTTTAGGTCCTAAAGTGCAGCCCATCGAATGAATCTGTTTGAACAATCTGTTCTGTAAAGTTTGTATTCAGTCGAAGGGCCCTACTTGAAGACCTGGAGAGAAACATGTGACCTTGAAGCCGCAGGTTCCCCACCCCTGAAAATTGATCTCTTGGTTTTGATCACTTTACTCTGCATCAGTGCATATAAATCTTCCTGGGTTTTCTGAAACTACCCCTTTCATCATTTCTTATAGTATAATAGTATTCCTATATATGTACATGCATACACACATACACACATATGTATGTACATGCCATGATTTGTTCAGCTACGCCCTAGTTGAAGAGCACTTAGTTTCCAGTTCTTTGCCACTGTAAAAAGAACTACTATACACACTTTTTTTTGTACATGTGGGTCCCTTTCCTCTCTCTTTTATCTCTTTGGGGTATCAGCCTAGTAGTAGGTCAAAGGGTATGCATAGTTGAGTGCTTTCCATCCTTCTAAGCCAATCAGCTCTATAATCTTTCTGTGTATAACAGAAACCAGCCCAGGGCATGTAGGCTGCACTGCTTTTATCTCCTAGAAGAAGAAAGAGACTGATATCGCTCCCAGGTTTACTGTCCACAGCTGTTGCTTGGCAGACCCACAGCTCAGCTGGATTGAATTCCTCAATGAGCTAGTAGCTATCAACTACATTTCAATTAATGAAAGTTCTCTTTGCCTACAATATCTCTAGTTGACAGAAGTCACCTATTGCAGAGTGAGTGTTTTGCATCCCACAAGACTAGTCTCCAGTTTGGCTCTTGCTTTATTTATTTGAGAGGTTGACTAAGAAAAGCTAAGGAGGAATTTGTTGATTCCTTTTTCTTTGATTATTTTTGTTGATTGATTTTGTTGACTGTTTGATTTAATGGATGATACCATTTCTTCCACTCTCCTGCCAGGACCTATGTAGGACTCTTCTCTAGATCAGAAACCAAATAGAATTCCACTTATTGGTGCAAGGTAGAGGAGGCAATACTTCTGTCATCAGAGGATCAAAAATGTGGTTGGCAGCATGGCATAGTGACTTGAATTTGGAATCCGAGAGTTAGATCCAGAGCTTTGCCATTTACTCCCTGTGGTACCATGGACAAATCATTGACCTCTTTGGACTTCAGGTTCCTCATTGGTAAAATGAGGATATCTATTAAATTCAACATATTGAGCACCAAATATGTGCCAGACTATTCTTGGTGCTCTGGGCATAAAAACAAAACAGTCTCAAGGAGATTAAATTCTTTTGGATGAATATAACACATACACAAATAAATGTGCTTCGCCATATACCAAAATCTAATATTTATGTTCTGCCCGTGAAAATTCTCAATGCAAAGAGTGCATGTTTGTACCATATGGAGGAGCGACTCCAATCTCTGTTTCCCGTACCTTTCTGACAATGAATTTTGCTTTCTACAAAATGGTGGAAATGAGGGTGATTCTATTTTTTGTCAAAGAAACTGAATTTAGGGTGTGACCTTACAAGTTTTGAAGTCTGATTTGCTATTTAATAAAGGAATCACTTCTCTAGTGTCCTTGAAAGCTGATCATTCTCCTAGCTTGAATAACTACAGCAACAGGAAGTTCATGACCTCATGAATCAGCCTGCTCCCTCATTTGACTGCCGTGGTTATTTTCTTTTGTCTTTGCCAATACAAAAAATAAAAAGCTACTATAAATGATTTTGTACATATTGGACAGTTTTCTTTATATCTGATCTCTTTGTGGTATAAGGTGAGCTGGAGCCAGCTCATATCAGCTCACAAAAGCCAACTATTAAATTTCCAATGTGAGCATTTATACTTAAGAAATTGGCAAGTTGCTAAAAATCAAGGTATGATTTATTGTTTTGTTGATCATCTAGACCTAAGAAAGTGACGGAGAAAAACTAATAATGCTGGTTAATCTTTTTTTTTTAATTTTTTTATTTTTTAGCTGGTTAATCTTAAAATGTGTCATGTGTACATTTTTATTTTTTGTGGGAGATCTGGTTTATCACTGTATACACACACAGACGTATATATATATATATATACATATATATGATACATACATATATATGTATACACCTGTGTGTATCTGCACACACATACATGCCACTGGTACTGGCATCACTAGGTCAAAGGGTATGCACCATTTAGGAAATTTGAGGTTATAGTTTCAGATTGCTTTCCAGAATGCCATGACCAATTTATAACTTTATCAAAAGTATATTAATGTGTCTGTTTTTTTTCACAGGCCCTCCAACCTAAGTCATTTTCCTTTCTTGGCAACTTTGCCAATTTGATTAGAATGAGATGGAACCTCAGAATTGCTCTACTTTGCATTTCTCCAATTATTAGTAATTGGCCATTTATGGTAAAATTCAATTTTATTTTACTATCTATCCATGTCATTTTGTTCCTCTTAGAGCATGAAAGACAACAATCAACCAAAACTATTTATCCATATTTTTCCTCAATCTTTATCTGGCCACACAGAGAAAACTTTCTCCCTTGTCTCCATGGCAGGTCTAAAAATATTTAAGGACAGCCATTATTTTTTCTGTCTGTCTTCCTATCTTCAGTTTCTTCAGCTTTCTTGAATGATATAGTTTCTATACTACTATATATCCTAGTTGCCTTCTATTGGATACTTTCAAGTGTGCCAATGTCCTAATATGTAGCTAACAAAATTACGTATCATCAGTTGGTGAATGATTGAAGAAATTATGGCATGCAATGCAATGGATTATTTTTGTGCTTTAAGAAGTATAGAAATATTTGGTTTCGGGGACACCTGGAAAGATTTGTATGAACTGATACAGAGTGAAGTGAGCAGAATCATGAGAAACATTTATACGTTAACATCGATATTGTACAAATGAAGAATTCTGAAAATCTTGAGAACTTTGACCAATGAAATAATCAATCATAATTCCAAAGGACTGATTATGAGTGGTACTCACATCAAGACAAAGACTAATATGCAGAATAAGAAAGGATTTTGGAAATTACCAAAGTGGAAATTTGCTTGATTATGCTTATGTGATACTAGAGTTCTGTATTTCTTCTTTCCCCTCTCTCAGTGGGTAGGGGCAGGTATGGGGGAGAAAATAAATGAATGTTTGATAGTTGAAAAAAAAATGAAGCACAATTTCTTTAATCTTACTAGAGCAAAGTACAGTGGCACTACGATTTCCTTGCAATACTTCAATCATTTAACAGGCAATTATTAAGTACCAGGCAACATTATAGATCCTGGGGAAAACAAATACAAAAATGAGCCTGTCTCTGCCCTCAAAAAACTTATATTTTATTTCTTTTTAGAATTGTAGCACATAGAATTTTCATAGCTAGAAGGTATCTTAGAAATTGTATCTATCTATCTATCTACCTATATTTTAAAGCACAAAATGAAACATTGCATAATTATAATGACCAAGTTGGTCCTTTAAGTAGAGATGAGAAAATGTTCTGCCTCCACTTCTTTGCAGCATGCATTTGTTTGGGAGCTTTTTAATGGCCTAATATATGATCGATTATATCTAATGTTTCTCAAATTCTATTCAGGCCCATAACTGCTTTCTTATTCATTTTTTATTATATTTGTCTAGCTCTGAAAAGAGTGCATTGTAATACTCCATCTTATAGTTTTGGTGTCTATTTTTCCGATAATTTGTTTGGTTTTTCCTTCAAGTATTTAAATGCCATACCATTAAGTATATTCTTGTCAAGTGTTGCAATTAATTCATTGTCTATGGTACCATCTTGCAGCTAAATCCTCCAAATTCCTTCCTTAGGAACCCTATGTGGGGAGGGAGAGGAGAAAGAGAGAGAGAGAGAGAGAGAAAGAGAGAGAGAGAGAGAGAGAGAGAGACAGAGACAGAGAGAGACAGAGACAGAGAGACAGAGAGACAGAGACAGAGACAGAAATGAAGAAATAGAAGAAGGAGGAAGAGGAAGCGGAGGAGGAGGAAGAGGTGGAGGAGGAGAATGAGAAGGAGGAAGAGGGGAAAGGGGGAGGGGAGGAGGGGAGGAGAAGGAGAAGACAAAGAAAAGGATAGAAAGAGAAGGAAGAGATGAGGAAACAGAGTAAATGGAAGAGCGGAGGAAGAGGAGCAGATAAGAGAAAAGGGAAGGATGGAGTAAGGATGAGACAGGGAGTGAAAGAGAAGAGAGAGGGGTCAGATGGAGAGAGAAAAAAGGGACATAGAAATGAAATACGGAAAGAGAATAAAAAGAGAAAATGTAGAAGGATGAGTCTATCAAATCAAAATGCCAAATTAAAATAATGTTAAACTTCCTATCAAAGATTGAGGAGGAAAAAGAAATACAGAAGGAAAACAAAGAAGAGAGAGGAATTCCATAACAACTTTTTCGTAAAGGATTATGTAACCCATGGAGGGAGGGAAACTGACACACTGTATTATTGTCCAGCAGAGGATTAGCATTTGTTGTACCATCTCCTGTCATCACAAAAACATGATTTTGCAGATGTTCTGGCTCTATATGCTATTTAAAATAGGTCATCAGAAAATGGTAAGAGACTAGGAACAGAAGGGCATGACTCCTTCAAACATTCAGATTCTCATGAGTTATGATTCTCTAGCTCCTAATATTACAACTTTTCCAAAAAGTACTACTTAATCTACACCCAGTCAACATTAAGATATGTCCTAGTGGCTCTGCATGCTTGTAATCTAAGTGTTGTAGCAGTAAGTCATTTTGTCACTTGTAATCTATGGTTCTTGGCTGAACATGAGAAAGGACTGCATTTATATTCATGGCCTCCATGCTAGAGGCTATAAGCTGACTCAAAGACATACGAGTGCAACAATATGCCTGTGCTTCCCTAGAACCATTATGTTTAAGCAGACATCAGTCTGGTGGTCATACAAACTGTGGTTGCTGATTGATCACCCGCGGGGAGCATGTCTGTCATCACATGTATGCCAAAGCTCCCCTCCTTAGTTATCCAAACAGATGAACAGTCACATCTGTGGCTGGCTCATGATTACAGACACCACATCAGGGCTCACCATGAAAAGGGTAACTGATGTGGGCAGCATCATGTGAGGGCATATATTCATCTGCTTTCATTAATGAATCCCTTTCCAATTTGGGTGAAGACTGATTTCTTTTCCTTTATCCAGTGACATCAGACCACCATCAAGTCTGGGCAATGGGCAACCATCAACTGTGCTGGGAATGGAATGTTGCTGTCCTGAAACCTCCCCATCCCCATCTTCACTGCATCATGCTAGTAAATTCATGTTTTGGCTCCATGTACTTTAGCAAAAGGAAAAGAGATTGAGTCTGGAATGAGCGATGATTAAACTTTAGCATATATTGCCTTAGACAACCAAAG
Source organism: Phalanger gymnotis (assembly GCA_028646595.1). Classification (NCBI taxonomy): domain Eukaryota; kingdom Metazoa; phylum Chordata; class Mammalia; order Diprotodontia; family Phalangeridae; genus Phalanger; species Phalanger gymnotis. The sequence goes on from CM053624.1 coordinate 245,034,016, forward strand.
ATTTCTTCTGATGTTGAAAGCCTATTGTAAAGCCGTTAATGATCATACGCCAGATTTCTTATACTACTTTACAGGGAAGGGGTGTCAAACTTATTGCTATAGTGAAACGGGTAGTGAGGATATATGCTGCTATCTCACAGCAAATGTACAGCCACAATATTATGTTATTACTCTTAGAAATCTTCCATTACCACAATATATCATGGCATAGCCAGAATATTTATATACTATTTTATGGCTGACAAAGTACTATTCTATATATACATATATATGTATATATACACACACATACACATATATACACACACATATGTGTATACACACATACACACATGCATACATATATACCCACATACACATATACCTACACACATACACACTATATATACATGTATGCACTTATGTTTTTATATACACATACACATATATTTATATATACACACTATATATGTACATGTATACACATGTGTGCATGTATACACCCCCCCACATATATATATGCATAATACATACATACACACATAAGGTGTCCTAAAAGTCTTAGTGCAGTTTTTCTTAATGTTTTTCTTGATAACTTATATTTTTTTATATCACCATGGTTTCCCTCAGTATTCCTCCCCATTCCCTTCTCAGAGAATCATCTGAGAATTCACAGCTCCATCCTCAATGCATCAGTGTGCCAATCTTTCCATAACCTCTCCAACATTGACTATTGCCACTTTTGGGGTTATTTTTGACAGCTTTCAGAGTGTGAGGTAAAACCTCAGAGTTGCTTTGAATGGCCTTTTTCTTATTATTAGGAATATGAAACATTCCTTAATGTGGCTGTAAATATTTTGCAATTCTTCTTTTGAGAATTACTTGTTCATATCCTTTGACTACTCACCTATTGGGAAATGGCTATTGGATGCCTTCTAGACCAGACCTGCACAACTTGTCAGTAGATAGGGGCCAAAATTAAAACAGGCTAAACTTCTTCAGGCCTCAGAAAGGTTTTTGGTGGCTCAGTTTCCAAGTAAAAGTATAGTTAATGGTTAATCTATTTCGTAAATAAACCATATTAAAAAGGAAAATTTTAATTAGGATCAATTAGTTACACTTATTAAGATTTTTATCATGAAATCACATTAATGTTAAAAATATTTTCTAAGTAGCACAAGCTTTAATGCATTTTTCAAGTTTTCTTACTGTTTACATTTAGTTAATGAGATGTGTTACATTTCTTGTCAGCAATCAGTTTATTAGAATTTAGAATCATGTTTGCAATCAATTTCTTTAGAAATCTGAAAACTAATCTTAGTAGGTGCCTCATTTTCTGAGCTTACTTTCTTGAAAAACCATGTTCCCCATTGAAATTTTTCAACAATTTGTGTGGTTTAAGTTGTTTTTCATTGGTATCTAATTTGCTTAAGTCAGGATATTTTGATTCGAAATGGCAACAAAGATTGTGTTACTTTAGAATGGCTATTGCTTCTCGGCAAATAAGGCAAATATTTTAGGTCTTATGTAAGCAAACAAATGTCTATTTGTCCACTCTGGATTAAATACTCTATATTCTGATCTAATCTTCCTTTTTTATCAACTATTCTGCAAAGTGTATCAGTAGGGCAAGATTCATGACCTCGAAGATGACCATGAACTTGCCTGTGTAGTTAGGAATTGCAAAGTGTAAGAGATTCTCTAGGTAAGGCAGAGGAAGTATAACATTTATTTAGACACTAGAGGATCAAATCTCAGAACCAGTAATTCCAATTCGATAGAGCAGTAATTGTATTCCAAAACCAAAAGTTCACCTCAGCATAACAACAAATTATAACAGAGTATTATAGAAAGGAACCAAGGCAAACTGTAACCTTCCCTGCTACTGGGGCCTTCCTGTAAACACTCATGAATCCCAATTGTCTGCTTGCCTGTGTTCTCTCACCCCTCATTTCTCTGGTCTCCACAGCTCCCTAGTTTCTACTCTTTGCTCTGCACTCTCTCTGCAGCTCTCTCTTGTCTCTCCACATGTCTGAGTTCTCTAGCTTCCTAGTCTGCAGATTCTCAGCTCTGTGATCTCAGAGTTCTTACTTCTTCTCCTTGGGCTACCTTATGAGTATATACACTCTTCTTAGGGCCTGGAGGGCCTCATGCCCAATCAGCAAAAGGATATAGGCCTAGGACCTATAGTAAGTAAAGGGTGTAGGCCTGCCTTTAATCAAGCCTCCCATAGCCCCACCTGAGGCCTATTGAATGGGTGGGAAAGATCTTTAATCACTGATTGGCATCACACAAAGTCACCCAAAACTTTAATGTTAAAACCAAAAAATCTCCACAGCAACTGCTCACATGCAAAGTGATACTGAATTGAGTGTCTGACCTTGAAGAGAGCATGGGACACTCGTTAACTTGGACACTCATGTAACTTGGAGGGTGGCCACACAGTGGGGGAGGGGAAGAAGCCCTCATGTTGTTGCTCATCACATTGTGGGCAACAGCTGGGTTGGTGTATGGCTGAACTCACTCTGTCCCAGTTCAATGGCAGCGATGACTGAAAACACGGCAAAAAGATATGACTCTCACTCCTCTCAGACTAGAGACAGACTGGCAACGGTTGGTTGCTGTGGGTCATGTGACAAACATGAGAGAGTGCACAGTGGCAACCCACACACCAAGTTACATGATGGGTACCATATTGACTAGTGGAAGGCAGGTTAAGCAGGGCACAGAAAAGGCACTCATTAAATCTTTACTTCTTTGACATCCTCTCCATTTTTCACAGGCTGCCCAAAATCCTTTGGTGGGCTGCAAGCAGCCCGTGGGCTGTATGTTGTGCAGGCCTGATCTGGATATATCATCTATTTATCTTTATCTATCTGTCTATCTATGTATCTCATACATACACATATATACATATACACATGTGAGAAGTATATGATTTGCTCTTCTTTTATATGGTACAATTTTTGACATTAAACTTAAGTAATTCACTCAGAATGTATTGGGATATGGTGTAAGCTATTACTCTAAGCCCAATTTCTGCCACACTGCTTTCAAGGTTTCCCAGTTATTTTTATCTAATAGTATTAGTACAATTTTAAGAGCTTAAGGCTTAAACAACCCACCAGCAGGTGCTGTTATTGTTCCAATTCTGTAGATAAGAAAACTGAGACAGTAAGAGCTAGTGACTTTCCAAGTTGCCCAACTCCTGGATTTGGATTTGAACAGTTCTTCTTGACACCAAGTCCAGTGCTCTATCCGGTGCACCACCTAGCTGTCTCTTACAAGATGAAATTCAACAGGAATAAATGTAAAGTCTTTTACTTGGGTTCAAAGAATCAACTTCACGAGTACAATTTGTGGCAGTCTTGTTTAGAGAGAAGTTTGAGGAAGAGCTGAAGGTTTTAGTCTACCAGGAATTACATTCCAGTCTGGCCCCAGGCAAAAACTGTAAAGTCAAAAAGAGAATATGAGCCAAGAGGGGACTGAGTAGGGCAAAAGAGATCATAATTGTCACTTCTTTCGTGTATGACTCATCGGAAGGTTTTTTTTGGCTGTCATGTAACATTGCTGACTCACATTGAGCTAGGAGTCCATATGTACCAAGGTCATTTTTATATAAACTATAATGTAGCCATGCCTCCTTTATCCTATAATTGTGAAATTTTTTTTTCTTGAACACAAGTGTAGGACTTTATACTTGTCCTTATTAAATCTTGTTGATTTCATTTTTATCTAACATCTTAGCTTGTTGAAATTCTTTTGGAACCTAAATCTGTCATCAAACATATTAGTTATTGCTTCTCCAGTACCCCTTCCCCCATCTCTTTCATCCAGTTCCCAAATGCCTTCTATTCTACCCATTATCCACATCTCATCAGCTATTTCTCACAAGACAAACTATAAGTACAGCTCAATGTGAGTAAGAATAGGATAATTAATGAAGGGTAGAGATTATCTTTGTGGCTTTAGATATCAGTTCCTGACTCAACATTATGCTGTTTTATTTATAGCATAAGGTTTCTGAATAGAGTTGTATGTGGGGGTGTGCTGGAGCCAGGTGTAGTAGGAAGGCCGAATTTACAATCTCAAATATAATCACGTATATGTTTGAATGGTCCAAAATCGCAAGGTATGAGAGATTCCCTAAGGAGAAAACAACAAGAAATTTATTTAGGCCCCACCGCAGCAGAACCGTGAACCAGCCTCCCCATTCCAACAT
>CM053624.1:245038716-245054790 GCA_028646595.1 Phalanger gymnotis
GCTTCTGGCTTCCGCAGCTTTCTGTTTCTGCAGCTTCCAGCTTCCACACCTTCCACCGCCACTGAAGTTGTCTCCCGGCTCGCCCCTCCTCGCAGCCGAGCTTCTGGCGTTCTCAAGCCCCGCCTCAATGACCAGAGTCCATTGGTTCCCGAGCTGGCCCCTCCTAAGTCACCAATCCACACCCACACAGGTTTCACACCTGACAGGGCCCTGGGCCTGGGGCTTAGCACTTAACAGCTGAAAGTACTTCCACTCAAAAGAAACAAAAGCCATGCTAATGAGACAATTTTGCTTAACAACACACCAGGTCTGGCTCTTAATGGCCGATTGTTAAATTTTCAAGATAAGCATTTACATCTCAACATTTGGCAAATGCTATAAATGAGGACTTGATTTATTGTTTTGTTGATTTCTAGACTTAAGAAAGTGATGGAGAAATTTTTTTTTAAAAAGAAGATTAAATTTCAAAGTATGTTTACGTACTTTTTCCCCTGGAGAGCTGGTTGTTAAACATTTATCAGTACATCACTGGTTTCACCCTTCCCATTGTGTACCACTTCCCCCTTCTCAATGTTACCACTCTCTACCTCTCTTTATCACAGATCCAGCATCTGTGTTTTCTCCCTTTCTCCCCTAGCAAAACCTACTCTAAATAAAGGCCCTTATATTAGTCATTTAAACCTTAACTTGAACTTAAGTCATTTTGTCATATATCTTTGGGGAAATGATACCCTTAGCCTTTTCACTAGAATGACTAGTGCAAGGTATTTGCCTTCCCTGTTTAAAGGCATTTCAGGCACTTTTGAAAATTTAGAAGAGATTTAATGGAAGAAGAGCTCTTTTATCAGATCCCGGAAATGAGCAATTATTGCCTCCATCTCTACATAATCCTATCCTATTCCATTCTATGTAAGGTGATGCTCAAAGATAACATTGAAAGATGAATAAACTTTAGTTACTACATTAAAGAAGATTCCAGGTATCATCACAGAGTCCCAGGGTTGAAAAAAATATCAGAAATCCAGTCAGTACTTGAAAAAATTCTCCTCTGCAACATTTCTGATGACTAATTATTAATAGATATGTAACTAGGTTGGGGCAGCGAGGACTTTATCATAAGGCATTGAAATCTAGAGGGTGCAAACAAGTTCATCTTTACAAGAGTATTGAGATAGGTTGCTGTGAGGAAAGATCCTTGCCAAATGTAGAATACTCTATTAATCTGAGTTTATAAGGTCATAGATGTAAAACTCCTTGAAGGTAGGCAGGTTTTTTTTTACCTTTCTTCATATTCCCAGAACTTGGCACTCTGCATAACGCATAGTAAGTGCTTAATAAATACATAATGCCTCATTAGTCGATGTAGTAAAAACTACTGGCAGGAAGACAGCATAACTAGTTTATTTGGGGGCAGTTTTCCCTTGCCTACTTACTAAAGAGAATCCTTAAATATAGAGATGTTATGTTTCTCCTCCAACTGCAAAGGAAATGTCTAGATATTCACAGATAGGCATGCATATTGGAAAACGGGAAGTTTCCTGCAATCTAGCAATGAAATCATTACAATGCAATTGTTACTATTAATGTCAATTGTTAATCTTTTTTGAATCATAGAAGCATGTCTTTTATGCCACTATGTGGAAACTGTTGCCAGAAGCCATACTCACTTCCTTGATAAGCTATTTCAGCATTTGCATTTTTTAATCGTTTAGGTAGAATGAATTTATTATTTGTTACTGATACCTGGAGGTGTGTGACAACAATTTTGCTAGCAGCTGCTGTGGAGATGCAAGACCAACAAGACCAATAACACCAGCACACAGGAGGGCTGCTAGCAGAGGTTCTTTGATTTGCTTTTCTAAAGGAAAGCAACTTTAAAGGGGTTAACAATCTTATTTTAATTAAATGTACGTTTATCATTCACTTAGTGCAGTGGAAAAAGTCAGCATTCTGAACTTCAGAGAAAACACAAACAAAAATTACAAGCAGGGAAAATAACACAAATCAATAGACAGGGCTTCTAGCTGTCTGACCACTACATACGTACGTAGTGACCAGAGAGGGAAGCACCAACATTTGAGTTTTCAAAGAAGGGAGGGTTCCTTAACAGCTACCCAGACTCTCATCTGGCCAAATCACATGAACACTATTCCAAAGATATGTATATATGTATATACTTCTTCAGAGTCAGAGGGCATCACAACCATGCCACTCAAACTCATGTGACTTAGGCTTTCTTGTGACTTAAGCAGATCATGAAAGACTCTTGATTCAATCAAAGACTCTTGATTCAAACAAAGGCAAGGCTCAGTCAAAGGCACTTGATTACCTTTGTGCTGAGAAGCACTCCAAAAGAAAAAACAGCAAAGAGTCCCACCCTGCTTGCCACCACAAGGTATTACTTTTGACTATGGAGGTGTACATCATTGACCTATTACTTAGTTAATTTTAAAAAGATCAGTTGTTAGAGTCTCAGAATCCATTTAACATTCTTGTTATCTGCACTGGGAGAGATCACAGAACCATCTTAGATACCTAAAAGTATAACTTTTCTCTTGACCCTTCTAGTTGCAATCTGTTTCTGGGCAAGGGTTTCTATTCACAAACTTAAAATGGTATAAACATAGATGTACAAACTACTGTTGTTTGTTCTATACACTGACCAACTTGGTATTTCAATGAACCTATGATTTTATTTTTTTGCACTCCTAATCCCACTGCTTGGCACATAGTAAGTGTGTCATAAATGCTTATTGCTTGATTGATCCCATCCACACAGGTACTCCCTTCATAGGTATGATTAATGCCAGATACACTAACCTGGCAGGACTCTTTCTTGTTTATTTCCAGCATCACTACTTCCACATGACTAGCCAGACACAAAAAGTCTAGAGAGTCTTAAGAAAAGCAAGCTTAGGTAAATTGGACCACTCAGTCTTGAGAAGTTAGTATTTTTAGGTCATCATCATAGATGAGTCTAATGGTTTATTTGAAGAGGAAGATGAAGAAGAGGAGGAAAAAGAGGAGGAAGAAAAGAGAAGGAAAGGGAGGAGGAGAAAGAGAAGAAGAAGAGGAGGAAGAGAAGGAGGAGGAGGAGGAGGAGAAGAAGAAGAAGAAGAAGAAGAAAGAAAAAAGGAAGAGGAGGAGGAAGAGGAAGAGGAGGAGGAGGAGCAGGAGCAGGAGCAGGAAGAAGTAGGAAAAGGAGAAAAGAGAAGGAAAAGAAGGAGGCAAAGGAGAAAGAGGAGGAGGAAGAAAAGGAGAAGGAAAAGGGGGAAAAGAAGGGAAACAGTCAAAAGCCAAAAAAAAATCAATTCAATGGAGAAAAGTCCAATTATCTGTTTGGAATGAAATAAATGCACCACACATTGTCTCACCATAGAAAACTGCCTCATTCAAACAGGGAAGATGTGAATACTGTTTCCTTTTACAATACAATAAAATCTCATTATAAAGAGTTTAGCTATTCTACAGATTCAGTTATATTATGAATTGAGACATACCCCTTGTGTATATAGTGACTTAGAAGGCATCTCTCAATGGAACATGGGAAGTCTATAGTGCAAGGATTATCCTCAACTACCTTCTCCCAAGATTCATCCCTATCCCCCACCTCAACACAAATAAGAACATTACCACAGGGAACTCTTATTGTATTTTACCTACACACACATCAAACACCATTTATCACTGAGTTCTAACAAAACATTTCTTTTTTTTTAAACAGGACACAATCTAAACCTCCAAGTGATAAGCAATCACCCTACTCTCGCATCTGTCTGCTTTAAACATACTCACTATTTTCTTTTTAAGCTTTATTTTTTTTTTTGGACATGAGACCACTTGGAGTCACCCTCAGCTCACTTCTCAATATGGTGTGCATTTAGGGTCATAGGATATTATGGGTGAGTACAGTGGTATGGACACAAATGATTAAACAGAGGCTATTAATAGAAGGTAGAAATCTCCATGTAACATGGCAGAGAATGGGAAAGAATGATGGCCTGGAGATAATTAAAAATATTTATGAAGTGCATAGATGTAAACAAGTGGAGCCAGCCCATGAATCTCTGGAGATGAGGAGAATGGGGGCAAATTCATGAAAGGGAGTCTGGTGAAGATTTGCTTATTCAGCAGCTAATTAAGGGCAAGGAAACCACTTCCAAAAGCCTTGCTTCAAGGCCCAGAATTTGAAGTTATGCCACTGATTGTGTGGCTTGTGTGGGCAGAGCTTTGCATAAAGTGCAATATACCATAAAAAGATAGTCCTTCACAAGGAGTTTACACCCTATTTAGGGAGCTAGGACACAAAAATCATTACTGATGTGTACATTTAGTCAGTTAGTCAATAAGCATTTAATAAATGCTAAATGTGTGCCAGGTACTACACTAAACACTGGGCATACAAAGAAAGGTCAAATTAGCTCCTACCTTCAAGGAGCTTATATTCTAATGGGAGAGACAAACATGAAAAAACTAGATACACACAAGATATAAATAGACAGTACACTATCATCAGCTGAGGAAAGAGGGAGAAGAAGCCTAGACATAAATATTTAAAGAAGATACATGGAAATCAGAGAGAAGTCACAATGGGTCCCTATTTGGTCAGGATTACAAGGAAGCTGTGTTGGCTATGCCCAAGTGGAAACTAGAGAGAAAGGTCAATGAAGGCACAAAGGGGAAGGAGAATCATCTGCTAGAGCTAGAATTAAATAAGAAAATAAATTTAAAGATCCCTGTAAATAAAATGAAATCATCTAATTGTAATGTTTAAGATAATTTCATATGAACCTACTTTTTATCACTATGGAAAAAAGCAATTTAAATTTAAATATGTCAAGCATATTTAAAACATCAATAAAGACAGGATATCCCTTTGTTGTGTAAACCAGTTGTGGGCAAGAGAAGTTCTGAAAGAGTGTGCCCTGGGTTACTCAAACTGACCATTGCCAGGATGCAATAAATTCTTCTACTTCCATTAAGGTAGGACTTAATTTTCCTAGGAGGTCCCCATAAGCCTAGGGAGATAGTTAATTTACTTTTTTCCAATTATTGAAAATTTCTGGTGCCTACTTATCTCATGGCAAATGTTATTTCTGTGGACTCTGAGAAGGCATATTTTTTCTATACCCTCCCCCTGCCCCAGGCAATTCTCACATGCCGAGCACTTTGGAACACTCAGTCTGCAATCCACCTCATTAAAAATCAATAAATGTTTCTCGTGAGAAATTCTTCTGACCTCATAACAGGTCTTGGCACGAAGTAGCACTCAGATCTCCTAGACCAGTGAAAACTCTAGGAACTCTCGGCAGAAAGGATTAGGTGTGAATGATTCATATGGCAATGGCAACAATCTGGTTCATAGAAGGCTAGTCCTGTTATAGAGCCATGTTAACTTAAAGTGTATGATCAACGCCAGATACACTATCCTGACAGGATTCTTGCTTGTTTAGTTCCAGCATCACTACTTCCACATGACTAGCCAGACACAAAACAGTTTAGTGTCTTAAGAAATACAAGCTTAGGTGTATTGGAATACTCAAATTTGAGGAGGGGTTAGTATTTTCAGTTCATCATCATGGATGAGTCTAATGGTTTATTTGCCCTTGCTTTCTAGGAGTGGATTCTTTAGTCAGGCCACATTTAGAATAAAGTACTTTTATTCCATTCAGGGAGATATGTTTTAAGAAGGTCATTGACAAGCTGGAAAATATTCTGAGAGGAGCAACCATGATTACGAAGAAACAGGAAATTGTGCCATACAGTGATCAGATAATGGAGCTGAGAATGTTTTGTCTGTAGAAAAGAAGACTTGGGCAAGGGTAGAGAAATAGCTGGCTTCAAGCATTTCAATGACTCCCATATGGAAGAGAAATTAGACTTGTGCCCCCAGAAATTAGAACTGTAACAATAGGTGCAGTTTCAAAGAAGCATATTTGAGCTTGATTTAAGCCAACAACCTGCTAAAACTAAGAATGGTCCAAAATTATAATGGGCTGCTTCAGGAGAGAGTGAGTTCCCTGCCATTTGAAGGCAAGGAAACTTGACTGGAATGTCCTTAAGCAAGTCATTAACCTCTTTGAATCTGAATTTTCTCATTTGTAAAATGAACATAATATTATATATGAGAAGCATGATGATGTAGTAAATGGAGAGGAGCAGCCCTGGAGTTTAGAATACTTGCTTAAGTCCTACCTGTGATGTATAAGGGACTCGCTAAGACAGTAAGTTACATCCAAGTTGTCAATCTTGTACTAATGGAAGGAATTGCCACAGATGGAAGTCGGCATATCTGTGAAATCACAGTTCTGAATCGAAAAGCAATAACGACAACCTAGGGTGATTGTGAGGAAAGCATTTTGTAAACTTCAAAATAAAATGTAAATGTGATGCTGTTAGCAAATAGACATTAAGCAGTGTACATTTACTGCTAGGGTGTATGGGGTGTTCGAGAAGGACTAGAACCTCTGGTGTGAGAGCCACCGAGACCTTTCAGGGCTGCTCATCCGCCTCTGGTGTCTACCTATCACTCTCACCTGTGGCTCTAAGAAACTATAGAATACACAGCCATGCCTGGCAAAATCATCTGGCCTAAACCAGGTTGAGGATAACTGACAGGTCCCAAACCCATTGGTGAGTTAGGATCATGTCTACCCCAATCACACAAAGACTTCCTACTGAGGAATGACTGAGAGCAATTTGATCAAACAGCCATGAAGGTGGCTGAAGCAGGCAATGTGGAGTATTTAGAGCTTGGTCAGACATCATAGATGCTAAGGTCACCCACTGCATCCTGAGCCATCACCAGTTATCCTGACTTTTGTACTGCCACTGGACTTGGACGACTCTGAAAGAGAGAGTGAGGCTGAGAACTTTGTGCAACACTGCCTCATTTAAACCCAATTCATGTGCAAGTCAAGACATCACCTTGTGATGTCATTGGTCCTCTTTGCAAACAAAGGACAAACAACAACATTTGCTGCCTCAACTTGTAAAGGGCTTTGCAAACCTAAATTGCTACTTAAATGAGAAGTATTATGATTATTATTCAGCATGCAATGTATAATTATTCAAGTCCTTGCCATAATTTCTTCTCTTCCATGAAGACTTCCTGGATCATTCCAGCCTGATGGGAACTCTCCCTCTGAACTATGATGCTTAATAGTGATAGTATTCTTTCATAATTATAACAAAAATATAGTTTATTTTCTAGAACTTTGAAGATTACAAACTGCATACTTTGAGCACTTTCCATATGTCTTGTGCTTTTATTTTTTTAAGTGTCAAGTCAATAAGGATTTACTAAGTACCTACTGTGTTTCTGGAATCATGCTAAATGCTGAGGGTCACAAACAAAGAGTAAAGAGTAGCTTCTGCCCTCAAAGAGTTCTTGGTCTAATGAGCAATATGCAAGCAGTTATGTACTTGCAGATATTATTGAGCACAAATGGGAGGTAATTTCCAAGGGAAGGCACTAGTAGTGGGGAGGGCAGGAAGGCAGCACCTGGAAATGTTTCTTTTAGAAGATTGTATTTTAGCTGAGTCTTGAAGGAAGCTAGGCAAGTTGACAGGTAGAGGAAAAGAAGGAAAACATTCCAGTAATGGGAGCTAGCCAATAAAAAGCATCAAGTTGGGAAATGAAGGGTGTTTGTTTTATCCTCTCAACCAGATTATACAAAGCATTCCAAGAATCTCAGTTCAATTTGAGAGTAGGGACCATGTCTTATATATTTTTTGTATCTTCCATGCACCTAGAATAGGAATAATAGAGATGTTCAATAAAGGAGGGTTTGACTGACAAATTCCCAGAATTCTTAGGTTCTGATTTTAGCTAAAAGGGAGCCAGAACATCTTTTCGGTTTGTTTGTTTTATTTTTCAAAGTGACTCATCATGTCCAAAGTTAAATGATAAGGTCTCCTCTTTGATTGTACTGTCAGGACCTTAGGAAGAATTATATTAAATATATAATATAAAATCTGTGAACCTAATGTAGCTTCTAAAAAGAGTGCCTGAAATCTGATGAGTCCTCTAGTTAAATATTTGAGGACAATAAAAATTGAGAAAAAATAGAGAGAAGAGAAATGATTCTCAGAGATTTAGAGCTGAAAGAGACTTTATAACTCATTTAGTCCATCTCTCATTTTATATATGAGTAAAATGAGGCTTAGTGGTGCTTATTAAGTGGCTGTCTGGCATAAAATCTACAATCCTATAACTCCAAATCTAGCATTCTGAAGACCTGCAGAGGAAAAGAAAACCACTCTTTTTCTCATAAATTCCATAATCTTATCAAACTAGGAAGAATAATGGTCTTATTTGATCAAACTATAGCCTTACTAAAACCTGATCTGAATCTCATAGCCTTAATCAGATACTCAGATCTGCGCAAATTCCCATGCTGTTTTTTCCATTATAAAGTGTGGTAATTATGTTAGTGGGTGGTTATTAGCTTCTTTTTTCCTTCTGGTTTATGTTTGGGGGCTGATGAATTGAGGAAGAGGTTAAGGTATGACGAGACATGGAACTCACTAATTATTCCACTTCTGCTCATCCTGTCTTAAGTGTCAACTTTAGTCACAGAAATGATAGAAAGGAAAAGTCTTGTAATCTGTAAGTCCGATGGTGGTTTAGCATTGCCCCAAGGGTGGTAGAGAGATTATCCAGAGACTGAAAACACTTTCCAGAAAATAAAACTAAAAACAAAAACACAAACAAAAACCATTCTTTTGCTCCCAGCTTTTCCACACAGAAAATGTTTATTCCCCAAGTATTTGAAGCGAAGAACATTCTGTGTCTGAGAAAATGATTCATGGATGTGCTTTTCAGAGTAACAATGGAAGCTGAAGACTTGGAGTTGTCATCCCTGGTGACAGGAAATATTTTAAGGAACTATTTAGAATGACTAAGCTAAACTTAGGGTTCAGCTTAGCTGAATGCAGAGATAAAGAAGAAGTTGTCCTTTCCTTCTCTTCTCTTCCCTTGCCTCCATTCTTTTTTCTTCCTTTCTTTTTTCTTTCTTCCTTTCATCATCATCATCATCATCATCATCATCATCATCATCATCATCATGCACATTTATATAGTGCATTAAGGTTTATAAAGTTCTTTACATACTTTGTATCATGTGAACCTCATAATAACTTTGGGAGGTAGGTGCTATTATCACTCCCATTTGTAAGATGAAGAAACTAAGACAGGTGAAGATTAAGTGATTTACCCAACTTCACACAGCTAATAAATGTCTGAGGCAGGATACACATTCAGGTCTTTTTGACTCTAGGCCCAGCATTCTATCTGCTTTACAATCTAGCTGTCTTTCTTTCCTTCCTTCCTTCCTTCCTTCCTTCCTTCCTTCCTTCCTTCCTTCCTTCCTTCCTTCCTTCCTTCCTTCCTTCCTTCCTTCCTTCCTTCCTTCCTTCCTTCCTTCCTTCCTTCCTTCCTTCCTTCCTTCTTCTCTCCTTTTCTCTCTTCCCTTTCTCCTTCCCTCCCTCCCTCTCTCCTTTCTTCTTCTCCCTCTTGCCTCCTTACCTGCAAGAATTCCCCTCCCATTTCTGCTTCTGACTTTCCTGACTTTGTCACCATAACTCATCAGTGTTTCCCTCAGTGCCTGAAGCCTCTCTGCCTGGAACACCCACCTAAGCCTGCAGTCTTCTCATTCTAGAATATCCTTCCACCACTCGAGATCACTTTTCTCATTAGTGAATTTCTTCTGGAGCCCACATTTGGTGAAGGTCCCCAGACCGGTCAGCCTTCATCCTCCTCCTCCTCCAGATTCTACTCCTTACTTTCAGGGCTTTGGCACCATGTTTTGCAGGGCACCTTTCCCCCTCTAACTTCTGCCTTCCATCCCTCCTCTTTTCAGCCCTATTTTATGTGCTGTGCTCCAACATTAAGTTGCAAGGGAGGGCAATATTTTTTCTCTACGTTCGATTTTGTATCCCTACTGTTTAGATCAGCACCTGACACATAAATGCTTAATAAATGCTTGCTGACTTAACTTCTAGTTATCGCTGGGGCAAGGAGTATTCTTACAAATACTAGAACCTTTTCTCTGAAGTCTGAAAATACAACCATTGCTGCTTCCAGGCTAACCTATCCATACAGGACTCAGAGACATGGAGGAAATACCACAGTGAATATGGGAATGAGGTGGAGAGGTTGGAATTTCAGTATGTTCTGGCACTAAGTAACCAACTGAAACAAATTGCTGTATGAGATGAGTACTTTTTTCCCTTTTGTCAAAACAGATGACCTGACTTTCAATGCTGCTTCTGCCGTGAATTAGTTAGGGCTCAATTTTTTTCCAAATTCTTTCCTTTGCATTACACTGTACTGATGCTCCATGAGTCTGTGGTTAGGCAGAGATGGTAAGCAATTCATTAATCAATCGATAAGTATTTATTACCTTCCTAGTGCACCAGACCCCATGTTAGGTGCCAAAGATACAAAGGCAAAAATGAAACTATATCACAGCACCGGCTAGCCTAAAAAAGACTAAGATGGGGATAATCTCTGTAAATCCTATTCCTTCTCAGATTGACATTGTTCCACGGAGGTAGGTTTCACAAAGAGTCTTTTAGCTCCTCAGCCCCAAAGCAGAGACATTTCCTCAAGCTCCTCTTATTCTCTATTGGCATCTCAGGGAAGGGGAAGCATTCTTTAGGGTTTCGTCAGAAACTCCTAAGTTTTTCCTTTAGCTGATTGACAGTTCCTGGGCAATGGGGATGAAGTCATTCAAGGAAGTATAAAATGGTTTCCCTTCATTGGGGTGTATCGTCATCATAGTAAACTCATCTAAAGCCCCAAAAGGATGATTTATACGCTACCCTGGGAAGAAAGGTATTGTAAAAGTGGGAATAAAACATAGGAAGATTGCTGCCTGAAGGTTTAGAATATGCTAGTTTCTTAACCAGTTCTCCTATGAAGCTGTTTACAAGAGCCACCAAACAGAAAGCACTCAGTTCTCAATTGCCATCACCCAATGAAATAAATACCTCTCCCACAGTAGGTCATTGACATATCACAGACTCATTCTTCTACCAGGACTACAAAGTTATTTTTTATCTTAAAAACTCTTCATATTGTATTAAAATATGTATAGGAATTGGGGCAGCTAGGTGGTGCAGTGAGTAGAGCACCAGCCCTGGAGTCAGGAGGACCTGAGTTCAAATCCAGCCTCAGACACTTGGCACATGTACTAGCTGTGTGACCTTGGGCAAGTCACTTAACTCCAATTGCCCTGCCAAAAAAAACAAAAACAAAAATATGTATAGGAAGGGAATATATGTATATGTATATACATCACCATTGCATGTTTAATTTGGCCTAACCCAAATTTTAACAGTTATAATTTGTTTTATACCTAGCCTGGTTGGCTCCTTCAATTCCAGTCTTTGGAGAAATTTAGGCTTCCCTTGATATATTTCAGTTCAAGGTCGAAATTGACCCCTCTATAATTATCTAGACCCTAAATTGGCAACATCCCTGAATTCTACCCAGCGTTTTTTTTTTTGAAAAGTCTCCTTCTTTTGCTTAGGAAATGCTTTTCCATGGGTGCCCCATGTTCTTGTACCTTTCTTTTAATAACTGCCTTTTAGAAATTTTAGTCTGACTTCTTCCTCACTCAACTTGGATTGATCCTCCTTCTGACCTTTCTTTTCCTAAACACTTTTATGTTAACTCCCTTTCCTCCCAGCTCTTACAGAGATATTAAATTGCCTAATGATCAGTTCTTTGCCCATCAACAATTTAACATATTTCAAATGGATAATTATATATTGATCAACATACTTAAATCAATGTTTTGGGGCGTGGAGAAGGGAGGATGTCAGCAAAGTAATGAGTGAGGATGGTAGCTTAGGATGGTTGTACCTTTGTGGCATGGCTATAGTCTAGGGTCTGATTCTCACCTTTACAATTTAAAAAACATTTAAAAAAATCATTCAATGGTTATTCTGATCAAGAAAACATAATTACAGAGTGGTATTAGGAAGGGAGGCATGACACCATTGATTTAAATCAGTTTGAAGTAGCCTTATATATGTATTAGGTAGCCTGCCTAGTAAATATGGACTCTTCTTAAGACCTCAATCTCTATCTCTCAGCTATTGGGATCTGAAAGTTTCCCTTAGTTCTCACAAAGCTAGCTTTGGTATTCCTCTCCTCTGCAAACATCTTAGAGCCTCCATCTGTTCTATGCTGAGAAAGGGGTTACCTCTAAGAGTAGAGATGCAAATATCAGGATGGTGGAAGGGAGAGATCCTTCTGAGGTTACAGAGGCAAAAGGATCAGAGAAACAATGCCTTTTGCTTATTCTGCCTAATCTTTCCAGTTTTTTTAGGCATCTATTCATAAGAATATTCATACTAACGTGACTCCATAAATGGGGACTGTGCTTGGGAATGTTTACATATTACATAATTTTCTAAAATTATGAGTGTCACCATTTATCTTGCATTTACTCATTAACCAATTTAAACAACCATGTGGGGAATTAACAAAGACAAGAAACACTCTTAAGTTATAATATTTCCTCTTCACATAAAACTCGTTATATACAAGGAACTTGGATGCCTGAAACATACTGACCTTAACAACATTATCTATAGTGACACTCATGTTATCTCTTTTAAAAAATATTTTGTTTTTAATTACATATAAAAACATTTTTTACATTCTTTTTTATTTTGTTTTCCAAATTCTCTCCCTTTCCTCCCTCCTTCACTCCTGAGACAGCAAGTAATTTGATATAGGATTTATATGTGCAGTCATGCCAAACATATTCCCATATTAGTCATGTTGTAAAAGAAAACACAGACCAAAAATAAAGTAAAAAAAATTATGCTTCTATTTGCTTTCAGGCTCTATAAGTTCTTTGTCTGGAAGTGGATAGCATTTTTCATCATAAGTCCTTCTGAATTGTCTTGGATCATTGTTTTGCTGAGATTAAGTTATTCACAATTGATCATTGTACAATATTGCTGTTCTCCTGGTTGTGCTCACCTCACTTTGCATCAGTTAATGTGAGTGTTTCCAAGTTTTTCTGAAAATATTCTGTTCATCATTTCTTATAGCAAGATAGTATATACTACAACTTGTTCAGCCATTCCCCAATTGATGGGCATCCCCTCAATTTCTAATTCTTTGCCACCACAAAAAGAGTGACCATAAATATTTTGGTACATATACGTCCTCTTTTTTTAAAAAAATGTTTTTTGGATACAGACCTAGTATAGTATTACTGTATCAAAGTGCCCTCTGGAATATCATATTCCAAGCTCCTTGATCCTTTAATGTAGAAATTGCTGAATCTTGTGTTATGACTGTGGCTCTACAATATTTAAATCGTTTCTGTCTGGCCACTTGCAATATTTTCTCCCTGATATGGGAAGTCTGGAATTTGGCTATATTATTGCTAGGAGTTTTCATTTTGGAATCACTTTCAGGAAGCAATCAGTGTTTTCTTTTCAATTTCGATTTTACCCTCTGATTCTAGAATATCAAGGCCAGTGTTCCTTGATAATTTCTTGAAAGATCGTGTCTAGCCTCCTTTTTTATTATGACTTTTGTGTAGTGTAATAATTCTTAAATTATCTCTCTTCAATCTATTTTCCAGGTCTGTTGTTTTTTCCAATGAGGCATTTCACATTTTCTTCTATTTTTTCATTCTT
Source organism: Phalanger gymnotis (assembly GCA_028646595.1). NCBI lineage: Eukaryota > Metazoa > Chordata > Mammalia > Diprotodontia > Phalangeridae > Phalanger > Phalanger gymnotis. Next base: position 245,052,388 of record CM053624.1, read on the forward strand.
GGATTTTGTTTTATTGATTCTTGATGGCTCATGGAGTCATTAGCTTTCACTTAACCAATTCTAATTTTTTTCAATTCAAATTTTTAAGGAATTATTTTCTTCTCTTTTTATTTGGCCAATTCTGCTTTTTTTAAGAGTTCTTCTCTGGAGTGGAATTTTGTCCTTCTTTTACCATTTGGCCTATTCTGGTTTTTTAAGGTGTTATTTTCTTTAGTTCTTATTTGTGCCTCCTTTACCAAGCTGTTGACTCTTTTTTCATGATTATCTTGCATCACTATCATCCCCCCCAATTTTTCCTCTACCTCTCTTATTTGATTTTGAACACCTCCTTTATCTGCCCCCCCCCCAACCACTTTGAGCTCTTCCAAAGAATTACTTTTGGGCCTGAGACCAATTCACATTTTTCTTTGAGATTTTGGATGTAGTCATTTTTGACTTCGTTGCCTTCTGAGTTTGTGTTTTGATCTCCCTTCACCAAAGTAACTTTCTACGATCCTGTGCTTTTTTGCTCATTTCCCATACTATTTTTTGGCTTTTGACTTTATATTAAAATGGGACTCTGCTCTCTGGGTGCATGGAGGCACTTTCCCAAACATGAGGGTTTTTATACTGCTGTTTTTGGAGCTAGTTTTGGGCATTTGTAAAATTTCGGTACTTCTAAGGAGGTATGGTCTAAGGAGAAGTGTAGTCATTGATTTCCTGGCCTGTGCTCTGGTCTGTGAGTGACCATGAGCACTCTTCTCTCCCCTGGAACTGTGACCAGGGTCCACATGCCCCTGTGTCCCCAAGGCTTTAGTATGCTAGTGCTCCTCCTTATCCTGGGACTGCAACTTGGAACCAAATATGTGCAATGCAATAGAGTTCTGCACTGAGTGCCAGGGATGGGTCCTCTGTAATTTCTTTCTGACCAGTTGTCCAACTCCTTTATTATCTGTAGGCTGAGAGCTCCAGAAACCACCACTATAGATTAAATCTCTTCCAAGGCCTGTAGTGTTGGCCTGTGCTAGACTGTGCTCCATTTTCATCTCAGTGAGACAAACCTTTTCTGCTGACCTTCTAATTTGTATTTGGGTAGAAAATTGTTTTTACCCCATCCTTTTGTTGGTTCTGCTGCTCCAGAATTCATTTTGAGCCATTATTTTAAAGTAGTCTGGAAAAAAATTAGAAGGAAAAGAGAAAAGTGGGGAAGTTTTTTTTTTTTTTTTTGCAGCAAGCATCTTTGATAAAGGCCTCATTTCCCAAATATATAGAAAACTGCATCAAATTTTTGGGAATACAAATGATTTCTCAGTTGATAAATAGTCAAAGGATATGAACAGGCAATTTTGAGACAAAGAAATTAAAGCTATCTAGGGAAAAATGCTCTAAATTATGATTGATTAGAGAAATGCAAATTAAAAAAACTCCGAGGTACCATCTCACACCCATCACATTGGCTCTTATAACAGAAAAGGAAAATGATAAATGTTGGAGAAGATGCGGGAAAATTAGGACACTAATGTGCTGTTGGTGGAGTTGTGAACTGATCTAAGTATTCTGGAGAACAATTTTGAACTCTGCCCAAAGGACTATAAAACTTTACCTACCTACCCTCTAATACAGGAATACCAATGCTATATTTATATTTCAAAGAGATTTTTTTAAAGGGAAAAGAACCTATATGTACAGAAATATTTATAGCAACTGTTTTTGTGGTGGCAAAGAAATGGAAATTGATAAAATGCCCATCAATTGGGGAATGGCTAAACAAGTTGTGGTATATGAATGTAATGGAATACTATTGTGCTATAAGAAATGACAACGACAGGATGATTTTAGAAAAACCTGGAAAAACTTACATGGGCTGAGGCAAAGTGAGGTGAGCAGAACAAAGAGAACATTGTTCACAGTAACAGCAATACTATACAATAATCAACTGTGAATAACTTAGTGAATCTCAGCAACACAATGATCCAAGACAATTCCAAAAGACTCATGATGAAACATGCTACCTGCCTTCCGAGAAAGAACTGATCTTGTCTGAATTCAGAATGAAGCATAAAATTTTCTCTTTCTTTCTCTCTCTCTTTCTTTGTTTTCCTTCCTTTCTTCCTTCCTTCCTTCCTTCCTTCCTTCCTTCCTTCCTTCCTTCCTTCCTTCCTTCCTTCCTTCCTTCCTTCCTTCCTTCTTCCTTCCTTCCTTCCTTCCGCTCTTTCTTTCTTCCTTCATTTTTTCTTTCTTTCTTTCTTTCTTCCTTCATTTTTTCTTTCTTTCTTTCTTTCTCTCTTTCTTCCTTCCTTCCTTCCTTCCTTCCTTCCTTCCTTCCTTCCTTCCTTCCTTCCTTCCTTCCTTTCTTTCTTTCTTTCTTTCTTTCTTTCTTTCTTTCTTTCTTTCTTTCTTTCTTTCTTTCTTTCTTTCTTTCTT
>CM053624.1:245055290-245072043 GCA_028646595.1 Phalanger gymnotis
TCTCTCTCTCTCTCTCTCTCTCTCTCTCTCTCTCTCTCTCTCTCTCTCCCCGTCTCATTATTCTTCAAGTCTTCTTTTTCAAAATGACTAGTGGAAATGCTTTGCATGATTGCACATATATAACCTGTATCAAATTGCTTACATCTCAGGTGGGAAAGGGTAGGGAGGGATAATATTTGAAACTAAAAATTAAAGAAAAAGTTAAAAATTGTTTTAACATGTTATTGGGAAAAATAAAATATTATTTAAAAATTAATTTGTTTAGAGGGGAATTTGAGAGAGCTCAGGTGAGTTCCTGAGCCATCTTGGCTCTGCCTCTCACTCCTTATCTCAGAAAAGTAGGTAAATCTGGTCTTTCAAAAGTTAACAGGCAGACCTATTTATACAAAAATATTTATAGCAGCTCTTTTTGTGGTGACAAAGAATTTGAAATTAAGCAGATTTCCATCAATTGGGGAATGGCTGAAAAAGTTGTGGTAGCACTATTGTGCTATAAGAAATAATGAGCAGGATGGTTTTAGAAAAATATCTGTGAAGACTTATAAGAACTGAGGCAAACAGAAACAGGAGACTAGTGTACACAGGAACAGAAATATTGTAAGGATGATCAACTGTGAGAGACTTAGCTACTCTGATCAATACAATGATCCAAGGAGTTCCAAGGGACCCATGACGAAAAACGCTATCCACCCCCAGAGAGAGAAAGTATAACTTTGAGTGCAGATTAAAGCATACTTTTTAAAAATTTATTTTTCTTGTTTCTTTTTTTGTGTGTATTTTCTTTTGTAACATAGCCAACATGGAAATATGTTTTGCATATCTTCATATATATAACTGATGTCATATTGCTTGCTTTCTTAAGCAGTGGAGAAAGGGTAGGTGGGAGGGAGAGAATTTGAAGCTCAATTTTTAAATGAATGTTTAAAATTTTTAAAACAAAATTGTGAAATATTTAATGAAATAAAAATATATTTAAAGATATAAATTCAAAAAGTCAAAAAAGTTAACAAGAAGGGAAAGACAAACCCCAACCCAGAGAGAATAAGCGATGAATAAAAGAATATTTGGGGGCCCCAGGCAGTTAGCTGTTGCCTTAGATGAAGCACTGTGCCAGGAGTCAGGAAAACCTGTATTCAAATCTGGCCTCAGACAACTAATGATCATTTCACAGTTCATGAAAACTTTTACCTCATGGACAAAGGGCCCAATAGCTTTGTTCAAATCTTTGTAGGGTTGTCATTTGGAAGAGATTAGACTTGTTCTGTTTGGCTCCCAAAGGGTCAGACAAGGAGAAATTGGCAGAATTTACAAAAGAGGCAAAATTAGGTTTGATATCAAGAAAACATTCTCAATAATTAGAACTATTCAAAAGTGGAATGAGTTACCCATTAGATTGTCAGCTACTTGAAGGAAGGGTCTTTCTTTTCCTCTTTATATCCACAGTGCTCAGCATAGTGCCTAGGACATAGTAGAGAATTAACAAATCTTCATCGACTGACTTGAGTGATCATGGATTCTTTCTACTTGGAGGTCTTCAAGCAAAAGTTAAATGATAACGTCTTTGATCTGTTATAGTGTCCATTCATTTCACATATAGGTGAGACTGGATGGCCACTGACAGCCCTTTCCAAATGACTTTGATTTAATTACATAAAGCATTCTCTAATTCATTCCCTTATAGGTGAGATTACTGCCCCAATGGATCCTCCATTGAATTAAGGTTCCTTTATTTAGCAATTTCAATGGGATATGGGAGCCCTTTCTTACCTTTGTGGTCTGTCAACCAGATTTTAAACTCACATGCTACTTCTCTTATGTTCTAAACAGCTCTTTTGAATGAAAAAGAATGAACTCTGTGCCTCCCTTCCTTGGGTTTCATAGCTCCCCACATAGCTGTTCTAGATTTTTTAAAATTAGATAAATATTGAACTTAGATTATAGAAATTTCACTCCTGAAAAGGAAGATAGAGAAAGTATAGACCAATATAGGGCTGTCAGGATGAGAAAAGGGATCTGTTGGTCTAAATTCTGCTCTTCTATTTCAGATTCAAAAAGCAAGTTTGATTTCTAGTAGAAAAAGAGCAAAGGAGCTACCCAGGGGAAAAGGAATGGAAATACTTTTGCCATTGACATTTATAAGGTAGCATTTGCATTTAAGATAAAATACTAGGATTTCCTTTATTGTATTGATATTAGTTTGCAAATCTGCTTTTTACATACTGATAGTATAATGTGTATGTCCATTTTCCTATTCTCGCTTTTTGCTAAAGTTTGTTTTGCCCAGTTCTAAGTCTATTAAACTGTGATCTATTGAGAATATTGCCAATAGATGTATTAGAATATCTTGATTCTGCAAACATTAGATTTATAATCTGGAGAGTCCTTTGTGAATAGACTTTTCTAAGTAAATATCTGGCTCTCAAACAGTACTATACATGCAGTGAATATTCATCCATACTTACTCTGTGCCAGTCTACATTAACCAAATACATTTGAATATGCTTTAGAAAAGATGTGAGGAAGAGAAGGAAGAAAAAACCAATAAGAATACAAAGAATGAAAAGAGGAAGGAGGAACAAGAGCATGAAGAGAAAGGAAGAGAAAAAGGAAGCAAAGAAAAGAATGTGAAAGAAATAAATGGAAGGAAAGAGAAAAGAAGAAAGAAAAAGAAGAAAACTAAAAGGAGAAAAGAAAGTTAAAAAAGATAGAAAAATGAAGAGAAGAGAAAGAAGGAAAACAAGGGAAGAGAAAAGAAAAGAAAGAAATTGAGAAAGAAGAAGAAGACAAAACAGAGAAAAAAGAAAATAGAAGAAAATGCGAGAGAAAGAAGATAGAAATGAAAGGAATTGTGGTAACCAATTATTTGGCTTCTTTTTCAATTAAGGCACATGCTTCATTAGGTTTGTGATGGAAGATTCCATCAAGGTACAGGGCCTTCTTTTGATGTGATGCATACATTGTTTTTCTTGTACTTCATGTTAAATATTTTTTTATAAAAGCTAGGCAGCAAAAAAGAGAGGTTTTTCTCCCTGTAAGAAGTGTTGGGTTGTTTGGTTTTTTTTTGGTGGGGGTGGGGAGAATATTAATTCCTTGGCATAGAATCAAAGGTATCTCACTTTTCTGTAAATCGAGATACTTTTTGGGAGTTCCTCTATATTATCTCTAAATAGATAAGGTGCTAAAGGTATATTGTATTCATTGACAGGAAAACTACAATCCACTCATCATAAAAAAGAGCTGTTAAATTCCATTCTGAAAAGGCTGGTGTGCCCTATAGTGATTGAAGTAGGGGGACAGAATTTCATCACCTTACACACCTGCTGGCCTCTAGAGGCACTTCAGTCCTCTTTAATTCACCTTTCAAAATGATAGTTGGAGCCAAGTAGGTGATTGGAAAAGAAAATGACATCAACAATGTTTTAGAATGACAGGTTGGTGCTGAGGACGTACTGAGAATCCTTTTGAACAAAATGATGGTGGGATCCATTTTCTGTAATGAGTTCTGCAGCTATGTAGGTAGGCCACTCCTACTATATGGTTTCTAGAAGGGCTGACCCATGCTCACTTGACTTAAGAGTCAAGACATCCAAGGTCAAGAGAAACAAATAAAAATCATGAATAGAAAGACAAATGAAACCCTTCTTAATACTCACTCATGTTAAGTCTTTGCAGGGCCTGCCTACCACCACTCATTTAACATGCAAATTCAATATATGGAAAGCATTGCAGGATTAGGAGCTATGAGATGATTGTAATCATGGTGTCAGTGCAGCTGGTCAGCCTATGCTTGCTTGGAAATGTTCCTAAAGGTCTGGATATTTAGTGGGAATATCTTCAGTGTCTTCTTTATCTAAATGTTAGCGTAAAAAGTTTAGCACTTTCAGGGGATGCCCAAATGATTCTGCTTTGGGAAAACTACAATGCCTTGCTCTCTAATAATACTAGGATTATACTAGGATTATATTGCCTCACTATAGGAACTCCAAATACTTCATCGATTGCCAATACAGCCCAATAGCCATTTATTTAAAAAATCAGCCCCTACTCTCAAAGGAGCTTACATTCAACTTTCTTCAGGGTCAGCTGTGCTGGATGACCTTATGTCTACTATGCCAAAAGAATAGTTTCATGTAACTCCAACTCTACTTCCATATACTTGTCACCCAACCATTGCTTTTCTATGATTTTGGGGATAAGTCCACTTTATTCTTTCTAGGAAAATCACAACCTTCTAGTGCCTTTGAGCTACCCTTAAGATACTTTGTAGAGTCTGTGCTGATCTGCATTGACAGGGAGAATTTCATTTCCTCACTGGGAGCTCCCTCACACCAATGAAATGCCAGGTCCTATTAAAAAAAAACAAAAACAAACAAACAAAAGTTGAGTAAAAGTATTTAATAATGATAGTAGATGAGGAGCACTTATGATAATTGCAGAATTATCAAGTACTTAGAAATATATGTATATAAATACATATATATTATTGATCATAAAGGAGGGGAAGGTCACACATGACATTGGCTACTTTTCTTACATCCTGTCCTCATCATATAGTACCTAATATATGTTATCCACCAAAGTCCTACATGGATGTCTCATTATGATTTAAAAACCTAGGTTTGAAAATCAACCAAAACTCTTATCGTGAGAACACAAACTCATTGCTATACGTTTGTCAGCTTCCTAATCAAGAAATGGATGACTTCATGATTCCTCAGTCCACATAGCCAATTTATTACAAAACTGACCTTTCCCCTTTCTCTCTTCACAGACTGAACCAAAGTTTGATCCCCCAAACTGTCTATAAGACAGAACCAGACTAAGAGGTATGGGGGGGGAGGTAGAAGGAATTGAAAAAACATAACCTTCCTCTCTCTCACACACACAAGTGACCATTCACCATGGTTTTGCCTGCTCAGCCATGTGAATGTCTTCTACCTTTTTTTTTTCAGTTTGTGACATACCTATGGACACATCAGAGAAAATGGGTACAATTTATCTAGTTATCTATGAGTTCACTGACACCAATTATTCCGACCACATTCTACAGCCATATGTGCTAGTCAATCTAACTTGACACTCTCTGCCGTGGTTATCTCTAACTCTGCCCTACACGTAGAAAATTAACAGAAGGGAATTATAAGGAAACCCAGATGTTGCAGAACATCAATAACTTCTTTGTAATACATTAAATCATTCCAGTTGAATGGTCTTTCTAGTCCAATGGTCTTTTTAATCCAGTTGATTTTCCACTCATCAGAAAAGAAGCCAAGTTTTTCATAAGCCTCAGAAGGAAATATTCTATCCATCAGGGTAAAAAAAGTTGAACAGAATCTGCTACATAGTTAATAGCCAAGGGAAAAGGGAAACTTCCATCTTGCTTTTTTAAATGTTTCCGTTGAAGTTTCTCAAAGTGACTTTCAAGCAATAGCTCATGATTCTTATTTATATGATCATAGATTTGGAGATAGAAGGGAGATTAGACACCAACTAGACCCAGAAGTGTGCTGATAGATATTTAATAACTGGTTCTCTTAAAAGACATGACCCACTCTTAATCTTCATTGTTAACATTTTCTACATCACTCTCATAAGCCTAGACAATCAACAAAGCAATAAATCCGGCTCTGATTTGTAGAAATTGCTGATTTCTGAGGAGAAAACACTCACACGGAAAATTTAACAACCAGTTCAAGTGAGCTGATAGGAGCTGGTTCCAGCATAGCCTTGCCTAGACCGATCCCTTCATTTTACAGATAGGAAAACTGAGGCCCAGAGAAGTTAAGGTGACTTTCCCAAGTCACTAAACGGATGGTAAGTAACAAAGGTAGGATTCAAACCCATGTTTTCGACCAATTTAGCTATCTATCCACCGTACTAAGTAACTTCCTCAATTCTCAAGGAAAGGTTAACTTCACAAATGTATACCAGCCTCCAACCACCCCGTCCTAAAAGGTGTTTCTTATCTTGACTGTTTTCAAGGCTAGGAATAATAAAACTCTGATACTTTCTATTTGTATGGTGTTTTATAGTATTTAAATGGTTTTATGTAAATTATTCCATTTGGTTTTCATGAAAAACTTTGTGAGATTTTCATGGTAGGCCTTGTTATCCACTTGTTAGAGATGGGCAAAATGAAATTCACAGAAACTGTTAAGTTTCACGCATAGTAAGTGGCCAACTCAGGGCTAGAGATCAAGTCTTATGACTTCTAGTTCAGTGCTCTTTCGACTCTGCCATTCAATTCAATTTGATTACATTTAGTAAATCATAGGTGCTAGGGAGATGCAAAGTTTCAATGAGATTTTAGCCCTGCTCTCCTAGAAGTCTATGTCTATTCTGCTTAGATATCCTTAAGTATAATTTATAGCTGTTAACAAGGGAGATGGAAAGTAGTTTGCATCTTATGACCATACTTACCTCAAGGATCAGTGACTTCGTTGGTATGGATTTTCCCTTCACTTGTGCACACCAGAAGCCCTCTTTTTTGGCGTGTTCCCCCCTGTCCCACCCCATGCATAAAGTATGAACTTCTTGAGGGCAGATACAGTATTCTGGCCTTTGTTTGTATCGCTAGAGCTTAGCAGTGAGTCAATGCTTGTTGTTCATCCTATATTTTCAAAGAGGACCAGTGATATTATGGGATGATGTCTTGACTTGCTAATGGATTGGATTAAGTGAGGCAGAGTCATCAGCCTCACTTTCTCTTCCAGAGTCATCCAAGTCCAACGGCAAGTAAAAAAAACTAAAGACGATTGAGTGATGGCCCATGATGCAGTGGATGACTTTGGTATCTTTACTAAACTCTTAAGTGCTTCATTGCTCCTTTTTCAGCCACCTTCATGACTGTTGGAACAAATTGTTCTCATCTGCCCATTTCAAAGTGGGGAGCCTTCACATGCTTGGGGTATTTCTCTAACTCACCAATGAATTTGAGGACTGTCAGTTACTTTCAAACTGGTGTAGTCTGTCTGCTGAGACAGTTTTACTCAGGTGGGACTGTTGTACATTCTACAGCTTTTTGGAGCCACAGGTGAGAGTTGGGTGAGAGGTGGGCACCAGAGATGAATGAGCAGCTCTGAAAAGGGCTTGGCAAACCTTTACGCCAGAAATCCCCCAAGCCCCCATACACCCCAAGTAAGTAAGTGTAGAATAAATGGCTGTTGGCTTATTGACTGGTTGATTGATAATTTTTGTGGGTTCTTGGGGTTGAAAACAACAGTGACGATGACAACAATAAATTACCTAGTACTTAACCTTCTGGTGACAAGCCTATTCAAATTTATCTAGGCTCATCATTGGATAACAGACACAATCTGCTTATACTCAAAGCCTTTTGCAGCTCTTAGGATTTGCCAGAGACTTTGCTTTGCTGTGAGATCTCAGTCACATCCATCCTCAAAAGAGGCATTGGAAAAGGAATTAAAGGTAGGACATACATCCTTGCTTATGATAAATTTGCAATAACTATTTTCATCAAGATGTGCTCCAATATACAAAACAGATCCATTGCCCAATAAATGCAAATATTTCTCTAAGCGGTTGAGAAGAGAGATCTTAAATAGTTAAGGCACCAAGTTAAGTATCTGTGTTTATGTTCAAGAAAAGGAGAAAAGATTGCAAAGGGCTTGCAAGTTTCTGCAAGCAGAACAGAGGGGTGAAGAAGTTCCTCCCCATCTGTGTTTATTATGACAAATACCATTTAATCTTCCATCTTGAGTTCCAATTGCCAGATTTTTTGAAGGGGTAAAAAAATGATGACAACATGAAAATAGAGGGTGGGGCCCTGCCTGGAAAGCCCATTGTCTGCAGAGCAATTCTGAACAAATCACAATTCTGACTCTACCTGTCAGCTTTCCCATGTCAACTCAAAGTGAGGAAGAAAGACAGAAGAATAGTCCTGAAATTTACATGTGAATAGGGAAACCACTTTCCTATGCAGAAGGATCTCATGAGCAACTGTTAAAAGGCAGATTTGCAAGGTGGGGGATAAAGAACAAAAGAGGAATTGGGAAATTCAATTTCTCTGTCAGGTAGTGCCAACAGGTAAGAAAAAAGCATTTTTAACCTCAAGAAAAAAACAACAGCAGTCCTTAAAAATGAGTGATGAGGATAAAGGGCCCCTTCCTCCAGTCTACAGAACTTAGTTTACAACTCTTTCATGTTAAAATTGTTAGAATCTCTCTTATCCATTAGCTATTTTGTGGGATTGACCCACAAAAATCACTGCCATCTTCTCTAGAGGTAAAGGGAAAGTCTATCACAATGCTCAAGATAGACATTACCAATCTGTAACGGTGAATAGGGAGGAGTCAAAGTATAAACCATGCAATTTGGGACCATGTTCAGATCTAAAGTAAGCCTTAGGTAGGAAGTAATCTCCAGCACCATGTCAACTCCCTGAGTCAAAGCCCTGGCTGGTCACTCATGTTAGTTCCAACTCTGACATGACTTCTGTACAAGTAAATTTTGACAGTAGAACCTTGGAGTTTTTGTCAGGTGAATAAGATTAGAGTTGTCACCTTGGACTTATGTAGGAGAGTGACTATACAGTAATGAGATTGATTATTGTGTGGCTTGAGGGGGCTTTGACACATTTTGTGTTTACTAATAGGGATGTCTATATGTAAGCATATGGCCACACATACCGACTCCTAATGCATACTTCTGCCATGCATTCACACACCAATCAAGCAATCAACAAGCATTTTCAAATGCCTGCGATGTGCCTAGCACTATTAGGAGGTGGGCATGAAGACAAAAATGAAAGTCTCTGCCCTCAGGGAGGTTGTAGTCTGCAGGAGAAGACAACATGTTCATATATAATTACTGTTGTTGTTCAGTCGTTTCAGTCATGTCTGACTTTTTCTGACCCCATTTGGGGTTTTCATGGCAAAGACTAAGAGTGGTTTGCCAATTTCTGCTCCAGCTCATTTTTAAAAAAATAATTAATTGATTTTTATTTTTCAACATTCAACATTTCAACATTTTGAGCTTTAAATTTTCTCCTCCTCCCTCTCCTCCCCCCTCCACAAGACAGCATGAAATCTGACATAGACTATACATATACGTTCTTTTTACGCATATTCTTATATTAGTCATGTTGTAAAGAAGAATTAGGACCAATGAGATGAGCCACGAGAAAAAAGAAACAAAACAGAAAAGAGAGAGAGAGCGCAAATAGTATGCTTTGATCTGCATTCAGACTCTATTTCTTTCTCTGGATGTGGATAGCATTTTCTATCATGAGCCTTTTTCTCCAGCTCATTTTACAGATGAGGAAACTGAGGCAAAAAGAGTTAAGTAACTTGCTCAGGGTCACAGAGCTAGGAAGTATCTGAGGCTGGAAGATGACTCTTCCTGATTCCAGGTGGGAGAATTCTATCTCTGTGCCACCTGCCTCCATCTATAAGTATATACAAAAATAAATATAAGGTGATTTTCTGGGAATAGAAGGAAAAATGTATGGAGAAGATCAGGAACTATCTCATATAGGAGGTAGCATTTGAGCTAAGCTTTGATGGAAATTAGAAATTCTAACAGGCAAAGTAGAGGAGGAACTGAACTTCTATGGCTCCTATTACTTCTACCTACAAATACGAAATACTCTCTTTGTCACTGAAAGCTCTTCTTAGTGTTGCCCCCTTTTACCTCTCCACTCTTTTCACATTTTACTTCTCTGTATGAATTTTAACTGACCCACTTGCTGGTCCTCACACACAATACTGCATCCCTCAGGTCTTAAAGCCTTTGCACTCTGTGCCTCATGCTTCTTCACCTTTGGCTCTCAGATTGTCAGGTATTTTTCAAGACAGCTAAAATTCAACCTTCTGAAGACAAGCTTTCTCAGTCTTTCCAGCTGTTAGTGCCTTGCTCTGATGACTTTCCATCAGTTCTATATATGTGTTGAATATATTTTGTAATTTACATGTTGTCTTGCCCATTAGAATGTAAGTTCCCTGAAGGAAAGAACTATTTTTTCCTTTCTTTGTATTTCCAGTGGTTAGTATAATGTCTTAATCATAGTAGGCACTCAATAAATGCTTTACTTTACTTGTTGATTTTAATTATAAGTAAATCTTACCCAAACTGACCTTTTCTTTAGTAGCTCCAGTCTTTGATACTGCCCAGACTACTATAGAAAGTTTTATTTTGGGGAGGAGTATAGTAGTCCTTTATAAAAATTATTTATTTTCTTTTTAATAATATATTTATTTTTATTTTATAAATAACATTATGTAGTATAATTTGTATAGCATTATAACTTATTTATATTATTTTTAATTTTAGAAGTAACATTTATTTTTAATTTTCATAACATAATTCTGTTTTTCCATAACATAGAATAATAAAAAAATTGCATACAAAACTGAAAATCTATTATATAGAACTTGCTGATTTTTTGAAATATATAATAACTATGTAAATTCATTTTTTTCTCTTTTTTTCTTCCCTCTTCCATCCCCTGCCCTAGAGATGGCTACCATTAAACACAAATATGTATGTATGTGTATATATACATATATATATAAAATCATTCTATAGATACTTCTATTTATCAGTTCTTTCTCTTAATGCAGATAGTGTCTTCCTTCATGTATCCTTTGTAGTCATAGAGTTTTTTTTGATGTTTTGGCTACTTTTCAGTCCCATACAATGTAATCCATTGCATGAATTAAAGACACTTGGATTCAAATAAAGAATGATTCCCTGTCCAGAGCTCATGGAATTTCTTAGGAGTGTAGTCTGATGAATACTCCTCCATGCTGAAATCATAGTTATATATAATGAGCAGTTATTTATAGAATACCTATTAGATGCAGGGTACTATGAAATTACAAAGATGTGAATAAGACATAATACCTCTCCTTAATAAACTTGCAATCTTTTCAGGAGAATATGGCATATTTGAATTAACCAGGTAATATATTAAGGTGGAAAGAATTCCAATTCTCCCTGTGTTACTACCTATCCTGTGATTGGGTAAAGTCACTTATCCTCTCTGGGCTTGAGATTCCACATTGTGAAAGGAATGGCTTGGAATAGCTGGCCTCCAAAGTCCCACCTCTACATCTATAATGTTGTGATTCTAAAATATAACACATAATATAAGAAGTATATAAGAAAATTTGAAGGACTATGAGATTCTCAACTAGGGATTCAAGATAAAAAACTCCCTTGACTCATCCAAGTTACTGGCATATGAATTTACAGATATCTAATGCCGTTGTAGTCAAATATACCTCTTAACTAATCCCAAATACCACTATAGCACTTATCTTTATAGAAGGATTGGTGGGTAGTCTTGTGGGATTAGTACTAAGAAATCAAATCAACCTAATACTGAATCAGAAAAAATATTAGCAAAACACATTCCATGCCTAAAGGTCTTTTAGAGTCCTCCCTACCAGCACTGAACACCCATCATGGCAAATAGAATGTGATGTGTGTGTGTGTGTGTGTGTGTGTGTGAGAGAGAGAGAGAGAGAGAGAGAGAGAGAGAGAGAGAGGGAGAGGAAGAGAGAGAGAGAGAGACAGATAGACAGACAAACAGACAGAGACAGACAGACAGACAGACACAGAGACAGAGACAGAGAGATGAGATCTAGTGTCTGACCAAGGCACTAAAAAGCAGAGACTGATACTAGGGTGCAATGATAAGGGTTCTGCCACAGGACCAAGAATTTAGAAGGTGCTGGCAGAACTTGTTTTTGAAATGATAAAGTAGCTTAGAAGTGATAGAATTTTGTACCCACTTTGAGTAATCAGATAAAATAGGAATCTACTAGAACATGAGCACTTCCTGCTAGATACATCCCAGGTCAACTTCTCTTGGTGGCCCAATCCCTATGTTTCTCTTCCCGTGCTAGGGAGCTTTCTTGTGACTTTCTCCAGGGACAATTGTTACCAGTTGCCCTGGGTGGAAATGATAACAGTTCTGCTTACAAGCTAGAAGTGATGGGCAATAGGGCATGAACCAAAGATGAAAAGGCAGAAGTAGAATTTGATGACTTCTGTTGTCATCATAGTAATTGAGTTAGAATGAACTTCATCTTTTGGTCTAGGAAACTTGTAAATATTTCAAACATAGAAGAAGACCAAGATTCAATTTATTGGGTCACTGTGTTATATCCAATTCTTACAGTGTATATTTACCATGTGTAAGCTTTGTGGTTGATCCTCAGCATATAGGAAATCACATGACTTGATTTCCCTTTCCATATTTAGCTTATAAGGTCAAACAGAGTAGTGCTTTCCCCCTGGATTTCATTGGCAAGGTCTAATGGCAAACTTTCATCTTCTTCCATTTTATGTGGAAGTTTCATAGTGATGGAGCATACTCTTCTCATCAGTAGCATTTTCATCCTTACTCTTCATTTCTTCAGCATATATTGCCTTGTCCAGGCATGGTTGAATACCAATAGACAGTGTGCCTCTCTCTTTACTAATCACATTTACTGCCCAGTGCCTTAATAATAAATGTTGATGTATTTTAAGAAAATAAATTGAGGCATCTCATTTTAGGCAATCTACTTTGCAGGGATACTAAGAGGCTGTTATATACATGCACACACACACACACACACACACACACACACGTGTGTGTGTGTGTGTATGTGTAATTTAAAAGACAGTTTCATTTTCATTTAAATTGTGGATCTATGAATTTAATTGGTTACTGTACTGTGATCTTGTTAAAAGTGATGGATATATATTTTATACCATTAATAGGTGAATAAGTAGCATGCTAGCTGACTAAGTTACATAGGAAAATCAGCCATGAACATGCGCTGCACAATTCATTTGTTCACTCATTTATTATCCAATCGGCACAATTTTTTGAGCACCTAATATATGCAGGAGAGAGAGCATGGAAAAGTAGATAGAAAGCTGGCCTTGTCTCCAGGAAGAACTGAGTCCAAGTGTCGCCTGTGGACATATTGACTGTGTCACCTCAGATAAGTCGTTTCTCTCTAAGATTGTAAATTGAAGAAAAGATGCTAAGCTGCATTTGTAAAGGGAATTTCCTCATGTGGGGGATCCCCATACACAGCCCCAGTGCCTATCTCTATAACGCACACATAGCACTAGAGTTACACTGGAGAGTATGGAAGCTTTATGGTTCCTGTCCTTAAGGAGCTTACAATCTTTGGAGGAAGAGTCAAGTCATTTGGAGACTTCAAGTCATAAATACCTGCCTTTGTTTCTAGTCTCTACTGCAGTATACTAGGTTTATTACTAGAGTAAATCATGTAATTTCTCTCTGAGCCTCATTTTAAAAAAAAACTATAATATAGAGAATTATAATGAGAAATTAATGAATATATTTAAATTTATTAATTTCATGAAATTTATGAATTGTAATTAATTATGATTATTTATGAAATAATTATGATTATTATGAAATTTATGAAAATTAGTGAATTAATATATTTAAAATTACTTTGTAAAGCATAAATTGTGATGCATATTTAAGGTATCTTCATTAGTACACATGTATGTAGACTATAAGAAGGCAGGTAGGTGGTTCAATGGATAGAGGACTGAACCTGAAGTTAGGAAGAACTGAATTCAAATCTGGCCTGAGACACTTAATAGTGATCCTGGACAAGTCACTTAACTTCTGTTTGCCTTAAGCTACTGGAAAAGGAAATGGCAAACTTCTCCAGTATCTTTGCCAAAAAAAACCCATTTACAGTGTGGTCCAATGGGGTAACAATGAATTAAACATCACTGAACAACAACCACACAGAATATAGCTCATGCCATGTGAATATATTAATGACAAAGCCATCATTTATAATAATATCTATAATAATAAAACAATCATTGTCCAGCAACAACAAGATAAAAGAGCTAAAAATACCTTTTATCTTTAGAGAAAGACTTCAGGACTGAATGAACAAAAGATTATGTCTTTGAAACAGTATCAAAAGCTAAAAACAAAGGGGAGTTGTTTTATTTAGGATTTTATTGTAAATGTATTATCAATCACCAATCGTTTATGAACTGTCTTCTATATTCCAGGCAGCATGCTAAGTGCCAGGAAAACAAAGATGAAGATGAAATAGTCTTTGCCCTCAGGGAGCTTATGTTCTACTTGGATATAAAACATGTAGACACACAGTTATTCCAACAATATGAGTGCAGTTTTAAAACTATCCTAAGACTTTTGGGACATTCTGTATAAATACCTACACAATTTATTTTTTTTGTTTATTTTTGGGGTTTTTTTTTGGCAAGGCAATTGGGGTTAAGTGACTTGCCCAAGGTCACAGAGCTAATACATGTGTCAAGTGTCTGAGGCTAGATTTGAACTCAGGTCCTCCTGACTCCAGGGCCAGTGCTCTACTCACTGCACCACCTAGCTGCCCCACCTACACAATTTATACCAAAAAAAAATTGCAAGGCAATTTTTGTATGTGGTTGTGGTGGTGGTAGGTGGAGAGGATAGCACTACTACTCCAACTTTGGTTCCAGGCACACCTTACTCTTATCCTTCCATGCCAACCTACAGTCACAAATTCCAACTCTCTGGTTAGCAGAGGGAGATAGATTTTCAAGACTTAATAAATGAGAAAGAATGATGTGGATCTCACAAAACACAATGCCTAAAAACACACTTTAAAATAATATTGCCAATTTGGGTGAGTGTAAGAGTTTGTATATGTATGTATGTCTGCACGTGGAGTTGTCTGTTTCAAAGACCATACGTAGCGCTCCCTTTTCTTCTTCAGAACCACTGAGATAATTTTTCCTCTGCGATGGTTCAATGCTGAAATGGATCTGAACCAGCATGAGACATTCATTCAGATCAGTATAAGGAGCTTATATTCCTATCTGCATTTCCGTAACATGTAGCGAAGCAGGACTTCAGGAATCGTCAAGTCTGAACACACACTTGGATATAACAGTAAGTAGCCTCAGTCATCAAGAGGTTGTCCGAAATAGAGGAATTTTAAAAGCTTGTTGGTCTTTCCATACCACTAAAGGACTTGCAAGTACTGTAAGAAGCCCAGAACCCAACAGGCAACTTCAGGCAACTAGGTGAAATAGCTTTCCAAGAAGAAGAGGGTGGTGTAGGGGAAAGAAAAAGAGATGAGAAGTGCTGGGGGAGAGGAGAGGGAAAGAAAACACAAGAAAGAAAGAGACAGAGACAAAGAGAGACAAAGAAATATTTGGCAAATTATATTTGGTTGCTAAGATTGATTTTATTCCAACACACAGTTGGGTAGGGGATGTGGGGAAGGGGAGGGATACAGTAGAAAGCATGATGTACAAATTTACCGTAATTCTTCGTGTCAGATCAGGAGGCACTTAATTTGCTGTAAATGGTAGTGATGATGTCCTAGGATTATGGGGAGAAATACATTTAGCCTTAGAATCCAGAGCAATCTGCGTTCTTGTGGAAAAGAAAGGAAGAATAAATTTTTATTTTTTTTTCTGCCAACACACTTTAAAAAAATGTGTCTATTTCCTTTGTGCTTTGGTTATTTTAATCATCTTTGGGCCTCATTGCATTTCTTTCGAGCAATGAAAGGAAAATAAACAAATATGAATCCTCCTGCTTCTGGCTCCTATCCCTTCCTGATACATACATAATTCTTTTAAATTTACAAAATACTTCCCTCAGAACAACCTTGTGCTGTAGAATGGTAAGTAGATAGGTAGAAAAGTAGGTGGTATGGGTCTTATTATCTCCATTTTACAGATGACAAATCTGAGGATGGGGAGAGGGGACAGTTATTGACCCATTGCCATACGAGTCTACTGACTACAAGTCCAGTGTGCTTTTCATTTTTACATATAATACCTGAGCTGGCTGAGGGTGAGAGGCAGCCTGGGAAATAGAAAGAGCACTAGATTGGGAGTCAAGAGATCTCAGTTTAAATAAAGGATCTGTTACTCCTTGTGAAACCTTGGCTGAGCAACTTCACCTCACTGGGTCTCAGTTTCCTTATCCATAAATTCAATGGGTAGGACTAGATGATCTGTTGCTAAGTTCCCTCTCAACTTTAGAGCCTCTGAAATGTGATACCTTTATTATCAGTAGATAATACTGGAGCTGACTATGTGTCATGGATTCTGCTACTGAATTGCTTCTCCATTATTTTTATCTACAGACTACTTTGGCAAAGGGAAAGATTTCATGGAAAGCCTAACACCTCTTCCATTGAAAATAATAATAGGACAATATTAGGAGTGACTTGAATATGTTGCCACAACTTCATAACTGAAACAAATGTATAGATGCTACCATATAAATAATATTATAAGGACCTGTGAATTGCTTCAATGAAATTCATATACTGAGGTTGGTTCATAAACCCCACTGTAGGAAACCAGATGAAGCAAGAATGGATTAGATTAGAGAATTTCATACTGGGTAGCCTCCATTCTCTCACCTAATCCAAGGGAATTAGGGAATATCAGTAGGTAGTTTGTATGTCTCCTACCCATGGCATACCCTGATGGAGAGGAGAATGGTCATGGGCACAGGAAGGGTGCATAAAGGGAAAAGGGAGCAAATTAGTTATTTTCCCCTTTTTTTTTTTTCATTTTTTTTATGTTTTATTGATTTTTATTTTGTTAATATTTCCCAATTTCATTTTTTTTCCATAATAAAACATTTTTTTTATTAACATCTTTAGTTTTCAGCATTAATCTTCACATGCGTTTGAATTACAGATTTTTCTCCCCATTTCCACCCCCCCCACTCCAAGATGGCGTACACTCTGGTTGCCCCATTCCC
>CM053624.1:245072543-245120043 GCA_028646595.1 Phalanger gymnotis
GGAAATGGGGAGAAAAATCTGTAATTCAAACGCATGTGAAAATTAATGCTGAAAACTAAAGATGTAAATAAAAAAAAAACAATAAATCAAAGTCTTGGAAAAAAAAAAGATAAAAAAAAAAAAAAGAGTCTGAGGCAGAATTTGATCTCAGGTCTTCTTGACTCCAGGCCCAATGCTTTTTCCACTGTATCATCTAGCTGCCTCTCTTTGAAGAACTTTAATATCAGTATTGAATCATCCTTGTTTTTGGGGTCTGCATAAAATGTTCTCAACATCTTTAACATCTTATTGAAACATATGCCTCCCTGTTCTATGCTCTGTTTGATATCAATAGTAGTTCATTGAATAAAGTTGAGTCCACGGTTCTGGATCAAAGTCTTATATGTATCTTGTCCTGTCATACAATATTATAAAGCTCTCAGATGTTTGTGTCACTTTGTGAGAGTTTCCTTTATACCTTTATCCAAATCATTGATAAAAATGTTAAAGAGCATACGGTCAAGAATTGACCCCTGGGACATTCTACCAAACACTTCCTTCCAACTTGATTTTGTACCATAAATGACTACTGTTTGGGCTGGGCAGTTCAATCAGCTCTAAGTCCAACCTGATATACTTGAATCAAGCTCAGTCTCTCTACCTTGTCCACCAAAAACTGACTGGAAAGCTTTTGTTAAGTATTTTGATAAAATTACTTTATCTATAACACATTCCTCATCTCCAGGTCTTTATTTCAAAAGAAATCAAATGATGCATGATTTCTCCTTTGTGAAGCCATATTGATTCTTTGTAATCACAGTCTTCTTCCCTAGATAGATATTCCCTAACCTTCCATTTAATAATATGCTATAATTCAAAGTCAAGTTCATTGACCTATAGTTTAATTGATTCCATTCTCTTTCCTTTCTTGAAAATCATAGCTACATAGGTTGGCAAGGATTGCTAACATGTTGGATGGCAGAATCAGGATCCAAAAAGATTTTGGAAGGCTAGCATGTTGGACTGACAACTGAAAACAATTACCAAATGTGGTCTGACTGGAGTGTATGTATTACAAACTGCACAGGAGCACATAGAGTCAGGGCAGGCATCCTGGGAAACTCTTAACATCTCCATAAACCTGAAGACATGAAGGTAATTACTGAATCTTTGAGATGGAAAGGAGCAAAAAGGTCATGTCAAGTCTAGTTCACAACTAAATGTCCTCTTCAACATGACCTAGAAATGATGATCAAACCTTCATTCGAAGACCTCCAGAAATGGGGACCTCACTCCCTACTGAGACCATTTTTATTTTTGAATTGATCTAATTATTAGGAAATTTTTCTTTACACTTTTCCTTATTTTACCAGTGGGCTTAATTCAGTCCTCTAGAGACAAAAATAATGACAGCGCTCCAAATACTTGTAGATCCATCCACTTTAAATTTCCAAAATGCCTTTAATTAATCCTTATGTAGAGAATGATTTCTATTCCCCTCCCCATCTTGGATTCCTTTTTCTGGACCGGTCATGGGAACTGAGGGTTGTAGATCTCAGGCTGGAAGGAAATGCAGAACCAAGTATTGAGTGGCTGGTTGTGACAGGGCCATTTTCTGGCCCATCTATGGAGAGTGTTAAGTAATTTTTTTCAGAGATAGAGAAAGAATGAACCCAGCCAAGCTCCAGGAATGTCTATTCTATTTTCACTCTCCTTCTGTTTCTCCTGCTGGTGGAAGCTTCGTTGCCAGAATGGCAGTTGTACAAAGGAAAGCAGTGTAAAAGAAAGTTATTTAAGTTGGTGTAAAGAAATGTGGCACCTCTGCAGTTGTGCGAATTAAAAAAAAACTCCGTTAAGCCCCCCCATCCCCACCCAAATGTCTACTAGTGAGAAACAGACTAAGATAAACAAGTACACTGACCTGTACCATAGATGTGCACAACTGGATAGCCCATTGATGAATAGAGCACAGACCTTTCCACTCATGAAGCTGAGCTCTCAATGGGAACTCCCATTCCATTGTCCTTCGAGGGTTGTTGTCTGTTTTCTGAATTTCTTTGCTTATGAGCAGAGGACTTTATTGACCCTGGGGCAGAGATGAACTCTAAGAACTCTTCCTATATAATGAATGGGGAAGCAGCCTTGGCCAAACTCATCCCTCTACCCTAGGATTCACAGTGAGTTGATAACAAACCAGGGCCCATAAATGATGTTGGGTATTAGGAAGTCTTTCAAGACCTAGTTTTAGATGTGACTGGTCCCAGATGTCCATTTTCCAAGGGCCAAGGCTGAGCTCAACTGGTAAAGGCTTGGATATTTTCTCTGGTATTGTCATTTTGTAAAGTTCTCATGAAACTTTTTTTCTTAATTGCTAGGGAATGGGCTAGGTCCTTGAAATGAAAATTCAAAATGACTGAAATGTTAAGAAGGAAAGAGAGTGAAACACATGGAGGAAAAAATACAGTATCAGTGTCGGAGGATGGGGGTTCAAATCCTGAATCTGATACTCACTTCCTGCATGACCTTGGGTTACTTAGCCATCCTTGGCTTCAGTTTCTTCATCCGTAAATGGCCCCTGAGGTCCCCTTCTACTTCTGGTTATACTACTATTTGAATTAATTGAAAGTAGAGACAACTTTGGTCCTAGGAAAACAAGAGTCCAGGCCAGAAACTTACAAAAATTCAATTCAATTCACATTTGTTAACGTACCATTGAAAGCTCAGCCCTAGAGAAGATGTAGTATTTAGGTGAGATAGAATCCCTGTCTGCACAGATTGCAGTCTAGTTTTTAGGATTCGTTTGGGTGGGGTCACAATAAGAGTGTTTTCACTTGGTCACTAAAGTCTTTTAGGCCTCTTCAATGGCCCAAATCAGATGCTGGGTCTTAGGAAATCTTACCACAGCTTCAGGCAAATTCTGCCACTATCCATTATTAATATCTTGGTCCTGTGTAAAAATAGGGGCAGCTAGGTGGCACAGTGGATAGAGTGGTAGGCCTGGAGCCAGGAAGATTCATCTTCCTAAGTTCAAATCTGGCCTCAGACACTTACTAGCTGTATGCCCCTGAGAAAGTCATTTAACTCTGTTTGCCTCAGTTTCCACATCTGTAAAGTGGACTGGAGAAGGAAATGGAAAACCACTCCAGTATTTTTGCCAAGAAAACTCCAAATGGGATCACGAAGAGTCAGATGCAATGGAAAATGACTGAACAACAACACAAAAAGTTGTTACCAAATATCTTTTACCTGAATTAATTCTGACTGATTTGTGAAAGTAAACACATCAGTAAGGGCTTACGAGGTATGGTCTTGAGTGGGTGCTGATATGCAGAATACCTTAAACTTGATGTGCTTCTTTTGGGGATCTACCTATGAGAGGGGGACCCAGAAACTACAATACTAAAATATAAGAGACTTTGAGTGAGAAGACTTAGAATCAAGTCCTCATTTTAGGTTTGTGACCCAAAACATGTCATTTCTTCAGTCTAAGCCTCAGTTTCTTCATTTGTAAATTGAAGAATTTGGACTAGATAATCCTTTCCAGGTCTAACATTCTGTGGGTTAGTTCATTGGGACCAGTGGGAGCCTTGAAAATCCCAGCCATTCCAGGAATTCCCCATAAGGTATTAGATGAGGAAAAGGAGGTTGGGGGCTAGTTTCACATTACAGTTTGTAAAAAGTTGGGGTGAAATTCGGAGTAACACAATTCTCTCTCTTACTCTTCATACCATGTTCCTCAGATAGAAAATCTTGGCCTCAAATTGTAGGATTCAAAATTCCTTTTTAGCACCTTGGGGGTACCACCTCTTTCTATCATCCTAGCACTGCTTTTCCATGACAACCTTCTCCCTATCCCAAATCTGAAAGACTGCCTGGTATGTGGGATATACTTTAATGGCCGAGGAATAATATCAGGAGTTAGGAAATCCTTAAAGATCTAGTCTTAAATTTGATGATAAAAACTATCAAAGTTTCAGAGAAGTTTCATCACTCTTCAGTATCAGCATCCTGGTCCTGTTAAAATAATATGACTTCTCTTAGAGAGGTGGGATAAAATTCAAGTCATATTATGTGAATGAATGGGGCAATTATAGGTATAATCTCAGTGGTTGATAGGTGAGAGGTGCTCTCTGTTCTGCCAACTTTGACTGCCCTCTACCCTGATTTAGCTCTTTACAGCCAATGAAGAATATCTCTTGGGATTCATGGCCTGACACCTTTTTCTGCTCATGAGCTTCCACCTTGTATAACTATATGTACCCTAGGTCTGTTCATTCATTCATTCACTCACTCACTCACTCACTAATTCATTCATTTATCCATTCCACAAAAAATCATTAGGCACAAGTAACTCTAACATGGAAGATATGAAAATGAATGAGACAGATTCCCTTTTTTTAAAGGAGATTACATTTTAGTAGTAGAGATGGTGAGTAAAAATATCGCTCTGATACAAAGTAGAGTTTACAAGAAGTAGGATACAAGAAAAATAGAAACAAAAATGATGCAGCTTACCAGCAATGCATGGGGTGCAGCAGTGTAACAGATCACATTGACTTTAAGGGATCAGGAAAAGATTCTTGAAGGTGCTTGAGTTTAATTTTTAAGGATTGGTATAATTTTGACTGGAGGAGAAAACAAGGGGGGAGATTCCAAGCATAGAGAATAAGATGAGTAAAGGTTAGGAGATAAGAAATCTCAGAGCATGTTTGGGAGAACAGTGGAGAGTTGAGTTTGGCTGGAATGCAGAGTACAGAAAGGGAAATATTAGAGCATAGGGCTAAAAAACTGCAAGTCAGAAAATGGGGCCATACCATGTCTTTGACTTCCAGACAATGGAGTTTAGGGTTTATTCAGTTGGCAATGGAGAGGAATCGTATTCAGCATGTTGTCAGATTGGTCAGTTTCTCCAAATTTTAACCCTTTAATCCCAAAATAAAGGAATTATGTTATATATATATACATATATATGTATATTATATATACACACATATGCATATCTATCTATCTATCTATCTACCTACCTATTTATCATCTACCTTCTGCAGAAGACAGAATTCTTTGGCAAGTTTATGAGGAACCAAAGACTTTAATATCTATAGTTCTCACTTGTCCTCCCTTCTCCTGCCACCTGTCTCCACATACACGTAGCAATGAACACTAACAAACTTGGACCCGAGGTTCACACCTAGGATCTATATCAGTGGCTGTTATATTAACACCTCCCCACCCCTGTTTCATCCTGTAAGAAATGCCAAATATTGATTTTATCCAGGCACATGAAGGAAATGGGGAGAGTGGAAGAAAGAAGGTGGCCTAAAGATGTTCAGATACAAGTGGTTTCATCCAACCTCAAGGAAATTGAATTAGAATACAGTAGAATCTCAGTTTACAAGTAACCTGGTTTATGCATGCCTCGCTGGACCAGGAAAATTTTTTCACAAAATTTGTCTCACAGAATGAACAAAAATTAGTAGTACAAACATCATCCTTGGACTTGAACTGCTCACAAAGGGATGATGCTCAACTAGGGAAAGTTTTTGTTTTTTGCTTTTGTATGTCAAGCAAAGGAACCTCAGGTTGGTATACCACCTAATGGCCTCATTCGGCATTGACCCTTTGTGAAGACAACATCATTCGCTCTTAGCAGTACCATTACAAGTGTATTAAGGTGTGTTTGTGTACTTATAGTAGTACTTTGCATAAAAGTGTATTGTAGTGACTGTGATCTACAACAATATTTGTAATAATGGCCCCAATGAAGAAGAAGATTAAAAAGGAAGGTGCAAAGGAGACCATTATGTTGGAAATGAAAAAAGAAATCATTGAGAAGCATGAATGTGGTGTGCGTATGATCAATCTTTCGCTGTTTTATAACCAGTCTGCATCTACAATCTGCAACATTTTGAAGAAGGATGAAATAAATGTGGTAGATGCAACAAAAAGGGTCACAAGAATATCAAAGCAACAGTCATGTGTTCTAGAAGATGTTGAAAAGTTGCTTCTCATGTGCATCAAGGAGAAGCAGTTAGCAGGTGATACGGTAACCAAGAACATTATCCGTGAGAAGGCAAGGGCATTGCATGCCAGTCTCTTTTCAAAGATGCTGGGCAAGTTAGTCATAGGAAGACAGTTTCAAAGCTAGGTGAGGCTGGTTTGATAATTTCAAAAACAGAAGTGGCATCCATGGTGTTGTATGGTACAGCAAAGCAGCAAGCTCAGATGCTAAGGCAGTGGAAGCCCTTGTCAGTGAATTTGAAAAGCTTGTGATTTCTGAGAATTACCTGCTGTAGCAAGTTTTTAACTGTAACAAGACTGGCCTTTTTTAGAAAACGATGCCTAAGAGAATATATATTACAGCAGAAAAGACTGTAATGTCTGGGCACAAGCCCATGAAAGACCATCTTACCTTCTCGTTTTATGCTATTGCAGGCAAGGATTTAAATATCATGCCCCTTCTTGTGTATCATTCAGAGAATCCCCGAGCATAAGAAGAGTAAGGTACAGAAAAGCCAGCTAAATGTTATGTGGAGGTCCAATAGCAAGGCATGGGTCACTCAGATCTTATTTGTGGCATAGATCAACACAGTCTTCATTCCTGCAGTGAAGAAATATCTTTGAGAAAGTCGTCTGCCACTCGAAGTCTTGCTGGTTACAGACAATTCTCCTGCCCATCCTCTTGGCCTTGAAGATGACCTATTGGAGGAATTCAAGTTCAATAAGGTCAAGTTCCTTCCTCTCAACAGCACTCCACTACTCCAGCCTGTGGATCAACAGGTCATCTTGAACTTTAAGAAGCTTTACACAAAAGCTTCATTTTAATGGTGCTTTGAGGTGACTGAAGGCACTAACCTTGCCCTCCGAGAGTTTTGAAAGGATCATTTCGATGTCATTGACTGCCTCAAGATCATCAACAAAGCCAGGGATGGAGTAACTAAGAGAACGCTCAAATCTGCTTGGCAAAAACTATGATCCGATTGTGTTCTCGAATGTGACGTTGAGGGGTTTGTTCCAAAAAGGGACGAGTCGTCGATGAAATCATGTCTTTGGGCAAGACATTGGGGCTGCGAAGACATTCAAGAGTTGGTAGGGGAACATAGTCAGGAGCTGATGGTGGAGGAACTGATGTATCTGCATGAGGAGCAACAGTGAGAGGTTGTGGAGGATATCTCATCTGAGGAGGAGGTTGAGAGGTCAGAGGAATCCCTCACATCAAGTGACATTAGGGGAGTTTATCAGATGTGGGAAAAAATGCAAAATTTTATTGAAAAACATCACCTAAATAAGGCTGTAGCATGAGAGCCACAAATATTTTTACTGATAATGCAATGTCACACTTCCATAACATTCTGAAAAAATGTCAAAAACAAGTGTCTTTAGATAGATTCCTAGTCAGAAGTGAATGTAAAAAAAATCAGTAAGTCAAAATATGAAAGTGATTCTAAAAAATGAAAAATAAGTGAAGGCAGTAGTATTAGTCTTAATTTTAATGAAAGTAGCATAAGAGAGAATACTCTTCTCTTTGAAATGCCTGATGTCCTCATGGAAGGAGATTTTCCTTCCAAGCAATAACCATTCCTCCTCCTCCTCCCCCCTCTGGTCTCTACGAATCTTCTCAAAAGTAAAATGTAGGTTAATTTGTTTTATTTTCGGTTTATATCATGTTCTAGTCATTGCTATTGTATTTCAGGTGCTATAAATACTTTACTATATACAAGCAGTTTAGTTTTAATCAATAACCACCTAAGGGTATATGCCTGGTAGTGGAATCTTTGAGTCAGAAGGTGTGGACAATTTAGTAACTTCATTTGCATAATTCCAAGTTGATTTCCAAAATGGTCATAGTCATTCATAGCTTTGCTAAGATAGCTTTAGTGTGCCTCTGTTTCCACAACCTTTCCAACACTATTTCTTTCTCTTATAACTTTTATGAATTTTCCTGAGTGTGGTATAAAACCTCAAGCATGTTTTCATGTGCATTTCTTTTACTACTAGTGATTTGGAACATTCTTCATGTAGTTATTAATATTTTTCCGTTTTTTGAGAACTGTTCATTCAAAACTTTTGACCACTTATCTCTTAGGGAATGGCTTTTGATCTTGTATATTTCTTGTAGTTCTCTCTACATCTTGGATACCAAGCCAACATATGAACAAATTAAAACAAAGGTTTTTGTCTTCTCCCTTTGACTGCTTATAGTTAAATTTGCCTAAGGCATTGAGAGGTTAAATAATTTCCCTGTGGTCACACAGCTAATAAGTACCAGAAGCAGAATTTAGGCATCGGTCTTCCTGACTCTAGGACCAACTCTGTCACGGGGTATTTCCCCAACAAAATTTAAAACAATTTCTTCAAGGGATCTAAATTCTATTGAGGATGAAGACAGAATGTACATGTAAATAAACATAGTATAAGAAAAATTGAGATGATAGAGACCACTAATAATTAGGAGAGATAAGGGAAGGTGTAATTAAGAAGTTGGCACTGTAGGTGAGTCTTAAAGGAAAATGAGGAGCATGAGAGATAGTCATGAGGACTGTATGCATTCCAGACTTGAGGGGAGGAGGGAGGGGCAGTTTGTGTGAATTCACAGAGCTGGATAATAGATGTCCTACTTCAGTGGTTAACTAATGGTCCATTTTGATTGGAACATAGAGTTCATGAAGTGTGAGAATATGAATAATGATAGCAGTAATGCCCGAGGCAGGATTCAAATTCCGGTCTTCATGACTCCAGGTGTAGAAAGGTGTGGGATTCAGATTACAGAAAGCCTTAAGTTCCATACTCAGATTTCCAGTGGAGTTTATATTTTCTCTTACAGGCAATAGAAAATGATTAATTTTTGAGCAAGTGAATGAAATGGTCAGACTTATATTGTTTTGACAGCTATGTGAACAATAGTTTAAATAGATGAGAGATTGGAAGCAGAGAAACTAATTAGAACTTTATTGCAAGAACCCGGGCAAGAGGGGGTAAAAGACCCGATGAAGGGTTGTGGCTCTGTGGGTGGAGAGAAGGGAGTAGATGCAAGAGATACTGGGGAGGTAGTATTGAGAAAGCTCAGCAATTGATGGAATATGAAGAACAGTTTAATATGATCGTACAAAAATATATGGTTGTACATGTATAGCTATATCAGATATCTTGTCATCTTGGGGAGGGGGAAGGGTAGGGAGGGAGGGAGAAAAAAATTAGAACTCAAAATCTTATGAAAGTGAATGTTGAAAACTAAAAAAATAAACACAAAGAATAATGAAGAGTAAAAGAGCAGAGAAGAGGAAGGATGTGTAATTTTGGGCAAGTCAATAAACCATTAAGAATTTTAGGCCAAAGGTATCAAACTCACAGCCTAGTACCACCAATGAACCAAATTAAAATATAATTGTGAAATAGTTAACAAAATAAATTACAAAATATAACATAGATGCTGTCAATGATCTTTGAACCAGGGGTAACTAAGAGGATGGTGGTGTCCTCAAAGAAAAAAAGGAAGTTTGGCGGAGAGGCAAGATTATAGGATGAGAAAATTTGTCCCACTTGAATTCTCCAAAGGAAGATGTCAAATTACGGGAATTTAATGACTTTGTGACAGTCTATTCAGTTTTTTGGAAATCTCTAATTATAACCTAGAGTTCTCAGGGGGAAGTCTGGGGCACAGAAAGCAGATATAGATACAGTGATTTTCTATCTGGTATTATTAAAATAACCAGAAATGTTTCCATCTTTCTCAAAGAACATCACGAAATTTTGAAAACAAATTACTTTTAAAAATTAAAGTGAATCAAAAGTAAGCTTATACTCACATCGTTATTATTTTGCTTCAACCTCGACACTTGAGTGTCATAGGAAATTTCTATTGAAAAAAATTCCTTTGCAATGTAGATTGACATCTTTGCAACTTATAGCATTAGATATTCTTTAGAGCAAATGGTATCAGCTCAAATAGAAATGGATCCTTGCAGGGCACATATTGACTTAGAAATCCACAAATTAACATTATCTATAAATTTTTATTTATTTTGTTAAATGAGCTGGAGAAGGAAATGGCAAATCACTCCAGTATCTTTGCCAAGAAAACCCCAAATGGGGTCATGAAGATTTTGCTAAATATTTTGTTAAATATTTCCCAACTATCTTCCTTGGTGATGGTAGATCATAAATTGGACACCTTTGGACTAGAGTTCTAAACAGTTGGTCCTCTTCGAGAATGAAGGACAAACAACAAATAGTTAATTGACTTGAAGGGACCATACATCCAGCATGTGTCTGAGGTCGGACTCAAAATCAGGATTTCCTGACTCTGAAGCTGGCATTTTTATCTACTATGATACGTTGCCTCTCATCTATCTATTATCTGTCATTCTATGATTTGGAATTTTCTAGGAATGAAGATAGACAAGGCATTTCTTAAGCATTTACTGTGCATCAGGCCCTGTGCTAAGCCCCTGGGATACAAAAACAAAGTTGCCCTTGCCTTAAGGATTTAATTACATTCTAATATTCCTAATTATGTTCTGATAGGGGAAGATGAAGCATAAACGGGAGCTGAAAGGGGGAGAGATTTAAAGGGGAGAGATGAGATAGCCAGGGTAAAGGTAAAATAGATCCGGGAATGAACCAAAAATGAAGGGAGCAGCAGGGCTAGAGCTTTTCATGATATGGAAGCTTCTGGTAGAGATGCTCTAATCAGTGAGCAGTCCTCAAGGTCAAGTCATCCTCGGGGGACCAAGGCAGAGGGAGATGGTAGCAAGTAACTGACTGCGTTGTTATTGTTGTGTAATTATTGAGTGGAATTTAACTCTTCATGACCCCATTTGGGGTCTTGGCAAAGTTACTGGAGTGGTTTGCCATTTCCTTCTCCAGCTCATTTTACAGGTGAAGAAACTGAGGAAAACAGGGTGAAGTGACTTGCCCAGGGTCACAACTACTAAGTATCTAGGGCCAGATTTGAACTCATGAAGATGAGTCATCTTTACTCCAGGCCTGGCACTCTAACCACTGCACCACATGATGGTCCAATTGGCTGTAGTGCATTTTAATAAATCCATACTTTGGCTGTTTGGCTCTATGATTAAACAAGTAGCCTAATCTCCCCATTTCTTGTTTTTCTTAGCTACAAAATGTAGACAAAAAGACTTTCCAAACCTTCTTCCCAGGACTGTGTGAGATAAGGTATGCAAAGTGCTTTTGTTAATGTAAGTGCTTGTATAAATATAAGTTGCTTCTCCAACTACTTACCTCAGTTAGGTAGTCTCATACATCAGTGTAAGCAACAGTAAATATTTAAGCCTTGGAAACAATTTTCATCACTTCCCAAGCAAACTGCATTTTAAGGGTTTTTTTTTTTTAATCAAAACCACAAATAAACGTATGCTATTTTAATGCAAATATTTGGTTCATGCTTGGAGAATAGATCAGGTGTGTGTGTTCCTTCAGATTCCTTCAGATAAAACAACAGCTGTTCTTTCCCCAAAGTCTCTGTGTGCTTAATGTATTTGAATCATAGGATCTAAGAGCTGGAAGGGAGCTTAGAAATCCTCCTTATTTTACAGGTAAAGGAACAGGGAGCCAGAAGGGGTGAAATGTTTAAGTTCACACATTCAGGAAAGAGCAGAGTTGAGATTTGGACTCATGGGATAGAGCAGGAGGAGCACATATTCTAGAATTAGAGGACCTATGTTTAAATTAATTAATTTAATACATTTAATTAAATTAATTTAATTTAATACATTTAATTAAAATTAATTCCACCTTTGGTACTCATGATCTGTGTGACCTTGGGTAACTTAACCTAACACTTAACCTATTCTGGCTTCAGTTTCCTAAACTGCAGTGCAAGGGGTTGAACTTAACTCTGAGATCTCTTGCTAATTCTAAATCTGTCATCCTATCCTTTAACCTCAAAGCCAGCATGCCTTCTACTTTTCCACACTGTCCCCCCCTATGATAGATGATATTGGTGGTTTATAAACTTGTTCACGTACATCTTGTTTGATCCTTGTAATATAGGCAGTATGATATTATGATAGAGCACTGAACTTGGAATCAGAAAGACTGGATTCAGATCTCATCCCAGACATATAATACCTCTGTGACTCTGGGTAAATCACTTAATGTCCTTGTGCCTCAGTTTCCTCATTTGTAAAATGAGGGGGTTTTAAACTCAGTGTCCTCCAAGGTCCCTTGCAGATGTCTGATCCTAGGAACAGCCCTGTGAGACTGGTAGTGCAGGTGCCATGTGTAACCTGGGCTTCTCGGGGGCATATTTTGTATATGCCCAGTTTGCCTAGCATGGAGCCTACTGTGTCCTCTACCACGTGGGCAGAGGTGGCCTCCTTTCATTGGCTGTCTGTGTCTTTAAAATTGACAAGACTGAGCCTCTCACTATCTTTTTTCACCATCCTTCAGCAGCAATTTTTTTTTCTGCAACTCTTATCTGCTGCTCCCAGCATGAATGCCATGAACTGAACTGGGGGGAGGCGAAGATCATCCTTTGCTTATCTCTCTTTTACTCCAATTCCAAGAAATGGGCCTAGAAGTGTTTGTTTCTGTGCTATTATTTGTCCTTGGTGTCAGGCACCTTGCTGACCATTTGGGCCATGAAGACCTTGGCACCAGTATTGTAGGCAGGGAAGTGCAGCCACACAGCCTGGTGTGGAAACCCTGAGAAGCCAAAGAGCTTAGGACTTGTCTTTGAGGGAGGTTTGAGGACTTGGAACAGGGACTGTGCTCTATACAGAAAGTGAGCTAAGCTATGGACTTAATTCTCTTCAGAGACTGAAGTGGTGCAAGAAGGAAGGAGGATTATGATTACCATGTTTTGGATTTATTTGTGATTATACCTTCTGAAGTAAATATTCCTTCGTAAATAGTCCTGTGGTACATATAACTCCCATTTTGGCAAATGAGGAAACTGAGACACAGAGAGGCTAAGTAGTGTGCAGAGAGTAACACTATTAAAAAAAGTGATGAGGCTAACATTTGAATCCAGATTTCCTAGTACAAATTTAGTTTTCTTTCCAAGATCATTCATTTGATTAATCAGGAACCAACACTTTAAAGCCAGAAAGAACCTTAGAGATAATTGATTATATCCCCTTCACGTTAAAGATGAAGAAAGTCAAATCAAGTCACCAAGTATTTATTTATTTTTTAATTTATTTTTTATTTTTAGTTCACAACACTGAGTTCCACAAGTTTTGGAGTTTCAAATTTTCTCCTCCTCTCTCTCCTCCCCCTTCCCCCCAAGACGACATGTAATCCAGTATAGGCTCTACATATACCTTCACATTAAACTTATTTACACAATAGACAAGTGAAGTATTTATTTGTTAAACACTTACTGTGTGCTAGTGGACACATCGATAATGAGGTTGACACATGCATAGCCAGAGCTAGCTCAGTGTTTGGGAGGCTTTGAAGGAAAGCATGGGAAAGAAAAGGTATTAGACTGACTACCAAACTGAAGCCATTGAGCTGACCTCATTGTGGTATGTCTGTGGAACCTGGACAGTCTACCAGCGCCATGCCAGGAAACTGAATTGCTTCCATTTGAATTGTCCTAGGAAGATTCTGAAGATCACCTGGCAGGATAAGGGACCAGACACTGAGGTCCTTTCTCAAATTAAACTGTCAAGCATTCAAACTCTGCTTCAGAGAGCAAAGCTCTGATGGGTTGGTCGTGTTGTTAAAGTGCCAAAAGGACAGTTTTATGGAGAACTCACACAGGGAAAGCGTTCACACGGTGGTCGATATAAGTCCTCTCAAGGTCTCTCTTAAGAACTTTGGAATTCTTTGGCACAGGACCACTCAGCATGGTGTACCCATATCAGAGAAGGTGCCAAACTCTATGAGCAAAGCAGGATTGAAGTAGCTTGAGGATGCTCAAATTTGGAGAATTCACCCCAAATGTTCACATGGACTATTTGTGCCCGACCTGTGGTAGAGCATTCCAAGTTTGTATTGGTCTGATCAGCCACAGTTGGACACACTGAAACCTGACTCTGGCTACTGACATCCTTTTGGTCCTCTTAGAGAAGGAACGACAACAACCAACAGTGGTAGGCACCGTGCTAAGCTCCGAGAATACAAACAGAAGGACAAAGAGAGTGCTATTCCTTTATCATGTCTACCTTATAGTACTGTTACTGTTGTTTACTTGTTTCAGTCCTGTCCAACTGTTTTTCCTTGTTCCCCAACTCATATCCCTCTCCCATCCTGATCACTGGCTTCTTCACTGTCCCATAATACCTTCTTCGCTTTTGCCTCTGTCTTTCCTAGAAAGTTTTTTGGCTCATATAGAATACCTTCTCTAAAATATGCTCCCCCTCTTCCAACCAACCTATTCCAAGCCAATGAGTTACTTACTCTTTATTAGACACTGTACTAAAATGCTGGAGATACAAAATAAAACTACAATTAAAAAAAAAAAACCTTTCTCACAGGAAGTTTACAGGCTACAGATAATGTGTATTTTGTTGTTGTTCAGTCATTTTTTCAATCATATCTGACTGTGACCCCATTTGAGGTTTTCTTGATGAAGATGGTAGAGTAGTTTGCCATTTCCTTCTGCAGCTCATTTTACAGAGGAGAAAACCAAGGCAAACAGGGTTAAGTGACTTGTCCAGAGTCATATAGCTAGTAAGTGTCTGAAGACTGATTTGAGCCCAGGAAGATAAATCTTTCATGACTTCAGGCTCAGTGCTCTATCCACTACACCACCTAGCTGCCCTCAGATAAATATACACAAGGCGGTTTAAGCAGGGAGAGAATATTAGCTATTAAGAGGAACAAGAGATGTATTCTATCGGTGATGGAAGGTGAGAGTCAGAAGACTTGGGTTGTCTTCACAGACCTGCTACTGATTTTCTGGGTGATTTCTGCTAGATTGCCTTTCAGCCCTAACATCCTATAATTTTATGG
Organism: Phalanger gymnotis; assembly: GCA_028646595.1. NCBI lineage: Eukaryota > Metazoa > Chordata > Mammalia > Diprotodontia > Phalangeridae > Phalanger > Phalanger gymnotis. The sequence continues at coordinate 245,087,445 of CM053624.1, forward strand.
TTCTGTCTGAATGGTTATGATACAAGAAAGTATCTTTCAACACTAAATCTGCAGTCCTATGATCTTTGCATTTCCTTCCATTCTCCATAGCTCCTGGGACATAGTTTGTTTGTTCAGTCATGACATTTTTGTTGTGTAGCTATCATTCATTATTCTGCATTTGCAAAGAATGAGAGAGGAACGAATCCAAGGGAAGCCCCATGGTCTGAGTTACATGGCATACAAAATCAGACAAAACATGGTCACTGTCCTCATGGAGCCTACAGTCTATCACAGAAGATACAGAACACTAGTTCAATAAGTGCTTATTGATTAATGGACTGGTTCCTTGGTTCACGAGGTTTAACTGCCTCTAGCGCTTCAGTGGCTGAGATTCCAATCCTTGAGTTCAGCTGTTCAGGACAAGAGACAGGGAGCAACTTTTCAATCACAGTAGGATTATTTGGAGACTCTTATCCCGGTCACAATCCCTGATTAACCCAAGGGCAATTCATGTCTGGAGCCATTTAAGAAGCATGCATGGAGGATATTAGGACCTGGATGCATTCGATTCCCACTGCACAACTCCTCTCTTCCCCTTTCCAAGTTTTCCCACACCTGTTCACAGTTCTTAGCGTAGACCAAACCAACACCTTCTCTCTCTCTCTCCTGTCAGCCTCCTCCCTATCAGCATGGGGGGAAGGCTGGAAGTTGAAAACAAAGCTGTGACAGGCTGTCTTTGTGAAGGGGAAGGAGAGAGATGCATGGTAGATGCCAAACAAATTCTCTGAGCCCTTGATAAATTGGAAGAACAATGCAGGAGGAACTTGCAAAGGATTTATGGTGGCTGGGATTAAGGGAGTGTGTGAGAATGCCCACATTAAGCCGATTTGATGTAGAAGAAACATATGGAACATTTCAATGAGACATTAACAAATGCTTTTCTGCACAGGTGCAGCTGAAATCAGCTAACACCTTTATATCAAAGTTCTGACCATTTGTCCAACGTGTCAACTGATAAACAAGGAAAGTTGCTACAACCCGGCAGGCCAGGGGGTCGAGAGAGACTCTTTTCACAATATTTGTAAACCAGCCATGTGTGTTTCTTTAGACGCTCCTCCCTAGATTTAGGAAAGAAGTTTCTAAGCCTAAGAAACTTATAAACAGGGCTTACCATAGACCAGGACTCAATAGAAAACCTTTTAGTCTCACCTGTATATATATACAGTACAGCGATATACATAAAAGGGGCAGCTAGGTGAGCCTGGTACATAGAGTGCCCAGCCTGGAGTCAGGAAGCCTCATCTTTTTTAGTTCAAATATGGTCTCAGACACTCACTAGCTGTGTGACCCTGGACAAGTCACTTAACCCTATTTGCTTTAGTTTCCTCATCTGTAAAATGAGCTGGAAGGAAATGGCAAACCACTCCAGTATCTTTGTCAAGAAAATCCCAAATTAGGTCACAAAGAGTTGGACGCAATGGAAATGACTGAACTACAACAACATAAGGGACTCTTTCTTCCTCCTCTCTGATTTTCAGTGAGAAAACTCCTCATATCAAGGCAGATTGGCATGTATTCTGCCATTTGTGTTCTTAGAGTTTCCTGGAACACCGAAGTTAAGTGACTGATTTCCCCAGGGTTGTGCAATCTGTATGTGTCAGACATGAACCTAGGACTTCTTGATTCTGAGGCCAGAAGTCTGTGCACTATACTACCTACTTGTTCTGCCGGGCATATAATAGGTACTTTTAAAATGTTAGTTGAATTGAATTAAACTGAAGAACTGATTGAAGGAGGTCTAGAGTAATGGTGAAATATTGATTCAGAGAGCTGACGCTGTTACTTCCTCCTTGTGTGAGCTTGGGCAAGGACTTTATAATTTCTGGATCTCAATTTCCTTCCTTGTTGAAAGTTAAATGTTGGAAGAGCTGATCTCTGAGTTCTAAACTCAATGATCCTCTGCTCTTGTGAGAAATTTCCAGTCATCATCAACCTGTATTCTTTAACCTAGACTACAAGTCTAAAGGTCTCTAAGCCAGGTTGGATCAGGCAACAATCAGTAGCTTACATGTGCTTGGTACTTTAGGAGTTACAAGTCCTTTATACTGGGTATCTCAAAACTTTTAGTGAAGTTCTAAGCTTTGTGTCAAACAATGGTTTTAATAGCTTAGAACTGCACTAAGAGTTTTGGGACACATGATATATGTTATTTACTTTGATTTTCACAAGGATATGTGAGGTAAAGTGTCATTAAAAGTCTTATTGTCTCTATTTTACATATGAAAAACTGAGGTTCAGAAAAGCCTAGTGTTTTTCCAAAGCTTGGCAGTAAATGGCAAAGCCAGATCTTGAATCCAGGCCCCTGGATTCCAAGTTTACTTCCCAATGTGATTTCTACTGTATGACATTTTTTTTAATGATCCATCCCAACAGTAGAGAATACAGTATTTACTGTACTTGATTTAATCCCCAGAAAAAAGCCTTCTACCAAGGCTTTTGGGGAGTAACTCCATTCATTCAGGCAATACATAGCCTCTTCATTCATTCATTCAACCAATCATTCATTGAAATATTTTGCACCTACCATGCACAAAGCACCACGTTATGGAGGATTATATATATATGGACCAGAATGGACAATTTTGTTGGGAAGACAAGACATTTACGTACTTAACTACAGTTAAAAGCATTATAAGCTGAATGCCAGATGTATGATGAAGACTAGGGCCACATGAAGTCATTATCAGCAATCTGTCTTTAATTATGAGATATTTCTTTCCACTATTGATTGCCCAAAATCTGACCAATTAGTAACAGGCAGAACTAGGGGTAATGTAACAAACAGATGTCATCTGTTAGGCTGTTTGACCAAGCCCGTGTAGATTTGCTCAAAATGAGATTGCTTATTCTGAATATGAGTTGTCTCCCCTCTCAGAATATGAGAATACCCAACTTGCTAAAAAGCAGCAAGATGCTATGAGAGGAAGAATGGTTTTAAAGAGGTCATTACTGCTAATTCAGCCAAGCTGAAGGCAAGCCGATGGAATTAAGAAGTGGCTAAAAATAAAAGCACATTTTGCCTTAAGGATTACACCGGGGCTGTCGAATTCAAGACCAGCAAAATTCTGAGTGATTAAAACATAATTGAGAAATATCTAAAAAAATAAATAAAAATACAGTAAGGCATAGATAATGTTAATTTGTAGTTTTCTAAGTCAATATGTAGACTGCAGGGATCCATTTCTGTTTGAGTTTGACATCAGTGGTTTATACAACCATTTCCTCAAAACAATGTTACCAGAGAGATAGTATGTGAATTATCCTTCTTTTACAGATGAGTAAGCTGAGGTTTCCGGAGGTCAATCCATTATACTTCTAGTGACAGATATGTGACTTGATAGGTTCTTTGATTCCAAATCTAAAGCTCTTTCCATTGTAGCACTACCACCACTAGTTCACCATCAGCGCCACCACCATCAGCACCACCACCATCAGTACCACCACCACCACCACCACCACCATCAGTACCACCACCACCACCACCACCACCATCAGTACCACCCCCACCACCACCACCATCAGCACAACTACCACCATCACTACCACCACCACCATCAGCATCATCACCATACTTAACATTTAGATAACGCTATAACATTTGCAAACCATTTTACCTGTGTTATCTCCTTTGATCCTCACAGCAACCTGGTATGGTAGGTGCTATTACTATCCCCATTTTACTGATGAGGAAACTGAAACCAGAGAGAGGTGATTTGACTTGCCTACTATCGGAAGCTGTCTGATGGCCTTTCTGATACCAAAACCAACATGCTACCTGCTGTGCTACCTTATTGCCTCCAAGCGATACTTGCATAGGCATGTCAGAATTCCTAGCATTACTAGACATTATGCCTTTGTGTTGTAAGAAAACCCTACATGACATCAGAATGTCGCTAGTCTTTTTACATGTGATTGCTATGATAGGTAGCAGGAAGATGGGGTTAATTTTTGAAGAATTTTTTTTAAATGAGCCAAACCTCTTCTTGAAAGTTTAAAAAAAAATCTAGCATGTGTTGAACAATGGCTTTCTGGACAAAACTGACAAGTTTTGTTTCTGCTGTTCATTTGATACCTACCACTTTAAAACTGAAATATGATATGTGACTTCAACCTGTTAACAATGGCATCTAGCATAAATACATGGTATTCCTGCCACATTTTTTTTTGCAGTAACTGCTATAAAAATAAGCTTAACAGAGTCCAGATCTTTATTTTTTTTAAAGATTCTTATCAGGTTAAAGCTAAGCACATTATAATTTCTACGGTTTTCCAGCTAAAGCACTGGACCACAGTTTCCACATTAATGTAAGAAAATAATGCATTCAGTAACATATACCCAGGTAAAGTAAAATGCAGCAAGAGAAATAAAGAGGCTCTAACAAGATAAAGAGAAGGAAGCCTGAATCCAACCCAACCACAATGAGATATGAGGCACCATTTAAAATATTTTGTGGGTTTGAGTAGTCTGTCTCCTTAGAAAATGGTGCAGTTGAAAGCTGAGATCAGGTAATTATCTTCTGAAGTGGATAAGTATTTTCCAGAGGCCACACATGTAGAAATGGCAAAGACTCTTCCTTATGGAGAACAGGCCATGAAATAGGCTATTGAAAACAACAACTTGTTCGGTAGAAATAATGTGGAGGTAGGGGAGGAGGAAAGTCAGTGGAGAGATGATCTAATGCTTTGAATTCCTACTTAACCTCTCACAGAATTGTAGCATCTCAAAATTGCAAGGTCATTTAGTCCCAGTCTATAGCTGTCTTAGAATCCCTTGCTTCCTCTTGATCTCAATGTCAACTGAAATTTTTATTGTTCAGTTATTAAAGTGTCTAACTTTTTGTGACCCCATTTGGGGTTTTCTTGGCAAAGATACTGGAGTAGCTTGTCATTTTCTTCTCCAGCTCATTTTACAGATAAGGAAACTGAGGCAAACAGAGTTAAGCAACTTGCCCAGGCTCATGCAGCTACTTAGTTTCTGAGGCCATCTTTGAACTAAAGAAGACGAGTCTTCCAGACTTTAGGCTCGGCATTCTATCCACTGCACCACCTAGCTGCCTTCAGTGGAAATAACATTTCTATTTTAGTGGGTTAGAGGGCTTTGGGGGTGGGGGGAGGGCGCAATAATCCTTAAATGGGGATGAAGGTTGTACTGGATGACATTTAAAGTTTATTAAAGGAGTCTACATCCTACCTAACTCTGTCTTTAACTAGTGTTGTGACCGTGTAGATTCTCTGGACCTCATCTGTAAAATGAGGATGGCAGTGAACTAAGTTATCTCTTGCATCTCTAAAGCTGCAAGTCTATGTGAAGGCCCAAAGAAAGTCTCTGGTATCCATCTGTCCGGTATCCATCATCTTTAAGAGGAATGGTGAAAAAGTTGATACCAGAAATTATGGTGAAATTTCACTAGATCAGAGTTCTTTTACATCAGTTCCTGACAAATATCTTCAAAGGTATGACATAATCATCTTCCTAATGTGATTTTAGACCACCAGAACTGCTTTCTAATAGTTTTGCTTAAAGGCTGTGTCTCCAGCAAGACTGTCAACATCTTGAGAGTGTCAGTACTAACTGAGGTTTGTCAACCCTGTGTGGGGGAGGTAGATTTGAAAAGCATATGGCACTCCGCGATCTCTGAGGAAACAAATATTTCCTCTGCTGTTGCTGCTCTACATACTGCCCTTAGATTCTAATATTCTAATTCCCATGGTTACTTGATTTTAGCCTGGCAATTTGGTCTGACTCCCTTTGGACGTTCCACCCATGACCCCGTCTGGAACTAGGCAAATTAAATTCCAAGAAAAGATTCTGGATTTGACTTGGTTTCATTCTGCCTGTGCTCTACACTTGATACTGCCTTCTCATGTTTTCTTCCATACCTTTGCTGGCTACTTTCTTGGAAAGACCATACCATGGACTTGAGAAGTTTCAATCTCTAACCAACAATAATGACCAGACTGTGCCATGACAAAGAGTGGGGACTGACAGATAATACTTTTCTATGTCTCAGAGCAATAGCACAGTTCTAGGAGTATAGTATGAATGAATATTTTCAATTTTATTTCATCTTTTCACTAAGAAGGGTAGAGAAACCTAACTTATGCTATTGAATCTAGGGATTCAGGCCCATCATATCATTGATATAGAGAACTCTCAGAGGAAATCCTCCATACCAATGCAAACCAGTACCTGATCTATCACTATAACTTTGTATCAATATCTTTTGTCATATGCAGAGACCCAGCATTGAAGCTGCGAAAACATGGGTTCAGATCTTACCTCTGGTATGTTCTGCCTGTGTTTCCCTGAAGAAGTTATTTAATCTCTCAGTGACATAAGCAGGTCTTTAACACTATAAGTTACAGAGAATGTGCCAACCTGCATTAGTGAAGGGTGTTTCCTTAACTGACAGTTCCCTCTGTTAATGAAATCACAGGTTTACTTGTCCCAGTCTCTTGGTACATAGTGGATAACACACAAAGACTTAAGTATTTTTAGATAGTATTTTATGTTTTCTAGTTATATGTAAAGACAAATTTTAGCATTCATTAAAACAATTTGAGTTTCAAATTTTCTCCCTCTCTTCCTTCTCTAAGATGGTAAGCAATTTGGTATAGGTTATATATGTGCAATTATATAAAATATGTTTCCATATTAGTCATGTTGTGAAAGAAGAAATAGGCCAACAGAAACACACACATGCACACAAATAAAGTGAAAATATTATGCTTTAGTCTGCATTCACACTCCATCAGTTCTTTCTCTGGAGATGGGTAGCATTTTTTAAAATCATAATTCCTTAAGAGTTGCCTTGGATTGTTGTATTGCTGGGAATAGCTAAGTCATTCAAAGTTGATCATCAAACAATATTGCTTGTTGCTGTGTACAATGTTCTCCTGGTTCTGCTCACTTCACTTTGCATCAGTTCATGTAAGTCCAATTTTTTTCCCTGAAATCTGCCTGCTCATTATTTCTTATAGCACAATTGTATTCTCTTACATTCATATACCACAACTTGTTCAGCCATTCCCCAACTGATAGGCAAAACTTAAGTTAAATAATACATTTGAGTGGATAAGGATCTAGCTGAAAGATAAGAGCCAAAAGTAGTCATCAATGATCCAGTCTCAACTTGAAGAGATGTCTGTATGGGAATTTAACATTCTTATCAATTGTATGAAAAATGTAGTTGCATTGCATGTTACAGATGATAGAAAGCTAGAAGGGATAGTTAATATAAAGGAAGACGAAATCAGGGCACAAAAAGTTCTTAACAGATTAGAATGATGGGCTCATCGATTAGGAATAACTTTATAAGGGAAATGTAAAGTCCTACACTTTCTTGAGGAGATCATTACATCTTCAGCCCTGAATTTTTCTCATTTGTAAATTTAAAATTGGATGGCCTCTGAATTCCCTTCCAGTGTGATCTATGACCTCAGGAGGCAGAGAAGCTCTACCAGAAACTAGGAAATTCAAATGAATGTCTTCTTAATATTCACTCAGATGTATTCTTTTTCCCCCCTCAATCAAATAAGCATTATTAACTCACCCTGGAAGATCCTACCACTCCTTTCTCTGACTGATCAGTTCCTTCTGAAACCCCTATTTTAAAGAAGGGTCCAGGCCAGCTTTATTCACTCTTTCATTGCTATCTGGGTGCCTCTTCTCCAAACATCTTTCTTGACTATGTCCTGGTAGCTTTCTCACTCTGGGAAATGGTGCTTTTTTCTTGTTTGTTTGTTTATTCCCTTCACCCCACTCCATGGCCTTCTTACCCTAGAAAATGGAAAATGTCTCTACTTCTATGGCCCCTTCCTCTGAGTGGTCAGTTCTTCCTAGAAACTATTTTAAGGTAGTGTCCAGGCCAGCCATGTTTATTCCTTTATTCTTCTCTAGGCTTTTTGCCTGACTCTCTGTCCTCTTTATCCCACCCCTCTCCTTTGCTTTTATGTATTGCCTTCCCCCCTCCTCCTTGCTCCTTGTTACAATTTAAGTTTTTTGAGGACAGGGACTACAATTCTTTTTGCTTCTGTTTATATTCCCCCACTTAGCACAGTGCCTGGCCCACAGTAAATTTTTTCTCTCAGTTAAATTTTTCCTTTTAAATCTAACTTCATTGATCTTGATTATTCAAAAACTTTTCGTTTTTGTGTAATTAAAATATCCATTTTATCTCTTGTGATCCTCTTTGTTGGTATAGATTTGTTGACAAGTGTTAGTCCAAATTTTGCTTAAAGACCTCAAATTATTTTTATATAGCTTCTGTTCCCCAGTCATCTGGACTGGGTGGGATGTGCTGGGTCTATGAGAAAATCATAATTTCAACACGAATAAACTAGTTACCTTGTTTCTAGCTAAAAAAATTTCTTTCAAGTCTGGGTACCTAGTTGAAATCTGAAACCTAAAGAGAAGAAGTAACCTTGGGTGATTAACTTTTCAAGCAGTTCATGTTTATAAAAGTCCACTGTGCTTTACTAGGTAAGGAACTAGGCATCATACCTGTGATTTCACTGACATGGGTAACTCCCTGGTGGGGAGACTCTGGCTATCATTGCAGGTCAGCACTTTCCCTGGGACTTACAGTTTCAGAAAGTCACCTTGAGCCCTAAGAGGGGTTGTCACCTGCCCAAGGTCATACAGCTAATAAGTGTCAGAGATGGGGCTTGAACCCAGATTTTCCTAGTTCTGAAGCCAGTTGTCTATCCAATTTACTCTGCCTATCTTGCCACAGAAATTCAAATGTTTTCTAGACAGCCAGGTATGACTATGAGGGTTTGAGCTTAACTGTTTTCCTTTGTAAAAAAGAGGGTTAAATTTTGAGGCAAAGGTGGGGAGAGAGAATATATCTAGAAATGACTTTAATGTAAAAACAAAAGTCATGTTATATTGAATTTACCTGTCTCTCTCTTAAAAAAAATCTACACAGTATTCTGGCCTGATAATTACGCTGGAGAAAACTCAAGTCATGTACCAACATGCAGTAAGGGAACCCAACAAAGAGCAAGACATCAATTTGCATGGAAGATACAGAGCTGAAAGCGTTTACAAAATTCCATACACCAAGAACTGATATACTGATAAGATTTATTTTTTCAAAGTAGATGAACAGATCTCAAAGGTCAGCATGTGCTGTCAGAGGCGTGTTGACACCACACTGTTAGCTAGACATCAAGTTTCAGCCAAGTAGTGGTCAGGTCTGGTCCTGCTGAGATCCTGAGCCCACACTGAGACACTGTTTGTGTTTGATATAATACAGGTCTAAGACATTCTCTTCACTGTGTGCAGCCGACTTTCCCACATCCATACTAAGCTACTAATAACCTCCATAGGGTTTCATTTCTGGCTCTGGCTCTGGCTCTGGTTAATACTGTTCAATTGTGCATTGAATGGTTTAAAGTATAATCAAGGAAAAAATCACAATTTGTACTCATGAGCATTTAACTGAAAGTGTTTACACAACACTCAATGAACAAATCTTAGAACTAAAGATATTTTATATGTCAACAAAGTATACCTAAAAGCTCACTTTTCTAAGACTCAGTTTCCTTAATCATAAAATGAAAGTATAGGAAGCAGTGGAAAGAGACCTAACTCTGGAGTCAAAGGACCTGGGTTCAAATTCTGCCTCTAAAACTTACTATGTGACTTTGAACAAGTCACTTAGTCTTTTTGAGCTTCAGTTCCTTCATCCGTAAAAAGGAGTTGGACTACACAGTCTCTGAGGTCCCTCCCATCTCTAGGTCTATGATAAAGTACAGAGTCACGGAAGAAGCTAAGAGGTAAAGTGGATGGAGTGCTATGCCTGAAGTGAGGAAGGCTCATCTTCCTGAGTTGAAATCTGTCCACAAACTGTGCGACTCTAGGCAAGTTACTTAACTCTTTTGCCTCAGTTTCCTCTTATATAAAATGAGCTGGAGAAGGAAATGGCAAGCCACTCTAGCATCTCTGCCAAGAAAACCCCAAATTGGGTCACAAAGAGTTGGACACGATTGAAACAAATGAACAACAGCAACAAATAGGGTCATGGACTTGGAGGAAGGAATATCTAGCTTGAAATCACATTGCAAATCCTTACCAGTTTCATAACTATGGGCAAGTCACTTAGGAGCTCATAACCTCAGTTTCGTCATCTGTAAAATGAAATTAATAATAGCTCCTACTTCACAGTGTTGCTGTGAGCATCAAATGAAATAATTATTGTCATTATTATATTTATTTTTGGTATTTGTATTATTGTAATTATTGTATTAATTGTAAAGCAAAGTGCTTTACAAGCCTTAATGAACTCTACAAATGTTGGCTGTTATTTTTATCCTGTGACCACTGGGTTGATCTTGAAATTCCAGTTTCAAAATTTCATTTTTTCTTTGCAATCAGATAAGTAAGTTGACCTCCCCCTAGCTATACTAAGTGACTTCTGTATGTTCTGCAGTTTTTGTATTCTAATAGAGGTGCTTGCCTTTTTCTGTATTTCTGATAACTTCCTCTACCATATATCTCTGCCTTCTACCCACTTTAACTGAAGAGGCAACTGAGATTGCTACATCACTTTTGTGGGAGAGGAATAATGTAGTCTTGTACATTCAGCAGACTTCTAGATCTGCTTCTCACCTGCCATGTGACCTTGGCAAAGTAATTTCCTTTCTATGGGTCTCAGTTTCCTCTTTTTTAAAAATAAAGTGGTCATCCCATATGACAGAGAAAAGCCTCTCTAATGCCGAGATTCTGGGACTTTTCAATCCAGTTTGCTTCTGGATAGTTAAGCTATAAAAAAATTCATCTTGGTTCAGTACATTTTACTCCCAGTATTTTGATCTCTTTTGATCCCCTCTATATTTTCTTGGTCAAGAATTTATTAAGCATCTGTTACGTAGAGGGAAGAATGACACCATGCAGACAGAAAGAGCTGGGTTCAAACACTGAGAAATGCTAGCTGTGGGAAGTCATTTAACCTCTCACTTTTTTACCATTCTTCCTTTAGTATTTTGTTAGCCAGACAAATGTATAAATAGGCCTAACTAATTTGAATTCTCAGTATGAGAAGAGCATTTTTTTTCAGATAATTATTATTGGAGCACATTTTTAAAAATTGACTCAATTTTAAGCATGGTGGTCTTAAGGGTTAATTTTGTTCCATAGGGCTTAATAATCAGTTTTTATAATAAAAGATAATTGGAAAAATATTAAAATATTAAAATTCCATTAGCTGAAAATCTGAGGGGACACATCTATACTGTAGTCAGATAGTCTTCTGAATTTTGTAAAGCTTGATCATCTTTAATATAATTAGCCTGATTTTATTAAACTGCTGAAAGTTGAAGAATTTTTTTGATATACTATTATGGACCAAGACTCAATACAAGTAGTCTATAGGTTTGTAAATACAATGATAAGCCACATGATTAAGACAGGAGTGTTAAAAAAAATCAATTGAACAAGTCGTTTTTCTTGTTATTAGTGATTTGGAATATTTCAAATTTGGTTGATCATAACCTGTGTTGCTTTCTTCCTTTCTTTCTTCCTTCCTTCCTTCCTTCCTTCCTTCCTTCCTTCCTTCCTTTCTTTCTTTCTTTTTCTTTCTTTCTTTTTCTTCCTTTCTTTCTTTCTGTTTCTTTCTTTCTTTCTTTCTTTCTTTCTTTCTTTCTTTCTTTCTTTCTTTCTTTCTTTCTTTCTTTCTTTCTTTCTTTCTTTCTTTCTTCCTTTCTTCCTTTCTTCCTTTCTTCCTTTTTTCTTCCTTCCTTCTTTCTTTCTTTCTTTCTTTCTTTCTTTCTTTCTTTCTTTCTTTCTTTCTTTCTTTCTTTCTTTCTTTCTTTCTTCCTTCTACTGTTCACATCATCTGATTATGTGTCAATGAGAAATTGCTCTTCTCCTTATATATTTGTGTCAATCTTTAATATATCTCTTAGATATCGGATCCTTATTAGAGAGACTTGTTGGAGGCATATTTCTCCTAGTTAATAGTTTTCCTTTTAAGACTAATGTCATTGTTCTTGCTTGTTTAAAAGCTTTTCATTTTTGTGTAATTAAAAGTATATATTTTATCTCTTATGATCTTCTTTATCCCTTGTTCAAGAACTTTTCCTAATCCATGTTTTTTAAAGGTATCTCCTTGCTTAGTCATTTGATTTAAGACATATCTATGTCTTTAAGCCTTTTGAGAGTATTTTAATATATAGTGGGATGTGCTGGTCTAAACCTATTTTTTGCCAGGCTTCTTTCCATTTTTATTGCAGTTTATGTTGAATAGTTGAGTACTTAACTCAGTGATTGGGGTCTTTGAGTTTATACATTATGTTATTATTTTTATTTGGTTCTGGATTTTACATTGTTCAATTGTCCTAAGCATAATTGTTTTCCTATTTTTTTAAAAAAAAAAACTAATACCAAATAATTTTAATGTTTACTGCTTTGTAGCATATAATTAGAGATCTTGTGCTTATTAGGCTTTGTAAAAGTTGCATAACCAATTGACTTGGGTGTTATTCCTTCTTTTTGTTATATTGTTTCATTTTCATTTTTTGATGGAAGTAATATTTTCTGTGATTTGTTTTTTTAACATTGATTTTTTAAGGATCAAATTAGTCTCAATTTTAAGATTGAATCCTGTCTTTAATGGTCCCTTATTGGTTACAATTTTGCCATATTGTGGTTAGTAAGGGGTACATTCAATATTTTAACTTTTCTACATTTGTTTATTAAGTTTTTGTGTCCTAGTATATGGTCAAATTTTATAAAAGTGCCAGATACAGCCAAGAGAAAGGCAATTTCTATTCTTATTTCTATCAGGTAATTGCCAGAGATCTATTACAACTATTTTTTTTTTGAGGCAATTGGGGTTGGGTGACTTGCCCAGGGTCATACAACTAGTATAACTATCTTTTTAAATAGATTTAGTCATGACCTTTTCTTCTTCCTTGATAATATTGTCATTAAATTTGTTTAGGACTGGGAGGAGAACATCAAGACCATCAAGTATCATGGTTTTTCTATTTCTTTCTAGAATTTGATGAACTTTTCCTTTAAGAATTTAGAAGCTGTACATTTTGGTCAACATATATCAAGAATTTATATTATTTGTCTGGATCTTACGTTGTTTTATCATGTTTTAGTAAATGTAGCTTAAACATGATATGGTTTCCATATATATATATATATATATATATATATATACATATATATATATATACATATATATATATATACACACACATATATGTGTGGGTGTGGGTGTGTGGGTGTGGGTGGGTGTGGGTGTGTATGTATATATGTATATATATAAAACTAGATGTATACTACAATTGCTTGTGATTGTTATCCCTGCTTTTTTGAGTTCATTTGAACCATGACAAATTCTGCTTCAGCTCCTCATTTTAATTCTGAGTGAATTTTTGTTTCAAGTGTGTTTTTTGTAAGCAATGCATTTTTGAGTTCTGCTTTCTAATGCATTTTGCTATCCTCTTCCATTTTATGGAGGAGTTCATCTCATTCATATTCCTTGTTTTTCTTGTTATTGTGTATTTCTCTCCATAATATTCTCTTATACTTCTTTTCTCTTTGCCCCACCTCCAGGACTTTTTTACAAATAAGAATAGTTTGTTGAAAGAGAAGGAATATGGTCGACACCAGTTATTTCCAACTGGAGTAATCTGATTCTACCCCACTGTGTCACCTCTTTTCTCCTAACCACTACTCTAATAATTGATTCTTATAACTCTCTTTCCTTTTGGTCTCCTATTTATAGTATCCTCAAATTTTGAAGTTTATTTTGTTTGTGACTATTGTTGACCTACCTAATTCTACCTTTCCTCTTCAATCTCTCTTATTTGAGTGGGAAGGGAACTTAGATAGTTAATACAACTGCATTTTGCAGATGAGGAAACTGAAACCCATAAGGGTTAAGTGACTGACTTTATTATATGCATAATAAGAGGCAGATCCAGCATATGAAGCCAGGACCTTTTACTCCAAGTCTAGCATTCTTTCTTCAATATCACATTCTTTCTTCTGTTTGCTCATTTCTTTAATCTGCCTATTAGTGATGTGTAGCTAATGTTTTCCTCTCTACTATCTCCTTCAAATATCACTTGGATCTGCAAGTGCTGAAGTTGTTGACAACCAGAATCTATTATTGCAGGAATAACAATTCTCAATTGCCTCCATGATAAAAATAAAAGCTCTTCTTTTTGCCATTTAAAGCCATCCAAAAACTGGCTCCAACTATCTTTTCAGTATGATTATATATTACTTTCTTTGACTCATTTATTTCAAGATGAGGACCAGGGGCGGGACGTAGAACAGAAAACTTAGGAACAAGTGCCAGCCAGTTTCTTTACAATAGCCTTTTGGCCATGTTCCTTCCAGTAGTCTTGGTCTGAGAGACCAAGTTGAAATTCATTTTTTAGATGAGAAATATGACCAGGTGATCCTAGTCTTGGATGTAAGGTGGGACCTTGGTAGTCACTGGGCTCTGCCCCTTGAGGTGATCCTGACTATGACTCTAAGCCAGCACCAGGTCCTACCTTCTCTAGCAGTCATGCATACCAGTAACCTAATGTTGGGGTCTAGTAAGACATGTATAATGATAGGGAAAGGGGACAAAGGATTCAAGGATAAAAGACAGATTATAACCAAACCGACAAATACAGTATCAAAACTGATGAGAAAAAAGTAGGGCCAGATCAAATTGTGGGGGACAGGTTGGTAGATATGGAAAAATGGCAGGACTGGAGATCTTGATGACAGTGAAGTTTAGAAGAAGGCAGAGCAATTTTCAAAATGAAGAAAGGTGAAAATCAAGTTGAAAACAGCACTACAAGGGAGTCAAAACAGAAAGAAAACTCCAGACCAATATTCCAAATAAATGTTAATGCAAAAAATATTAGATGAGATTTTAGTAAAGAGACTACAGAAACGTATCAAAAACATGAAACTCTATGACCAGTTTGGGTTAATACCAGTAATTCAGAATTGGTTCAATATTAGGAAAACTATAAACAGAATAGATTATAAAAATAACAAGAACCAAAAAGATCTACAATCATATCAGTAGATGCAGAAAAAACTTTTGACAAAATATGATATGCATTTTTATGAAAAAAACACCAGGAAATATTGGAGAAATGAACCTTTTCTTAATATGATATATACTATCCATCTCAAACCAAGAACAGATAGGATAGATAACGGAAATAAACTGGAAGCCTTTCAAATAAGATCAGAGATAAAGCAAGGATGTCTGTTATCACCATTACTATTTAATCTAGTTCTAGATTATACTAGATACTGTATACTAGATACAGCCATAAGACAAGAAAATTAAATTGAGAGAATAAATGTGGACAAATAGGAGACAAAAATTTGCTTTTTGCAGATGACATGAGAGACATGATAGCTTACTTAAAAAATCCTAGGGAGGCAATGAAAATTAATTGAAACAATTAATAACATCAACAAAATTCCAGGATATTAAAAAGAGTAATAAACATTTCTATATATTACCAAAAAAACCATCATAAAAGAAGGAAAGAGAAATTTTGTTAGAAGTAGCTTCAGAATGTCTAAAATATTTGAGAATCTACCTTCTAAACACACACAAAAATTATATGAATACAACTAGAAAACATTCTTTACAGAAATAAATAATTGGATAAATATTAAATCTTCATGGGTAGGCCAAACCAGTATGATTAAAAAATGTTACCACTGCCCACAATAATTTGCTTTTCAGTGTCATATTTATCAAACTACCATAGAATTACTTTTTAGAACTAAATATATATATACACATATGTATACTCTAGTGTGTGTATTATATATATACACACATATCTATATATATAATATATATATAATATAATCTATATATATATAACCTATATATAATATAATATATATATATATATATAAATCTGGGAGAAGAAAATGTTAAGAATCTAAAAGGAAATAGTGAGGGGAAGGGAAAAGAAAGGGGGTCTTATAATACCAAATTTCAAACCATATCCTATAAATAAGTAATCATCAAGATGATTTGAAACTGGTTAAAAATGGAGAGGTCAATCAGTAGAAGACACTAGATACCAAGCACATGGGGCAAATCAACCTAGCTGCTAAACCTAATGACATTTGCTGCCAGAGTATGCATTTGTTATTTGAAAAATAAACATTTAAACAAAAACCTTCTGGGGGAAGTGGAAAGCTATTTAGTTGAATTTAAGTTTATACCAATATCTCACAACATATGACAAAATATGCTCAAAAGGGATACATGGCAGACTTTTGTTGTTGTTCAGTCATTTTGCAGTCATGCCTAACTCTTTGTGACCCCTTTGGGGGTTTTCTTGGCAAAGATACTGGAATGGTCTTATCATTTTCTTTTCTAGTTCATTTTTACAGATGAGGAAATCGAGGCAAATATGGTTAAGTGACTCACCAAGGGTCACACAGCTAGTAAGTGTCTGAGGTCAAATTTGAACTCAGGAACATGAGTCTTCCTGACTCCAGGCCCAGCAATCTACCTACTGCACCCCCTAGCTGCCCAACAGACATCAAAGTTCAAATCATAAATGAATTAAAGGAGCAAGGAAAAATTTATTTTAGGTGTATGGAGAGCAGATGATTTTCAAGACCAATTAAGTGATAGAGAAAAATCACAGTAGATAAAATGGATAATTTTGATTACATGAAATTGAAATGTTTTTGCACAAACCAATTCAGACTACTAGATGGTTCAACGGATAGAGTGGTGGGCCCAGAGTTGGGAAGACATGGGGTCAAATCTGGCATAAGACACTAACTAGCTGTGTGATCCTAGACAAGTTACTTAACCTTTGTTTGCCCTAATTCATTGGAGAAGGAAATGACAGTATTGGTATGCTCTGGTCCACAGGGTCAAGAAGAGTTAGACACAAATAAACATCTGAACTATAACAATAATTCAACTTAGCTAAGATTAGAAGGGAAACAGTTAGCTTGGGAGAAACAAAATCCAAAATTTTCTCTGATAAATGTCTTATTTCTAAGATAATAAGAAATTTTTTCAAATTTAGGAGAAAAAGAACCTTCCCAATTGACAAGTGGTCAAAGGATATGAATAGGCTTCTCATGGGAAGAAACCTAAGCAATCGATAACCATATGAAAAATGCTCAAAATGCTGATACAGAAATGCAATTTGAAGTAACTTTGGTATTTTATCCCATACTTATCAGAATAACAAAAATTGTGGAAAAAAAAAGAAAATGAAAAATGTTTAAGGGATAAATGTGAAACAAGCTTATTAATGTACTACTGGGACATCTGTGAATTGGTCCAGACATTGTAGAGAACAATTTGGAACTATGCCCTTAAAGTCATGAAAGTGTGCCTATCCATTCTCAGTCATACCACCACAAGGCCCAAACCCCAAAGAGATGAAAGAAAGAGGGAAAGGACCCATATATACAAAAATATTTATAGAAGTTCTCTTAGTAGTGACAAAGAACTGGAAACTAAGGGGGTGTCTATCAATTGGTGAATGGCTGAATAAATTCTAGTAAATGAACATTTAAAAAAAAACTTTTTGTATAAGAAATAATGAAAAGGAAGGTTTCAGAGAAACCTGTGAAAACTTACATGAACCAAAGCAAGGTGAAGTGAGCAGAACTAGAATAAAAATTTATACATTAACAAGGACATTGTAAAAACAAACCAACATTGAAAGACTTAAGGAAAGAATTCTGATCAATATAATCATGAACCAGGATTCCAGAGTTCTGATAATTAATCATACTACTTACCTCTTGACAGTGAGGTGATGGACTCAAAATGAAGAATGAAGTATATATTTGGGATATGGCCCAAGTTGGATCTTTTTTTTTTCTTAACCATATGTAAATATTTTAAAGATTTTTGTTGTTTTTCCATCCAATGGGGAGGACGGTGGGTATATGAGAAAATGAATTTTATTAAACAAAAAAATAAGTTTAACCAAAAAAAGAATGAAAATAAAAACTCTCCATCGTGTGAACTATTGTAACATAATGAGCTTGGTTCTCTATTGTTCTTTTTATGGAAAGAAGCATGCATTCTCAGGGCAGGAATGGACAAAAGCCTCCCTTTACCAATTTCCTTAGTCTTTTTTTGTCTTCCAAAATTCTAAGTTCCCTTCCCAAAAAGGAAAATGAAGTACTTACAGGGGTCACCAATAATAATGATCACTTGCTTATACCCACTGTTAAGAAAATCCCCTGAACAGACAGGAACTATAAAAAAAATTGCCATCCTGCTGAGCTCTCTGGCTTTGCCTAACCCTTCCCTGACTCTATCCTTGCCTTCTCTGAGTAGAATATTATGCAGGAATGCATTAACACTTAGTACCATTCTTATGTGACATGAAATATGACACTGGTGTTTGGTTTTGAATTGTTTTGCTGTCACATAGGAAAAATCCAGCCAAGGAGTTTGAATTAACTTGGAGTTTGCCTTCCAAGTTAGCTCTCATGCTCTATTCCAGCTGTTCCTCTCAAAGGGTACCTGCCCTTATTTCCCCTAAAAGACATCCAAACCTTCATCAACCCTCATAACCTAACTAAACCTGAGGTTACTTTCCCTGAACCCAGTTTGGCCTATGTTGCAATTTTCTTCTTCTTCCCATGGCTTAATCTAGAGGATGAAATGAGCATTTGTTAGTCTCCATATAGCTCATTATACCCTCACCCAAGAGTTCCATGAAAACCTATAAATCAAAGTTTAGGTTTGTCTTTTCCCTAAGGTTTTCCTAAAAAGGAATTAACAGAATCTTTTATAGAGAAGATAGCAGGTTAGACAAAATTTTATTTCCTTCTCTTTTTTTGTTTTGCTTTTTGACAGGGCAATTGGGGTTAAGTGACTTGCCCAAGGTCACACAGTTAGTACATGTGTCAAGTATCTGAGGTTGGATTTGAACTCAGGTCCTCCTGACTCCAGGGCAAGTGCTCTACTCACCGTGCCACCTAGCTGCCCCTATTTCCTTCTCTATCAAAGAAAAGCTTAAAATATGAAAGATTCATAGGCATGCATTTACCCCTAAAACAGAAAACAGTAACCAATCGCAGCAATTATTCTCTCTCAGGAGGTAAAGACACAGTTGTACGATTGTTGCTGTTCATTCATTCAGTCATCTCCAATTCTTTGTGATTCCATAGACCGTACGCCAACACTGTCCATGGGGCTTTCTTGGCAAAGATACTGGAGTGGTTCGCCATTTCCTTCTCCAGTGTTTGTGAGATTACTGAGCAAATATTTCCCATTCAGTTCAGACTTAACACTCTCCGAGCAGCTAACAAGATTCTGATCTTCTGGACAGCCAGGGCATGACTCGGGCCTTCTTAGTCCTTTCAGCTGCAATGTCTTCCTGGAAATTATAATTTTCTCCTCTAAGAAATGTCAGTTGGTCAGCTAGTTGACAAAGATTTATTAAGCACCTACTACATGCCAGGCACTGTGCTAAGCACTGGAGATACAAAGAAAGGCAAAAACAGTGTGCCTGTCCTAAAGAAGCTCACAGTCTAACAGGAGAAGAAATGATATAGTTGGTTGTAGGATGTATTATACAGCTCACACAAATTCAGGAACTCTCAAACTCATTGTAATTCAACCTGGGCTGGAGACATCCATCTCTGAGCATCACCGTTCAGTCATCTAGGGAAAGAAACCCAAAACAGTAGGAGAAAGGTAGGGACTTGTGGTCTAGTCTCAGGCTATTTCTTTCATATAGCCTATCTGTAGCTGATGGAGGTGGGGATGGGGAGGGGATCTACCCCCACTTGCTGGAAGTCCAAGGGAAGCTATTTAAGTCCTAAGGCATGTACTTAAAAGAGAGAGTAGAGGAAAACCTCTATAATTCTTATGACCCAATGATGATGTTGCCCTTCTTGACCCTAGCTAATCACCTACATGTGACCCAGCAAACATGGGGATCTGAGAATTAACCAGGTGCTTCTGGTAACACGTATCCTCTAGCAAGGTGCCGGAGCACTAATCCCAAATGCAAGAGGCCAGAAAGTGCCTCAAGCTTCATGGGAAGTTCTCCAGTCTAAGAAATCAGTAGATTCCTTTGGTTATCCTTAGAACCACAATAATAATCAGCAATAAAGAAAGGAAATATGGCATAGTAAATAGAGAGCCATTCTGGAAATTAGGAAGACCTGGGTTCAAGTTCTGTCTCTGATTATGTTGGCTTTGTGACTGAGAATGTTACTTGCCCTCTCAATACCCCGTGAAATTCTTTAAGACCAACTATCTACATTGGTAGAATGAATTTACTCACTGGAATTTCTTTAGACCAAAAAAAATCATAGTCATGATCTACTCCCACCTGCAGTGATGAAAACAAGGATAATGGATGGGATAATCAGCCACCATGTTTCAAATTTCTAGCCCTTTCAATAAGTTTTCATATCCCCAGCATAGACTATTCTACAGTTAAATATTTGTTTGGTAAATATGCCTTCCATCTACCTCATCTCTAAGGAAAGCCTCTTTTGGGATCTCCATTTTCCACCCTGATCCTCAACAAAATTCACTGGGTCAGCCTTCTTTGCATTAGAGAGGTAAGGTACTATGGGTGTGGAATATTGCATATGTTTTAAGAAGCAAGTCATTTATGTCAGTTGTTTTTTTTCTGAACTGTTATTCTTTTTTCATTTGTCATAAGGAAAGGCTTGATAGGAGAGAAAGGAGTGCTTTCAGAAGTGAATATGATATAAAAGTAAAAGGCCAATGCCTTTTTAAATGGGTATGTGATCCGTTCACTAAGGCATCCTCTCTCTAAAGTTTAAAGGAAAAAAGATTTCAGTGGTCAGAAAGATCTATTAGAAGTGAATCAGGAATACTAGATTTCATGTGTCTAATTTTCTCAGCTCTGTAGAGGAGATTTGACCTAGACATAATGATGCAAATGTATGTTAAATAAATCTTCCAAATACTGATCCACTGTATCTTAAGCTGTGAAGGTATAGTAAAAATGCCTTTGGGGTTGCTTGTTCTTGCACAAATGTTCTCTGCCAAGGACATCTCTAAACCTTATCAGTTCCACACATTATGTTTTGATTGATTTCTGGAATAGACCCTGGATTTATAATAAATCTATTTTTCTTTGTTAAAAAGCAATGTGACATTTTCAACATCCACATAATGAAGTAATCTCTTTTCACCCTCCCATCACATATCCTATCAAGAGGATCCAAACACAGGAAAAACTCCACACACACAAATCTGGCCACATGTTTCTTTTCTTTGGTACATGGGTTGAATCCAGCAAACTCACTAAGCGCTTATTCCACGTGAACAATCTACATGTTGTTCCAATGATTGTCTGACAACAATCACTAGCTATACTACTCATTGTCTACTGTTCACAAATGGTTTTGTTTTTGTTGTTCAGTTGTTTCAGTAGTTGTCCAACTCTTTGTGACTCCATTTGGGGTTATTTTGATGAGGATACTGGAGTAGTTTGTCATTTCCTTCTCTAGCTTTTTTATAGTTGAGGAAACTGAGGCAAAGAGGGTAAAGTGACTTGCCCTGGGCCATGCAGCTAGTAAGTGTTTAAGGCTGCAGTCTTCCTAACTCCAAGCCCAGCACTTTCAACTAGCTGACCCACAGTTGAGGGTCTTATCTCACCACTGGACTATAATCTTCTTGAGATCCAAGGTATACTTTTCTTTGGATTTTCCCTCCTACTGCACCATCAAGCACAGTGCTTTATTTGTAGTAGTAAGAGAAGGAAGAAAAGGAGGAAGAGGAGGAAAAGGAGGAGAGGAAGAAGAGGAGGAGGAAGAGGAAGAAGAAGAGATATAAGAATAAGAAAGGGAGGAGGAAGAAGAAGATGAAGAAGAAGAGAAGGAGGAAGAAGAAGAATAAGCAGAGAAGAAGGGGAGGAGGAGGAAGAAGAGGAAGAAAATGAAGAGGAGGAGAAAGAGGAAGAAAAAAAGAAGAGGAAGAAAAAGAAAAGAAATAAGCATAATAATTGACATCTACACAGGACTTTAAGGTTTGCAAAGCACTTAATAATAGCTAGCATTTATTTTTTTTTTGGCAGGGCAATAGCAGTTAAGTGACTTGCCCAAGGTCACACAGCTAGTACATGTGTCAAGTGTCTGATGCTGGATTTGAAATCAGGTCCTCCTGACTCCAGGGCCGGTGCTCTACTCACTGCGCCACTGAGTTGCCCCAATAGCTAGCATTTATATACTGCTTTACAAATCTTATTTGAGTTTATCCTCATGCCAACACTGGGAGATAGGTGCTACTGTTATCTCCATTTTACAGATAAGAGCCTGAGGCAGATAAAAGTTGAGTAACTTGCCCAGGGTCACACAGCTAGTATGATTCCAAGGCAGAATATGTGTGCATGTGTGTGTGTATTATATATATATATATATGTATATATATATATGTGTGTGTGTGCATGTGTGTGTGTGTGTGACACACACACACACATAAAATCTCTTTCGGTCTTTGATACCACCATCTGAGGCAGATGCTATTATGTCCATTTTACAGGCGAGGAAACTGAAGCATGGAGAGAAATAAATGACGTCCTCAGAGTCACATAGCTAGTAACTGGCAGGTGTACCCCTGATCTTTCTGATTCTGAATTCATTATGCCATATTGCGTCTGAAACAGCTGGGAAAATAATAACCATTTAAAATATACTTGACTGATTTAATCTGAGAACAGAGGATCAGGATTTAAGAGCTGGAAGAGATCTTAGACTTCATCCAGTCCAACTTTTCGTCTTATCCATGTGAATACCAAGACCTAGATGGAGGAAGTGACTTGCTCAAGGTGACACAGGTTATATTACCTGTGCCAAAGTCAGGATTTTACCTCAGGCCTTCTGAATCCATACCCAGCCTCTGAAATAGTTGGGAAAATAATTTTCCTAGAACTTGACTTCTTATAAATAATTCATATTTACATAGAGTTTCTAACTTCCCAGATTGCTTTCCTCACAATAAGTGTCAGGTGAAAGTATTTTTATCCTTATTTTAGGGAAGAGTAAACTGAATTTCTGAAAAAGTTAAAAGTAACTTGTTCACAATCAAATAGGATGTATCAGAATTTGGAGGGTGGAGTGTCTACCCAAGGCATGTGAAGACCTCCCTTGGTGGAATGGGTAGATGAAAATAATTTGTTCCGTGGCTATGAAGGTTGCTGAAGAAGGTACTGTGGAATGCTCAGAACCTGGTTAGACATCAAAGATGCCATGGTCATCTCAAGTACCCTGGGCCATTGCCAACCATCCTGATTTTGTCTTGAGACTGAACTTTGATGACTGGAGAAAGAGTGAAGCTGACAACTTTGTGCATCTGTGCCTCACTTAAATCCAATTGATGCACAAAACAGGACATCACTCCATGATGTCATTCATCCTCTTTGAAAATGGACAGAGTGATTAGAGGGGCAGAGCCTAGACTGTGGAGAAAAGCCAGGAAGGTGCTAGAACTCTCCCAAGTTTCCCTTGGGAACAATGTTAAATCAAGCCTGTAAATGAGTTCTGGAGCAACAGAATCTACAAAAAGAGTGAAACAATTTTCCACCTCAAGATAACTTAGCAGGACTTCAGGAAAGAGTTATCTCCCTTGGGCAAAAGGGGAGTTGTAATGTTAATGGGATATGAAGATCTTCCCCACTCATTAATAGGCATTGCATGGAGTCCATTAAAGGAAGCTTGCTTAGGGGAGGTGACAGGAGTGGTGAGAACTTGGAATGGAGCCCCAAAACAGGAGGGAAAGCAGCCTACCAGCCAGAAGCAGCTGGCTCCTGCCAGAGGAGGAGGAACCCTGGAGCTCAGAATTCAGCCCCAGGGCAAGATAAAAACTGTGCAGCAAGGCCAGAGCACTGAGTATGTTTTCTCGATGCATCTCCCTGAGATGGTTTGGGACCAGCAGGGGTGGAGTTGTCTATGGTGGGTGGAGTGAAGTGCCTTAACCCTGAGGACCCACCCTGCTTACTTTGTTGCCCAGCCATCTCTCAGGACTTGGAAGTGAGGGCTGGAGCAGTGTTAAAACTGGGACTTGGCTAATTAGAGCATGCCTGTATTGAAAGTGCCAGGAGGAAGCCTGTAATGGCAATGAGGGGAGGACACACTCCCAAGAGAACTATTACATTTTTGTTTTGGATTGAGGAAGGAGCTGGTTGCTCACTCCTCAAAGATTTTGACCACCAAAGAATGATGGTATGTTATGTTATATACGCTTGCATTTGTTTAAGGCCATGTGGCCACTCGGGTAATAAGTTGTTATGTTGCTATGTATTTTGCAAATGTGATGTGTTTATTTTGTGGGAATTATGTTGATCTGATGTAGATGTTAATGCCTATTCAGATACAAGTTGCGTATGTAATAGACATGTAAGATCTTGGGGCCAAATGTATTGTTAATGGGACATGAAGATCATCCCTGCTCATTAATAAGCCTCATGTGGAGCCCAGTAAGGGAATTTTGCTTAAGGGAGGCTTACTTGTAGGAAGGCCTTCACACTTTTTGGTACTAAGTTGATTAGGCACTGAGTAGCCATATGTTCAAATCCCCTTACTGCTCAGACGCAAAGGCTGTCTTGATCCAGTGATGTATGTAAAGTGTATACCAATATTGCTTTGATTCAGGCACTTAAGAGCCCTATCTGTTGATTTTTATGGTAATTTCTCTGCTTATATTTCTCTGATATTCAGGGTGATGACCCTTCCCCTGAACTAGTGAATGTAATTAAAAGTAGGATTGTTAACCCCTTTTTGAGCAGTCTTTCCTAGAAAAGCAGATCAAAGAACCTGTGCTAGCAGTCCATTCTGGGTATGCTAGGGTGCTTGCTGCTTGCTACAGGAGTGCAGCCCAGTGTCTGGGCAAGCCAGAAGGAGGCTGTTAGCCATGGTACAGATCAGCAACCAGGGCCCTTTTGTCATGGCTCAGCAGGCTAGTGGCACAGGAAGCTGGCTGCAAGCCTCCAGCCCCAGTGCAGACAACAAACTTCCAGCACAGTGTGCAAGCCTCCAGCACCCAGGACTGTGCCTCTGGTCCCTCGCACAAGAAGCTTGGGACAATGCCTCCTGTACAACAGGAGCAGAACTCAACTTTAAAAACTAAGAAACAGGCTAAAAATCAGTTAAAAACAGAAAAAACCCTGACCAGAGAAAGCTACTATGGCAACTGGGAAGATCAAAACGCAAACTCAGAAGAATGAGAATCCTCAAAGGGGAAAATGAATTGGTCTCAAGCCCAAAAACTTTCTTGGAAGAGCTCCAAAAGGATTTTAAAAATCAAATAAGAGAGGTAGAATAAAAATTGGGAAAAGAAATAGGATGTAAGAGAGAGTCAACAGCTTGGAAAAAGAGGACAAAAACTGACTGAAGAAAACAATTCCATAAAAAGTAGAATTGGCCAAATGGAAAAGGAGGTACAAAAGCTAACTGAAGAAAATAATTCCTTAAAAACTAGAATTGGGCAAGTGGAAGCTAATGACCCTACGAGACAACAAGAATCAGTTAAATAAAATCAGAAGAATGAAAAAAATAGAAGAAAAGTTAAAATACCTTATTGGGTGTATCAGCAAAGCAAGATTCATGATATCAATGGTGACCATGAATATGTGTGTATAGTTCAAGAATAGAGATGCATAAGAGATTCTCTGTATAGAAGGCAGAAAAAGTAAAACATTTATTCAGACACCAGAGGATCAAATCCCAGAACCAATAACCCCAATTCAACACAGCAGCAATTATATTTCAAAACCAGTAAGTCCATCTCGATGTTATAGCAAGGATATTGAAACACAGTATCACAGCAAAGACCCAAGCCTGTAACCTTCCTTTCTGTTAGGGCCTTCCTGTAAACACTCACTGACAAATTCTAACTATCTGCTTGCCTGAGTCCTCTCCTCCTACAGTTCTGAAAGCCCTTGAAGTTCTCAGAGCCCTTCCAACTCTCTCTCTCATAGTTCTCTCTTCTCACAGTTCTGTCTTCTTCACAGCTCTCTCATTTCCACTCTTTGCACCTCTCTAGTCAGAGCATAATGGCTACCCAGAGGGTATACACACACATACACACACACACACACACACACACACACATATATATATATATAATATACATACATACATACATACACATATGTACACATATATACATATATACCCTGTATAGGCCTGGGGTTTAGTACTTAATAGCAAAAGGGTGTGGGCCTGCCTATAAGCAAGCCTCTCCTAATCAATCTTCCCTTAACTAGATCCACCTGAGGCCTATTGAATGGGGTTGGGGGGGCAGGGCAAAGTTCTTTGATCACATTAGCACCACATTGGGAAAACAACTGACCTAAAATAGAGCCAGGAGAGATGATTTAAGAATTACTGGGCTACCTGAAAGCCATGATAAAAAAGAGCCTGTACAGTATCTTTCAAGAAATTATCAAAGAAAAGTGCCCTGATATCTTAGAACCAGAGAGCAAAATTGTCATTGAAAGAATATACCAATCACTTCCTGAAAGAGATTCTAAAATGAAAACTCTATGGAATATTATAGCCAAATTCCAGAACTATCAGGTCAAGAAGAAAATACTATAAGCAGCTAGAAAGAAACAATTCAAATATCAAGGAGCCACAGTCAAGATTACAGAGGACTTAGCAGCTTCTATGTTAAAGGATCAGAAGGCTAAGAATATGATATTTTAGAAGGCAAAGGAGCTTGGTTTACATTCAAGAATCAACAACCCAGAAAAAATTGAACATAATCTTTCAGGGGAAAAGATGGATATTCAATCAAATAAGGGACTTTCAAACTTTCCTGATGAAAAGAACAGAGCTGAATAGAAAATTTAATCTTCAAATATAAGACTCAAGAGAAGCATAAAAAGATAAACAGGAAAGAAAAAAAAAACATGTCATTCAATTGTTTACATCCCTATGTGTAAAGATGACACTTTTAACTCTTCAGAATTATATCTCTATTAGGGCAGTTAGAAGGAATATAACTTGATCAATTAACAGAAGAGGAAATAAATGCATGAATTACCCCATTTTAGAAAAGGAAATTGAACAATCCTTCAAGAACTCCTGAAGGAAAAAATCCTCAGAGCCAGATAGATTTACAAGTGAATTCTACCAAACGTTTAAAGAAATATTAATTCCTATACTATTTAAACTATCTGGGAAAACAGGTAAAGAAGAAGTCCTATTAAATTCCTTTTATGCCATAAATATGGTGCTGATACCTAAACCAAGAAGAGCCAAAACAGAGAAAGAAAATTATAGACCAATTTCCCTAATGAATATTTATGCAAAAATTTTAAATAAAATATTAATAAAGAGATTATAGCAATTTATCATGAGGATAATACTCTATGACAAGGTTGGATTTATACCAGGAATGCAGGGTTGGTTCACTATTAGGAAAACTATCAGCATAATTTGCCATATCAATAACAATAATAGAAATCATATAATTATCTCAATAGATGCAGAAAAAGCTTTTGACAAGATACAGTATCCAGTCCTATCAAAAACATTAAAGAGCATAGGAATAAATGGAGTTTTTCTTGAAATGATAAGTAGTATCTATATAAAACCATCAGGAAATATTTTATATAATGGGGATAAGCTAGAAGCATTCCCAACAAGATTGAGGTGAAACAAGGATGCTCATTATCACCCCTGCTATTCAATATTGTACTAGCAATGTTAGCTTTAGCAATAAAAGAAGAAAAAGACATCGAAGAAATTAGAATAGTGCAACAACAATGTTGCTAGCAGCTACTGCGGCTGTGCAAGACCAATAGCACCAGCACCCAGAAGGGCTGCCAATACAGATTCTTTGATCTGCTTTTCTAAGGAAAGCAACTTTAAGGGGTTAACAATCTTACTTTAACTAAACATACATATATCATTCACTTAGTTCAGGGGGAAAAGAGCAGCCCCTGAACTTCAGAGCAAACACAAACAGAAATTACAAGCATATGTTATATAAACAGAGCAAATGACATAAACCAGTTTACCCATAGCAGTACATAGTTACCAGAGAAGCACCAATATCTGGGTTATCAGAGCCACGGTGGTGGGGGGCAGGCGGCGGACAGGGCTGTTTCGATTATTTGCCCAGAGTCTCATCACTCTTTCAAAAAGGCAAAATGCCAACCTCAGAGCTCTTATACCCTGTTCAGCACCCTGAGGGCTGGGGCCAAATTAACATGTAGGGAGTGGGAAAGTTCTTCAATATCTAGCACCATATCATATACATTGTTTCAAATCAATGACTCCCGATTGCCTTAATGCTGAGAAACTCTCCAAAACAAAAAGATCACACTTTACTTGCCCTATTCAAACAAAGGCCAGACTCACTAAAGGCACTTGATAGCCTTAGCATCCCAAAAGAGAAGAGCAAAAAATCCTGTCCCAATTACCATTACATAATCCACCCCTTTCCAGGATCTTTGGCCTTACAAAATCTAAATGGCCATGCATCCTGGAACGAATAGAAGCGTTATACATTGTAATCACATAATACATTGTAATTCAGGGAACTAACATTCACAACACAACAAAACATCATTCTGTGTCATCCCTCAAAATATTTGTTTACAATACAAACACAATCCATCCCTAGGTTACAGCAAGTTACAATTTCCTCAGTCAACACAAAGTGTCCAAGTAAATGAGGAGACAAAACTATTATTCTTTGCAGATGTTAAGATGGTATCCTTAGAGAATCCTAGAGAATCAACTAAAAAACTTTTTGAAATAATTAACAGCTTAAGCAGAGTTGCAAGATATAAAATAAACCTACATAAATCATCAGCATTTCTATATATTACCAACGAAGCCCAGCAGCAAGAGATAGAAAGAGAAATTCCATTTAAAATAACTGTGAAAATACAAAATATTTGGGAGTCTACCTGTCAAGACAAAGCCAGGAACTATATGAACACAATTACAAAACACTTTTTACATAAAGTCAGATCTAAATAACTGGAAATATCAATTGCTCATGAGTAGGTTGAACCAATATGATCAAAATGACAATTCTACCTAAATTAATTTACTTATTCAGCACCATACCAATCAAAGTAACAAAAAATTATTTGATAGAGATAGAAAAATAAGAACAAAATTCATATGGAAAAAACTGTAGCCTACCTGCACCATATCTAAAACTATATTGCAAAGCAGCAATCATCAAAACTACTTGGTACCAGCTAAAAAATAGAGTGGTGTATTAGTAGAATAGGTTAAGTACACAAAACACAACAGTAAGTGACGACAGTAATCTACTGTTTAGTAAACCCAAAGACTCCATCTTCTGGGATAAGAACTCAGTATTTGACAAAAACTGCTGGAAAAACTGCAAAATTGTATGGCAGAAACTAAGCATAGACCAACATCTTACACTGTAGACCAAGATAAGGTCAAAATGGGTACACAGTTTAGACATAAAGAGTGATTACTACAAACAAATTAGCAGAGCAAGGAATAATTTACCTGTCACATCTATGGAGAAGGGAAGGATTTATAACCAAACGAGAGAGAGAACATTATGAAATGCAAAATGAATAACTTCGATTACATTAAATTAAGAAGCTTTTGCACAAATAAAGCCAATGTAACCAAGATTAGAAGGAAGCAGAGAGCTAGAAATAATTTTTTGCAGCCATTGTCTTTGATAGAGGCCTCATTTCTAAAATACATAGAGAACTCCAAATTTATAAGAACACAAGTCATTCCCCAATTGATAAATGGTCAAAAGATAAGAACAGGCAATTTTCAGATGAAAAAATTAAAGCTATCTATAGTCATATGAAAAATCACTATTGATTAGAGAAATGCAAATCAAATGAACTCGGGTACCACCTCATACTTATCAGATTGGCTAATATGACAGAAAAATGAAATGATAAATGTTGCAGAAGATGTGGGAAAATTGGAACACTAATGCATTGTTGGTGGAGTTGTAAACTGATTTAACCATTCTGGAGAGCAGCTTGGAACTATGAACAAAGGGTTATAAAACTGTGCATACGTACCCATTGATCCAGCAATAACACTACTAGGTCTGTATCCCAAAGAGATCATAAAAAATGGAAAAGAATCTACATGTACAAAAATGTTTAAAGCTGCTCTTTTTGTGGTGGCTAAGAATTGGAAATTGAGGGGATGCCCATCACTTGGGAAATGGCTGAATAAGTTGTAGTATATTAATGTAATGGAAACTATTGTTCCATAAGAAATGATGAGCAGCTAGACTTCAGAAAAACCTGGAAAGATTTACATGAACTGATGCTGACTGAAGTGAGCATAACCAAGAGAACATCGTACATAGTAATAGCAACATTGTATAATGATCAACTATGATAGACTTAGCTCTTCTCAGCAAT
This sequence comes from Phalanger gymnotis, assembly GCA_028646595.1. NCBI lineage: Eukaryota > Metazoa > Chordata > Mammalia > Diprotodontia > Phalangeridae > Phalanger > Phalanger gymnotis. Next base: position 245,117,862 of record CM053624.1, read on the forward strand.
GCAATGATCCAGACAATTCCAAAAGCCACATGATAGAAAATGCTGTTCACATCCAGCGATAGAACTAGGGAGTATGAAGGCAGATTGAAACATACTATTTTCACTATTTTTTGTTTTTTCTTTCTCATGGTTTTCCCCTTTTGTTCTGATTCTTCTTTCACAACATAACTAATGTAGAAATATGTTTAACATGATTGTTAGTGAACCTTTCTCTCATCAGATTTGGTTTAAGGAGGGAATAACATACATATTCAATTGGGTATCTTACCCTACAGGAAAGTAAGGGGGAAGGGGATAAGAGGGGAGAATGATAGAAAGGAGGACAATTTGGGGGAAGGCCTAGTCAGAAGCAAATACTTTTGAAAAGTGTCAGGGTCAAAGGAGAAAACTGAATAAATGGGAGATTGGATAGGATAGAGGAAAATATAGTTAGTCTTTCACAACATGATTGTTATGGAAGTGTTTTGCATAATGATACATGTGTAACTTCTATCAAATTGCTTGCCTTCTCAAAGAGGCATGGTGGGGAGGGTAGAAGGGAAAGAATTTGCAACTCAAAGTTCTAAAAAACAAATGTTAAAAACTGTTTTTACATACAACTGGGAAAATAAAATATACTGGCAATGGGGTATAGAAATCTATCTTGCCCTACAAGAAAGTAAAGGGAAAAGGGGATGTGGGGGGGGGTGATAGAATGGGAGGGCAGGTTGGGGAAAGAGACAATCAGAATACATGCCATCTTGGGGTAAAGGGAGGGGAGAGATGGGGAGAAAATTTATAACTCAATGCCCTGTGGAAATGAATGTTGAAAACCAAAAATAAAGAAATTAATCTTAAAAAATAAGATACTTGAATAGCTGCCATGGGAGCATTAGTGTCTCTTCCATCAAAGAATCCATTTCTAATCTCTGTTTTAGTCCATTTAACCCGAGATCATGGGCAGCTAGGTGTTGCAATGGACAGCGTTCCTGGCCAGGAGTCAGGAAGACTTGAGTTCAAATCTGACCTCAGACATTTACTAGCTGTGTGACCCTGGGCAAATCACTTCCCCGTTTGCCATAATTCCTCATCTGCAAAATGAGCTGGAGAAAGAAATGGCAAACCACTTTAGTATCCTTGCCAAAAAAAACCCCAAATGTGGTAATGGAGAGTTGGACATGACTGAAAAATGACTGAACAAACCCAAGATCAACCTCTTCTAGCAGCCACAGAAATGACACCCAGGATAGCAATGGACCTGAGATTTGGAATGCTTCAACACAGCTCAGACACAGTTGCTTAACTGAGTTATTACTAACAGGGCTTTTCTTGTTCCATTTTCAAGTAAGGATTATCTTTTCCCCTTCTTTTTTCCTCCCACGTTTCTTCAATACATAGTCCCCAGTGTTCAATAAACCGTAGTTGCCTGAAGTTCTACCACAGAAAAGCTTTCTCTCCATTTAAAAACAATTATTATGTTAGGCAACAAAAATGGGTTATATTTCTTTAACCATGAAACCCCATATTCTCTAGGGGGTCTGTAACTGTTTCCTGAATAGGTCAATGCTATATCTCAGTGGAACTTATGGAAGTCATCAATCCCCAGCCTCCTTTCATTTAAACAATGGTCATTGTCCCATATCTAATAAGTGCCATAGATTATCAGGGGAGTTCCTGGGTTCAAATCCTAACTCTTTTTTTTTTTTACTGCATTTGTTCTTTAATTACTCAATCTCCATGAGCCTCAGCTTTCCTTTCTGTTAAACGAGCAAGTTGCATCAGATGTCCTCTGAGCTCCTTTCCAGCTCTAAATCAAGTCATTTTAATTGTGAACTGAAGCCAGTAGAGATCAACCTGTTGTTCCAGCTAAGATCATAAAACTGATCATTGGTAAAGGTTGGACTCATGGGATCTTAGGATACAGAACTGAAAGGGTCATTAGAGATGATCTAGTCTAACGCCCTCATTTTACAAATGAGGAAACTGAGAGACCAGGAGAGGTTAAATAAATTGTCCCAGGTTATATAGTAAGGGGCAGTCAAGATTCAAAAGCAGGTCATTGGAATAAAAACTGATATATGCCAAATTATGTCTCACTCTCACAACTCTTGTTTCTTTCCACTACATGACACTCCTCCTTTTTGTTTGTAACTAAACAGCATCTTGAAAAATTTTTCAAAGTTTGTTCAGAAATTTCTCTGTC
>CM053624.1:245121565-245138428 GCA_028646595.1 Phalanger gymnotis
TCTTTCTTTCTTCCTTCCTTCCTTCCTTCCTTCCTTCCTTCCTTTCTTTCTTTCTTTCTTTCTTTCTTTCTTTCTTTCTTTCTTTCTTTCTTTCTTTCTTTCTTTCTTTCTTTCTTTCTTTCTTTCTTTCTTTCCTTCTCTCTTCTTTTCTCTCTTTCTTTCTTTGTCCCTCATGTTGTTTATTTTAAAGAAAATTCTAATGAATCTTTCTTAAGGTCGTTATGGTATAATATATCTAGAACTAAAGGAGACTTGTGGGGTCATTTGGTCCTATTCCTTCATTTTATAGATGAGAAAACTGAAGCCCAGGGAGGTTGATGACCCGCCCAAAGTCACACAGCTAATGTCAGAGGCATGATTTCAACTGAGATGTGATCGTTACAGAGCTATTGTTCTTGCCACTACACCCCACTGCCTCTGAAAACACACGAAGTTACCAACATCCAATTATCTCTGTGGAATAGATAGACCCCACCCCTTCTCAATAAGACGTCCAAGGCCAATGTCATGACAGCTGAGAGTTCCATCATTTGCAGATGGCCCCTGGCTCCAAGCCAGTGAATCTTAATCCTGCCTTGGCAGCAGTACAAAACCCCGGGGTGTCTCCAATTACCTTAAAAATGTCACAAAATTCTGAAAACTTTGCCAATAAAAAACCATCTTGGTTTTCGAGCAAAATAAATGCACATTAAAGAGTAGGGATGGTGTCTGTGAAATCAAGAAATAATTCTGAAAGGAGTGGAAAAGTATTTCCTAACCTTTGAATTTAGCTTTCAGGATCATTTGACTAGATTCACATAAATTGCAAAATGTGCTCTTCTCTTGTAGGTTTAATATAAATTCTCCCTTTAAGATAGCTTGGAGATGAGTGAGCACTGGACATTGAGACAGAAAGATCTGGATTCAAATCTTCCTTCTGAAACTATGTGACCATGAGTAAGTGACTAACTTCTATAAATCTCATTTTCTTCATCTATAAAGAGGGGCTAGTCATAACGTCTACCTCATAGGTTTTTGCGAATTTCAAATGAAATTTTATATATATGTGTATATATATACGAAGTATGTAAATTTTAATATTTTTGTTGTCATTTGGTTGTTTTTCAATTGTATGCAACTTTTCATGACTCCATTTGGGGTTTTCTTGGCAAAGCTACTTGAGTGGTTGCCATTTCTTTATCTAGATCACTTTATAGATGAGGAAACTGAGTCAAACAAGGTTAAGTGACTTGTCCAGGGTCATACAACTAGTAAGTGTCTGAGGCCAGATTTGAACTCAAGTGTTTCTGATTCCAAACCCAGAACTTTATCTATTGTGAAGTCTGTCTACCCTGATGGCCTCTACAGGGTGTCCCTAAAGTCTGGACACATAGGCAAAAATTTTCAACAATATTTTATTTATTTAATTGGGATATTAACAGACCTTAGCCCCCTTGACTTTTTTTTCTGGGGCATGCTAAAAGAGGTGTACTCAATGAAAATCACAGATACAACACACTTCATTGAACATATAAAGAGTGAACGTGCTAAAATTGACGGCAATGTGGAGTTATTGCATCGAGTTCATGTGAATCTTGCAAAGCGCTTCAACCTTTGCATTGCAAATGATGAAAATCATATTGAAGATGTTATTTGTTAATATTCCCATTAAATAAAAATTTCATTCATTTCATTTCTTGAAAATATGCATTTTTGCCTATGTGTCCAGACTTTAGGAATTCCCTGTATAATCACTTCAATCTCTGGTTCTATGATGCTATGTGTGGTCTCATGTCTTGCTCCTTGGGAAGATTATTTTGGCAGTCACATGGACATTAAATTTGCAAAGGGAGAGATTAGAAGCAGTGAACCTAATTAGGAGGTTATTATCATAGTCCAGGTGTGAGGTGATGAAGACCTAAACTAGGAAAGTGGCCTTCTGAGTGAAGCAAGGGGGATAGATATACAAGATATTATGGTTGTAGAATCAGTGTGACTTGACAACTCTTTGGACAGTGGTGGAGGTAGTTACAAGAAAAGGAAGAACCAAAGATTAAGTTAAAAGTTGTGAATCTGGGAGACTGGGAAGGAAGTTTGAGGGTCAGGGATCCTAGAAAGGTAGGATCCTAAGTTCCCTTTTGGACATGTTGAGTTTGAGACATCAAGGGATGTCTCAAGGGAAGGTCTAACAGATGGCTGGCAATGTAGGACTCAAGTTTAAGAAAGAGATTAAGACTAAATCAAGAGATTTGGGTGTCATCTGTGTAGAGAGAGTAATTGAGCCTATGGCAGAGCATGTGACCATTAAGAAATAAAACAAAAACAAAAACAAAATTTTGTATCCAGAGAGAAAAGAAGAAAGCCAAGGTATTTCCACAATAAGAATTCTTTGCATTTGGTAGAATTCTAGGTCTAGCCTTGTCTTCTCCATAAATAATAATAATCTATTCATTACATCTATATCGAATGAAACTAAAAGTAGTTTAAAGACATAGAAAAATTTGAAGAGATTTCAATAGTTTTCTCTCTCAGAATTATGCTACAAGGGGGCAGCTAGAATAATTGCTAGACTTGGAGTCAAGTAGACCTGAATTCAAATCTAGCCTCAGACACTAATTGTGTGACCCTGGCCAAGTCACTCAACCTCTGTCTATCTCACTTTCCTCATCTGTAAAATGCGTATGCTGATAGTACCTACCTCTCATGGTTGTTATGAGGAACAAATGAGATAGTATTTGTAAAGCATTAGCATAGTTCCTGGCATATAGTAGGCATGTAATAAATGCTTGGTTTCTTCTTTCCTTCCAGTTTCCAGGAGAGTGCCTCTCATATAGAAGTACTTTAAGAAAAATTGTCAATAAATGTACCTTACTTTCTTGCTTCTTTTCTTTTCCCCAAGGCTTCTAGGAAATATATTCTTTTTACTGAGATCATTTCAGGGAGAAAGGTTTTAAATTTAGATATAATCTGAGTATAAAAATGACTACTACTCCATTTCCAAAGTTCACGAAAGTATTATTTTAAATCTTGATATAGATTGCCTTTTCCCCATAATTTTTTATACATATCATAACTAACCTCACCCCTCCTCCTAACTTTCCTTTTTTTGCCCAGTTCACCATCATTCACCCAAGTTCACAACCTAGGAGTCATCCTCAACTCTTCACTCTCCCATCCCTCTCATATTCCATCAGTTGCCAAATTCTTGTTGACTGTGTCTTCTCAGTCTCCCTTGTATCTGCACCCCTCTTTTATCTGTACCTCTCTTGTATTTATACCTCGAGAGAGATTCACACAGTCCAGCACTTAGTGCAGATCCTCATCATATTCTCATTTGGACTATTGCAGTCATTTTCTGATTGGTCCTCTGCTTCAAAGTACTTTTTTTTGTCTAATCTATCTCCCACAGGACTGCCAAACTGGTCTTCCTAAGGTACAGATCTAACTGTCACTGCTATGGTCAAGAAGTGTCAGTGGCTTCCTGTAGACACAGGATAATATACAAATCTCTCTCTCTCTCTCTCTCTCTCTCTCTCTCTCTCTCTTTCTCTCTCTCTCTCTCAAATTTAAAGTCCTTCGCAATCTGGCTCCAATCTCTCTTTCCAAGCTGATTGATTGTATCTTGCTTCCCATTATGTACTCTACATTCCAGCCAAATTAACCTATTTGCTTTTCTCTGTATTTAACATCCTACCTCCTGTCTCCATGACATTTCATGGTCTGCCTTCCCTTACCCCATCCCCTCCCCATGCTTTAAATGCACTCCCTACTCACCTCTGTTTCATGACTTCCCACCTCCCTTTAAGACTCAGCTCTGCTACCACCTTCTATAAGATTTTTGATTCTCCTCTTCAATTCTCCCAGTTCTGGGGTGCCTCGTGCTCCACAAAATATTTCCTATATATTTGGTATTTGTATATGAGGATGTTTTTTCTTCTTCCCTGCAGAATGTGTCCTCCTTGAGGGCAGAATCTCTTTTGGTCTAATCTTTGTTGCTCAATGCCAGGCACATGGGAAGCATGTAATAAATGTTTATTGAATTGAGTTGATTTGACTTGGCTGGAACTGAATTGATACTCTTTTTGTTAGAGATAAGAGCTCTTTTATGAATATTGTTGTTTGTCCTTCTTTTTCAAAGAGGACCAATGACATCACAGGTGACATTTACATATGAAGTGGAAATTAAGTGAGGCAGAGTTGCATACAGGCACCAGCCTTACTTTACCATCCAGGTGTGTTGAAGTCCAGTGGCAGGAGAAAAGTCAAGCTGACTAGTGATGGCCCAGGATGCACTTTGGCATCTTCAATGCCTGACCAAGATCTAAGCCCTCCACAGCTTCAGCTGCCTTCATGATCACTGGAATAAACATATATATAATATATATATGCTTCCAGTCTCTCCCTATCTGATGACTGCTTCCCTGCTGCCTAAAAATAGTCCATTGTCTTCCTCATTCTTAAAAAAAATCCCTCCTTACATAGATGCATATGAATGTATATGTATGATTATAGATATCTAATTATATGTATGTGTAACTGTATGTATATAAGAGTATATATGTGTATATATTTTGAGTACATGTTTATAGATGTATGTATATGTTTACATGTGTACATATATGTATATAGGCATGTGTGCGTAAGCCTTCTGGGGCGGGGAGAGGAAGGGAGGAAAAGAACAAAGTAAAAAGTGCACAGTAGAGAACAAAAGAAAACTGACAAGGAAGGAAAGAAAAGATGGACAGCTTTCAACACACCTTGTAGTATTTATTATACAGGCTATATTGAAATGGAAATTTATTGCTGTATATTTTGAATCCTCTCTTACATTATGCTATGTACATGACAATGTTTATTTTTCTTTTCTTATTGTATATTTGTTTTAGTATTTAAGTCTAAAATTAAAAAAAATCCCTCACTTGATCTTATATCCCTGATAGTTATCTTATATTTCTCCTTGTTTTGTAGCTAAGTTCCTTGACAAAGCCATCCATAGTCAATGGGTGCCTCCATTTTTGTTATTTTCGCTTTCTTCTAAACTCTGCGAATGCTGGCTCCTAGCCTTATCTTTAAACTGAAGATTGTTCTTTCTCTATTCTCCTTCTGTCTGACCTCTCCCTCTCTGTCCCCTTTACTGGATCTTCATCCAGGTCATTCCCAGATCATTAAATGTAGGTATCTTGAAAGAATCGGTCCTAGACCCTCCTCTCTTCTCCTTCTATACTGTCTCACTCAATGATCTCATCAGTTCCCATGGATTCAGTTATTATATCTGTGCTGCTAATTTGCAGATCTACTTAATCAGCCTTAACTTTTTTAACTTCTAAGCTCACATCTCAGCTGCTTATTGTATATCTCAAATTGGATGTCTTGGAGACATCTCAAAGTTCGTGTTTCCAAAACGGAACTCATTGTCTGTCCTTCTGAAACCTTCTCCTCTTCTGAGCTCCCCTACAATTTCCTCCAGCATCCTCCTAGTCACCCATGTTCACAAAGTAAATGTCATCCTCTATTCCTGACTCTTTCTAACCCCACCTGGTCAATCTGTCACCAATATGGCCTAGAGAGTTAGAAAAATGTGAACAAAGAAAAAGGACTCACAAGATAAATCCTGATAGGATTTGAATCCAGGACCTTTAACTGCAGAGATGTCTCAGTGGTAAACAAGCTCTTCCAGGTCTTATAAAGCAAGGCAAAGTATCATGTAAGTTTCTGGTCACAGACCCTATCCATTAATAGCATAGCACCAATGTGACTAGGTTGCTGTTTTGTTCACTCATATCCAACTCTTCATGACCCCATTTGGACTTTTCTTGGCAAAGATACTGAAGTGGACATGTCCTTTTCCAGCTCATTTTACAGATGAGGAACTGAGGCAAACAGGGTTAATGGACTTGCCCAGGGTCACACAGCTACTAGGCGTCTGAGGCCAGGTTTGAACTCAGGAAGATGAGTCTTGCTGACTTCAGGCTCAGAGATCTATGCACTGGCCACCTGGCTGCCCAAGGTGACTATAGGGTGATTAATTTCTCACCCATAGCCATTCTCAAAGACTGCCTCCTACATCCTAAAGGAGTGAATTCTGCATTGGTAGAGGACGTATCCATACCGATAAAATCACAGATCCTTGGGAAACACTGTGGTACAATTCAGCCCAAAAGGTGATGACTAAGATTCAATTTTCAATAAGGATGGTGCAAACCAGTGTTTAAATCAACCTGCATTACTAAGATAACAAAGTCAGGAGGGGAATTCACTCAGTAAGAGGTTCTGAACCCCTGTGAAAACATGGAATCTTCATTATCTCTAAAGCCTGGGAAGAATGGATCTTTCTTTGCTATTGACCCTGCTTTGAAACTCCCAGGCTGCTGTTCTCAGCTAAAATTAGTAGAATGTCAGGATGTAACTTTGGCAGAAGTGAGATATATTCTATCCTCCCCCAGTATTCAGATGGTTAAAATTAAATTAGAGTCATAAAATTTACCATGATATTAAAAGTTACCTGAACCAGGAAATGCTTTTCACTCATTAGAAACTGTATTTTATCTGTACCTTCTTTTTTAAAGGACATTTGCTACACAGATGTTGCACAGAGAGTACAATTAAATTAAACTCAGTGAAGATTTGTTAATAAACAGGGAGAGGGGAAGCATGAAGCATTGGAAAGGCCTCTGGTTCGGAGTCATGGGACCTGAGTTCAAATACCAACTTAGCCATCAATGTAAGTTTGAATAAGTGATATAGTCTCTCTGGAACTAAGTTTCTTCATCTACAAAATGAAAGGGGTTGGACTAGATGAGTTCTAAAACCCTTTCCAATCTTTATTTACAAACCATACCTAGCCTTGTGTTTTTTGTTTTAGTTCCCTACCCATTAGTTCCAATGTCTTCTATTGTTATTGAATATAATTTTATTAATAAAAGTTTCTTGAATTAATTTGAGAGTTCAATAATCTTTTGCAGGCCTTATATTGACACATATTATTTACCTGAGGGGAAAATGTAAATACCTCATTTCAGCACTTATATCCTGTGTAGCCACATTCGAAATTTTCTTTACATAAGGCACTATTATTCATTTTGTTACTGAGGGTTAATAGGAACAGAAAAGAATCTAACTGAGGCATTAATGATGGAGACTCTTGGAATACAGAGGGCCTTTGTCGTTGTTCAATCATGTCCAACTCTTCGTGACTTGGCAAAGATACTGGAATAATTTGCCATTTCCTTTTCCAGCTCATTTGACATATAAGGAAACTGAAACAAACAGGGGTAAGTGACTTGAGCAGGGTCACACAGCTAGTAAGTGTCTAAGGCCAGATTTGAACTCAGGAAGATGCTTCTTTCTGACTCCAGGCCTGGTGCTCTATCCACTGTACCACCTAGCTTCCTCAGAGGACCTGGACCCAGCAAACCTCTCTATTGCCAGGGGACTTTGTGATATGGTAGAAATCTTGCTGGATGTAGAGTCAGAGAACCTGCATTTAAATCCCAACTCTGCTATTTACTACATGTCCTTGGGCATATACTTTGTACATGTACATGTACATGTAATTTGCCTGTACCTTAATTTCTTTTTCTGTAAAATTAGTGCAGGTGGTTGGACTAGAGGTTTTTGAGGTATACTTTAGATCTTTGAATGTTATCGTTATGGGTTAAATAGATGGCTTAGGAAATTAAATACTGTTTATAATATTAGGTTAATATTATAATAATATACACAGACACACACACACACACAACCAAGTTCTAAATTCTGAAGAACAGACTTTTTTGTTGTTTAGTTGATTAGTCATGTTCAACTCTCCATGACCCCACTTTGGGTTTTCTTGGCAAAGATACTGGAGTGGTTTGCCATTTCCTTCTCCAGCTCATTTGACAGATGAGGAAACTGACGTAACCAAGGTTAAGTGACTTGCCCAGGGTCACACAGCTAGTAAGTGTCTGAGGCCAAATTTGAACTCAGCTTCCTGACTCCAGCCCTGGTGCTCTATCCACATGATGCCTAGCTGCTTGTTATCATCTTGAGTTAAATAGCCTGGCTTAGGAAGTTAATTACTGTTTATAATATTAGATTAAAACACACACTCACTCACACACACACAGTCAAGTTCTAAATTCTGAAGAATAGACTTACAAAATAATTTTTAATGTAACTTATTGTTAAGTTTAAATTTTTCATTGCCTACTAGAATTCATGGGTAATCATTGTTAAGAGCATGGCTGTAAAATTTGAAATAGTTATAATAATAATAATAAAATACATGCGAAAGAGGAATGTTTCAGGGGTGTTGACACAGTTGCCATACTTGTTAGTTACTACCACTGCTGCCCTCTGACAAAATAATAACTTAAGCTGATATTTATATAGCCCTTTTAGGCTGGCAAAGTGCTTTTTACAGACATTATCTCATTTAATCCTGACACGTCTGTCTTAACCTTCTTTAGTGTTTTTCCAAATGGATATCCTTGGATACCTCATAAACCTCAGGGTAGCCTTAAAGAGATATTTTTAACCTTGACTTGCTGCTGTGTGTGTATGTACATGTGCAAGTAAATGTATATGTGTGTGTATACACGCACACACGTATAAAGTAAACGTTTGCTCCTGAAGATATCATTTTTCAAAATCCCATGGAACTTTGATGGTATACTTTATGAGAGTCAAAATCGCAACTCAGCAGTCATTGCCACAGGCCATAAAAATATGCAACTTGTTTCTATCCTCCATTCCATGGAGATGAAAGATGGGCAAAGGGGATCCAACCTCTGTCAGAGACATCTGCCATAAGTTTGACTTTATTGCCCAAGTGAATAAATACTACCTACTGAGGCACAAATAAAAGCTCTCTTTGAAGTTAGGGGAGTGGGGGAAAAGTTCAAAACAATTAGTTGTAAGAGTGGAGCCTTGGGTACTTTCACCCTAAGGTCCTCAAGTCTTTTTTAGAAAGCTGAATCATAAATGCATTGACTCTCATTTTTCAGGGTATATGACCATCACCCTGATTAACCTTTATTCCCATCCATCCCCACACTTGATGTTACCAAATGAGGTTCTTCATGTCTTGAGATATCAAGGTATCTTAGGGTGAGGCTGACCATTCTTTTCCTTAAGTTAATCAACTAAATAAGCATTTATAAAGTATCTCTTCTATGCTTTATAGTAGAAGAAATGTGAAATAGTGTATAATGGGCCAGTTTGGGGGCCAGGAAGACGGGTTCAATTTCTGTATCTGGCACCCACTAGCTATGTGACCCTAGTGCAAAGAATGATTAATTATATTTTATTTCAATCACTATTAATCAGTTTACTATGATTACATAGGAGTAGTGATAATTTCTGTTATATTTATCTATATATATTTAGTAATATATATATTTAGTCGGCCAATTAATATTAGTTCATATTTTACGTATCATAAATAGAGAGATATCTAGATAAGTTTAGATAGATTCTTTCTTATTGTAAGCCCCAAAACTTTAAACTCTAAGATTATAAGTCCACTTGTTTGTTATGATGTTCACTTGCTTAATCAAGAGGAAGCTACCTAGAGGACCTGTGCCCTTTCTTCTCATTGAGTAGTGGACCAAGCCCAGTGTGGCAGAGATGACTTGATGGGGAAACTCCCCTAGCCTTTTTGTTGTCCCTCAACCCTTTGTCATCCCTTTATTGCCCAATGTGGGTGGATGGCCACGAGTACTTGGCCAACAGGTGACCCTGTTAGCTGGCCTATGTCTTGCTTGTCTACTGGCCTATTGGCTCATGTGGATGCTTTGACATCATGACCACCAGCACATGTAGGCTATCCTAGAAGGTCAATACCGTCAGCCAATGGGATTCTGTATTTTATGTAGACCATCCTGGACGGTCAAGGTCAAGATCTACCAACCAATGAGACTCTGTATTTTACTTTGCCTCTTCTTTATCATCTGGGTATCAAACACTGTAGATCTAAGACCCTAGATATGAGGTCCTATTCATTACAGGGGGGTCTGGTTCCTTTAATAAATGGTTATTGGCTCAGGGCTCTGCCTCAGTGTTTTTTCTTGCAGACTGGATATCTTGGGGGCCCACTCTGGGTAAGTTACTTAATTTCTCAGTGCCAAGTGTTGTCAAACTCAAATAGAAATGGATTTCTGAGGCTATATATTGGCTTAAAAAAACCACAAATTACGGCCTCAGACACTTGACACTTGGCCTCACACACTTGACACTTACTAGCTGTGTGACCTTGGGCAAGTCACTTAACCCCAATTGCCTTGCCTTTCCCCCTCCAAAAAAACCCCAGCATAAATTAACATTATCTGTTGCATTGCATTTTTACATATTTTGTTAAATGTTTCCAAATTCCATTTTAGATAACATGGTGGGGGGCAGTGTTGTGTGTGTGTGAGTTTGACATTTATGTAGTTGGGATAGTTCTGTAGAACTAGAATCATTATTATAGTTCTACATAGATCTACATTGTATTCATACATTCATATACAATCCTACATTGTACATATAGAATTATTATTATTTTAACTGACATTTATATAGTACTTATGTGCCAGGCACATTTTACAAATATTATCTCATTTGACCTCCGCAACGACCCTGGGAGGTAGGTGCCATTGTCATCCCCATTTTACAGTTGAGGAAACTGAGGCAAACGGAATTTAAAGTAATTTGACCAGGGTCATACAGCTAGTAAGCATATGAGGCAGGATATAAACTCCCACCACCCTCAGGGAATGAGGAAAGGTATTATGTAGAAGGTAGTGTTTCAGCTGAATTTTGAAAGAAACTAGGAATTTGAAGGGATGGTAGTTAAAGAGTACATTCCAGGACTGGGGGATAGCTTTCTTCTGCCAATGTATATGGAGAAGGGAGACAATACAATTCACCCTTCCACATTGTGGGGAGTTAAGGGTCCAGTGCCTCTCCTCAATCCCAATCTGGATAATCCTAATAAAATTTTTGACCTTCCCAGTGAAAAAGTCTAAATTATTGTGGTATTAAAAGATAAAATATATTGCTATTATACAATACTATGCATATATTTTATGCATTTCTGAATTTCTAAACTTTTTATGTGTCTTCTGCTGGCCTTCATGTGCCATCTGCAGCTTCCACAAAACTCCCCCCAAATTCCCACTTAATTTCTTATACTGACCCACAATATATCAAAACAGTGATAAGGAAAGAAATAATGTGAAAGGGATAAGTGTATAATGCATGAGGAATAACAAGAATGCCAGTTTGAATCAGCTGTGGAGTAAAGGGGAGTAACTTATAATTAGGCTGGAAATGTCAGTAGGAGACAAGTCATAAGGGCTTTAAATTCCAAAGAGAAGAGCTGATATTTATCCTAGAAGCAATAAGTAGCCTTTGGAGTTTATATTGAGAACAGGAGCAATTATCCCTTTGGCAGCTATGTAGACAATAGCTTGTCAAAACAGAAGGACTAGAGGCCCAGAGATAAACTAAGCTTATTACAATAGTGGAAGTGAGATACAATGAGGGTGCAAGTGTCAGAGATGTCAGTCAACAAACATTTATTAAGGGGTGGAACCAAGATGGTGGAGTAAAGGCTGGGACTCACCTGAGCTCTCCTCCAAACTCCTCCAAATACCTTTAAAAATGATTTTAAACAAATTCTAGAGCAATAAATATTTATTAGGCATATATTATACAATAAGCATTGTTTTGTTGTTCTTCCTTGGGAAAAGTACTAATGACATCAGGAGGGTGGTGTCTTGACTTGCTCATGAACTGGATTTAAGTGAGGCAGAGTTACTCAAAGTCATCAGCCTTACTCTTTCCTCCAGGGTCGTCAGAGTCCAGTGGCAGGACAAAAGTCAAGAAGACTGGTTGTTAAATATTCACCGTGGGTCTGTAAAGAAAGGCAAAAGAGAGTCCCTACTTTCCAAAAATCACAGTCTAATAGGGGAAACAATATGCAAACAACTAAGTACAAACAAGCTATATTCCAGACAAATTGGAGATAATCAACAGAGGAAAGGAATTCATATTAAGGGGGATTGGAAAGGCTTAATGTAGCAATTTGGATTTTAGTTGGGACTTGAAGGAAGCCAGGGAAGCCAGGAAGCAGAGATGAGGAGAACATTCTAGGCAAATGCCCGGTGTCAGCAGCAAGGAGGCCAGTGCAGAATATGTGCATGTGGAGAGCATGTAAGGTGTAAAAAGACAGGTAGAAGAAATCAGATTTTTGAAAGTATGTGAACAACATATAGGGGGTTTTATATTTGAATCTGGAGGTGATAGGGAGCCATTGGAGTTTATTGAGTAGGGGGGTGACATATTCAGACTTGGGCTGTAGGAAAATCATTGGTAGATGAGTGGAAGATGGACAGGAGTGGGGAGAGGCTTATGATAGATAAAAACTAATATGTGGGATGAGAGAGAACAAGGAAAGGAGGATAATTCCAAAGTCAGTGAACCTGAGTGGTGTCCTCACTAGAAATAGAGTTTAGAAGAAGGATGGATTTGAAGGAAATGACAGAGAGTCCTGTATTGGGCATGTTGAGTCTGAGATACTTACGGTAGTTTAGGGGTGTAGTGGATAGAGCTCTATACCTGGAATTAAGAAGACCTGAGTTCAAATTCAGCTTCCAACATTTTCTAACTGTATGACTCTGGGCAAGTCATTTAACTTCTGTCTCAGTTTCCTCATCTGTAAAATGGAGATAATGCTAGTACCTAGGTTTCATGGTTTTTGTTAAGTTAAAATATCTGTAAAGCATTTCATAAACCGTCAAACACTACATAAATGTTAGCTATCATTATTACTATGGAGCATTGAGTTTGAATTGACTGATAAGTAGTTGAGGATGAGGGTCTGGTAATGCTTCACTCCTCTTTTTTGCCTATAAAAAAACAAACATTCACACCCAGATTTCAACTGGGCAAGATTCGCAGTCCACTTTTAACCTTGGTATTTAGTCCTGCGTGGGTTTTTTTCTTTTTCTTTTTCCTACATTATTCTTTCTTCCTTCCCTCCCTCCTTTCTTTCTTCCTTCCTTTTTCCTTCCTTCCTTCCTTCCTTTCTTCTTTCCTTCCTTTCTTTTTAAGTTTATTTTTATAGTATTTTTCCCCAATTACATGTTCAAGAAATTTTTAGCATTCATTTTTACAAGGTTTTGAGTTCCAAATTTTTTCCCTCTTTTCCTCCCCTCTTCTGTAAATGGTAGGCAGTTTGACAAAGTTTATAAATGTGCTATCATGTACAATTATTTTCATATTAGTCACAATTAGAAAACAGACAAAAAAGAAACATGAGAAAGAATTGAGTGAAAAAATATGCTTCGATCTGCATTCAAAGTCTATCAGTTCTTTATCTGGATATGTATGTCATTTTCCTTCATGAGTCCTTTGTACTTGTCTTGGATCCTTGTGTTGTTGAGAAGAGCTGAGTCATTCATAGTTGATCATCACACAATGTTGCTGACACTATGTACAATGTTTTCCTGGTTCTGCTCATTTCACTTTGCATCAGTTACCATAATTTCTTCAACCATTCCCCAATTGATGGGCATCCCCTCAGTTTCCAATATTTTGCCACCATGAAAAGGGCTGTTATAAATATTTTTGCACATGTCGGTCCTTTTCCCTTTTTCGTGATCTCTTTGGGAGACAGACCTAGTAGTGGTATTGCTGGATCAAAAGGTATGGACAGTTTGGTTGCCCTTTGGGCATAGTTCCAAATTACTCTCCAGAATGGTTGGATCAGTTCACAAATCCAACAGCAGCGCATAATTGTCCTGTTTTTCCCAACTTTTATCATTTTCCTTTTTTGGCATACTACCCAATCTGATAGGTGTGAGGCAGTTTAAATTTGCATTTCTCTAATCAAAAGTGATTTAGAGCACTTCTTCACGTGTCTATAGATAGTTTTGATTTCTTCATCTGAAAACTTCCTGTTTATATCCTTTGACCATTTATCAAGTGGAGAATGGCTTGTTATAACTTCAACTCAATTCTCTATATATTTGAGAAATAAAGTCTTTATATAAAAGCCTTTTTAATTTAATATAATCAAAATTATCTACTTCTTGTTTGGTTATGAATTCTTCCCTTCTCCATCTGTACGGTTTTTTTTAACACTTAATTATATGAAACAAATACAGCTTTGCCTAGGTTGATGATAAATGGGGCAGGGGACATACTTCACCATTTCTTCCTTTATAATCAATCACTCAGGGACTTGTTCTGCAATGATCCCCAGTTGCCCACAGTATCAGGATGATATTATTGTGACATCTCTTTCCTAGCATCTAACTCCTCGCCCCCCAAAAAAAACTTCTCCGAAGGTAAGAACCATTGCCTTCTGGGGGACTAGCTAGCAATGCTACTAAAGAGGGTAGACTCACTTCTGTGTTCCTTCCCCCTCCCCACCATCTGCAGATTGTGCCTGTAGTCAGGCTATCCTCTATTTTGCAGTCTCACTTTAACCACCTTCTCTTCCTTCTATGACTAATTTGACTCAGTTTGCATTTTTAGGTGGTAATGCTCCTATGTTTTCTACACTGAACTTTGATAATCCATTCTAACATCCTCACATTTTCAAAAATATTTTTATTTAAAGTTTTGAGTTCCAAATTCTATCCCTCTCTCCCCTACCCCCTCCCTGAGACAGTAAGCAAAAAGATATAGGTTACATATATGCAGTTATGTAAAACATTTCTATATTAGTCACTTGTACAAAAAGACTTGAATAAAAGAAAAAATGAAAGAAAGTGAAAGATAACATGCTTCAGTCTGTATTCAAACAATATCATTTCTTTCTCTAGAGGCAGATTCTATGCTTCATTGTTAGTCCTTTGGGATTGTCATGGATCATTGCATTGTTTGAGAATAGCTAAGTTATTCATAGTTCTTCATTGAACAATATTTCTGCACCTGCATACAATATTCTCCTGGTTCTGTTCACTTCAATATACATCAGTTCACCTAATTCTTTTCAGTTTTTCTGAAATCATCACGATTGCCATTTCTTATAGTCCAATAACATTCCATTACATTCCTTTTTTGAATTAATTAATTTCTTTGTTTATTTAATATTTTTAGTTTTCAGCATTGATTTTCACAAGAGTTTGAACTACAAATTTTCTCCTCATTTCTACCCTTCCCCCCACTCCAAGATGGCATATAGTATGATTGCCCCATTCCCCAGTCAGCCCTCCTTTCTGTCACCGCACTGCCCTGCCATCCCTTTTTCCCTTACTTTCTTGCAGGGCAAGATAGATTTCTATGTGCCATTGCCTGTATATCTTATTTCTCAGTTGCATGCGAAAACTTTTTTTTGAACATCTGCTTTTAAAACTTTGAGTTCTAAATTCTCTCCTCTCTTCCTGCCCCACCCACCCTCCCTAAGAAGGCAAGCAAGTCAACATAGGCCACATGTGTATCATTAAGTAAAACCCTTCCACAATAATCATGTTGTGAAAGACTAACTATATTTTGCTCATTCCCATCCTACTCTCCTTTGTTCAATTTTCTCCCTTGACCCAGTCCCTTTTCAAAAGTGTTTGCTTTTCATTACCTCCTCCCCCTATCTGCCCTCCCTTCTATCATTCCCCCTTTTTTATCTCCTTCCTCCTTCTTTCCTATGAGGTAAGATACCCAATAGAGTGTGTATGTTATTCCCTCCTCTGGTCAAATCTGATGAGGGCAAGATTCACTCATTCCCCCTCACCTGCCCCCTCTTCTCTTCCTACAAAACTGCTTTTTCTTGCCACTTTTATGCAAGATAGTTTACCCCTTTCTCTCTCTCTCTCTCAATATATTCCTCTCTCATCCCTTAATTTGATTTTATTTTTTAGATATCATCCCTTCATATTCAACTCACCCTGTGGCCCCCACCTCTCTCTCTCTCTGTCATGAATCATCTTTCCGTGTAGGAACGTAAACAAAACAGTTCAACTTTAGTAAGTATCTTATGATTCCTATTTCTTGTTTACCTTTTCATGCTTCTATTGATTCTTGTGCTTGAAAGTCAAATTTTCTATTCAGTTCTGGCCTTTCCACTGAGAAAGCTTGAAAGTCCTCTATTTTATTGAAAATCCATATTTTGCCGTAGAGCATGATACTCAGTTTTGCTGGGTAGGTGATTCTCGGTTTTAATCCTAGCTCCATTGACTTCCGGAATATCGTATTCCAAGCGCTTTGATCCCTTAATGTAGAAGTTGCTAGACCTTGTGTTATCCTGATTGTGTTTCCACAATACTTGAATTGTTTCTTTCTGGCTTCTTGCAATATTTTCTCCTTGATCTGGGAGCTCTGGAATTTGGCAACAATATTCCTAGGAGTCTTCTTTTTGGGATCTTTTTCAGGAGGTGATAGTTGGATTTTCTTTCAATTTCTATTTTACCCTCTGACTCTAGACTATCAGGGCAGTTCTCCTTGACAATTTCTTGAAAGATGAGAACTAGGCTCTTTTTTTGATCACAGCTTTCAGGTAGTCCAATAATTTTTAAATTATCTCTCCTAGATCTGTTTTCCAGGTCAGTGGTTTTTCCAATGAGATATTTCACATTGTCTTCCACTTTTTCATTCCTTTGGTTCTGTTTTATAATTTCTTGATTTCTCATCAAGTCACCAGCTTCCACTTGCTCCAATCTAATTTTTAAGGCGGTATTTTCTTCAGTGGTCTTTTGGACCTCCTTTTCCATTTGGCTAATTCTGCCTTTCAAGGCATTCTTCTCCTCATTGGCTTTTTGGAGCTCTTTTGCTATTTGAGTTAGTCTATTTTTTTAAGGTGTTATTTTCTTCAGTATTTTTTTGGCTCTCCTTTAGCAAGTTATTGACTTGTTTTTCATGGTTTTCTCACATCATTCTCATTTCTCTTCCCAATTTTTCTTCTACTTCTCTAACTTTCTTTTC
>CM053624.1:245138928-245174651 GCA_028646595.1 Phalanger gymnotis
AACAAATTAGCGAACCAACCTCCCCATTCCAGTATTGTGAACACAAGCCTCCAGGCCCAGTAGGCCCGCTTCACAAGAGTAGCCAGGAGGCCACAAAAAAATAAGATGGCATAAATTATATTCACCGCTAAAACTCCTGGGTCCACACAGGGGTCGGCTCTGCTTTGGATTTTTTCCAGCTATAGTTTTCTCGCCTCTCCTCGCAGCCAAGCCTCTGGTGTTCTTAAGTCCCGCCTCAACGACTAGAGACCAGAGTCCAGAGACCCATTGGTTCCCGAATTGGCCCCTTTTAAGTCTTTAATCTACGCCCACAGGGGTTTCACACCTGATAGGGTTTTGGGCCTGGGGCTTAGCGGTTAACAGGTGAAAGTACTTTCACCATAAACAAAAGCCAAACTCCTCAAGGGTACCGGTGAAACTAAGCCCATTTTGCCTTACTGGCACAGCTGTCTTGAGGAGGAGGAAAGGAGGGGAAGGGAAAAATTTGGAACTCAAAATCTTATAAAAGTGAATGTTGAAAACTGTCTTTACATGTAATTGGAAAAAATACTATTAAATGGGTGAGGGAATGAGCGTAAAAGAAAAAAAAAAGGAAAGGGGGCCTCCCACCAGCTATGGTTTTTCTTCTGTATCACCCACTTGCCACAACCTCCTCTCTTTCCTGGCATGATCTAGAGTAAACCCTGTTGAAGCTGTACTGCTCCCACAAACTGCCCCTTATTCTTCTACAAAGTTGTGTCTTCCAAAATTTGTACTTCCTACATTTATTTGCACACATTGATATCAAATTAGAAAGGATCATAGATTCAGAGCTGAAAAGGAACCAAGAGGCCATGTAGTCCAATCCCTCATTTTACAGATAAAGAAACTGAGGCTCAGAGGGGTTGAGACTTGTCTAGGGTTACATAATAGCTGGTAAATTGTCAGAGATGAGATTTGAATGTAGGTCTTTGAGAGTACAAACCCAGCACTCTCTCTCTCTTATACTATCCTGCCTCATGCAAATATTGCTGTCTACGTGCACTCTATGTGTTTTAATGATGAACTAGTTTTCATTTTTTGTAAACCTTATTTACCCATAACATGCATTACTACATACACTCATTATTGTGTCTGAATGCGTGGTACTCAGAGTTGGTGTGGTATAAAATTGGCAACAATTTTGTTCATGTTTCTGAGAATAAGGTATTTGGAAAACGTTTAAATTTGCATTCATTATTGACACCATCTTGAATATGGCAAGTTCTATGAGGGAAAAGACGTCATCTAATCACTGTTATACTGCCAGCATTGCTTAGCAAAGTGTCATGTAAAAATAGCAATAGCTCGCATTTCTATGGCCTGCTGTGGCTTACAAAGCACTTTCCTCATAGTGACACTCTGAGATGGGTAATGCAGGTAATATCATCCACATTTTCCAAATGTGGAAACTGAGCAGAAATGTAACTCAGAATTTTTACCCTAGGGCACAACTCAAGAAAAGTGTCCTATTGGGGCTGGGGGCAGATTCCATTCCAGTATACCAGGATAGAGAAAAGGAGGGACAGGGAGTATTTTTTAGCTATCTGGATCACCTAGCAGTTTGCAAATCAATCCATTCCTATCCAATAACTATTTGTTAATGCTTATACATGCAAGGCATTATCCCTAGGCATTGGATGGAATACAAAGATAAAATGTAAAGCAATGGTTTGGACATGTTAAGTTTGATGTGTCTATGGGACATCTAGTTTGAGATGTCCAAGAGAAAGCAGGATATGTGCAACTGTAGCCTGTCAGAGAGATTAAGGCTGGATATAGAGATCTGGGAATCATCTGCATGGAGATTATCAATTGAACACATGGGAGCTGATGAGATCACCACCAGGGATGGTATAGGAAAAAAAAAAAAGAGAAGGGACCTAGGATAAAGCCTTGGAGGACCACCACGGTTAGAGGGCATGACATAGATGAAATTCCATCAAAAGAGACTGAGAGATGTCCAGACAGATAAGAGAGAGCAGTTTCATAAAAACCTAGAAAGGAGGGTATAACCAGAAGGAGAAGGTGATCAAAGAGAATCTCGATTGAGAAAGGGTGAATAGATTTGGCAATTAAGGGATAATTGGTGACTTTACGAAGGGTAATTTCAGTTGAATAATGAGATTAGAAGTCACATTGCAGGGAGTTTAAAAGAAAAGAAGAGAGAAACTAGAGACAGCAATTGTAAGGGACCCTCTTGAGAACTGGAATACAAAGGAAAGGGGAGGTATAGGACAAAGGCTAGCAGAGATGGCTGTGGTTGGATCATGTGAGTTCTTATTGTTGTTACTTTAGTGTGGGTTTTGTAGGAAGTAGTGAAGGAAGCAGGAGAGAAAAAGACAGAGAAGATGATAATGGTGGGCAATGGCGGGAGCAATTTGCCAGAGAAGTTGGATGGGTGTAGGATCAAACGTGAATGTTCTTGTTCTTCGGGCATTCAGTCGTGCTTGGCTTTTCATGACCCCATGGACCATAGCTATCCATGGTGTTTTCTTGGCAAAAGAATAAATGTAGAAGAGGAGGTGGCCTTCAGAGCTGCTCGCGGCTGAGGCAGGAGCTGGAGAGGATAAGGGTATCGGATCGCTTGACGGCAGGGAAGCCGGACTTTTGGTGTGAGGCCGTTCACACTGCGCCCATGAAGTTCAAACCGAGCCGCGGGGACCGATTCCACACTGCTGCTGCTGCTGCGGCTGCTGCTAAGTCCACACTGGGACCATCATCTTGGGGACCTGACAGATGGTGGTGAATCTGCTGGTGGGAATCTTGCTCACCCTGATGGTGACTCACCCCAATGCAGTGACCACTGTCACTGTATGAAGTCATTGCTATTTACCGTTCTTCAGAAAGGATGGCCGAAAACGCCTGTGTCCCCTTCGCCTTCTCCCGGCTCTTGTTCACGATCAGCGCCATGATTGTCTTTGGAGCTGCGGTCCATCGCGTGGGCTGGCTGATTCCGTTCTCTGCTACCGGCTTTTTGACTTTGTTCTCAGCTGCCTGGTCGCCATCAGCTGGCTCACTTACTTGCCAAAAATCAAAGATTATCTGGATCAGCTCCCCGCTTTCCCTTATAAGGACTACCCGCTTGCGCTGGATTCCAGCTGCCTTCTCTTCCTGATCCTATTCTTTCTCACGTTGTTCATCGTTTTTAAGGCTTATCTCATAAATTGTGTCTGGAATTGCTACAAGTATATATCAGCAACACAAACTGACCGAGATTGCAGTGTACCTGGCCTTGGAGGCTCCTCCGCAGTATAGCCTGCGGTATGAAATGGCGGTGAAGATGCCTGAAAAGGACCCACCCCCTCCTTATATCCCTGCCTGATGGAAGGAACAAGACTTTACTTAATAAATAGCACACCAGCCTTTGCGGTTTGTTTGTTTTCTAAACTGCTGATCTAGAAATGGGCCCTAGGAACCACACCTGCAGTTCAAAGTTGTTTTGGTATCAACCTATACACACTAAGTCATTTTTTCCTAATTGCAAAAACTTTTTTTATTTTAAGAGTATTATGGGACATTTTTGGAGGTGGGCGGGGAAGGGGCATTCGTTTGTAGAGTGGACTTTTTGTTTTGTTGTGGTTGGACTTTTTGGTTAAAGTGCATTGATTCCATTGAAATATGCTCTGGAAGACAATCCAGTCTAAGCCAGAGCCACCCGGCACTGTGGAGGGGGTCTCTGGGCATCATCATGGCCTTTGTGTTCTCTTGGAACTTCACGTTTCCTGTCCTCCATCTTGTGTTGGCTTGGGAACCACCTGCCCTGAGACATTTTCAGGAAGACGGAGGTTCACTTCCAAGGAGCAAGAAGCTGGTCCCGGTTGGAGGCCCTCAGAGCTCTCTCTGTGAATGCCACAGAGTGCCCATA
Source organism: Phalanger gymnotis (assembly GCA_028646595.1). Lineage (NCBI taxonomy): Eukaryota > Metazoa > Chordata > Mammalia > Diprotodontia > Phalangeridae > Phalanger > Phalanger gymnotis. Next base: position 245,142,815 of record CM053624.1, read on the forward strand.
GCTATGCCAGGGATGGGCTGCCTGTCTCTCATTTGTATATACCTCTGTCTCTCTCGCTGACAGGATGCACTAATAAACCTTTTTCAAAAAAAGAGTAGAGAGGTTTATCTTGGCAAGGAGAAGAGGCCACTTCTTCGTCTGAGGCCAGAGTGTAGAAGGACAATGGAGGGAGACCTTTGAGTGATATAAAGAGTAGAGAACAGAGAATTCTTGGCAGATGGCCTCAATTTTTGATTCCTCTCCTAGCTCAAAGTGCTGAGAGGAAAACTGTCTCTAGTCTTGGATTCTGACCCTTGATTATTTCTTATGCAATTCGGGAAGGTGTGTAATACCTTATAGGATACCAATAAATACCATTTGCTGATAATGCAGGCTGATAGATGAGCATCCACAAAGCTAGGCTACAGATGTGCATATGTCTGTTCTATTGGCACCCTGAAAGTAAAACTACAGATGCAAACACTTCTCTAAGAGCATGTATTGGTATATTCAGAATTCATTTAAGATTTAGTCAATCAAATGGCTGCGCATAGTTTCTAGAGTAGCCTTTAGGGGGAAATTTTTTTTTTAGTGCAAGAAGTTCAATCAAGTGAAAATACAGAAGAAAGTTAACATACTCTCCTGACCTGTTCTTTAACTGCATTTCCTAACATGGTCTGATTCTGGCCTTTATGTCTGTTTTCTCTTCTATTGACTTAGTTAACCGAAAGATACTCTCTGCTTTGCAAACCACAATTATGTTGGGAATGAAACTCAATAAAAGCCATATTTGACATGTAAATCAATGGATCATTCACTCAGCAGCAGCTAAATATAATGTCCTTCATTTGTTTTCCTGCTGATACAGTGTTTGGTTTTATTTTAGTTGTTATGGTTTGGCATCTTCAATTATATAATTTTTAAATCCCAGTCTTTCAGAACAAAAATTGGCTTTGCTGATAATTAAATATCTTCCACAATGGGATGTTCACCACTTGTTTTCATTTAAAAACAAAACTGGTTTACTAAACCAGTGCCAATTTTCACCCACTCACATACCTTCAATGCAGTCAAAGAATTCTAGGATTTTCCCTGATGATGACTTGTTTCTGCAGTGACAAATTTGGAGTCATTCATGATTATTTTCGTAGGCTGTGTTTACACGTTTGGGTTATTTTTGTTAGGCTCCATTGAATTAGCCATTGATTGGCATCTTTGGTGTCTATGGCCATAATTTTTAATTGGCTCTGCTATATCAATACTTCAATACATCTGTGATGTCATCAGCATTGGATAGATACGGTAGGGATCACAACCCATCCATGCTCTCTCACCCTGGGTGGCAAGGCTTTTTGTAAATCTTCCAATTACACTTGATCTAATATGCTGTTTGCTGTCTTCTAGTTATTCTACTATTTCCCAGATTTCAGTGTAATGCAATGTACCAATTAATCAATAAAAATTTGTTAAGTGCCTAATATGTGCTCGGCAATGGAAAGACAAGGAAAAAAGAGATATACGTCTTTTCGTTACCATTTTGAGTCACCTACAATTGTAATATTTCCCTCCAAAATATCATGGCATTCCATGATCGCAACCACAGAGTATCTTTGAGTGAATAGTAGGTTCTTTTTCTTAAAATAGGCTTTGGTGCCAGTGAGAAATCCGCTACCATTGAAAATGCTATTCAATTTCCCAGACGCAACTCAGCCTGATCTCCTTCTGTTCAGCTCTTGGACCACTCACTATTCATCTCCAATCAATATTCTTTACAACTCCCATTTCAAAAGCACAGATGTCACCCCCTTGTTCAAAAAGCTCCAGTGGTTGCCTTTTGCCTCTAGGATAAGATACAAACTCTGCATATGGTATTTAAAGTTCTTCACAGTACTATGACACAGTAAGAAGTGTTGTTGAAGGGGATAGTCTCAAAGAAATCTGGGAAGATTTGCATGAACTGATGCAGAATGAAGTGAACAGAACGAGGAGAACATGTTATGCAGTAACAACAAGTTTGTACAAAGAACTTTGGAATACATAAGAACTTTGATGACTTGGAATACAGGCACAGAAATAAACAACGTGCTTTTCATCTGAGGATCAGCTTAGCTATGTTCCAAGAGAGCTGGCCATCAGGTGATGAATTCTTTTGGCCACTGGAACTCATGAAATAGTTGTGATCTCCACCAATAGAAGCAATGCCAATACTGACAAGATCACAAATTCTTGACCTATTAAAACAGTAAACATATGTGTACATGTATGTGGATATGTACTCACACATATACACACATATCCTCATCCTGCACACATATGTGTATATATACACATGCACATACACAAACATACATATAGGTGTATATACACACATATTTTTTTTGTCGCTGTTCAGACATTTTAGTCATGTTCAACTCTCAGTGAGCCCCCATTGAAGGTTTTCTTAGCAAAGACACTGGAGTGATTAGCCATTCCTTTTCCAGCTCACTTATAGATAATAAAACTCAGGCAGTGTTAAGTGACTTTACCAGGATCACACAGCTAGTAATTTTCTCAGGCCAAATTTGAACTCAAGTAGATAAGTCTCCATGATTCCAGGCCAGTCAGAAGAAGGGAGCATCTGTTAGCTCCTGTTTACACTAATTATTCTTGATAATTGCAAAGCTAAATTATTTCTACCTGATAAAATGGTGTAGGTGACTGTCAGTCATCTCTAAATTTCAACAACCTGGGAGGAAAAGCCCTCAGTCATCCCACCCTAGACATAGTTCTGATTCCTAGGTATGATATTGTGGCTTCTCCTCAGGGATGTGATGTTGTATTTAACAACTGACTCTCCAAAAAAAAATGTAGGCTTGATACACTTTTAAATTGAATCTATATTATTGGCATTTTTTTTCTATCACATTCTTAAGTCTAGACAATCACCAGAAGAGCAAATCAAGTCCTGGTATGTAGCATTCGTTGACTTCTGAGGTATAAAAGCTCATACTGAACATTTAACAATCAGCTCTCAGATGTGCACTGGCTCTAGCACACCCCGGTGACCTCTACCCATAGAAAATAGTGAACTTTTGTGCCATAGGGATTACAGGTAGGAGTATTTCCATTCTTTTTATTTTGAGTTCTCTAGAAGTAAGATGTATTCCCTACAGTGATGCTGAAACTCAGTTTTATACCCATGATTCTTCTATGTTTAAAATTATTTATTATTATTATTGCAATTATATATAATTACTTTTATAATTATTTCATGTTGAATTCCTAATGATTGAGTTGATAGTTTATTTCAGGCTTTCAATTAGGAGGGTCTGGAAAGGCCCTTGGCCTTGACTTTCTTTACTCTTAGCTTCTTAGCTGGATGGGGGTGTTACTGGACAGTGAAGAGGAGGCATGAGATTGGGAATTCCTACTCACTCACCATCACCATCCTAAATTATTACAAAAGTGTACAGAATCTTGGCTTTTATGATCCTGTTCCAGAGTTATGATGGGCTTCTTAAAGAGGCAAAGATGGTCTAGAGATGTGTCACTGCGGGCTGGAAACAGTGTAGCACAGCTGGAGATGGAGAATGTTCATTCTGGCTCAGAGCCCCAAGCACTCTCTGCCGCAGGGATCTGGGGCAGGGCGAGTGGGGGATGTGGGGAAGGAAGGTGGGTGGGGGAAATAAACATTTCCCGTCCCTGTTTCAAACAGATATACAAGTTAACCATACATCCCATACATTTCAGGGAAATCCTAGGTAGTAGGAAGCAGCCTTCCTCTATTTATATGGAAATGAACAAAGAAAGTTCTTTCTGACCTATTTAGGCACAGCTATGTTGCAGGATACATATATTCCCTGGACTTGAAGTCAGGAGAACCTGAGTTTGAATATTGACTCAAACCCCTTAATAGCTGTCTGACCCTAGGAAAGTCACAATCTTTAAAATATGGACAATAATAGCATCTATCTCATACGGTTGTAGTGAGATCAAACAAGATAATATAGGTAAAGCACTTTGCAAATTGCAAAAAGCAATATGCTAGCTGCTACTATCATTTAGATCCCCCATCCTAAACTTAGGCTATAGCTCTGGAGCATGTCAGGCACAAAAATTCCATTTGCTTCCATGGTCCCATCTATTATGGTAATGGAGGGCAGGGACAATCCATAACTATGAAATTCTGTGCCCAAGGCAAGTACTGCCAACTGTTCCTGGGGTGAGCAGGATGAAGCGTGCCCTCAATTGAGGAGGGAGCTAGGTATTGTGTCAAAGGACCTTATGACAGCCCACTTACTGGTGTTTCCCTATTTGAACTAATTATTATTATAAACCAGGTGCTGAATCTTGCTTGAAAACTGCAAGTACTGTCAAGGCCTCTAAATTGAGTGCCCTCAGTAAAAATCCCTTCACTAGTTACACCTCGGAGGGGGGAATCTATCTGGGACACAACAGCTAGTTGGAAAAACAAAAAAAGTCCCATATAAGCCCTCTGTTTCTCTGTTGTGGTAAGGTAAAGCATTCTCATTGCCCTGGAAATCTTTAAATTGACATGAAACTTGATGCCACAAAACTTCGTTGTTTATCATATACACATGCACACATTCCACACATCTGCGTCCAATTTGCACTGTATTTTTTACATGGCTACATTTTTACTTTGCAATCCAGCCCCCAAATCTCTGGATTCTGCAGGGCTGGGAGCTTCCTTTCCATTCCAACCCTGCTGGCAACCAACATATTCTCATTCAATTCCAGGTAGGGGGAAGGGAAGCTCTCTGGAGCCCAACAGGTTAATGCAAACAGCTGCAAGAAAATGCAAATATCCCTCCCAGGAAATAACAAAATGTGCCCTTATAGCACTGTTCCCTGGCTGTAATCAGAAGTCATGAAATGGTACTGGGAACCCTCTGCAGTGTAATCTTAAAACTTTGAAATAGAACTATTGAATTTAGTTATTACTTTAATTTCCATTTGATTTCCACTTCTAATATCTCTGCCATTTTACAGGAATTACTAGCATGTTCTATTTTCTAACTCTGCACAGAATTCTAGATCTACTTGTATGTTAAAAATACACCAGCTGTGGTTTAAGAAAGGAAATTGTCCCAGCACTGCTGAAGAGCAACTTTACCAAGAAAACAATATCTGTAGAGAAATGGAATGAAGCTGGCACAATTTATCTGAATTGGTCCAAAATGTAATAAGACTAAGAAAACTTTAGCCTAGAAAACCCAAGGGGAAGTGCATATCCAGTCCTGAACAATTTTCTTTTGTATTTCCTAACCTTGCCTTCTTGATGACAGTGGAGAATGGACTTGGGCTCTTCTGGGAAAGGGAGGAGGGGGTGGCACAGATGTCTCAGTTTTTCATGGAAGGGAGAGACTGTAGCATGATACAGGGAATTGAACACCAGCTTAGGAGTCAGAGGACCCAGGTTCAAGTCTGCCTCAATTTTTTCTTCTGTAGCATAAGGTGGTTGAGGGGAGGATTCTGGGAAGATAGAGAAGTAGGTCGGAAAACTCAGCTCTCCAAATTTCTTCCACAAAAAAAAGACAGAACAGCACCTCAGAGCATCAGAAATAAACACAGGGCAAAGCAGTTGTCCTCCTAAGACAATTTGAAAAGACCCCAGGGAAGACCCAACTGCCTTCAGTGACTGAGATTGCACCTGAGTGAAGTGAAAACACCTCCAGGCCTACTCTGCAGAGTCAATGAACACCAAGCCCTGGGGGCAGCTGTGTTGAGAGGCAGCCTTAGCCTTAGACATTTTCATCTCCTGGACAGTGTTGAGGTCTGATGGCTGATGTCCACTTTCAGGGGACACCAGCCACAGCTGTGCTGACCAGACATGTCCAGGGCTGTGGCTTCCGGGGAGAAAGAGCCAGCACACACCTGATGAGTGTAGTATCGAGCTGTGGGGACCTGGTTGCCTGTGGACACTTGCAGGAGTGCAGAGTCCCTGGTTTCAGTTACAGGGCAGAGAGAACAGTTGTAGTTTGCAGTCACTGACTTCAGGGAGCAAGATCATTTGTAGAACAGTGTAGCTGGGGGCCCTAACTGTGGCTTAGGAGTGGAAAAGAGAGACCAAGTTCAGGCCCTGGGACAGACCTCAAAAAGTAACAATAAGAGAGACCTGAGGCTTGGGGCATCATTCTCCACACCTGGAGACTTGAACTTCATTATGCTAACAGCTGCTAAAAACAAAATAAAACAAAAAATAACTAAATAAAAATGAGTGAGCTAAGGAGAAAGAATACAACCATAGATAGTTACTATAGGGATAGAGAAGATTTGCATTCATATTCAGAGGAAGATGATAGAGCTAAAATAGCCATTACTTTTTCAATGAGAAATGACAAATGGTCCCAAGCACAAAGAGTTCTTGGAAGAATATAAAAAAGACTTTAAAAATCAAGAGAGAGTGAGGGAAAATTAGAAAAAAAAATAAAAGCAATCAAAGAAAATAAAAATTAAGAAAAGTCAACTTGAAATAGAGAATGAAAAACTTAAAGAAGAAAATAATTCTTTCAAAACTAGAATTAGGCAAAGAAAAGCTAATGACTATGAAATCATAAAACAAAATTAAGAGAATGAAAAAATAGAACAGAACTTGAAACATCTCATCAGAAAAACAACTGATCTGGAGAACAGATTGAGGAAAATAATATAAGAATAGTCAGACAACTACCTGAAAATTGCGATAAAAAAGAATCTTGATACAATATTACAAGAAATATTTTCTTTAGAAAATTGCCTTGAAGTTGTAGAATGAGAAGGCAAAGGAGAAATAGAAAAAAATCCACCAATCACCACCCAAAAGAAATCCAGGAGAAAAACTTACAGGAAATATCATAGTCACATTTCAAAGCTCCCAGGTTAAGGAGAAAATGTTGAAAGCAACAAGAAATAAAAAAAAAAACCAGTTTAAATATCATGGAACTACAATAAGGATTACACAAGACCCAGCAGGTACTATATTGAAAGATCGTAGATCATGGAGTACTACATTCCATAGAGCAAAAGAGGTGGGGTTATAACCAAGGGTAACTTACCCAGCAAAGTTAAGTATAATCCTTAACAGAAAAAAAAAACAGATGGACATTTAACAAACTGAAAGACTTTCAGGTTTTTGTGACAAAAATCCCAGAACTTAAGGGAAAATTTGACATATAACATCCAGGAGAAATATAAAGCAAGCATTAAAAACCAATTATAAGGGGGTCAATGAGGTCAAATTGTTTATTTCTTACATATGAAAATATCAGCAATACTTTTATGACTGTCATCATTATTTGGGTAGGTTGAAAGAAGAGCTTAGGCTGAGCTGAGTATGATGGGGCGATTCTAAAAAAAAGATTAAAAAGGAGTAATTATCTTATACAAATGAGTCGTAAAAAGAAAAATTTGTACAGAAGCTAGTAGGGGGAGGGTGGGTAGTGCTGGAACCTACTGTCATTGGAAATGGGTTAAAGAGGGAACAACATAGAAAGGTATAAAAGTCTTCTAAATTCAGAAAGAAATAAGAGAGCAAGAGGAAAGGGTGGGGGGAGAGGATAAGGCAAAGGCTCTTGGAGGGGTGGGTAGCTTAAGGAATAAGAGGGCAAGGTAGTGGGTAGAAGTAAAGCAGAGGAGTGAAGAGGGATATGGTAAATAGGAGGAGAAGGATAGTGAGGAAAAATAGGAAGGAGGAAAACCACAATATGTAATTGTAGCTTAGAATGTGAATGGGATGAATTTACCCATAAAGTGGAAATGGATAGCACATTAAAATTTTGTATTCAAGAATATGTTGCTTTCAGGAAAAGGAAAGGGTAGCAATCAGGATCTCAGACAGAGCAAAAGCAAAAAAAGACCTAAAGACATAATCAGGGAAACTGAAATTTGCTAAAAGCTGCCATAGACAATGCAACAGCAAAGCCTTTTATAGCGAGTCTCTCTGATGAAGGTCTCATTTCTCAGATATATAGTGTTGAGTGAAATTTATAAAAGTAAGAGCCATTCTCCAATTGATAAATGTTCAGAGGATATGACCAGGCAGTTTTCAGAAGAAGAAATCCAAGCTAATTCTGTTCATATGAAAATAAAAGTTCTATATGCCTATTGATTAGAGAAATTCAAATTAAAACATCTTTGCATTACCAGTTCACACCTATCTAAAATTGCAGTTGCTAGAGAGGATGAGGGAAAATGGGTACACTAATGAACCATTGGTGGAAGAGTGAACTGGGTCCAATCACTCTGGAGAAGCATTTGAAGCTACATCCAATAAGCTATAAAATGGTGCACACCCTTTGACCCAGCAATACCACTATTATAAGTCTATATCCCAAAGAGATCAAAGAAAAAGGAAAAGGATCTATTTGTACAAAATGTTTATATCAGCTCTTTTTGTGATGGCAAAGAATTGGAAATAGAGGAGATACTCATCAATTGGGGAACGGCTGAACAAGTTGTGGCATATAATTATGGTAGAATAATTAATATTGTGTTATAAGAAATGATGAAGGGAGTGGTTCTAGGAAAAAAAAAACACAGCAAGACTTATATGAACTGATACAAAGTGAAGTGAGAAGAACCAGAAGATCATTGTGCACAGTAACAGCAATATTGTAAATGATGATCAACTGTGAAAGATTTGGCTACTCTGACCAATACAATGATCTAAGACACTTCCAAAAGACTCATGATGAAAAAAATGCTAACCACCTCCAGAGAGAAATCTAATGAACTCTGAATGCAAATTGAAGTATAATTTTCTTATTTTATTTTAATTTTTTTGCTTTTTTGCCATATAGCTAATATGGAAATATAGCTTGCATTTTTAGTGGGTGAGAGGAAGGAAGAGAATTTGGAACTTAAAATTTAAAAAGAAAAAAAAAACACTTGAGAATAGGTTGAAAGAATAAAATAAAAAGACTGGTACTGTCAAACCTCAGTATTGGCTAGGTGCTGGAAAGAGTGACAGAGAGCTGATCGATGAAATATTCAGGAGACACACATTTAGATGTGGCAAAAGGGGAAATTTGTTTTGCTTGACTGTACATATTTGTTCCAAGGGTTTGTGTTTGTGGGTTTTTTTTCCCTTTATTTTCTCCTTCTTATGGGAGGGAGAGAAAATAAACGCTTGTTAATGGAAGAAAAAAAAAATTACAGTATTTCTTTTAAAGAAAAGAAAATGAAGGCAGTACACCTGAAAAGAAAAGGCCAGAGTGACTACACAGGAGGGTTGGGGTGTGTGTGTGGGGGGGGGCAGCATTCCTGAAAAGAATAGAGCCTCTCAAAGGGGAGATGGATAAAAAAAAAACCAAGAAAATGTTGTTCTCCATTTCATTTCCCAACACCCACTGCAGTGTTTGCTGTTACAATTGGGCAATTCTAAATTCTTGGAATACCCTGATTAGCATTTCTATCTCTCTACTTCTGATGGAAAACCTTGAAGATTTTTAGTCCTTCTTGGGGCCATTGCTCAGACCTTGAATGGTTGATAACCACAAGAACATTAAGAACTATATCCTGAAAACCACAAGGAATTCCAAGGGGTGTTCATGGACCAAAGGCACTCAGATATACATCTGAACCTTACCAATGCCAGTTTATACTTACTTGGCAGTATGCCATTAATCAGGCCATTCTTTCTGGCTTCTTCTCACCTCTCTTCAAAATCCAATGTTTAATTGAGAAGATAATAGGTACCAGTTTGGTTTTCATCGGAACAGGATCGACTCTTTAAGAGGAGAAGATGCAGAGAGGCAGATTTCAGCTTATGCTAGCAATTAGAATTGTCTGAGAGTAGAACAGGCTATCTCAGAAGTCAATGAGTGTCCTGTGACTGGAGGTCATCAAGTGGATATCAGTAGACAACTTCTCAGGGCTAATATCAAATGATAGATTAGAATCAGTTAGGTTTGCAGTTGATAAAGTGCCAGACTGAATGAGGGAGATTTAAATTCAAATCCTGCTCAGACAGTTGTTAACTGTATGATTTCCTTGGAGCAAGTCATTAAACTGTTTTCATCCTTACTTTTCTCATATGTTAAATGGGGATAACAATGGCTCCTACTATGTAGGGTTGTTATGAAGATCAAATGAGATTACATATGTAAAGTGTTTTATAAACTTTACAGTACCATCTAAATACTGATTCAATATTTTAATAGAAATGCTAATTTAATCATTTTTAATAATTGTTATTATCATCATTTGAACTATTATTATTATTTAGAATAAAATTACCTCTGAGGCAGCCTGTGGTTGGTCAATTCAACTTGTCAAAACCATTAACTTTAATAGAAGTTGCATTGCATATCTAAAGATAAAATGAGGGTCTTTCATATTATTTTTAGATTTCTGGGTAATGAAATTTTTCTCCCTTAAAACATTCTTAAGGATGTATGTGAGAGTTGACGCAATAGACAGTTTGCTTGGGGAACATGAATATGTGTAAATACCAAGTCAGACATTTTTTTAAGGGATGTCATTTATTCTAAAGTGTACAGGAATTACTTTAGAGCCATTAGTGTCTGAAATTCTCGTAAGGTAGAGACACATTTTAAAAACACACATTTCCCATCAGAATTTTAATGACACTAAAGGCATTTTTAGATGGGGAAAAAAAGTTGCTTTTGACCCAATAAACCAAATGAAAAGCTTTGGAGCTTTTCACCGGAATCTGTCTTAAATTGTTCAGCAATACAAAGTTACTGTGATTAGAAAAAGGGAAATTTGCGATGACAACTTGAGTCCTACTTAAACTGTTTAAGTTTCATACTTAGGATAGCAACCAAACTTTTCAATATTACATTCCCTTTGACTTCAGCCCATCCTAAGTCCTAAGTTGATTTTTTATATATATGTATTAAAAAAACAAAAGAATATAATATAATACATATAACATTATTGTGTTATATTATATTATTATATTATATTATATTATGTTATATCATGTCATGTCATATCATATCATATCATATTATATTATATTATGCTATGCTATAATACATTATGCTATATTATATTATACTATACTATGCTATGCTATGCTATGCTATCCTGTCCTATCCTGTCCTGTCCTCTCCTCTCCTATCCTATCCTATCCTATCGTATACTATACTACACTACACCATGCTATATTATATGTAATCTCCCCCATGCTCTCTATAGTAGAATTATGTTAGCCTCTCCATGTCTCTCACACTTGATGCTCCATTTCCCATCTTCTTGCCTTTGCATAGGCTGGTCCCCGTGTCTGAAATGTTTTCCTTCCACCCCTCCTTGTACAGGAACTCCTGGCTTGCCTCCACCAAGACTTAGTTCAAGTTTGACATTGCGGGAAGCCTTTCCTCGTTTCTCTCTAGCTGCTAATGCCTTCCTTGCTAAGTTTGTCTTGCATTTTACTTGTGTATATCTTATGTATGAATGTACATTTCCTTTGTAAATGTATGAGCTCCTTGATGTCAGGGGCTATTTCACTTTTTTCCTTGTATTCTAAGCCTTTACACAATTCTTGGTTCATAGCAAGTACTTAGTAAAATGTTGATTAATTCATTTATCCAACACATGTCACACTTATCTTTTAGATTATATCCTAGGACTGTTCTGAATTTCATAGACTTGACTTATTTTTCACTTCTGGGCTGCATATTCCACCCCCACCCATTTAAAGTCTGGAATGATGTTTATGTGACCTCTGTACTATCTATGATAGCCCCACTTGCAGGACCTGGCCAGTCTGCATTTGAAAAACCAGTCAGTCAAATGAAGATTCCCAAGCCAGAACTAAGAATCCTAGGGCCTAGAGACTAATTTATTTGATGGGGGTGGGGGGGCTTGGGGACTTTCCAGATTTAGATGGAGAGCCGAGAGGTACTTAGCTAGAACTGGAAGACATTCATAATTTCTATTCATTGTTGAGGTAGATTAAAGACAGAGGTTGAAAAGTTTGGTCATCTAGGAGGCCTGTGTATTCAAAGAGGAGAATAGAAGCCTGTGTGTCAGGTACTAAATGTATTTAGAGGATGGAGAGCACCATGGAGTAGACTACAAGCCAGGTACTGAATTTATGTAAGTAGAGGGAGAGTGACCTGGAGATTCACAGAGGAGGGCAACAAGGGCCTAGAAAAGACAGAGTGACCTTGAAAAAAGTCAAAGTGGTTACTAAGTGATAGTGGAAGAGGGAGGGACTGAAAGGGGCAATGGAGAGTCAGGAACATGCTAAGCCCCCTCACTCTTCCTGGACCTGTGTGTTGGGGGGTTGGGAGGGAAACATCTGGCCTTGGAGAAGATGTAAAGATAGTATCTTCCAGAGAAAGTTCAGTTTCATCAAACACCAGAAAAAAGGAAGAGAGCTTGGATTATAAGAAGTTTGTTTATGATGAAGGAGGGTCTAGAGGCCTTCATGCAAAGGGAGTCCGGGGAGGGTAGATTGGAAATGATGAGGACTGAGTTTACTTTGGGGGTGGAGGAGGGACAGAAAACAGAGCCAGGCTGATCCCTCCACTGTTTTGGGGCATCTCTGATCCTGGAATGGGCCCTTGGGCAAAGGCAAGACAATATGTCAGGGGTAATCTACCCCAGTGTTAAAGCTGACCCAGGAGAGGATGTGATAGTCATAGGACTCTGGGACAGTGGTAGCACCAGGTCAGGTAAAGGACTAATTAGATTTTAAAGTAAGAAAACATAATTAGATGAACATTGCTCTCTCTTCTATTTCTCCCCAGAATGCACAAGGGTTTTCTACAGGCAAAATACCTTATCGCTTTTACAGTCAGGACATGTGGAAATGGGAATTATTTTGATCTGTGACATAGGGAAGGGGAAAAAGAAATGAAAGGAAAAGGAAGTGAAAAACTGATCCCATAGACAGAGGCCTGCTACCAGCCTCTGTCCCAATGACTTATTTGTTCATTCATTTGAACATGTAGCTGGGATTAATACTGGTTCCTGCAGACAAAAGAGAATGATCCCTGGACTATTACAGGCATTTATCTCATCTTCCCCATTGTTTGACTCATAGAATAAATAGAAAATAATTTTTATGTTGAGTCAAGGAGTCATGAATGACAACTTTGTGATGGCTATAAATCTGAACTTTCCACTAACCATCTCAAATACTCATCTTGTTGTTCGTTAGGCAACCAGTTTGTGACTTAACTGGTAATTATCTATAAAGGCCATATGCCTCACTGGTTTGTTTATATGTTAAGTCATCTGAAAATATAAAACTATAGATTTAGAGATGCCCAGAAGCTGTCTTGTATCACCCCCTTCCTTTTATGGGTAAGGAACTGAGACCCAGAGGGATTGTTATTTGCTCAAGGTCAAAAAGATAGCAGAGCATTATAACATTGACAAAATTTGAACCAATGTTTTCGAGTCCAAATGCAATGTACTTTGGACTGCACCAAGGGTGGAAAAAAAATAGGAAATTTGAACTCACCATCCTATAGTGGTTGTTGTCGTTGAGTCATTTTTCAATCTTGTCTAACCCTTTATGACTCAATTTGTGGTTTTCTTAGCAAAGATATTAGAGTGATTTGCCATTTCCTTTTCCAGTTCATTTTTCAGGTGAGGAAACCGAGGCAAGCAGGGTTAAGTGACCTGCCCTGGTGACACAGCTAGCACGTATCTGGTCAAATTTGAACTCAGGAAAATTAGTCTTCCTTACTCCAGGCCTGGTGCTCTTTCCACTGTTCCACCTAGCTGCCCATCCAGTAGTGGAACAGTATGCACATATATACATATGTATATGTATATATACATATATAATATATACAGATATAAATTGACAGATAAATATAAAATGATCATAGACATGTTTACATACGCAATATACATACATATGCCTCAATACATATTAATATGCTCTCCTTTCCCCTTTTCCCAAGCTGGAGTTTATTCATTAGTTGTATTCCTATAGCTTTTACAGGTTTCTAGACAATAGAAAAACTCCTGAAAAAAACAAGCTAGATTGGGTATTTTTTTCTACAGTTCCTTACATATATGAAAATTCTAAGGCATTAGATTCAAACTTCCTGATTTTCCCCAATATTAGAGTTTCTTGTGTAGGTATGAGTATATCAATTAAATCTACTTCTCATAAATATTTTATGAAGAGTAACACAGAGACAGGTTATATGACTTGCCAAGGATCACATTGCTAATAATTTTCTGAAGCTGGATTTGAACTCAGGTCATCCTAACTCCATATTCCTCATTGAGATGCCTAGCTGCCTCATGAAGGTGTTTTATTACATTAAAGAGTACCTAAAGCTAATTAAAGAGTAGATATTAGAAAAAAAGATATGACTGCATGGCAGAACCATAACTAGGGCAACTCATATATTTTATGTGAGTTGGGTTTTGTCCCATTGTTTAACATCCAAAAGGGTACTCTTGCTTCCTATGTTGGTCTTCTAGTCTGCTGATTCCATGTCATACAGTACCATGAGGAGAGTTCCCTCTTCTGCCACACAGCTCACCCTTTGTCTGTTTCCCTTCTCTAAACCTGTTCTCCAGAGTCACCCTTCATGATTACACCTAACCAGGAACACTGCTCTCTGTTCCTTTTCCTGCTTAGATGAATTCACGCCAAGTGCTGCATTTAGAATTTACAGTTATGCTGAGTGATAAAGTCAGGCATAAAGCAAGACCTTCACAATTGATTCTTTTCTCTTTCGTGCAAATCTTTTGTATCCTTAAAAAAAGTTTAATCTCTTAGTATTTTAGTTTTACTTTTAATGAACTAATATATGCATTTGAATAACACCTTGCCATTTTCAATGTTTTCATATCATTAGCATTTGGCAGCTATGTGGTTTGAGTCTGGAAGATCTAAGTTCAAATCCAGTCTCAGGCACTTACTAGCTATGCCTTCTTCAGCCTCAGTTTGCACATCTGTAAGACAGAAATAATGGCCCCTACTTCCCAGGGTTGTTGTGAGGATAAAATGAGATAATATTTATAAAGTACTGTGCAAACCTTAAACACAATATAAATGCCAGTTATCGTTATAGTATTATAATTATTGTTGTCAATGATGATAGTGAGACAGTCGTCAGTCATATGCATCATATTAGATGAAGAACCAAAAGATCAGTGAAATGAGTCAGTCTCACAGCTACTATGTATATATAGCAGCTGGCAGAAAAGACATAGAATGCAGGCTTTCTGATTGCCAGTTCAGGCTCCTCCCAGTATAGAACTTTACGAGGGTCATATTATTATCTAACTAGCTTGATCAAGACATCACCCTGTGATTGTCATTTGTCCTCTTCGATAATGAAGGATGAACAACATGAAGTTTAGGCTTATACATACAAACATATGTATATATATATATATATATATACATATATATATATCTTTATGCACATATTATCTATGTAAATATGTTTGTATGATTTTATATATACATATGTATATATGCATATACTAAATATTCGCTAGCTTGTGACCCTGGTCAAGTCACTTAACTGCTGTTTGCCTCAGTTTCTCCACCTATAAAATGAAGATAATAATAATAGCTCCTACCTCCCAAGGCTGCTGTGAGGATCAAATGAGATAATTGTAAAATAATATGAGATATTTGCATAAGTAAAATGAGATAATTGAAAAACAGTACAGTACCTGGAACATGCTAAGTACTATATAAATGTTAGCTGTCATCGTTATTACTATTATTATATTACATATACCATGTGTATTTATGTGTAGTTATATGTAATATATTGTATAAATGTTATATAAATATATTGTATTTTATATATGCAAAATATCATTTGTTCATATACAACATTGATATCTTATATTCATATATTGTATGTATATTATATGTAATTTATAGATCTATTTCAAGATGAAAATGCAATGTTTGCAAGTATACTTGAAATTTTGACTAATAAGTTTTTTTACTAAACAATCTCCTTTGAGGGTCACTTTACGAAAACATTTCACTCACTGTTTTAGTATACTGGTACCCAGGTCATTCTTCCTCCTTTCTGAAAAAAATCATCCCCTAAAAAATTGCTTTTCCTTTCCAACATGTGCCCTTATACGAAGGGACATCAGCATTCATGGTGGTGCTCCCTCAAATTCCTTAACTTCCCAATTCTCTAATTTCCTCATATCTTACGATCTATCCCCATACTCTACCTTAAATGCCACATATTCCCTTCCTCTTCTGTCACTCCTCAACTTTTTGCAATCTAGGCTTCTGGTCTCATCACTAATCATGTCAACTGCTCCCTCTAAAGATACCAACAATCTCTTAATTGCCAAATCTGATGCTCTTTTCTTACTCCTCATCCTTCTTGACCTTTCTGTAGCATTTGGCCTGTTGATTGGGTATCCCCTACTCTGAGTTTCATGATCCTACTTTCCTCATCCTCCTCATCCATCCATCCTGTCAAACTTCTCCTCAGTTTTCTTTGCTGTTTCATCATTTAGATCACACCTACAAAACAGTTCTGCATTTTTCTTCTTTTCTTTTTCTCTCTCTCTGTCTCTCCCCTTTCTCCCCCTTCTCTCTCAATGACCTCATCAGTTCCCTTGGGTTTAATTTTCATCTCTACGTTAACCATACAAAGATTTATATATCCAGCTTTAGTCTCTCCCCTAAGCATCATTCCCACATCAGCAAGTGCCTGGTGGGTATTTCAAACTAGATGTCCTGGAGATATATTGAATTCAGCTTGTCCAAAACAGAACTCATTATCTTTCTCTCCAAGTTCTCCCTTCTTTAAAACTACTGTCAGAAGGCTATTTCTGTCAGAGGCTCTCCCTGGCAATTTTTCCAGTCTCCCAGGTTCACAACTCCAATATCATTGACTGTTCATTCTTCATCACCCCACATATCCAGTAGATTGCCAATTCTTTCTATTTCTACCTCCACGACATATTTAGCATCCAGTTAGATGCTCAACCACAATCTTTGCCAATGTTCTTATCACCTCTCACCCAGGCTATTGTAATCATTTCCTAAATGGTATCTCCCTACTACAATTCCTTCTTCATACAACTGCCAAAATGGTGTTCCTTAAGTTCAGATCTGACTAACCTTATTTAATTCATGGCTCCCTATTGCCTCTAGAATCAATTGTAAACTTCTTTGTTTGTCTTTTAAAGTGCTTTTCAGCCTGGTGACAACTTATCTTGCTAACTTTATTATACATTACTCTCCTTCCCACACTCTCTAGTCCAGCCAAACTGACTTTCATTTTGTTCCTTGATGCTATGTCCATGGTGGAATCCTTCCCCTTCCTTTAAGATTCACTTCAAGGTCCACCTTTGACAAGAAGCCATCTTAGAGATCTCCCCAAACTAATAGCATCCCCCCTAACGTGTATTTAATTTTTATTTATTCTGTACACACATATGCATGTTATTTTTCTGATAGAATATAAGCTTTTTGAGAACAATTTCAGGCATAATCATATTTTTATTACACTATGTTATGGGAAATGCTTGTTTTATTCCATAAATTAAAAATAAAATAAATAAAATTTAAAAAGAAGTAGAAAAGAAAAAGAAGAGATGAATGTGAGAGATACTGCAGAGGTAGAATTCCCACTGAGGACCTGTCAACAGATTGAAGTGAGGGAAAGAGAGAACTTACGGCTAGTAATTAATAGGTTCAGCCTAGTAGTTTTGAAAACTAAATTCAAATTAACAGTAACAAGTGGAGAATATGCCAAAACGATATCAATATCAGCATAGCTCAGAGGAAAGGGTTTTTCCAGTACTTGGAGTGGCATTAGTATTACTCCTTAACATAGACACAGACATATTGTTTAGCTTGATAACTCTAAACCCTACCCTTCCCTTCACCCTAGCTCCAACATCGAAACTCTAACTAGTCAATTTTTGGGGGGTGTCATCTGTGTCTGATTTTTTTGGCCCCATTTGGGGTTTTCTTGGCAAAGATACTAGAATGGCTTTTCATTTCCTTTTCCAGCTTATTTTACAGATAAGGAAACTGGGGCAGAAGATTAAGTGACTTGCCCAGAGTCACACAGCTAATATCTGAGGGCAGATTTGAACTCAGGAAGATGAGTCTTCCTAAATCCAAGGCCAGTACTTTATCCACTGTGCCACCTATCTCTACCATAATGCTAACTCTTACATTAGGAAAAAAACACAACATTCATTCAACTAAAGCTATTCTGCACCCTTATTCTACCTTTTCTTTTTTGTTATTTATAACTTGCAAATATTAGTATAACTTGCTATTCCTTTTAAATATATACTAAAGTTATAATGTAAATTCCCTGTTTTTCTTCCCTTCCCCCACACTAGAGAGATGGCTACCATCTACATACAAAATATGTATATATACATATGTATATGTATGTGTACGTATATATATATATACATTTATATGTGTGTATGTGTATATACATACACAATCATATGTAAATCATCCTATACATGCTTCTAATTATCATTTCTTTCCCTGGATGCAGATATCATCTTCCTTTATATGTCCTTTGTAGTTAATTTGGGTATTTATAATAGTCAAAATGACTATTGTCCTCAGTCTCTCTTTTTACCCTATCTCTGTTGCCCTCCCACAACTACCCCCTTAGTACAGACCCTAATAACCTTTTTCCTGGATAATTGTGGTGAGCACCTAACTGATTTTCCTTCCTCCAGTGTCCCTTCTCTTTATTTCATTCTTCATGGAATATTATATAATATTATTATATTAATATAACATCACATATATTACATTATGTTATATATTATATTATATTATATTAGACACCTCTACTCATAGTACATGTTTATATTAATACATGTTAATACATATTTATTTATGAACTCCTTGAAATGTATTTGGGGCTATCCTTTCTGCTCTGTTTATCCACTCATGATGAAGTGTTCGCATCCAACCACAATCCCTAGCTTCTGGTTGAAGATTGATTCTGCCAGGAAGGACCTAGAGTCACATCCCATCTCTGATACTTATTTTCTGCATGATTTTGGGAAAGCAACTAACCATCCTGGTCCTCATGGAATTAGTTTCCTCATCTGCAAAACAAAAGGGCTGGACTAGATGGCTTTTGAGGTTCTTTTCACAGGGCATTGCATTTAGTAAATATTGAAATGCTCATTGATTGATTGACTCTAGTTCTGATCTCTCATTCATTCATTCAAAAAGCATCTACTAAGGCCCTATTCTGTGCAAGGCACTCTGCTAGGCCTTGTACATAGTAAACAGTTAAAAGTTTGTGATTAATTGACTCAAGCTCTAATCATTCATTCATTTATGCAGTGATGACTTATTAATCCCTTACTGAAAGAAAAACTCGTCCACTTTCCTCTCGTCTTAGGCGGCACTCTTGAGCTATTCAGTGGGGTGGAAAGAAGGTTGAGCCAGTGGGGAAGGTTGAGAAGCAGGCCGACAGGCAGGCAATTCTGTAGCAGCCTTATTCTCTTGATTAAGCCCCCGAGCCAAGGTGTCTGACTAGCTGCAGACACTCTTGTCAGCTGCCAGTCACTGGCTGCAAGCCTATCCCTCCTCCCACGTGCAAGCTCCTTTGGACTGATGGGGGAAGGAGGCAGTAGATGGGGAACGGGGCGGGGTGGTGACCAGACAGTAAAAACTAAATAGACTTCAGTGGGATGCCTAAAATTCATTTTCTCCCCCTAGAGGCTTTTATCTCACTCATTCCACTGTGTTTACAGACTAGCAGGTTTCCTGAGGGCAGCCATGATTTAGATTTACAGTCCCCTGGGCAGTTCGATTCCAAGGAAAAGTTATAACACCTGTAATGTATTTCTGTCTCCTAGAGGAGCCAAGAATGTCACAGCCTGAAGTGGTAGCTTCCATACCCCCCAAACTGCAGTATTCATTCTCTGCATTGCAGTATCCAATAATGCAGTCCTGGTGACAAAAGCCAGGCCTGCTTTTTCCCCTATGCACACACAGTCTCCACATGTCTTTGTTTTGTTTTTGCTGTATGAGTATGTATCTGTGTTTATGAAGTGTGCAATACATGGTTACAGAGAAGCTTCTGAATAAAGAAAGTTTCAGGCAACACACCCTCCCCTGCCCCTAATCCCGCCTACCCCCTGCAAGACAGCTTCTGGGGTTCACACACAAAGCAAAGGAGGAATGACTTGCCCATGTTGATAGGAGACAGGGAAAACAAATCAAGTATGCTGGTTCTCTGAGGGTGGCCTCTCTCCCTCTCCAGTTTTTGGCCCTGGATATTACTCAAAGCTGAAACCTCTCCCCTCCTCTCTCCCACCCTCCATCCTCCACCCCCTACAGGGAGGCAGGTGCTCCCTTGATCCCAGAGATAAGATTTGGACAATCTTTGCCCCATGGGTGGGTGAGTGTGAGGACGAACAGCTTGCCAAGGAGGCTATCAAACGGGGTGCTTGGCAGGAGGCTAATAGAGATCAGGAGATTAGAAAGATGTCCTGAAAAGTGCCAGCTCTCCCTGGGAGGAATTCCATTTCCTCCAAGGGTCTAGGGTCTCCCATTAAACAATAGCTTTTCCCCCCTCCCAAAACACAATGCAACACAACAAATCACAGGCTTCAGGGAGAGGATAGAGTAGTGTAAATCGGGCAACTTGGACTGGGCTTATTATAAAGTTTGCCTCCGGTGAAACCTCTTTGTGATTTGAAAGGTTCATTGTCCTTCCCAGCTATACCTTGTCCTTGTTTTCCAAGATAAAGTTTGACTTCAGTACCCTACTCCTCACTTCCCTAAGGGTAAATCTATTTTCCAGGCTACTAATTTGCCTCTGGCACCCCAAAATCAGCTTTGCTGTCTAGGTGGCTAAAGAAACTATTACTTAATGTCTGTGGGTTTTTAGATAACATTTTAGAAGAACAGGTATAGTAAGAAGGTACGTTTAAATGAAACTCACTACATAGAATTCTGCATTTATTTTTCACGATAATGATTGAGTCACATTATCAAACTATAAATAAACAAGAAACCTTGAAAACAATCTGCTGAATCTAGGTGGGATAGGACTTTTCCTCCAAAATTGTCAATCAGTAAGCTAAGAAGCATTTATTACGTATTTTCCTTGTGCCAGGCATTGTGCTAAGGGACAGGGATACAAAAAAAGGAGAAAATAAGGTTCCTGATCACTTTCAAATGGAGGAGACAACATGCAAACAACTATGGATGTATATGCAATATAAATGGAAGGTAAAGAAACATGATTGGGGAGTTCTATGTTGATGTTATGAAAATAATCACTAAATTGGTACCTGGAGCCTCAGGCTATGAATGAAATCAACTAAATATATCAATAATTCCAACAAGTATTAACAATTTAACCAAGACCAAACTATCAAATATAAATAGTTTTAGGAGGAATGACCAATAGCTCAAGCTTTGAAAGAGGAATTATTACTTAGAGAACAAAAATAGAGAAAAGAATGGTTGCTTTGGGGTGAAAATTGTGTCACAGACTAAATTTCTAGGGCCAAGATACACACAAAAAATATCTCTAGTGTCTTAGCCTTAAGGACATTCAATTCAATTCAACACACACTCATTAAATGGCAATACCTAGGCCCTGCTCTCCAGAAGTTTACACTCTGATGGGAGGAAGGACTATAATATAAAAAGAGAGTGCAAAAGAAAGGTTTCCTGCCATTAGAAAGATATACATAAAAGGAAGAGAAGAATAAGAATGGAATGTGGAGATTATTTTATTTTAGTTGGAATGTTTAATAGGGGAAGTAAAATAGTAGAGATAAGATAGGTTGAAGCTGGAGGATGGAGGGCATTCAATACCAATAAAAGATTAGATTTTATTCTACTGGCAACAGGGATCCATTGAAGACTTTTGAGTAGACTAGTATAGAAATTAAAGCTGTGAATTAGGAAAATTACTTAAATAGTATTGTGAAGAATCCATTAGAGAGAGGATAGAATGAAGGTAGAAGGTCAAACTGTTTCCTTATTTTATATATATATATATGTATATATATATATGAAAATATTATTAATATTCATTATTACTAAGGTAGCTTGAAAAAAGATTGGGGTTGAGTCATGTACAATGGGGTGATTCTAAAAAAAGCGGGTAAGAAAAAATAATGGAACAATTTTATAAAAATGGGAAGTGAAAGGAAGAGGAAAGAGGTTGGTCATTTTGGAACCTTACTCTCATCTGGGTTGAAGAGGAAACCATGTGTACATCTGCAAGAGTATAAAAGTCTTCTGAATAAGTAGAGAAGTGAGAAAACTGGGGGACAGGGTGGGAGGGGGACTTTTAGAGGGGTATGTAGACTGGGATTTGGGAAGGTGGGGAGAGTATGGAGGAGGGACTTTGGGATTGGAGGGTTGGAGAGGGATGAATCTTGGCAGGGGTGTGTGGAATAGGGATTGGGAGGTTGGGGTGGGGGGAAGATAAAGTAACAGGGACAGGGTAAAAAGAGGCTCAGAAAGAAAATAGTGAGTAAAAGATGGAAGGAAATTCAGAAATGGTAATTATAATTTTGGATGTGAATGAGATGTTATAGCATGTGGTGGCAAAAAAATGAAAATCGTAGGGATCCCCATCAATTGAGGAATGGCTGAACAAGTTGTGGTGTATGGTTGTGATGGAATACTACTGTGCTATAAGAAATGATGAGCTCAGTGATCTTAGAAAGGCATGGAAAGATTTGCATGAAATGGTGAAGAGGGAAGTGGGCAGAACCAAGAGTACATTGCATACAGTAACAGCAATATTGTTTTAAGACCAACTTTGAGTGAATAAGTCATTTTGACTATTATAAATACACAAATTAAAAATAAAGGACATATAAAGATGCTATCTGCATTCAGAGAAAGGATTGATAAATAGAAGTATATATAGAATGGTTTTGCATATATATACATATATATACATATATATATAAACATATACATATTTGTTTCTAATGGTAGCCATCTCTAGGGTGAGGGGAGGGGAAAAAGGAAACAAAAAATTCGTATAACTTTATTATACATTTAAAAGGAATAGCAAGTTATATGTAATAGATCATGTGCAATCATCTTTTTTATTATATGTCATAGAAATGCTTGTTTTATTCCATAAATTAAAAATATAATAAATAAAAATTAAAAAATACATTAAAAACAGAACCATGCATAAATACCTGAAGCATTCCACTGGAGACCATAGTCTAAACTGAAATTGACATATTTATGGCTACTCTTTAGTCCATTCATTCGACCAGCTCTGAATCCATCTCGTTGTCCTATTATCCATCCCATCTTTTCAAAAAGAATATCATGAGATACTTTATCAAATGCTTTGCTAATAAGTCTAGATAAACTACACATATAGCAGTCCCCCAATCACACATTTGAAGCCATAGTTTTTAATAATGTCTCCCTTATTTTATTTTGTCTGTGAATTTCTGGGTGTTTCAACTATTCTTTTTTCATTGTAGCTGTTCATGGTATCTAGTTTGGTAGATGTGCATCAGCATATTATCTCTTCATTGTTCTTTTCAGAGTAAAACTCTTTTGATTAGATTTTAATGATACCAGGTAATATGTTTTCTTGGATTTACTACTTCCTTGGTGAGGAGTGTGTTATATTTTGGGTCATGGTCCAGAAATCCAAATCCCATTCTATTTCATCATCTTCTTATCCATTTATTCATTTATGAGTTAGGTTTCACATATGTTGAGTTTGAAGCATTAGCAAGAAATCCAGGTGATTTTGTCTAGGAAACATTTGGAAATACATCTCTAGATATCTAGGCAGTGATTGGTTATGTAGAGATATATTTGTATAGAAGTAATTATTGAAGCATTGATATTGAAAGAAATCACCAAGGAGTTGAGTGTATACATAGAGAAGAGTTTCTAGTACAAAATCTTAGGGTACAACCATTTTGAAAGGGTAGGAAGAAGACAGGAATACTGGTTAAGAGACAGAGAGGGAGAAGTTGAGAAGGAAGAAAACTATGGGAATACATTATCATGAAAGATAAGAGAGGAGAGAATATCAAGACCATGAAAATTAAATTTTAGTATACTATTGTACATTATGACTAATTTCAAGTATTATTTTTATTGTTATTTTATTAAATTATTTCCTTTATGTATGGAAATTGTAAATGTTTGTTGCATTTTAATTATTTTTATTATATCTTGGAGTCAAACATTTTTCTTGAAAAATAGAATGAGAAAATGTATTTTTCAATGAACAGCAATATGCTGCTAGGGAGAAATGAATTCCTTAAAGGTTATCTATAAAGGAAAGCATATCTGTACCACCAAAATTGTCTGTAGTAAATGGAATGGGAGCAATTTTACATTGCTTAACTTTAGTCTTACTTCTCCAGTATTGATGTGGCTTGGGCTTGTCCCCATTCACTCTGACCCTCTCTATATCTTGTGACTTTCTCTGAACATAATTGCAACCATATCTACTAACGGAATGGCATTAGCTCAAATGTCAGTCTATCCATCTAGGATTCTTTGTAGTTAAGGACACTGTTGTTCTGTAGTGATTAGGGTAATGAAAGAGGAAAAAACTAATGACTCCCTCAAGTATGGAGAAGAAATGCGGAATGACAAGGTCAGCATTACTATTCATTTAACTTTCAGGACACATTTATGTGATATCTAATCAAGTTTGAAGTCCTGAGAAGTTGTGAAATCAATTACCTGGAAAACATTCTTAGTTATCATCTCCCCACATCCTCCTTGCAATCTTTCTAACAGGGGCACACGGGCTGGGTCTATACTGTCAAATCTGACCACATAGGGGCATCCAGGTGGTGTGGTGCATAGAGCACCAGTCCTGGAGTCAGGAGGACCTGAGTTTAAATTCAGCCTCTGAAACAATAAAGTAATAATTACAATGTAGATAATAATTGTCAAAATGCCTATGTAGTTCTGTATCGCAAAGTATACAACTCTCCATATAGAAGGTAGAAGAAGTAAACCACTTATTCAGACACCAGAGAACCATAAGCCATAACCAAATGCTCAGCTCCCACAGCCAGTCAGTCCACTTCATCATAACAGCAAGGAACCCAAAACATTCAATACACAATATCATGACCTGGAGCCTCAACATCTCAAAACCTCTCCAACCTCCTGCTGGAGTCTTCCCCAAAACAAACTCACAGTACAGCTAAGTCAGCCTGTTCAGCTCTAACAATCATGAGGGTGGCTATTAGTAGCCATCTCTCATAACATCTCTCTCTCTCTCTCTCTCTCTCTCTCTCTCTCTCTCTCTCTCTCAGCAACATTTTCTGTGACATAACTTCCTTTTCCTGTCAGGAAGCTCTTCCCACCACATGTAACTTATGCTTCCTGTGATGTAAGCAGGTCACATGGCCTATTAATGGGTGGGAAAGATCTTCAAATTTAATTGCAACTACAGCCTCAGATAGTACTAGCTGAGTGACCATGGACAAGTCAACCCCAATTGCCTCCAAAAAAAAAACATTGAACACATAAGTTCTACAGTGTAAAACTAGTGAGATAAGTAGTGATCATATTGAAAATAGATAGATAGATAGATAGATAGATAGATAGATAGATAGATAGATAGATAGATCAGGTGATAAAATGAGGTAGGATAACCTAGTGTAAAGAGGGATGACCTTAGAATCAGTAAGATCTGAGTTCAAGTTCTGTTTCTGACACATGCTGGCTACATAACCATCTCCAAGTCACTGAGCCTTTTAGTGTCCAGAATTGCTTTCTATGACTATAAATGAGAGAAGAGTTTCTATTCTGTATCAGTTCAGAGAGATTTCCACACTGGAACTTTTTTTAAGTGCTAAAACTGCAACCATATTTACCTTCTATAATTGACAGTGTTATTAAAAGGGAAATGAAATAACATTTTTTTTCCTGTTAGGATGTCAAGTTCATGACTAGCTGTAGGCAGATTGTTTACATAATGGCTGGCCCAATATTTGGTGATTTTTGTTTTCGCCCAGCAAATTTAGAGCATGTTGCCAAATGGAGTCAGGGGCTGGTGTGAAATAGGGTGAAGGGAGGGACCCATTTGTCCCAGCTCTGACACTTGCTATGTGACTCCAGGACTCATTTTTGTCATTTATAAAATAGGGATAATGATCTTTGAACTAACTCACAGGGCTATTGTGAGAAGTCTTTTTAAAACTTTGAAGTTTACATAACTCAGTTTTTATTTTTATTGCAAGAAAATGGGTGCATGACATTGTGGTATTCTAGGTGATGCATTCAAATATAATGTATTTTATGAGACCTTTGTCCAGTTCCCTTTTCCCAGGGAAGAAATGCTGCTGTAAGCTTAATTATCTTGGGTTATTGGTAGACCATTAACATAACTGAGAATTCCTTTTGTTCATTGGTTGAAAATGAGTTTGGGTTGAAACTAAGGTTGTAAAGATTTAGGTTTAAAGACTTAAGGGCTTAAGTAGGATCTGCCTCACAGGTCTGAGGATCAAATGGGATAATATTTGTAAAGTGCTTAGCACAGAGCCTGGCACATAGTAATGGCTATATACATTTTATATCATTTTTTTATAAATCAGAGTTAAAAATCTTTCTCCAATACTTGCTGTGTGACACTGGGCAAATCGGTTTACCTCTTTCTGCATCAATTTCCTACTCTGTCAAATGGACGTAATAATGCCACCTACGTCTTAGGGCTGTCCCTGAAGGAGTAAATGAAATAATTTAAGTTACTGGTGTCATATCTAAATAGAAGTGGATCCTTGTGTCCACTTATTGACTTAGAAAACCACAAGTTTTTGTTTTTATTTATTTTGTAAAAGTGGATCAGCTAGGTGGCCCATTGCATATGGGAGTTGGGCATGGAATCAAGAAGGCTTGAATTCAATTCTGGCATCAGCTTGCTAGCTGTGTGCCCCTAGGCAAGGCACCTTATCTCTATTTGCCTCAGTGTCCTCATCTGTCAAATGGAGATAATCATGCTACCTCTCTTGAAGGGTTGTCGTGAGGATCAAATGAAATAATAATTGTGAGGTGCCAGTATACATATGCCAGTGCCTATTATTAGCTATTATTTCCCAATTACATTTTAATCTGGTGCTCTCTCAATAAGCAGAGTTCTTGGCAAACCTTAAAGCACTATAGAAATGTTGGCTATTATTAGTTATTTAGCTATGGAGAATGACAAAACATTGGATTTTAGACAGAAGTATTGGCTAAGAGAACTAGAAAATGTGATTGCTGAGTCATTAACCATAATGGTTAAAATAGTTTGGAGAAAAGGAAATGTGCCAAAAAAAAAAATAGAGAAGGGCAAATTTTATCTAAATCTTTAAAGTTGCACAAATGAGTCGACAAAAAATTCTTAAGCATTTTATTGTCAAGCGCTGCAAACTTTAGGCTAATAAGCTTGCCTTCCTTACCAGGAACAGTATTAGAACACATTGAATATTTATTATTTTGTGAGCATTCATGAAACAAAGTAGTGATTTTGGGGGTCATTTTCAGTTTTATTGGTGTAGGATGCTTTTACATTAAATACATTTACAGATTATTTTCACTTTGTGAGAGTTCCTTGTAAGAGGATGAAACAGTTAAATAAAAATAATAGTATAGTGACCTCATCCGAAAGTGCTTACAAACATTTCATATCTTTATGAAACCCCCCACCAGTTTATTTAAAAACAAACAACCAAAATCTTTCTCTTCCTCCAATTGAAATAAAAAAGAAAAGGAAAAAAATATTCCTGTAACAAATATGCAGTCAGGTAAAACAATGTGTTTCATTCTATACCTTAAATCCATTACTTCTATGAAATGTGTAATGTGTTTAATCCATCCTCTGGATTGATCATTTTCCTATGGCTTTCAAGGTTGTTTGTTTTTTACAGTGTTATTATTGTATAAATTGGTTCTCTTGGTTCTGCTTCTTTTGTTTTTCATGAGTTTATTAAAGTCCTCAAATTTTTCATTTTTATCATCCTGCTGTTATAGTGTAAACTGTTTAAGTAGCGATTACTTGAAGCTAGCATGGGTTCTTTGAGATCAGGTCATGCCAGACCAACCTCATTTCCCTTTTCAACAGGGAAACTAGATTTATAGATTAGGAGAATGTGATAAGATATAATATGCCCTATTTCAGCAACCACTTGGCAAATCTCTCATGATATCCTTATGGACTAGATAGATATATGTATTAAATGACACTATAGTTGGTATATGTGGAACTGGTTAAGCGATCAGACCCCCAAAGCAATCATTGATCGGTTGATATCAAACAGGAAGAAGGTCTTTAACAGAGAACCTCAGCGATTCGTCCTTGGCCCTCTCCTATTCAGTCATTCGTATCAGTTATCAGGACAAAAGCATGGAAGCAAAGATTATTGAATCATATTGAAATTGACACAGAGCTGGAAGAGGCAGTTAACACATTGGATGACTGAGTATCCAAAAACATCCGATCAGTGCATATGATGGATCGAATCTAATAAGATGGAATTCACTAGAGATAAATGTAAAGTTCTACAACTGCTGCCACAAAATCATGAGTACAGGACGAGGGGGGATGACTATGCAATACTTAGGGCGGTCAGATGGCACAGTGCATAGATCATTGTGCCTAGAGTCAGGAAGAACTGAGTTGAAATCCAGCCTCAGATGCATACTAGTATGTGATCCTGGCCAAAGCATTTAACTTCCCTTTGCCTCAGTTTCCTTGACTGAAAAATGAGGATAATAAAATAACACTTACTTCCCAGGGATATTATAAGAATCAAATGAGATGATAATTGTAAAGCACCTGGCACATAGTAAGTACTACGTAAATGTTAGCTATTGTTATTTTTGTAAAAAAGATCTGAGGGGTTTTTTTTTTAGTAGAAAACAAGCTTAATATGAGTCAGTAGTGTAAGACGGCAACATTAAAAGTGAATTCTAATCTAGTCCACAATGAAAGAAGCACAGTGTCTTTAACAATGGGGGTGGCGGTCTTACTGTCCTCTTCCCTAGACATGCCACAACTAAGGTAATATGTTCAATTCTTGGTATCACATTTGTGGAGGAAAAAAAAAAACAACTTTGATAAGATGAACTGTGACCAGAAAAGAGATAATCAAGGTGTCAAAAGGCCCAGTGACCGCACAGGAGGAAAATCAACGCGAAGAGCTGGTAATTTTTCTTGAGAAAAGAAGTCTTAAAAAGGATATGAAACCTCTTCTCAAGTACTTGAAAAGGTTGTCATGTAGAAAACACCGGCCCAGGCGTGGTCCTGAATGCCTGTGATACCTGCTGCTGGGAGAAGCTCAGGCTAACAGCAGATCATTGGAGTTTAGGAATTCTAACCTGTAAGTAAGGCTAGACTTTATTGGATGCTTCTGCTAAATCAAACATGAATATGGCAAGGCTCTGCCAGAGATCAGGAGACCATCGGTGTGCCTAAGTAAAGGTAAAATGGTCCTGATTGGAAAGAGAACAGGTCAGAGCAGTACTATGTGCAATTCATTATGAAAGATACTTTGAGGATTAAAAGAAGACTATGACACAGACTCTGCCCTGATAAAGGAAATATTGAATTATATTCAGCATACTCTACTTGCTAAGACAATGAAGATGAATAATTTAGTTTAGACTGTTTTTCGATAACTGTTGAAATAGAGTAGTTTTAAAAGGATAATCCTTAGTTTCCCTCAAAATTAATAATGATGATGAGGGTAACCTATACAGTGCATTAAGGCTAGCAAAGTACTTTGCAAATATTGTCTTATGTTACCCTAGCAACAGCCCTGGGAGGTAAGCGCTATTATCATTCCCATCTTACAGGTATGGAGGCAGATCAAGGTGAAGTGACTGGCCCAGGGTCATACGGTAAGTGTCTGAGACTGGATTCAAACACAGTTATTCCTGACTGTAAATCTGGCTCTGTCTCCAATTCCCTACCTCACTAACCCCCATAAGTATTAGGATCTTTTTAAGCTTATTTGTTATGTTTTTAAACTACTTTTAGTTTCATTTAATAAAGACCTCATGAGCAGATTACTATTTTTTGGAAGAAGAGGGGAATGCTAACCTGGAATTCCATCAATATAGGGAATTCACACTCTGGAAATGTCTTCCTTTGATCAAGGTCGACAATACAATTATCTCATCCACATCGCGACTTCCACCATTGCGATTTTGATATATCGTGGGTTGGCGTAAGAAATTAAATGGCAATTTTGGGAGAGTTTTGTGGAAACCACAGATGACAAGTGAAGACCAGCAGAGAACACAGAGCCTATGACCAAATACTTAACCCAGATTTTGCAATAAGGGATTGTAAACACCCCGTAAAAGAAAAAGAAAACATTCAGACCTCTCCGGTATGGTGGGTCAAAAAATTTTACACAGATTTTCCAGATCGCAGGGGTGCTGCACCCCTAATCCCCGTGATGTGGAAGCAATAACTATACCATTATCTTATGGTCCTAGAGAGTTCCTCACCCGAGGCACTGAGAGGTTGTGATTTATTCACAGTGACACAATGTCAGAAGTAAGACTTGAACGAACCTCTTTCTAACTTCAGGTCTGGTTCCATCTACAAATTATATGGGGTATGTATAATATCATATATCTAGAATATAAAATTCACATATATATTGTATTTGCATATGATATATGCTAATTAAGTATATAATGCAAATTATGTGGATTTAGATTTACAAAACAGTAAGATAAAGTAAAAAGAAATGGGTGAGCCACAAACTCCAGCAATTCTATTTATGTCTATACAAACACTGAGGGATACAACTCTCCTTTACTTAGATACAAAAGGCTTGGGAGGAACTACAATGTACAGATGAATAATTACATGTAAATAATTCTTACAATCTGTATATTAAATGAAATGTGCACTTAGAAAGTTTCTTGCCATTTTCTTATCCATATCCTGGCACACTGGCCTTTGGTTAAAAGGTAATTAATAGGGGGGGGGGGGACAGAGCCAATATGGCAGTTGGAAAGCAGGGACTAGCGTGAGCTCCCCACCAAGTCCCTCCAAAAACCTATAAAAATGGCTCTGAACCAAATCTAGAACTGCAGAACCCACAAAATAGCATAGGGAAGCACGGCTCTAGCCTAGGACAGCCTGGATGGTCTCTGGGTAAGGTCTATCCCACACGGAGCTGGGAGCTGAGGGGAGCGGAGCTGAGTAGAGCAGAGCCCAGTGTGGGCAGCACATAACAACGAGACCGGGAGCCAGGCGGAGCATGCCCTAGCACCCTGAATCAGTGAGCTGCAGCAGTTACCAGACCTCTCAACCCACAAACAGCAAAGACAACAGAGAAGATAAGTGGGAAAAGCTGGTGGGGACAAGGAGTTTGGAGTTCAGCCACTGCCCCTGGGGCAGCAGAGGTGGCGCAGCTACAGAAATACAGCTGCAGTTGCTTCTGGACCCAGGCCCACCTGGAGGGAGGAATTAAGTGGTGGATCAGAGCAGGAGTGCAGAGCCTGCTGAGGATCTAAGTCCAGTCCAGGTAGGGGGTTCTTGGGGAAGGAGGAGCGCTGGTGCGGCAGCGCATCCGCCCAAGCATGTGGAACATAGAAGTCTTTAGTCTACAAGCAGTCATAACCAGCTGAAAAACTCAAGGGTCAAGTAAGTTGGCTGGGAACATGGCCAGGCGGCGAAAACACACCCAGATTCAATCTCAGACTCTGGAATCCTTCTTTGGGGACAAAGAAGACCAAAACATACAGCCAGAAGAAGTCAACAAAGTCATAGTGCCTACAACAAAAACCTCCACGAAAAACATGAATTGGTCTCAGGCCATGGAAGAGCTCAAAAAGGATTTGGAAAAGCAAGTTAGAGAAGTAGAGGAAAAATTGGGAAGAGAAATGAGAAGGATGCAAGAAAACCATGAAAAACAAGTCAACGACTTCCTAAAGGAGATCCAGAAATATACTGAAAAATAT
>CM053624.1:245175151-245208030 GCA_028646595.1 Phalanger gymnotis
CTGAGTATCATGCTTCAAGGCAAAATATGGATTTTCAATAAAATAGAGGACTTTCAAGCTTTCTCAGTGAAAAGACCAGAGCTGAATAGAAAATTTGACTTTCAAACACAAGAATCAAGAGAAGCATGAAAAGGTAATCAAGAAAAAGAACAAGAAAAAGAAATTGCAAGGGACTTACTAAAGTTGAACTGTTTTGTTTGCATTCCTACAGGGAAAGATGATGTGTATGATTCATGAGACCTCAGTATTAGGGTAGCTGAAGGGAATACGCGTGTATGTATATGTGTGTGTGTATATGTGTATATATATATATATATATATATATATATATTTGTGTATATATATATATGTATGTGTATGTGTGTATATGTATATATATATACAAATATATGCATATATATATAGAGAGAGAGAGAGAAAGAGAGAGAGACAGAGAGAGAGAGAGAGAGAGAGTAGGCATAGGGTGAGCTGAAGATGAATAAGGGATGAGAGAGGAATATATTGAGAGAGGGAGATAGAATGGGGTACATTATCTTGCATAAAAGTGGCAAGAAAAAGCAGTACTGTAGGAAGAGAAGAGAAGGCAGGCGAGGGGAAATGAGTGAAACTTGCCCTCATCAGATTTGACCTGAAGAGGGACTACCATAACACTCAGTTGGGTATCTTACCCCACAGGAAAGAAGGAGGAAGAAGATAAAAAAAGTGGGATGATAGAAGGGAGGGCAGATGGGTCCGAAGGTAATCAAAAACAAACACTTTCAAAAAGGGATAGGGTCAAGGGAGAAAATTCAATAAAGGGGGATAGGTTAGGAAGAAGCAAAATAGAGTTAGTCTTTCACAACATGAGTATTGTGGAAGGGTTATACATAATGATATGCATGTGGCCCATGTTGAATTGCTTGACTTCTTAGGGATGGTGAGTGGGAAGGGAAGAGGGGAGATAATTTGGAACTCAAAGTTTTAAAAAATAGATGTTCAAAAGTAAAAGATAATTAATATTTTTACATCCACAAGCTCTACTCAAACCTGTTTTATTTAACAATCCAATTTTGAAATAACATACAAATCACAAAAGACCTGTATAGGCTTTATTAGAAACTCTCATTGTCAGGGAGATTTTCTTACAATTCCTGAGTAATGGGAGGGAATTTTATTGATAGCTTCCATGATCACGTGCCCTCATGGTCCCCCCTCCCCTTTTTTGGCCTGGTTCTTATATTTAAGGTCATTTCAGCAACCTACTGATTGTGCCCAGGTGACAATAAAACTCATACCCTCCCTGGCATCTTTTCAGCCAGAGACCCCTGAGAGACCCAAGGCAATAGATAAGCAGTTTATATTGCCAAGCAAGTTCTGCAAAGTTTCGGCTCTGACTTTTTTTCTCCCACAAGATATGACTCTGGTGTTACAGGCCTGGCACAGTTCTGAACAGCTACAGCAGTATTTCTTGCTGTTCCTATATTAAGAATGTGTTTTCAGAAACAGCTGGTGTGTTACAAATGCGACTGAGAGACTCAGGAGCTGGAATGGTTGGAATCCCACTCCTAAGTACACAGGCTGTCAATACTTACAAGTTGGTAAATAGGATGGCAGTCAGCAGTATGATAGCAAACCAGGGGGTCAGCCACAGGAGTGGGATCCAAGGTCAATTCATCGTCAACCTGTGTATCCTCTCTTAACCATCACCATGGGGTGGTGGGTGGTATAAAGTCATTTATATTTATGAATCTCTTCTCAGATGTTTGGGATAAAGTTGTGGGTTGAAGGGAATATTTAATAACAGCTTTCAAGGATCAGCAGGGATAACATATGGGTAGTTGTGAGCAATCTTTCTTTATATCTGCTGAATGACAGGACAAAGGAAAAGGAGTTAAATTATACCAGGAGGAATTGGGGTTCAAAATTAGGGAGAAATATGGGCAGCTAGGTGTCAAAGTGAAAGAGCACTGGCCCTGGAGTCAGGAGGACCTGAGTTCAAATCTGGCCTCAGACACTTGACACGTTCTAGCTGTGTGACCTTGGGCAAGTCACTTAACCCCAATTGCCATGCCTTCCCTCCTGCAAAAAAAAAAAAAAAATTAGGGAGAAATAGTTGGCCTTAAGTAGGTCATTGGCAATAGAAACTGAAACCTCTCTTCATAAGACATTTTAAAAAGGTACACAGAGAATAACTACAGATATGCCTTGAAGTTTGCGAAATGCCTATTATGTCTTGTCTTCCCATTAGAATAAGCAGGAAGGCAGGAACCAATTTTATATTTATATCACCAGCACTTCACACGTTTGACATGAACTAAATGCTTAACAAGTATTTTTAAATTTATTTAGCCACTGATTGTATTGGGAAACCCCCAGTTCAGCCTTTGTTTCCTTTGATTAATTCAGTATGTTTGATTGAGTCTTACTAGATACTAAGCCCCAGGCCCAAACCCCTATCTATTAGGTGCTAAGCCTATGTGGGTATGAATTGGTAACTAAGGTGGGGCTCCAGGTGGAGCCAATAAAGGGAGGTGTTAACACCAGAGCCAATCATAGGAGCCAAAGTTCTGGTCGCTCAGATGACTTTTGATGACGTCTGAAACTGTATAAAAAGGGAGAACAGAGCTATTTGCTTAAGGCTCTCACTCCTGGAGGCATGGGACTCTGGGCAGCCGCTGTAAGGGCCTTCTGGCTGAACTCAGATGTTGTTGGTTTTCTTGGTAACTATGAATTATATTTGGTCTGTTTCTAATTTGTTTGTATCTGCTCTGAAGTTCAGGGTGCTGGCTTTTCCCCCTGAACTAAGCGAATGGTGTTTGTATGCTGGATTAAAGTAAGATTGTTAACCCCTTAATGTTGCTTTCCTCAGTAAAGCAGATCAGAAGAAACTGGGCTTGCAGTGTTCTGTGAGCTGGTTGTTGTTGGTTTTACACCCCCACAGCAGCTGCTAGCCGGATTGTTGAAACGTTGATCTATCCATCCATCTGTCCATCAGTCCATCCATCCATCCATCCATGCATCTCCACAAAGACAATTATGAGAGAGTAAGTGATTCGTCTGGGGTCATCAACCTAGTAGGTGCCACCAGTAGAATTCAGACTCTGGTGTCTTTTAACAACAGGTCCAACACTTTCCCTAGTGTACTGTACTACCTTCTTCATCATGGGAAACACGTGTCAGGTGTTGGTTGAGTTCAGGCCCACCTGGAGGAAGGTAGGGTGAACTAAGGGCTGTACTGGAACCAGCTTGTACTGTCTTGGGAGAGCCCGTTGTTAAATATTGAGTGTAAACATTTACACCCCCAAAATCAGCTACAAATCAGGACTTGATTTCTTATTTTGTTGATTATCTAAACCAGGAGTGGGGAAACAGTGGCCTCAAGGGCCTGACTGATCACACTTGAGGACCTAGAGGGCATTTATGGCCTCAGGCTGCAGGTTCTGCACCCCTGATCTAAACTTAAAATAAAAATGATGGATAAAATGTTAATGATGCAGATTAAACTTAAAAGTGTGTTGTACTTTCACTCCCCTCCTTTACTCCCTACCCTCCTGAGAGCTGGTTGTTAAAATTTTACTAGTGTACCCCTGGGTGAACCTCTTTAGGTCCTTTCCAGTCCTTCAAAATATTTTAATTAACAAATAGAAATTTAACACTAGTAATTATATTGATAAAGGTATAACTTTAGCTCACTGTTAATAGGAAAAGCAAGAGTTTCCCCAAATACATCAGTCTTTTGTTCTAGCGGAAAGGACTAGCTTTATTTTACAGATCATTAGCTTGTATTAGATGATCTTTAAGGCTCTTACCAGCTCTGAAAGTCTGTGATTCTCTGTCATCTATTGTTAAATCTTCTACTACTAGCTGGAAACCCATTTTTTTTTCAATGAATCATGTTGCCAGGAAGGGCCTAAAATACAACGGACCCAGAAGACCTTTCTATTGGGCTTCCCAACAATGGGCTCATTTCACTTCAATTAAACAGACAGCTATTAAGTATCTCCTATGTGCAAGGAGGCAGCTTGGTGGCTCAGTGTATATAGTCTCAGCCTGAAGTCAGGAAGAGCTGAGTTCAAATCTGACCTGAGACACTCACTAGCCATATGGCTCTGGACAAGTAACTTCACTTCTGTTTGCCTTAATCTGCTGGAGATGAAAATGGCAAACCACTCCAGGATCTTCGTCAAGAAAACCCTATGGACAATGTTGGCATATTACCAAGTGGCATTAGCACAACACATGCAAGGTGCTCTGCTGGGCTCTGGCAACTGTGGTCCCTGCTCTTAGAGAGTCTATGTCATGCTGGGAGATACAAGCAGCGCTTAGCTCTAACAGCTAGCATTTATAGAGACCTTTCAGGTTGGCAAAGCACCTTTACATGGCAATGCAATTGATTCCTCACAGCAACCTTGCCAGGTGGGCACTTTTATTATTTACCCCATTTTACAGAAGGGTTAAGTGACTTGCCCAGGGTCATATGCCTAATCGATGTCTGAGGCAGGATTAAAACTCAGGTCTTCCTGACTCCAAGTCCTAGGTTCTATTCACTGAACCACCTAGCTACCTGTGAGCAAGTAATTAAATATAAAGAACGTACAAAATAATCTTAAGAGAGGGAGAGAGTGCTAATGATGACATGTTAGGAATGATATTCTGTAGGAGGGGGCCCTTGTTGTTGTTGTGTTTCTCCTTCGTTTTCGAAGAGGACCGTGGCATCAGGGAAGTGATGATATGTCTTGCAGTTGACTTTGATTTGAGTGAGGGATGGCTATGTAAGATCACCAGCCTTACTTTCTCCTCTAGAGTCATCCGGATCCAGTGACCTGATATTCATCAGAATGACTGGAGATGGTCCAGGATGCAAAAGGAGACCCTGGCCCTTTTAGACTCAGGCATTTTCATGTACTCACTTAGAGTTAGGTAACACCCATTCAGCGAATAGGCCTCTTTAAGAAATGAGTCAAGGGATGGCCCCTTTAATCGAGAAAAAAAAGAAAAATCAATCTGGGAGGGGAAGACCCCCAGGGTTGCTGTTCCAAAGAGAAGCAGTTGTCATTGACATTCACTCTATGCCGGGAGGCCCCAAAATACCTTGGCTATGTTCGGAAGGGAGCTAGGAAGGGAAAGCAGAGATGCATTACAGACATAGTGGCCCATTTGTGCAAAAGTAGGCAGGCAAAAGTTGAAATTTCATGTACAAAGAATAGATAACAGGCTAGGCTGATGAGAAAAGATGACCCCATATGGTTCTATTTGGGATTTAATTTTTCTTCATTGTCCAAGAAATGTAAGATACTGTATCTAACACACAGTCACAATTCAATCTATTTTCCTACATCATTTTATAGGATGAGAGGATCATACAAAAATAACTGGAGAAAACCTCAAAGGCGATCCAGTTCAACCCTCTTATGTGTTTTTTACAGATAAGAAAACTTTGGCCCGAGGACCTTAAGTGACTTCTTAAGATTACAGAAGTAGTGAGTAGCAGAGAAGATTAGAACTCAGTTCCTCTGCCTCTACAGCTAGTAATCTTTCTACTGTGCCTTTCATAGCCAGAAGGGAGCACAACCTAGGCAGGGAAAGTTGTTTTTGCAACACTGTCAAACATAGATGCTATAAATATTATTTGTTCTTCACCATGATTTATTTTTCTAGACTAATCAACCTACCCATTGTCAATGCCCTCCAAGGACGTCCTTAGGCAAGGATCTTGGATTACCTACATTTTGCTATTCTCTTATTAGCTTTGCTGTTCGATGTCAGCAGTCATTCAATAGTCTGTATTGCAATGCAGCATTAGCCCACTTTTGTTCTAGCAATAATAAGAAAAACAGATGAGAAATGGAGTGTGTATTTGAAGAGGATGTTGCACAAGAATGAAGTTTGCCAGCTCCTGTTGCCAGGGCAGAAAATGTCAAGGAAGGTTAACAATAAGAGTCCCCATGCAAAGTGTTGACAGATTATACCAATCATAGCCAAGACGTGGTGCACCCAGGGGTCACTCACTCGCATTAGGTGTCAGAGTTGGCCAGAAGGTACCAGTGTGCAGAAGCAAGGAGAGTACTGATTAATTAAGGAGTGTCATACATACTGTCAGAGTGAAAACACCAGATTGTGAAGTGGACTCCACATTGTCTGAGACCAGCAGGGACAAAGGGACGTGCTATCAGAATGGCTTTCCATACGAGACCGTTGCCCAGACCAAAAGCTAAATCATCAAACTTTTCAATCCTCCCATGGCTAGAAGCCAGCCAGCTTGGTGGAATCTCATTCGGACATTACTTTTTTGGTCAAGAGAAAATTGAAATCCAGTGGCTTCCTTAATCAAAAGCCATTGCTATGTGAAAACATCCATGACAGAATATAACTGAGGAAGAAATGAAAGTATTTGTCATCAGCCACAGTCTGGGGCCAAATATTCCTTCTGCAAGATGTGTGCTGTGAAAAATGCTCTGGATTTGAAGTCAGAACACCTGGGTTCAAATCCTGGTTTTGCCTCCTATTTGTCACTGTGGGAAAAAAAGGGCATTGACAATCATGAAACTTTGCTTCAGATCTTGAACCCTGCCACCAAGCAGCTATTTCACCTAGTTCAAATTACTTAATCTCACTGGTCCTCAGTTTACTTATATGTAAAATGAGGAACTAGAAATCTGGAATTTCTATAGGTTCTATGAACCTAGAACTGGAAGGGACATCAGAAGCCTCCAAATTCAACTCCTTCACTCTTTCAGTTGAAGAAACTGAGGCCAGAGAGAGTAAATAATTTAATGGTAGGAAGCATTTGGAATGGAATTTAGCCTCAAAGTTAGTGCCCTTCCCCGTGCTAAGCTAGGTAACCTCTAAGGCCCCTTTCAGCTCCAAATCTAAGATCCTGAGATCTCCCTCAGGCTCTTAGCATCCTCCAGCTTGCTCTCCTCTCTTCCCTATGGACCCTTTATTCACAATAAGGGAAGGGAAGGGAAGAATAGGCATTTATATAGTGCCTACTATGAGCCAGGCACTGTGCTAAGCTCTTTAAAAATGTGATTTCATTTGAACTTCACAACAACCCTGTGAGGCAGGTGCTATTATTATCCCTGTTTTAAAATTGAGGATAACAGGTTAAATGACCACACAGATGGTAAGCGTCTGAGGTTGGATTTGAACTCAGGTCTTCCTGACTCCAGGTCCAGTGCCACATCCACTATCCCTAGCACAATAAGTAATATGACACAATAGCAAATGACTACTTTTGCAATTTAAAAGGGAATATCTACCAGCAAGTTTTCTAAGCCCTACCTTGCATATCTCTGAACTGGCTGCCCCTTTCTCCAGTGTTTTCTGGAAATAGCAACAAAGAAGAGAGAAAAATCAGTAAAAATCAGTCCCTCCCTTCTCAGGGACTTTGAAATCAACACAAACACACATATAGTCACAAACACACATCAGCAATCTCAAGGCTTTGAAGAAAAAGAAAAGTAACTGCTATTCACAGAAAGAGGGTATCAACTCTTACCTTAAACTAAAGGGATGAAACTCTTAGAATTCCTGACTTTAACTGTAAGATGAGGGGTGTGATAGTGACTTGACATAGTCTTCCATGCCCCTGAAATTATACTAATAGGTTGCTGCATACTTCATCTACTATTAGGCAAGTCCTGCCTCTCATTAAATATTCATTTCAGTTGAGAGTAAGAGGGATTGTTCCCAGTTCTCCAAACAACTATGCAGATAAAGAGATGCCTTCCCTAAAGCTGCCTTATGGCAGCAGGGGAGTGGAAGACCTTAGAATCAGGAGGCTATTGGTCTGAATTTTGCCTTGGACAAACTCAATAGCTTTATAATTGTGGTCAGCATTTAACTGTTTTGGACCCCAGTTCTTCATCTATAAAGTGGTGTTATGAAGCACAGTGTTACATGGTGGAAAGATCACAATATTTTGAGTTCCAGAATGTAGGTTTCAATTCTAGCTCTTCTGCTACCTGTGTGGCTTCAGACAAAGTGCTTTATCTCTGGGCCTCAGTTTCCCCATAGGATGAGAATATGAAATTACAGTGATTGTTCCACATCACTGTGGTTAGGGGTGTGGTGCCTCCATGATCTGAAAAATCATCATAAATTTTTTGACCCTCTCTTCATACCACAGAAGAAGTAAGAATTTTTCTTTTTTCATTTATGGGGTATTTACAGTATCTTATTGTAAAATTTGGGTTGATATTATACAATGCGACACTTATATTTTATGCATTTCTGAGTTTCTAAACTTTTTCTGTTTCACCTGACAGCCTTTGTGTGTTGTCTGTGGCTTCTGCCAAACTCTCCCAAAATTGCCATTTAATTTCCTATGCCTACTTGTGATATATTGAAACTACAATGGGGAAAGTCCGTAATGTGGCAGGGATGACTGTAGATGAACTCTAAGTCAAAATGTTTAGCTCTGATCCTATATAAATTATAACGCCTTTAGTAGTTACCTTACAGGATTAATTTGTGTGATTCATTTTGAGAACCTTAAAGCACTATGTAAACAGAAGCTATTGCATTCACCCAGAGAAACTAGAAATCCAGGTTTTGGTTTAGGGTTCAGAGAGAGATCCCTTGAAATTCTAAGAATATAGTCACTTCAGATGTGTCCTCAATCTTTGACTCCCCAAAAGGCCTGGATAAAACCCTATAGGATTAATTTGTGTAATTCATTTTGAGAACCTTAAAGCACTATATAAACAGAAGCTATTGCATTCACCCAGAGAAACTAGAAATCTAGGTTTTGGTTTAGGGTTCAGAGAGAGATCACTTGAAATTCTAATAGTATAGTTATATCAGATGTGTCCTCAATCCTTGACTCTCCGAAAGGCCTGGATAAAACAGTCATAGTGCCCTCATTCCTAGGCTTCTAAGGAGACATGAATGAAATGAGGGACTGAGACATAACTAGGAATGGTTGTATTTGGGGCAACCACCACAAACCACCCATGGGACAAATGGCATTGAATGCATGCTCAAATGGGTGGTTGGAGGTGTTAGGAATACCATACTGGGAAGACAGAGAACCAGCTCAAAGCAACTGCTGGGGAGGCTTGGGTAGTGGGGTAGGAAAACATGGCAGGAGCTCATCAAAGGTCTTTCTGTTTTGGAAAATTATTACTACCAGGGTACTAAAAAGCTTTGTAGTCTGTATACTGTTGAAGCAGTGCTAGTATTCTAAAGTGCCACCTAAAGTGCTTTTTAGTACCTTCTAAACTTGACACAAATGGGGCAGCTAGATAGCACAGTGGATAGACCAGTGGGCTTGGAATCAGAAAAACTCCTCTTTGTGAATTCAAATCTGGTCTTGGACATTTACTAGCTGTGTGACCCTGGGCAAGTTACTTAACCCTGTTTGCTTCAGTTTCCTCATCTGTAAAATGAGCTGGAGAAAAATGGTAAAACCATTCCAGTTATCTCTGCCAAGAAAATACCAGATGGGATGATAAAGAGTTGGGCATGTGGGAAAACAACTGAACAACAACAATAATTTGACACCCCAGGACAAAGTCCTAGTTAACCTGCCTGCTGAAGAAACGAGGGAAGATTATCTGGACAAGATAACTTCTGTAATTTCTTTCAGTTCTAAGAGTGCGAAATTCCATGGTGGCCAAGGTGGCTGTTTCTTGTCCTGGTCCAGCTACTTCTCACTCCAAAAGCCATCTTTGAAGGGTTTTCCTGATTTCCCTAGGTGCTAGACCTTCCTCACCCCCTCCCCCATTGACTTGTATTTATTTTTCATATATTTTATGTGCACACTCATTATCTCACCCAATAGAATGTAAACTCCCCGAGGGCAGGGACTGTTTTGTCTTTGTATTCCTAGGCTTTGCACAGTGCCTGGCTGTCTTAGGCACTCCATAAGTGCTTGCTGATTGATTGATTCCCAAATGTCAGTTTCCCTCACCTCAAGAGTCAGGATAAACCCTGAGTGTTATCCTCGCAGACAACTTTAATGAGAAGTGATTCTATGAATCACAAAAGATACCTGGAATCTTGCTTCAAGAAAAAGAGCTTTGTGGGGGAGGAGGCAGCACATACATAGCACCCAGTCCAAAGGGTGAGATCTGCTCGGTGTAGAAAATGCAATTCTTACTTCGGGGATTTGGTTAAGGTGGTTTCACTGTGACACCAGGCTGTCAACACCTTACTTGTTTTGATTTATCAGTTGTAGGTGACATGATCCAGGACTTGGGTGCTGACTTTAAATCACAGGGTTTTTCATTCAAAGTGACAACTTTTGCATTTTATTAGCATGGTCTACTTTTTAATAAGCCTTTACTCTACCAATATATCACATTAACATCATTAGAACAAGCCTCTGTGATGGTTATAAATTGTCTCAATGGCAGCATGGCCACCTTTCCTTGAGCTCTTCTGACAGAATGTGCCTTGGGATCCAAGCCTTTCACCTAAGAGGATCTCAGCTACTATACATCTCTGCCTCTCAGGAGAGTAAAACATCACAGTACAGTGGAAAAAAGAAACCTGAATGATAGTTTGGACTCTCTCAATGATCTGTGTGACCTTGGGCAGGTAACTTGACTTTCTAGGGTCTTCAACTTCTTCATTCATAAAATAAGAATCATTCATTATACGTGCACTGTCTACTTCACAGGGTTATTGTAGAGACCAGATGAGGTAATATATAGTAAATAGAGTTTTAAATTAAATTTTAAAAATATAAAGGTTTACTTCCCACATGAGAAATATTGCTACCCTCCTCATAATCCTATGTTCATTATTAAATTGCTTGCTCTCAACACTTCACTCTTCTAGGGAGGGGGACTGGACCTGGGATTTAGAACAGAGAACTTTCAGGTCAGGA
Organism: Phalanger gymnotis; assembly: GCA_028646595.1. Lineage (NCBI taxonomy): Eukaryota > Metazoa > Chordata > Mammalia > Diprotodontia > Phalangeridae > Phalanger > Phalanger gymnotis. The sequence continues at coordinate 245,185,968 of CM053624.1, forward strand.
CACCCCTACCTAATGCATGTTGATATCTTTGTGCAACTTACGGTCTTAAAGATTTGTCTACAACAGAGGTGTGAAACACTCAGTCCACAGCCACAGGCTGCCCCCAACACCTTTGTTGTTGTTATGTTGTGTCTAACTCTCCATGACCCCAAGAACTTCAATACTGTCAATGGATTTTTCTTGGCAAAGATTCTGGAGTGGTTTGTCATTCCCTTCTCCAGTGTCAACACTCCTGAGTACAGCCCAAACCAGATTAAAGATAATTTCTATCTGATTTTAATGTATTGATGTGGTGGTAAAAAAGAAATATATAAAATGTGTGGTTTGCTAAGTTAATATTTGGTCTGCAGGGATCCTTATGTACAGATGAGTGACTCCTTTTCTATTTGAGTTTGAAACTACTAGCCTAGATCAATGAAAGGTTGAGTGACTTGTCAGTATGTATCAGAGGCAGAATTTGAACTCAGGTCTTTCTGGCTTTGAAAACAGCTCTCTATTGACTAAGCTTCACTGATTTTGTACTTCTCTTAGGTCTTCATTGTTGTTTTGGTTCAATCATTCAGTCTTGTTCAACTCTTCACTACCTCTAGAACATACTGTTGAGGTTTTCTTTGCAAAGATAGTGAAAGGTTTGCCATTCCCTTCCTCGATGGATTAAGCCAAACAGAGGTTAAGTGACTTGCCAAAGGTCACATAGCTTGTAAGTGTCTGAGGCCGGATTTGAACTCAAGTCTTCCTCACTCCAGGCCTGGCACTCTATCTACTGAACTATCTAGCTGTATCAATTGAATCAATCAAAAAGTCATAACCTTTTTATTTGTTGAGCATCATTGATCTGAAGGAGAGCAAAGATAGAAAGAAAAACCCAATAAACCAAGACACTTTTAGCAATACTTTTTATAGTAGTGAAGAACCAAAAACAAAGTTGATGCTCACCAACTGGGGAATGGCAAAATAAATTATAATTTACAGGATCATTGATCTGGAGCTTAAAGAGACCTCAAAGACCATCTAGTCCAACCCTTATAATTTACAGTGACAAAATGGAAGCTAAGTTTATACGATTCACTCGAAGTCACAGAGACAAGATTGGAACCTCAATCTGTTCACTCCCAAACAAGCACAGGGAACTGTTACTGTACTGGGAAGAAATGACAAATACGAATAAAATAGAAAATCATGTGAAAACTTGGATGAATTGATGCGAAGTGATATGATCAGAACCAGAAGAGTATATATTCAATGACTGTAACATTGTCAATGGAAAGAATATCAGCAAAACCAGTGACAAAAATGGAACTCTTTGCAATTGTAATCAAGATGGATACTAAAGAAGAAAATCCACCTTCCTCCCCTCTTTGATGAGGCTGAAAATTATATAGTTCATGGGAAGCATTGTCATACTGGTTTGATGTATTGAATAGTTTTGCTGAACTATTTTTTCTATTCCTTTTGAAATTCTTTGTTACTGGGGATCACCCCCTGGGTAAAATAGAACAGATGGATATATTTGCAAATGAAGGTGATACAAAAACAAAAAAATCAATAACAATCTTACTGAGAAATTTCATTGAGCATCAATAACATTCTGAGTGTTATATAGAAGCTACAAATAAAACCAAAAAGACTGTCCACTGGAACATCTGGTCGTAGAATGTCTGTATTCTACATTTATGCTCCCTCGCCTTCCAGTTTGGGAGGTGTCTTTATGCCCTTTGCAAGACTGGAAAATCAGCCAGGGAGTCCAGATGACATCATTCAAAGGGAATGAGTTGGTCAGGCAGTAGAGCACTTCAAAATACTCTTAAAGCTTGTTTAAGAGTCACCCAATCACCCCTTCTTCTATTCTCCCAAAGTACTCCCAGAACATCAGTGACATATGTGAAGCTTCCCTTCAACTCCCCTTGACACTTTGTGATTGGAATTTCTGAACCCTAGGAATTCACAATTGACTTTTAAAAAATGTCCATTTTAAGCAATCCTTTCTGCTTGAGACTTCCCACCCCCTCAACTGCTGGTGTCTTCCTCTCTGAGATTACCTTCATCTATTCTGTATACATCTATGTACCTAGTCACTTAAATGTTGATTCCCCTATTAGATGGTGAGCTCCTTGAAGGCAGGGACTGTTTTTGCCTTCTTTATATCCCCCAGTGCTTGGTATAGTGCCATAGTTAATTAAGTACTTCATAAAGGCTTGTTGCCTGGCTGACTGATCCTTAAGGAACAGTGGAATAAAGAAATGCCCAACTTTCTTGTCCCTCTATTGTTGTTTTTTATTATTATTATTATTTAGCGAGTCTATGGTCAGCTCTAGGTTTGTTCCTTGGGAAAATATCAGGATATAATGGATGGGGCATTTGGATTAGAGTCAGGAAGCCCTGGATTCCAATCCTGTCTTAGACATTTACTAGCCATGTGATGTTGGACAAGTCACTTTATGTTTCCTTAGCTTTTTCTTTTGTAAAGTGAGGGCTTTGGATTTTAGCTCCTTTTACAAAGTCCCTTCCAGCTTTAAATGTATGATACAATAATCATATATCTTCTTTTTAAAGATCAAGTTAATGTATCATCTCCAATTGTGTTTAGGAGTTTGGAAACTACATCAAATATTTTTCTTGAAACAAATCAGAAAGTAACCCAGACATTTGAGTCTCAGAATGTACCTGTGTTATGCATGTCTATCTGGGGAGTAACCTCGCATGATCTACAACATTGGTTCTCTTGAACATAAGCCTCAAAAGGGAGGAGGAGAATGTCTATAGCTTTGCCTGGGGAAAAATAAAAGAAATAATTGTTCTTTATAAAGGAGAAAGCAATATTTCACTGGCAAGTCAAGTTGCATAGGAGCACTTTAAAGTTCCATGGCTGATATCCTTCATTTGGAAATCACCAACTTGCTTAAAAATCCCTCATCTGAGAATTTGTCTGCCTGCAGTCAAACAGTCTTGAAGTATATGTATCCAAGAACCTCTACGTCCTCATCAGGGGACCCAAGAGGTATTTATTTGTTGGATGAAGTCTCAATTCCTCTCTGACATAGGTCTGGAAAGCAGCAGAGCAAGGCTTCCTCTTCCCAACCATTTGTCTTCCTTTACCCTTATACTTGGAGTTCCTTAGAAGAAAGGTGCCATAGAGAACAACAGTAACTTCATCACAATTAACATTTACACTAGGGACTTAAGGATTATGGTAGAAGATAGAAGACTGTATCAGAGAAAACTCATCATCTCAGCGCATCAGCCTTTCGTCTCCAGAGATGATGTGTATCTGTTGACCTTTTGTTAGTGTGTGTCTCCCTGCTTTCTGACTCCGCTGGTAGTGATGATCAGAGGATCACTGAACAAAGTGACCTTAGGGTTCTTGGAAGATATCTTGTGTGGCGCTTTTAAGGCTCTGTTTTGCTCTATCAAGTCAAAAGATTTTGTTAAAATCTGATGAATATACAAATATCATATATAAAAATAAAAAAATTATTTTAAATTTATTATAAAATTTATTTTATTATTTATTTTTATTATTTAAATTTATTATAAAAATAAAAATATAAAATAAAATATATAAAAATCATATATAAAATATACAAATATCATATATAAAAATATGTGATGAATATACAAACATCTCAGACAATCTTGCAGAAGTGAAACGATGAGATGATCGTGACCAGATGAGAATGATCCACAAAAGCCTCAGCCATCTATCAGTATGTGTGTATGCATGTATTTAAGAGTATATGTATGTATGCATGTGAGGGAATCCTAATAAAGCTGCCTCCAGCCCCAATATTCTAACTTCCTTATGGGCCCCACTGAAAAGCGGGCATGTCCTGATTTAACCATGTAATCTGGCTTTAACTACACTACAGGACCCCAGACTCAATATGCCACTGCTTACCTAGCTAACCACTGCCCTCAGATGTAATTCACATATTTGAACAGATTCTTCTACACAACCGCAATCACATCATCCATTTAACCCGAGACAGGACCATAATACCTTACTATCTGTCTTGACCAGAGAGGACTACAATAGCTAGCCAATCAGAGGGCAGCACAACTAGGACATTTGGCCACCGAACCACAGAAGGGACCCTCCCCCTACTACCTAATCCTTTTGCCTTTTTAATATTCACAATATCTGTTGTCAGCATCATTTCACTATAAATTTGCCTATTTTGTCTTACTAAGCTTCTGATTTCTTGGAACTTAACCTGCTTCTGAGGGGTGTCAATTCTCAATAAATGCCTATAGTAGGATTAGTGGTAGCCTGACTCTGAATTCTTTGAGATGGTGCTGCCACAACACACTGAAATTGCAACAGTTTTTGTCATCTCTGGGTGGGCCAAGTCTCTGACAAAGTCTTCTTTGAGACAGTGCCACCATGACACACCATGAAACTGCAACATATATACATATTATGTATCCATGTATACATATATATATATATGCGTGTGTATACACACAGACACATAGGTAGATATCTATGTTCCCATCCCTCTACTCCGTATATATATAATATATATACATATACATATATGTTTTCTATATGCCTAGTTATTTATATAGTTTCTATCTACTAGAGAGTGAGCCCCTCGGAGGCAGGGACTGGTCATTTTTTCATCCCCATGTTTGTATTAATGATGAAAATGGTCTATGAGAATGATCTTTGCATATCTCTACGTTGTATCCTAGATGAAAAAGATAGTACATACAAATTTTGAAAATAGTACAGTATGAAAAATAAGTGTTCTATTACTTCACAGAAGAAGGAAGTCATCGTGGGTTGGGATACCAGAGAAAGCCTCAATGGGGAACTGAAACTGGCCTCAAAGGATGGATAGCACTTGACAAAAGGTAGAAGATTAGTTCCTGAAAGGAAGAATTCTAATTAAGATATTTCAGGTGCGGGCATATAAGAATATTCGGGCAGAGATTTGATGTGTTCCTTAAGTAACGCTATCCATATCACACTCTGATGCAGCTTGTAATAGTAGAAAAAGCACCAGATGTTGAATGTCTTTATCCAAGACATAGCTCTGACACTTACCATTTGTGTGGCTCTAGTAAGTCACTTAACCTCTGAACCTCATTTTTCCTTGATTGTAAAATAGAGATCATAGTAGATCAACAATCTACCTCTCAGGGCCATCATAAGAAAAAACATTTGTAACACCATGAAATTATATTTAAATGTAAGCTGTCATGGTTTGATGATGCTTTGATGAATCAATGATTTCATCTCTGTGGTTACTTATTCACATCACAACCCTTCCATCTCTTCTCATCCCTTGCTATTCTTACCCTCCAAAGGGGATTTACCCAAAGTACTGGAGATCTTCCTCAGGTTGGTTTAGCACCTCCAGGTCCAATGGTAACATTCTTTTGATAGCCATCTGGTTTTTCTCATTTTTCCAACCTAACTAGCCTATCTCCTTTTCTAATTAGAAACATAATTGATGAGAGAGGTAGAGACAGAGAGTTCATATTTATATAGTATTTTAAGATTTGTGAAGCACTTTTCATTCTTTATCTCATTTCATTCTCACAGTAACCCTGTGAAGGAGATACTATTATCCCAATTGTAAAAATTAGGAAACTTTAATGTCACTTCTCTTTCTCTGATTAATATTATTGACATTTAGTTTAGCTATATGCATCATCTTTCTTTCCATTGTCTTTTCATAATTATGGGTCTTCAAGAGATGTTTGCTTTTTGTGATCTGCTACTAAATTTTCACCTAGAGAAAATTAGAAAAATAGAAATAGGGACTTAACTGGGGCAGACTTATTAGAATCATGAAAGTGCTTTGAAATTTCCCAAATCTTATCCAACTTGATCTCCATCACTATTCATTTCCAGGAATAGCTTATTATCCACTTACAATTTTTGTCCAGTATACTAATATTGATGTGCTTGTTTAGAAGCTTATCCTTATGGCCACATGTCATAACATAGGCAATTTTTATTTCCTATCCAATTTACCTTTTTCAATATGTATGAATGTGGATTTTTCTGAAGAACATTTTTAGTAGTTCAGTACTTGATTTAATAGGCAAAATGTAATTGAACGATTGAGTGGTTGTCTTCATCAAACTCCCACTTTTATCACCTTAAAACAAAAAAGAAAAAAATGACGAAATAAATGAAATTATAAGATGAAGAGAACAAAGGAAATCCTTCTCCAAAATATAAAATCTTCTGGAAAAAACAACAACATCAAACAGAAAGCTGCATTACAGGCAGAACCAAGATGGTGGAGTGAAAATAGGGACTTATCGGAGCTCTCTTACAAATTCTGTCGGATACCTGTAAAAAAGTGAATCTGAGCAGATCTGAGAGAGGTAGAAGCCACTAGGAGACTGAATGTGATGGATTTCCTGCCCAGGAGAGTGCTCAGGATCGATGGGACAGATCTGTGGTCTGGCAGAGTGCCAAGTCTGTGGAACTGCACCTGACCACACCAGAGCGGGAGCAGCAGCAGAACCCAGCTAATGGGCCGGGCTGGGAGAGTGCTGAGTGCTTGGAACTAAACCATACCAGAGCCGGAGTGGGAGCAGGCCTGGGGCCAAACTGCTGGCTGAGGTGGCAATCCCCAGGCCTCTCAGCACAGGATGAGAGTCTGTTGGAGCTATATGAGACAGAAGTGCTGAGCCTGCAGCAGCAGCAGCAGCAGCTACTCCTGGAGCTATCAGCCCACAATCTAAAGGTTTGAAACTCACCTTCTTGAAATTCCAGGAGGCATGATGACTGAGTAAAATGGCTCTCATCCCTCCCTTGAATAACCCAGAGAACACTGCCCTAAGAGAAACCTGGAATAGAGGAGCCAGAAGTGGGGGTTCAGTAGTCTTTCAGCTCAGGAGGCTGAGACTCTTTCTTGCAGTGACAGAAGGAGACCAGTGCAGGAAGGGAGGCATCCCAGAAAACCCCACCTTAGCAGACCAGTGGGAGTTCCTGAGCCCCAGAGGGGTGGAGCCAGGAAGTGCCATCACCAGGACCCCAGGAGTGCCTTTGTACAGCCAGGGGAATTAACAGACACCAGCACAGACAATGGCTGAGGCCACCCATGCTATAGTGCAGCCCTAGGGGAAGAGGAGACTTCCAGCAACCAGACCACCCCTCCCCCACACCTCATGCTGTGACCCCAGGGGAAACTCACAAAGACTTCATTGGGCCTTGATCCTTAGCACACTTTGCCAGCTTTAGCTCAGCAACAGGTGAGCAGCAGCATCATATAGCCTCTAGCTAACAAAACCAGAGGCCATAGCACACAAAGTCAGTAACCAGGCCCCTACCTCCCAACACAGGAAGCTTGAGGCTAAGCCCCCTGGGCCCCAGAAGCAGAGATCCACTTAAAAAGCCAGGAAAAAGGCAACCACGATGAAGAAGCAATCCAGAAAAACAAGGACCATTGATTCTTACTATGGAGACAGGGAAGATCAAAATACCAATTAAGAGGAGGACAGCATTGACACTATACCTACATCTGAAACCTCAAAAGGGAACATGAACTGATCTCAAGCCCAAAAAGCATTCCTGGAAGAGCTCAAAGAGGATTTTAAAAGCCAAATTAGGGAAGTAAAAGAAAAAATGAAAAAGAAAATCACTGATGAGAATAAATCTTTAAAAAGTAAAATTGGTGAAATGTTTAAGGAGGTACAGAAGCTAATTGAAGAAAATGACTCCTTGAAAAGTAAAACTGGCCAAATCAAATGAAGAAAATAATTCATTAAAAATTAGAATTAGGCAAGTAGAAGCTAATCACTCTATGAAACATCAAGAATCAGTCAAATAAAATCTAAAGAATTAAAAAATAGAAGAAAACACAAAATATCTATTTGGAAAAACAAACTGACCTGGAAAATAAATCCAGGAGAGAATTTCTAAAAATTATTGGTCTACTGGAAAGCTATGATGAAAAAAAAGAGCCTGGACACTATCTTCCAAAAAATCATCAAGTAAAACTTCCCAGAGGTCCTAGCAACTAGAATAGTCACCAAAAGAATCCACTGATCACCCCCTGAAAGAGATCCCAAATTGAAAACTGAAAACTCCAAGGAATAGTGTAGCCAAATTCCAGAATTATCAGGTCAAGGAACAAATACTGCAAACAGCCAGAAAGAAACAATTCACATGTTGTGGAACTGCAGTCAGGATCATACAGGACCTTGCAGCTTCCACATTAAAAGACCAGAGAGATTAGAATATGATATTCCTAAAGGCAAAGGATCTTAGACTACAACCATCCCCCAATTGATGGGCATCTCCTCAATTTCCAGTTCTTGGCCACCTCTAAAAGAGCTGCTAGAAATATTTTTGTACATATGGATCCTTTTCCCTTTTCTTTGATCTCTTTGGGATAGACCTAGTAGTAGTATTGCTGTGTCAAAGAGTATGCACAGTTTTATAGCCCTCTGGGCATAGTTCCAAATTGTTCTTCATAATGGTTGGATCAGTTCACAACTCCACTAACAGAGCATTAGTGCCCCTATTTTCCCACATTCCCTCTAGCATTTGCCATCTTCCTTTTCAGTCATGTTAGCCGATCTGATAGACGTGAGGTGATGTTTCAGAGTTTTTTTATTTGTATTTTCCTAGTCAATAGCACTGATTTAGAACTTTTTATGTGACCAATAACAGGTTTGATTTTTTCTACTGAAAATAGTTTATTCATATCCTTTGACCATTTCTCAATTGGGAAATAGCGCTTATGTTTTTTTATAAATTTGACTCAATTCCCTATGTATTTGAGAAATAAGGCCCTTAACAGAAAAAAAAAACATTGCAATTCTACTCCCAGTTTCCTGCTTTCCTTCCAATTTTGTCCGCATTGGTTTTATTTGTGCAAAATCTCTTTAGTTTCTTATAGTAAAAATAATCCATTTTACTTCCTATGATCCTCTTTATCTCGTTTGGTCATAAACTCTTCCCTTATTCATAGATCTGACAAGTTCTGTGCTACATTAATATCACCCTTTAAAAATAACATAATATTATATAAATAATAATATCATCCTTTAAATGGGCAGCTAGGTGGCACAGTGGGTAATTCCAGGCCTAGGGTCAGGAAGACTCATCTGATACTTCCTGGCTGTGTTTCAGTGGGCAAGTCATTTAACTCTTTGCCTTACTTCAGTTAGCTGGTGAAGTGGATAGAGGACCAGACCAGGAGTCAGGAAGACTCATCTTCCTGAGTTCAAATCTGGCCTCCGACATATACTAGCTGTGTGACTCTGGAAAAGTCACTTAACCCTGTTTGCCTCAGTTTCCTCATCTGTCAAATGAGCTGGAAAAGAAAATGGCAAACATTTCCAGTATCCCTGCCAAAAAAAACCCCAAATGGGGTCATGAAGAGCCAGACACAACTGAAATAATTGAACAATAACAAAGTTACCCTTCATGTCTAAATAATCCATTTTAATATTATCTTGGTGTGAAATGTTGGTTTCTGATTAATGCCTGCTAAATTACTCTCTAGCTTTCTCAGCAATTTTTGTAAACTGATATGATTTTTCCCCCAAAACTTGGATCTCTGGGTCGATCAAACATTAGATTACTATGGTCATTTATCATCTACATAATCTATTACATTGATCCATCACTCTATTTCTTGGCTAACACCAGATCAGTTGGGTGATAACTGTTTTGTAATATAATTTGAAATCAAGTACTTCTTTCTTAATTTGTATTTTATTATTTTCAAATTATTTATTTTTAGGTTTTAGCAATCACTTTTATAAGATTTTCAGTTCCAAATTTTATCCCTCCTTCTTCTCCCCCTTTCTCGCATCCAGTTATACACATACATTCATATTAAACATATTTCTATCTTAGTCATGTTGTGAAAGAATAATCAGAACAAAAGGGAAAAATGTGAGAAGGAAAAAACAGCAAAAGAGAAGATAATATGCTTTCATCTGCATTCAGACTCCATAGTTCTTTCTCTGGATGTGGATAGCATTTTCCACCATGAGTCTTGGAATTGTCTTAGATCATTGTGTTGCTGAGAAGAGCTAAGCCTATTAATGTTGGTCATTGCACAATGTTGCTGTTGCTATGTACAATGTTCTCCTGGCTCTGCTCACTTCACTCAGTATCAGTTCATTCCAGTCTTTCCAGGATTTTCTGAAATCTAGCTGTTCATCATTTCTTATAGAGCAATAGTATTCTATTACATTCATATACCACAACTTGTTCAGTCATTCCCCAATTGATGGTCATCCCTCCAATTTCCAATTCTTTGCTATCACAAAAAGGGCTGCTATAAATATTTTTGTATCATCTCTTTGAGATACAGACCTAGTACTATCATTGCTGGATCAAAGGATATGAACAGTCTTACAGCCCTTTGGGCACAGTTCCAAACTGCTCTCCAGAATGGTTAGATCAGTTCACAACTCCACTAATAATAAATTGATGTCCCAATTTTCCCAATCCTCTCCAAAATTTATTGTTTTCCCTTTATTGTCATATTAGCCAATCTGAGAGGTGTGAGTTATTTAGATTTTCATTTCTCTAATCAATAGTAATTTAGAACATTTTTTTCATTTGACTATACATAGCACTAATTTCTTCCTCTGAAAACTGCCTATTCATATCCTTTGACCACTTATCAATCGTGGAATGACTTGTATTCTTATAAATTTGACTTGGTTCTCCATATATTTCAGAAATGAGGCCTTTATTAGAGATCCTGGCTGTAAAAATTGTTTCCCAGCTTTCTGCTTCCCTTCTAATCTTGGTTGCATTGGCTTTGTTTGTGCGAAAACTTTTAAATTTAATGTAATCAGACTTATCCATTTTGCATTTCATAATGTTATCTATCCCTTTTTGGTCACAAATTATTCTCTTCTCCATCTCTAACAGGTAAACTATTCCTTGCTCTTCTAATTTGCCTGTAGTATCACCCTTTATGTCTAAATCATGTGCCCATTTTGACCTTATCGTGGCACACTGTGCGATGTTGGTCTATGCCTAGTTTCCGCCATACTCTTTTCCAGTTTTCCAGCTGTTTTTGTCAAATAGTGAGTTCTTATTCCAGAAGCTGGCATCTTTGTGTTTTACAAAAGTAGGTAAAATCTAATACTTATACACCTCCTTCCTTCATATTTTTTCATTGTTTCCCTTGTTATTCTTGACATTTTGTTCTTCTAGATGAAAGGTGTTATTATTTTTTCAAGCTCTATAAAATAATATTTTAATAGTTTGATTGGTATAGCACTGAATACATAAATTAATTTAGGTAGAATTGTAATTTTTTTAATGACTCAACCTACCCCTAAGCAATGAATGTTGCTCTAGTTGTTTAGATCTATCTTTATTTGTTTGAAAAGTATTTTGTAATTGTGTTCATATAGTTCCTGGGTTGATCTTGGCAGATAGATTTTCAAGTATTTTAAACATTTCACAGTTATTTTAGATGGAATTTCTTTTTTTAATCTCTTCCTGCTGGGTTTTTTTGGTAACATGTAGGCATGCTGATATTTATGTGGGTTTATTTTATATCTTGCAACTTTTCCCAAGTTGTTAATTGTTTTAACTAATATTTTAGTTGATTCTCTATGGATGTCTAAGTATGTCATCATCTCTAGAGTCCTCTAAGTATACCATTGACTGGAAACTATCCTTCTCAGTATCCCTGATCCATTGGGACAACAAGCACTCTTCTGTGTCCTGGGACTCTGAGCCAGAAGTTGGTATAAGTAATGGACTTGTCAAACAATGCCCTGTTTTGAACCCAATGCTAGTACAAGTACAGTACAATGCTATACCCCTATAATCTCTTTCTGACCAGTTGTCCCATCTTCCTTACCATGTTTGACTTGAGAGTTCCAGAAGTCACTGCTGCTACTGCTGCCACCTCCAAGGAACACAACTCCCACATTTCAATTAAAAAAAAACTTTCAATAAAGGACCATTTAGTAAATTATCAAAATTAGTTGGAGACTAATAACAATCCAAAAACTTTATGAGTCAAAGGACAGATTGTAAAAACAATATATAAATTTTACAAAAGAAAAAGCAACAAAAAAGGAAAAAATGTCTATTTTTAAACACTTTCACCGACAATAAAAAATAGATAATGAATTGGATGCGCAAGTAAAATAAATTAGGAAATGTGAAATTTTAAATCCCACATAAACATAAGAAATATGTATTGTGAAATCAAAGAGGAGATTAAAGAAACCTACAGCCAAAAAAACCCCAACCCTAAGGAATTGATAAATAAGAATAAAAGTTTGGTTGTTTATTTAAAAGAGATAAATTCAAATGATTTTGAGAAAGACAGAGGAAAATCAAATTGCCAGTGTCAAAAATGAATAGAATTACAAGTGAATAGGGAAATAAAGGAAATATTAGAAACTATTTTACTCAATCACATGATAAATGATAATTTAAATGGAATGGATGTCTACATAAATGTAAAGTATGCAGCTTAACAAAATAATAGAGAATTTAGTAACTCCAGAGTAAAAAAAATACCCTGAACAAGCTATAAAATAACTCCAAAAAAAACAAAAAAACAAAAACAGGACCTGTTGGAAAGTAGCCAACATTCAAAGAACAATTAATTCAAATATTACATAAACTGTATGGGAAAATAAGGGAGAGAAAATGATTTTACCAAATTCTGTCCATGATACAGCTAGAGTTTATAAGTTCTAAATATGGGAGAGACAAATGAGAGAAAGAAAACAACAGACCAATATGCTTAACACATATTGATCCCAAAATGTAATTAAAATATTAGCAAAGAAGCTACCTGAACATATCAAAAAGATTGTACACTCTGACCTGGTAGGCTTCTTGTTCAATATTAGGAAATTTGCTCTAAGGAACCAATTCAAATTTAGAAAATATATTATATATTAAGTCCAATATTTTTTAAAAAAAACTATAAACACAATAGGATATATTAAAAAGCAAACCAATCAAAATTGTATAATTATATCAGTAGATGACAAAAAGTCTTTTGACAAAAATGCCATACTTCTCTTAAAATCCGCCACTGAAACACAGGAATAAGTAAAGCTTCCTGTAATATGGTAAATAATATCTATACAAGACTAAGTGTCTGCATTTTGTGCAATAGAGGCAAAGATCTTTCCAATAAGATTATACATAAAATAAAATTGCTCATGATCATCATCATTATGTTTTATAATGTTAGATATTCTAGCTATATCAATAAGACAGGAAAAGGAAATTGAGGGAATAAGCATAGGCAAACAAGAAAACAAATTACAGCTTTTTCCTGGTGATGTAATGGTCTGTATAGAGAACCTTAGAGTTAACTAAAATTAATTGAAATAATTGATAACTTTAGAAGGTAATATGTAAAATTAATCTTTTCCCCTTCCCACAAAAAAAAGAAATATCCTTTCCACATAATATTAACAAAACCTAGCAGGGAAAGATAGAAAGGGAAATTGCATTCAAAATGAAAACAAGATGAATAAAGACAAAAGACAAAAGAACTATGTGAATACAGCTATAAAACACTCTTTACAGAAATAAAAGGAAGTCTAAATTAGTGGAGAGATATTATTTGCTCATGGCTGGGCAGTCATCTTGGTCTTTTCTTAGTCCTTTGGCTTCCAGATTTTTCAACTGTATTTGAGACTTTCGACCTCCCTCTCCCTCTAGATTTCCTCTCTTCTTTGGTTTTCATGATGATGGTCTCTCCTGGTTCTACCTATCTAACCACTCCTTAGTCCCCTTTGCTGGAATTCATGTTACATGCCCAATAAGGTTATATATTAGATCTTCTTCTTTTCTTCATTCCACATATCCAATCAGTTGCCAAATCGTGCCATTTCTACTGTCACCATGTATATCATAAAATACCTCTCCTTTCTTCTCATCACCTCTCACCTAGGTTATTTTAATAACATTCTTATTGATTTTGCTGACTCAAAACTATCACCATTCCAGTTCATCCTGCAAATTCTTGCCAAAGTAATTTGCCTTAGGTACAGATCTAATTATGCTACTCCTCTACTCAATCAACTCCAATGACTTCATATTGATGCTAAGATAAAATATAAAATTATATTTAGCTTTTAAAGCCCTTCACAACCTGGCCCCAATTTAACTTTTCAACCTCATTGGAAATTACCCAGTCTTATTATGTGCAATCTAGCTGAACTAGATTCTGCTTTCTTTTTCTCACAGACTACATTATTCTTATTTTTATACCTTTGCGTTTACCACCCCATGCACCTGGAAAGCATTTACTTTGCTACCGTGAGGCACTCTCTCCCTTTAAAAGTAAGTTCAAGCACCATTTTCTGTTCTTTAAATGAATACATGACCTAGATATGAAAGGTCACATCCAAAACAAACTAGAGGAGGAAGAAAGAAAAAACCTTTTGCAATTATTGATAGAAAAAGAGTTCATTACTAAATATGGGATAGAGAGCATCATGTGCCATGTGGATTACATAAAGTTGAAAAGATTTTTCATCAAACAGAACCAAAAAAAATTACATTAAAAACAATAGTGTAAGGAAAATCAGCTTTCAAACTGGTACTCCAGAGTTTTGAAGATGAAACATACTACTCACCTCCTAACAGAGTGATGATAGAACCAAGGTGCCAAGTGAGACATATATCTTTGAACATGGCAGATACTGACGTTTCTTTTGCTTGAACATACCTATTTATTACAACAATGATGTTTTCTGTCTCAGTTTTGGAGGGAGGGGGGAAAATATGAAGGATGGGGTATCTAGTGATAGATGACAAAAAATGAAAAAAAAAACAGCAACAGAGTCCTTCAAGCATTTTTTTCAATCATACTTAATTAGCCTATTCCATAAATCAACCTTTTTTTTTAGTCAGAACTAGGTAGTTTAAATAATTCCTATTTTATAAAACAGTTTGAGATCTGATAACATTCAGTCTCCCTTCATTCAACTTTTTATTGTATACCTTGTTACTATTAATCTTTTTATATTTTGATATAAAATTGGCATAGTAGCAATTATGAAAACCATTTTGGGCAGTATCTAACTTTTATCCTACCTCCAGCTATTTGTCTCTTTTCCATGTTTTTAAAAATTGTATTATTAATATATTCTCAGACATTATAGATACTTCCAAACAAATGAACAAATAAAAGCAAACCCTACAAAATGATGCTCCACCAAAACAAACAAACAAACAAAACAAAACAGTCTCTCTACTAAAAAAGAGTATATTAAAATACTAACAAGGAAATAACAGTAAAATATCACAAAGACTATTCACTATGACCAGGTGGTATTTGTATAAGGAATGTAGGGCTGGTTCAATATGAGGAAATCTATAAGCATAGTTGACCATACCAATAACAAAAAAACCAACGAAAATTATGTAACTACATCAATAGATGCAGAAAAAGCTCATGACAAAATATAACATCCATTCCTATCAAAATATCTTCCCAATGAGATCAAGGGTGAAGCAGTATGTCCATGATCTCTATTAGTATTCAAGAAATGTTAGCTAGCATCATACTAGAAACTCTAGCCACAGTAATGAGACAAGAAAATGAAATTGAATAAATAAGAGTAGGCAACAAAGCAAAAAGAAAAGAAATCACTCTTTGCAGATGATAGAATGGTTTGTTTAGAGAAATACAGAGAATCAACTAAAATTTTGTTAAAACAATTAGCAACTTTAGTAAACTCGTAGGATATAACATAAATCCACGCAAGTCATTAGCATTTCTATTTTTATTAACAAAACCCAACAAGAAGAGTAGAAAGAAAAATTCCATTTAAAATAACTGCAGACAGTATAGAATACCTGGGAGTCCACCTGCCAAGACAAACTGAGGGACTATATGAACACAATTACAAAACATTTTTCACACAGATAAAGATATATCTAGACAATTATGGAAATATGTATTACTCATGGGTAGGCTGAAAAAATATAATAAAATTGACAATTCTACCCAAATTTATTTATTCAGGGCAATACCAATCAAATTACCAAAGAATAATTTTATAAAACTAGAAAATTAATAACAAAATTCATCTAGAGGAACAAAAAGTCAAGAATATCAAGGGAGTCAATGGAAAAAAAGGGAAGAAAGTCAAGCTAACAGTTCTAGATTTCAAACTATATTCCAAAGTGAAAATCATCAAAACAGTCAGCTACTGGATAAGAAATAGAGTTCTTGGTCAATGAAATAGATCAGGTACACAATACGTAGGCGTAAATGACCACAGTAAACTAGTATTTGATAATCACAAAGATTCAAGTTAATAAGGGAAGAACTCCTATTCAACAAAAACTGCTGACAAAACTGGAGAGCACTTAGGCAGAAACTAAGCATAGACCAATATCCCACACCATATAACAAGATATGGTCAAAATGGTACATGATTTAAGCATAAAGGAAGATAACATAATCAAATTAAGTGACCATGGACAGTTTTACCTGTTAGATCTATGGATAAGGGAAGAGTTTACGACTATTTGGTCATAAACATAAGAAATAGAGAGGATGATGGGAAGTAAAAAGACAGTTTTGATTACACTAAGTTAAAAAGATTTTTGCATAAACAAAACCAATGCGGTCAAAATTAGAAGGAAAGAGGGCAACTCAAAAAGTGCATAGCATTTTTTGATAAAAATCTCATTTCTTAAGTATATAGGAAACTGACTGAAATTTATAAAAGTAAGAGCCATTCCTCAATTGTCATAATATATGAACATGCAGTTTTCAAAGAAGAAATCAAAGCTTTTAGCAGTTATATGAAAAAATATTCTAAATCACTAATAATTAGAGAAATGCAAATTAAAACAACTCTGATGTACCGATAGTTTGGCTAACATGACTGAAGAGGAAAATGGCAAATTCTGTAGGGGATGTGGAAAATAGGGGCACTAATGCACTGTTGGTGAAATTGTGAACTTGTCCAACTATTATGGAGAGCAGTTTGGAACTATGCACCACAACTGTGCACACCCTTCCAGCAATAACACTACTAGGTCGGTATCCCAAAGAAATCAAAGAAAAAGATCTGGATGTACAAAAATATTTATAATAGCTCTTTTGTAGTGGCAAAGAATTGTAATTAAGGGCTTGCCCACCAATTGGAGGGTGGCTGAACAAGTTGTAGTATATGATTTTTATGAAATATTATTGTGCTGTAAGAAATAAAAAGGGGGTGGTTTTGGAAAATCCTAAGACTTATAAGAACTGATGAAAAATGAAGTGAGAAGAACCAGGAGAACATTGTACACAGAAACAGCATTATTATAACAGTGACCAACTGAAAAACTTTGATACTTTGATCAATACAATGATCCATAATAATTTCAAAAGACTTATGGATGAAAAATGCTATCCACCTCCAGAGAGAGAACTCTGAGTGTAGACTGAATAATTTTTTTTTCATATTTTTTTTGCTTTCAATTTTTTTGGAAATTTTTTATAACTTCACCTGTATGGTTGATAAAATATTGCTTGCCTTCTCAATGAAAAGTTGAGGGAATTAAGAGAGAGAATTTAGATCTGAAAATAATTATAAAAAATATTTGCTCTACTAAAGATTGATAGCAGAAACCAGCACCATGTCTTTTCTCTTTGGCAAAATGCAACTATCACTGACTCTTATTTCTGGTTAGTGTTTTATTGCCTCTCCATGTCGATTTTACTGTTGAAATTGTGTGTTCAGGCTCTACTTTTTTCACTCTGCATTACTTCAAGTAAGATTTCCTTGGTTTCTTTTGATTTTTTATCTCTATCATTATTTCCTATCATTTTTCATTAATCCATATATCAGGATTTATTCTGCCATTACCCAATAATTTGGTAAATTTTTTATTTCTTGCTTTTTAATTAGAAAAATTAATGTGCTATGAATAGTTTTTATATGTTGGTCTTTTTTTGTTTGTTTTCTGTAGGTTCTTCAAGAATACTCTCAGTAATTTGATCTTTAAGCCAAAATATATATGTAATTTCTTACTTTTCCAACTTAATAACAAGTTGTTTTCCAAAATTATGAAATCATTTCACTGGCGTACTTGCCATGAATTAAAACGCTTGCTTTTCCACAGCCCCTTCAAAAAGTATTTTTTTGTATCTTTTATCATCTTTGATAGCTTAATGTTTGCATTAACTGCCATTTCTCTGATTATTAGTGATTCTTTGTATTTTTTATAGCTTTTACTGGCAGGTTATATTTGTCTTTTGAAAACTAAGTGTTTTCACTACTGTATCAGAAAATAGTTCTTAGCTCTATAGGTTTGTATTCTTTTTTAGTAAATTTTAAAAGTCAGATTTTATCACAGTTATCTAATACAAAAATTTTTCCTGATCTGTAGCTTTTATTCTGACTCAAGATGCATTGGTTTTATTTAGGAAATTGCTTTTATATTTCACATAATTAAGATTGTTTATTTTCTGTCCCATGATTTTTTCTATCATTTTCTTGGTTATGAATTACCTATCTACATAATCTTTCTTTCTCCTTGAATTTTTTAGTTGTTAGTTTTTATAACATCACAGTTGCATTAAATCCTTATACATTGTAAAGTTTCCTGGATAAGATCCACAGTCATTCAAAAGAGTTTGGCTTAATTTATATAGTGAGGGATTTGTGGGGATTAGGACAGCCAGTGGTTAATTGTGGGAATTGAGTGAACCACACAGACTCTATTTTGTGACTGAATTCTGCAATTAACTCACTTTCCTGTTTATTTAATTATGGGTCTAATCCAACTTCTGTACTGAAAGAAAACTTTGTTCAATTGTGAGAATTGGGAGAAAACCTTAGTGCTTTACTTGAATGTACCTTTGCATGGCTGGGAAGCTGGACCACCTCTATCTGCTGTTTAAATACCCTTAACTAAGGACATAGGTTGTGTTGACCCAGTCAGATCCAAAGATTGATGAAAGGGATTTTTCACAACTGTAAATCTCAAGCAAACCATACGTCTTTTCTGAAAACTCTCCCGATACTGATCAATCAATTAGTTTTTTCCATATTTTTTCCATTGTTTACAGAAACTTAGGGAGGGGGGAGTGGGACACATCTGTGACAATAATGCTGCTTGCAGCTGCTGCTGAGGTCTAAGACTCAACAAAACCAGCAACAAGAACTTCCAGCACAGGTTCTTCGAACTGCTTTTCTAAGGAAAGCAACTTTAAGGGCTTAACAATCTCACCTTAATCAAACATACATATGTCATTCACTTAGTTCAGGGGGGAAAGCCAGCACCCTGAACTTCAGAGCAAATACAAACAAATTACAAACAGAGACAATATAAACAGAGCAAATAACACAATTCAACAGACAGGCTCTATGTGATCAAGATATCACATATATAGTTACCAAAAAGAGAAGCACCAACATCTCAGTTTATTTTTTAAAGCCGGGGGGGCTCAAGTGGCTGCCCAGAGTCTCTACACCAACACTCTTCCAGTGAGTGACAACCCCAAACAAAATGCTAGCTTCTGAGTTTATATACCCTTCTTAGGGCCTGAAGGCTTCATACCTAATCAGCAAAATGGTGTGGACCTGGGGCTTTACACCTAGTAAGACTTAATCAAAGGCACTTGATTACTTTAGCATTCTAAAAGAGAAAACAGTTTAAAAAAAGTCCCACCTTAATTACCAATACAACATCTTTTTTTTTTCTGAATTCAGGGAATTGAATCTGTTGACTCATCCCCTTCCAACTTGGAAATTCCCTAATCTTTCATCCAATTAGAAATTAGATTACTTAATGTTCCATTATCCCCTCTTAACTAATTGGTCTTATTTGATTAATCGTTTTCAGTGTATAAAAGTCTGTCTCCCCTTGTATTAAGGGTCCAGGCACAAGCTGAGGAGGTATGGTCCTTCTTTCTTAGCTAATTGACCTGCATTACTTAAGAAATCAATGTGCTTGGAAAATTGAACTTTTCTTTCGTCAGTCATTTTATTTTTCAACCACTAAAATAGGAATAACTATGGGGAGACAATGATTATTTTCCAGATTGGGGCTTATAGTTAGATGAAGAAGGATGAGCATTCATAATTAAACAAGGGGAGAATAAGTTGAATTTTTTTGTCCTAATGTAATAGCTAGCATTCCTAACACGCTGTTAAATAATAGTAGAAATAGTGGATTATCCTTACCCACAAATTCTCAGTCCCACCTATCCTCCTAGTCTAAACCTAAAAATCCATAGTTTTGCTTTCCCCTTTTTCCTGCCCATTTTTCATATGGTTGTTGTTATTGTTGCAGTGATTTCTGTTGTCATAATCAGTTCCTCTATAGTTGTAGTTTGTTACGCATACGGGCAATCTACTCTCAAACTCAAACCTTGGACTCAGACACACTATCTTTCCCTAACTGGCCTACTTGGGTCCCTATTCATTGTATTCTGTTTTTATTACTATAATATTTTTATCTTCCATTCCCTTGGCCTTCTAAAAGATGGATTCACAAATCCTTCCCTTCTCCACATCTCTATGTTTAAGTGAATTTCAGGAGAGACACCTCAATTTCAAGAAATACTCTTTGTATTCTTCTCCCTTCTCTTTTTCTCAGCAAATTCTTTTTTGATACATAGGCCACTACTTGTTTCTCTTTGTTTCTTCAATGACTCTTAGACAAGGTAGGACTTCAAAGGAAAGATATGAGATCACCCTTTTAGTATCTAAATATTTATCACCTAGCCCTTCTGAGCTGTTCAAAATTGTTTACCTTTCTGAATTTTCTTTTATATCCTATGAATAAATTGTATACTGTGATTAAATATATGTATATATATAATGTGTGTGTATTTGTGTGTGTATGTATGTTTGTATATATCTCTTAAATACACACATGTTCTAAATCTTATTACATGAAATGTTGAGTCTCATCCTTTAGTTCCTCTCTTCTTTCTTATCACCCAAGTCAATAACTGATTTCTCTTTTTCACTTCAATTATCCATAAGCAAAGTGACAGTAGTCTTGTCTCCCCTTAGTAATTTGTTAAGCACTGGGCTACCATGGGTCAATATTCTTAGTCTTTTAAAGTAATGTGGGTCATTTATCCTTATGTTTCTTTTATTCTCTTGTTTTCATGTCAAAAACTTTGCTCAACACTGATTTGATCAAAAGGAATGCTAAAAATAATATTAATGTTGTTCAAACTTTATTTTTTCTAAGAGATTATGCCCATTTTCACAAAGTATACTGTCCTTGAATGAAAGCTATGTTCGTCCATTCTTAGCATATTATATTCTGGTTTTTCATTCTCCCCTCTCCATCTCTGCCACATCTCATTGCTGATGACGAATCTAGGGAAATTGGAGCTGATGTTGATGAATTATTTCCTCATCATCACATATACTTTTCTCCTTTTTCAACTGGAAACACGAGTTGAGTAATTACATTTCTAGATGAATTAATACTGTAGGTTTTCTCTGCTGGCATCTCATGGATTTTATAAATCTGTGCTTTGCCTTTTATTTTTATTTTTTTTATTAGTTCATTTTTACTCATGATACTTTTCTGGAGGCTGATGATATGCACAGTAACTAGCCAAATCTTATCTTCAAGGTTAGCTGATTCTGTAGAAACCTCACAGGGCTCTGTTGATTTTGCTGGCTTTTGACCATGTGTTGTTTCTTTGAGTTTTCTAGTTTACCTCTGCCATTCTCTTTTTCCAATGGTTTTATCAAAATTATCCATAAATATTTCTAATTCAATAATTCCTTTTTTCAAATTTCTCTTTAAGGCTTCTATTATTTTTTGTTTGTTTGTTTTATACCTTCATCGAATCCTTTATTAAGCATTTCATCTAATCTGGTGGGTTTTTGTATTTCAATTGCATTTTCAGGGACTCTAGCTATTGCAGAATTACTCATTTCTTCTTGAGATTTTTCCTTACACTGTCTCAATGTATTAAGAGTTCTGTTTTGCTTACTAATTCCTTCAACCTTGTGCCAGTAAGGCCAAAAGGGCTTAGTTTAACGGGTGCCCTTGAGGAGTTTGGCTTTTGTTTAGGGCGAAAGTACTTTCACCTGTTAAATGCTAAGCCCCAGGCCCAAAGCCCTATCAGGTGTGAAACCTGTGTGGGTGTAGATT
>CM053624.1:245208530-245244080 GCA_028646595.1 Phalanger gymnotis
TTTTGGGTCTCCTTTAGCAAGTCGTTGACTTGTTTTTCATGGTTTTCTCTCATCCTTCTCATTTCTCTTCCCAATTTTTCTTCTCCTTGTCTAACTTGCTTTTCCAAATCCTTTTTGAGCTCTTCCATGGCCTGAGACCAGTTCATGTTTTTCTTGGAGGCTTTTGACATAGGCTTTTTGACTTTGTTGACTTCTTCTGGCCATATGTTTTGGTCTTCTTTGTCACCAAAGAAAGATTCCAAAATCTGAGACTGAATTTGGGTGCGTTTTCGCTGCCTGGCCATGTTCCCAGGCAACTTACTTGACCCTTGAGTTTTTCAGTGGGGTATGACTGCTTGTAAAGAGTCCTATGTTCCATAGGGAGATGCACTATTGATTTCAGAGCTCTTACAGCCAGCTCTGCCACACCAGCACTCCTCCTTCCCCAAGAACCCCCAACCCATACTGGACTTAGATCTTCAGCTGGCTCTGCACTTCTGCTCTGATTTGCCACTTAATTCCTCCCACCAGGTGGGCCTGGGGCAGGAAGCAACTGTAGCTGTAGTTCTGTAGCTGCCCCACCTCCACTGCCCCCGGGGTGGTGGCTGAACCTTGAACTCTATCCCCTTGTCCCCAGCAGCTTTTCCCACTAACCCTCTCTGCTGTCTTTGGTGTTAGTGGGTTGAGAAATCTGGTAACTGCTGCAGCTCACTGATTCAGGGTGCTAGGGCACACTCCACCCAGCTCCTGGTCTGGTGGTTCCACGCTGTCCATGCTGGGCTCTGCTCCACTCCACTCCCAGCTCCGTGAGGGATAGACCTTACCCAGAGACCATCCAGGCTGTCCTGAGCTGGAGCTCTGCTTCTCTCTGCTATTTTGTGGGTTCTGCAGTCCTTCTCTATTGTCTTTGGTGTTTGTGGGTTGAGAAGTCTGGCAACTGCTGCAGCTCATTGATTCAGGTCTGGTTGGTCCGTGCTGCCCACACTGGGCTCTGTTCTGCTCCCAGTCCATGTGCGAAAGACCTCACCCAGCAACCATCCAGGCTGTCCTGAGCTGGGGCTCTGCTTCTCTCTGCTATTTTGTGGGTTCTGCCTGTCACTGCACTTCTACCATGGTTAACCTTTTGGGTGTAAAAATTTCAAATCGTCTTACCAATGCTTACTCCAAGAAGAAGAGGTTCCATAAAACTAGACACCAAGAAGGAGAGGCTTTTGACACAGAAAAAGAGAAACATTAGCAGAAATATGAGAAATATAAGCATGAGGCTACTCAGAAAACAGTTGACTTTCAGATCCTGCCCCAAATCAAGAAAATTCTTCAGCTCTATGACTACCTGTCTTCTGTATTTTCTCTCTCTCCAATGGAGTTTGTCCTCACAAACTTGTTTTAAATGCCTTGAAGAGAACTTATTAAAATATTTGGAGTAGAAAAAAAGCACTCCATTTATTTTTGTGCTTTCTAGTGTTTTTAATAGGAATGGATGCTGTATTTTGTTAAAAGCTTTTTCAGCATCTGTTGAGATAATTCTATAATTTCCATGGGTTTTGTTGTTGATGTGGTCAATTATGTTGACATTTCTTCTAATATTGAACTCACCCTGTATTTCTGGCATGAATCTTACCTGGTCATAGTATATTATCTTTTTGATTTATTGCTATAATCTCCTTGATAATATTTTATTTAAAAATTTTGCATCAATATCCATTAGGAAAATTGGCCTATAGTTTTCTTTCTGTGTGTGTGTGTGTGTGTGTGTGTGTGTGTGTGTGCTCTTCCTGGTTTAGATATCAGCACTATACTTGTGTTGTAATAGGAATTTGGAAATGATTTGTCTATTTTTCCAAATACTTTATATAGCACTGGAATTAATTGTTCTTTAAATGTTTGGCAGAATTCACTTATGAATTGATCTAGTTCTGGGGAATTTTTTCTTAAGGAGACCATTGATGGCTTGTTCAATTTCTTCTTCTAAGATAAGGGTATTTAAGTGTTCTATTTCCTTTTCTCTTAATCTGGGAAATTTATATTTTTGTAAATACTTATACATTTCATGTCGATTTATTGGAATATAATTGGGCAAAATAACTTCTAACAATTGCTTTAATTTGATCTTCATTTGTACTGAATTCACCCTTTTCATTTTCAAAACTGGTAATTTGGTTTTCTTCTTTATTTTTTTAATCAAATTAAGCTATAGTTTGTCTCTTTTATTGTTTTTTTTTTCATAAACCAGCTCCTACTTTTACTTATTAGTTCAATGGTTTTCTTAATTTCAATTTTATAACTCTCCTTTGATTTTCAGGATTTCGAATATGGCATTTAACCAGAGATTTTTCATTTGTTCTGTTTGTAATCTTTTAGTTGCATTCTCAGTTCATTGATATGGTATTTATTTTGTTGATGTAAATGTTTAGAGCTATAAAATTTCTCCTAAGTCCTTCTTTGGCTGCCTCCCATAAATTTTGGTATGACATCTTATTTTTGTCTTTCTCTTTAATGAAATTATTGATTGTTTCTCTGATTTATTCTTTGACCTACACATTCTTTAGGATCAGAATATTTAGTTGATAAAAAAGAATATTTAGTTGACAATTTCTAATCTATGTTCCCACAGTCCTTTATTGAATGTAATTTTTATTGCTGATCAAAAAAGGATGCATTTACTACTTCTGCTTTTCTGCATCTGGTTGGGAGGTTTTTTATATCTTATTACTTAGTAATTTTTTATGTAGGCACCATATACAATTGAGAAAAAGGTATATTCCTTTCTATTACCATTCTATTTTCTCCAGAGGTCTATCATATTTAAGTTTTCTACAATTCTATTCATTTCCTTAACTTTTTTCTTATTTAGTTTTTGGTTAAATTTATCTAGCTCTGAAAGGGACAAGTTGAGTTCTCCCATTAGAATGGTTTTACTGCCTATTTCCTCCTTCAGCTCATTTAACCTTTGCTTTAAAAATCTGGATGCTATGCCATTTGGTGCATATATGTTTAGTACTGATATTACTTTATTATCTAAGACATATTTAGCAAAATGTAGTTTCCCTTCTTAACTCTTTTAATGAAATCTATTTGTACTTTTGCTGTGTCTGAAATCATAATTGCTGCCCTTGCCTTTTTTTTTTTCCTGCAGGTGAAGCATAATAAATTCTACTACTCTGGCCCTTTACCTTTACTCTGTGTATGTCTCTCTGTTTCAAGTGGATTACTTGTAAACGACATATTAAAGGATTCTGGTTTTAAATCCACTGTGAAATCCACTTCCATTTTATGAGTGAGTTCATCCCACTTACATTCACAGTTATGAATACTAATTGTTTATTTCCCTTCATGCTGCTTTTTCTCAGTATTTATCCTTCTCTCTCTCTCTTTCCATTCTGTCCCTCCTCAAAATTGTTTTTCTGCTGACCATCACCTCCCTCTCTATCAGTTCACCTTGTCTTATCCCCCTCTCCTCCTACTTCCCTATAGAGTGAGATAAAGCTCTATACCCAACTGAGTAAGTACATTATTCCCTCTTTGAGCCAATTCTGCCCCTCCACAATAAAAGTTCTTTTGTGCATATTTATGTGAGACAATTTATCCCATTCTGTCTCTCCTTTCTCCTTTCTCACAGTACATCCCTTTTTCTCACCCCTTAATTTTATTTTTTCAGCATATTGACTCATCGCGATCAACTTACACACATGCTTTCTGTCTATATACACTCTTTCTGCCCTAATAAAGAAAAAGTTTCTTAAGAGTTACAAGTATTATCTTCTCATGTAGAGTGTAAACAATTTAACCTTATTAAATCTCTTATTATTTCTCTTTCTTGTTTACCTTTTTATGCTTCTCTTGAGTCTTGTGTTAGAATGTCAGATTTTCCATTCAGCTCTGGTCTTTTCATGAGAAATGCTTGAAAGTCCTCGATTTCACTCAATGTCCATTCTGCACCCTTCCACCTACTCCCCAGGGTTGTTCTCACTTTTGCTGAGTAGGTGATCCTTGGTTGTACTCCTAGTTCCTTTGCCTTCTGGAATATAATATTCCAAGCCTTTTTATTCTTTAAGGTAGAAGCTGCTAAATCTTGTGTTATCCTAACTGTAGTTCCATGATATTTGAATCGTTTCTTTCTTGCAATATTTACTCCTTTACCTGGGAGCACTAGAATTTAGCTAAAATATCCCTGAAAGTTTTCATTTTGGGATCTGTTCCAGGATTCTTTCACCTTCTGTTTTACCCTCTGGTTCTAGGTTATTGGGGCAGTTTTTTCTTGAAGATTTCTACAAATATGATGTCTAGACTCTTTTTTTGATCATGGCTTTCAAGTAGCCCAATAATACTTAAATCACCTCCTCTATTTTCCAGGTCAGTTTTTTCATGAGACATATTTTATTTTCTTCCATTTTTTTTTCATTCTGTTGATTATTTTTTATGTTGATTATGTTTCTTGATGTTTGTGGAGTCTTTAGTTTCTACTTGTCCAATTCTGATATTTAAGGAATTGTTTTCTTCAGTGAGTTTTTGTGACTCCTTTCCCATTGAGCCAATTCTACTTTTGAAATAAGTTCTTTTCTTCAGTGAATTTTTGTACCTCTTTTCCATTTGGTCAATTCTGCTTTTGCAGGAATTCTCTTTGGTGGATTTTGTGTCTCTTTTGCCATTTAGCCTGGTTGTTTTAGATGTTATTTTCTTCAGTATTTTTTTTTGCCTCCTTTACTTGATTGTTAACTCGTTCTTTTTTATTTCTTTTCCTTGTTTTTCCTCTGCCTCCCTTATTTAATTTTTACAATCCCTTTTCAGATCTCCCTGGGCCTGGGACTAATTCATATTTTTTTAGATTTTGCTTGTAGCTGCTTCGATCTTGTTGTCTTCTGAGTTTGTATTTTGATCTTCCCAATCACCAAAATAAATTTCTATGATCAGGTTCTTTTTTGTTTCCTCATTTTTCCAGCCTTTTTCTTGACTTTTGACTCTATTATAAAGTTGGACTCTGCTCCATAGATTGAGGAGGTATTGCTCCAAGCTTCAGATTTTTTGATGCTGCTATATTCACAAATTTCAGTTCTTCTAAGGTGGTATGATCTAAGGAGAAGTATAGTTAGTCTTCTCCTGGCCTGTGCTCTGGTCCATGACCAAGGTCCCTTCTCCTGCTAGTCCTCTTCCTTGCCCTGAAACTGCAACCTAGAACCATATATAGGCAGTGTAACAGAGTCTTGCACTCAGTGACAGCAAAGGATCTAACTATGATTTCTTTCTGACCAGCTGTCCAAGTCCCTTACTCTCTGTGGGCTGAGAGCTCTGAAAGCCACTGCTGCCCCCAAGATCTGCTACTGACTTGCCAGGGGCAGTCAGCACTAGGCTGTGCTCTTCCTTTGCCCCAGTGAGACAGGCCTTTCCTACCAACCTCATAAGTTGTCTTGGGCTTGAAAATTATTTTACCCCATCCTTTTCTTGGTTCTTGCCACTCAAGAATTCCTTCTGAGTTGTTATTTTAATTCTGTTTGAAGGGGAATTTGGGAAGGCTCAGGTGATTCCCTGTCTGTACTCCCCCATTTTGGCTCTCCCTTCACTCATTATTATTATTATTAGAAGACATTGCAGACCTTGCTTCATGTGTTTAAGTCTTCCTTCAATCAGACTATAAAGTGCTTGTGGGCAGAAACTGAGGCATCCATTTCTCTTGCTACAATCTAAGTGCCCTAGTAGCCTTAATAAACACCTGCTGATGAATTTTTCTAGACTAATTAGCATCACCCATAGTACATGTCTGGTAAGGATATTGGTAAGCAACAATAATCTACAAAGGTAGAGGTTTTGCCTACTGATTGCCAAGATTACTTGTGGCTTGGTGTAGTTTATTTCTCTCCAGCTTCTTGCTAGAGTTGAGTCTTTCAAATTCTGTGTGGGGTTGCTCACTGAAAGGGTACCTTTTTAATCAGCTTTCCTTGGTAGTGACTGGCTGCTTGATCTCAGGACCAGTCCTAGAGAGCTACTTGGTATCTTCCTCAAGCATTTTGAGGTCAGGAAAATGTAATTTGGGGGTTTTATGAAAAGTCTGCAAGCTGGTGGCTATTGTTAAATGACCTTTATGACTTTATTCAATATACCACATCATATCCAAGTACAAGCAAGCAACACTCTGCTTCCATAATTTACTATATGCCACATTTAATTGACAAGGCATAATGGATCGTTGCTCTTGGATTGAATTTTCTGCAGCTTTTATTAATTGAAAGTATAATATACATGTGGGATGATGTCATATATTAAGGGCTATTGCCAGTCAGTCACATAGGCTGCTATATCATTTAGAGGATTCATTTCTAGCATTTTTAATCTTTCATTTTCTTAATGATAATCTTAGGATCATTTTAAGTAAATTCCATTTGCAAAAGCATCAGCCAGATGAAGCATCTATAGTTGTTTTTCTCTTACCTTATAAGATTACCAACTATATGAAGATGAAATCCAACCTCAAAAGCTTACTAGCTCTGTGACCATGGACAAGTCACTCAACTTGTTTGCCTCAGTGTCCTTATATGTAAAATGGCCATAATAATAGCACCTATCTTCTGAGATAGTTGTGAAGATCAAATGAGGTAACATTTATAAAGTGTTTAATACAGTGCTAAGTATATAGTAGGTGCTTAATAAATGCTTTTAAAAAAATAAGTAGGAAGGGCTGAAGAGATGCTTAGGTTTATATGACATAAGTGTCATTTTAAGGGATCTTCCTGCCTAGAATTGGGAAGTCTCCACACCAACAATCTTCCAATGAGTGAGCCCCCAGCAAAATGCTAACCTCAGAATATATATATACACTTCTTCAGGGTCATAGTGTTTCACACTTCTCAACACTTTTTGAGGGTTTCACACCTCTCATGACCTAACTAGCAAAAGGGTGTGGGCCTTCCTACAAACAAAGGCAAGACTCAATCAAAGGCACTTGATTGCTTCAGTGCTGAGAAGCACTCCAAAACAAAAGACAACAAAAAGTCACACTTTGCTTGTCCTTACAGGTATAATCTCAAAAATGGCAAAGTGAAATTTGTTTCAAATCTAAGACAAAACATTTAATATCACAGTAATACAAGTCCATGCTCCAAAGACTGGTGCCAAAGAGACCAAAGTTGCTTGACATCTTCTAGAAATAACACT
This sequence comes from Phalanger gymnotis, assembly GCA_028646595.1. NCBI lineage: Eukaryota > Metazoa > Chordata > Mammalia > Diprotodontia > Phalangeridae > Phalanger > Phalanger gymnotis. The sequence continues at coordinate 245,215,656 of CM053624.1, forward strand.
AAAAATATGTCATATTCTGCATCGGGGATTAGAATGTTAAAGTAGAAAATCAAAAAGTAATTGGAACTGCAGGCAAGTTTTGTCTTAGATATAAAATGAAGCAGAGCAGAGACTAACAGAGTTTTGTCAAGATAACTCACTGGTCATAGAAAACACTATTTCAACCACCCAAAAGGTGACTCTAGACTTGTACATCACCAGATGGTCAATATTGACTTCAGATTGATTATATACTTTGCAATCAAATGTGAAGCTCTAGACAGTCAGTTAAAACAAGAGCTGGAGCTGACTGTGGTTCAGATCATTAGCTTCTTATTGCAAGAATCAGACTTAAAATTGAAGAAAGTAGGGAAATCCACCTAAATAACATCCTTTATGAATATGAAGTAGAAGTGAAGAATATGTTTAAGGGATTAGATCTGGTAGATAGAGTGCCTGAAGAACCATGCATGGAAGTTTGCAGTATTGCCCCGGAGGCAGAGGCAACAATAGCAACAGCAAAAACATACCAAAGAAAAAGAAGAGCAAGAAAGCAAAATGGCTGTCTGAAGAGGCTTTACAGATAGCTGAGTAAAGAAGGAAAGTCAAAGGTAAAGAAGAGGAACTTGGTGGGGAGCTCACGCCAGTCACTGCTTCCCAGCCGCCATCTTGGCTCCGCCCCCCCAAATGTAAAGAAGAAAGGCAAAGCTACACTCAATGAATGCAGAATTTCAGGGAACAGCAAGGACAGATAAGGTTTTCTTAAATGAGCAATGTGAAGAAATAGAAGAAAACAATGAAATGATAAAGACAAGAAATTTCTTTAGGAAAATTAAGAGATATCAAGGGAATTTTTCACGCAAAAATGGGCACAAAAAAAAGACAAGAATGGCAAGGACTTAACAGAAATAGAAGAGCTTAGGAAAAGGTGGCAAATGTTTACAGAATGATACAAGAAAGATCTTAACATCACTGATAACCAAGATGGTGTGGTTACTAATGTAGAGCCAGATATCCCAGAGAATGAAGTTAAGTGGGCCTTAGGAAACATCCCTAACAATAAGGCTATTTAAGGTGAAAGAATTCCAGCTAAGTAATTCAAAAATCCTAAAAGATGATGCTCTTAAAGTGTTGCATTCCATATCCCAGCAAATTTGTAAAACTCAACAGTGCCCACTGGATTGGAAAAGATCAGTTTAAATCTCAATCTTAAAGAAGGGCAATGCCAAAGAATATTCAAATTACAATTGCGCTCATTTCAAATGCCAGCAAGGTTATACTTGAGATTTTGCAAACTAAGCTTTAGCTATATGTGCATGAAACTTATCAGAGATGCAGGATGGGTTTTGGAGAGGCAGAGGAATTAAAGACCAAATTGCCAATATTCACTGGATTATGGAGAAAGCAAGGAAGTTCCAGGGGAAAAAAAAAAAGTCTACTTCTGCTTCACTGACTACTCTAAAGCCTTTGACTGTATGGATCACAACAAAAATGGGGCAAATTCTCAAAGAGATAGGAGTACCAGATCATTTTACTTGTCTCTTGAGCAACCTGTATGAAGGTCAAGAAGCAACAATTAGAACTGATCATGGAACAACTGATTGGTCTAAGATTAGAAAAGGAGTATGATAAGGCTGTATATTATCACCTTATTTATGCCACGCTGGACAAATCCAAAGCAGGTTGTCAGGAGAAATGCCAACAATCTCAGATATTCAGACAATACCATTCTGATGGCAGAAAGAAGAAAAATTAAGAAACTTCTTGAAAGTGAAAGAGGAGAGGGTAAAAGCTATAAAACAAAAAAGGTAAGTTCATGGCAATTGGCCCCCTCACTTCCTGGCAAATGAGGGAGAAAAAAATGGAAGCAGTGTCAACTTTTATAGTTTTAAGCTCAAAGATTACTGCAGCCATGAAATTGAAAGGCACTTGCTCCCTGGAAGGAAAGCTAAGGCAAATCTGGACAGCATACTAAAAGGCAGAGATGTCATCTTGCCAACAAATGTCCATACGGTCAAAGCTATGACTTTTCCCATAGTAATGTATAGCTGTGAGAGTTGGACAAGTCACCTGATCATGTTCACTTCAGTTTTCTCATTTGTAAAATGAATTGGAGAAGGAAATACCAAACCACTCTAGTATCTTTGCCAAGAAAACCCCAAATGGGCTCATGTAGAATTGGACACAACTGAAAAACAATTGAAAGAACAACCATACTTAATCAATGGAGCAGTAAAATGAAATCTGGCCAGATTTGAACTCAGGAAGATGAGTCTTCCTTACTGCAGGCTTGACACTATACATTCGGCCACCTAGTATGGCATATAATAGATTATGGATGCAGATTATGAACATTTTTTAAGTGCCTACTATGTGCCAGACACTATGCCAAACTCTGGGCATATAAAGGAGCCAAAGGGCAGTTCAAGAAGCTTATGATCTAATGTTTTCCTTCTGAAATTAAAATCCATTTACACATATGAATTTACATTTTTTTTTTGCATTTTATCTCCCCCATTAGAATGTAAACTCTCTGAGGGCAAAGACTATGTTTTCACTTTTCTTTGTATTCTCAGCATTTGGCACAGTGCCTGACATATAGTAAATGCCTTTTTTGAATAGTTTTTCCCCCTTTTAATTCAAGCCCAAATCTGCCCTTTTGCAACCTACCCATTCCTCTTAGTTTGCTTTCCAAGATTAAGAAGAAATTGTTCTTTGTCCTTTTTCCATGAGATTTTTGTGTATGAAGTTACGGGTAAGGAATTTCCCCTATCAGTGCAGTTTCCAAGTCATCTTCCAATTATAACCTTAGAGCACTGCTTGGGGCACTGAAAGGTTGAGTGGCTTGCACAGCCAGGAAGTCTCATCTTCCTGACATGGAGGCTAGACTTCTGTCTACTGTGCCCTGCTATGTTCCTTGGGACATCCCTTCAAATATGTGAGAGATGCCATCATGTCTCTCTCTACTACCAAGTCTTTTCTTCTGTTGCCTAAATACCATAATCCTTATCAACTAATTCTTACACAACGTGCTCTTCAGGAGGTAGCAATGAAGATGGATTTTGAAGTATATTTAGGATTTCAACGAGTGAAGAGTCTTCACTATTTCCTCCTCCTAGAATTTAATCTTGCCCCTAGTGACTCAACACTTCTAACAGAGAATAAAATATAAAGGAAAACAAAAGTCAGTATAGTAAAACTAGCCAACACATTACCACATCTTATAGCATATGCAATATTCTACACACGTAGTCCCCCACTTCTGGAAAGAAGTGAGGGAAATTCATTTTCTCACCTCTTCCCTGGGGCCAACCTTGGTCATTATAGTGATACTGAATTCTGGTTATTGTTGTCGTTATAATGTTGTTGTGTGTGCGTATATATATATATATATATATATATATATATATATATATATATACATATATATATATACACACACATAGAGAGAGAAACAGACAGACAGACAGAGACATATAAAACATTCCTTCAAAAGTCTTTGACATAGCCCACAAGTTCATACAGGCAGTCCAAGTGGCTTCTCTTCACTCACCAGGAAATGGATGACAATTCCAACTCAGACAAAGACAGCTTGGATAAGTGACAGAGCACCAGTGGAAACTTTTTGGCTGAAGAAACCATGGTTGCCAAAATGGGGGGATTTGTATATTTCCTTAACAAGATGGAGAGTGAGAAGATAAGAGAGGCAAAGATTCACTTCAATCTAATGCTGTGGATACTTAGAGTCATCAAGAGGTGCAAAATGAAGGTATCTCAGATCAGAGGGATGACTCAGGATTTGAAAGATCTAACAAGACTGTTTTATTTCAAGAAGTGTGCCATACGTAAGGAAACTGAGAACTGCCAGACCAAAGTCAAAGTTAAGATAGTATTAGTCAGGGGAAGTAAGAACTTGGCTCAAGATGCAGGAGAATTGGCCAAGGTTACAAAGGAAGCAGCTTTTAGGAGTTCATGGGCAGCAGCCCAGAGTTCAAAGGGTACCAAGTTAAAGGAAGTCAATGAGTTTGGAGTATGTTTCTTTGAATCTGGCTGGAAGCTGGTAGACATTATTGGAAAAGTGTATGGAGTTGGCAGGGGTTTGAATATTGGTAGTAAAAAAAGTCATTGGAAATGATTGAGAAGAAAGAGAAATGGGGAAAATCTATTAATGAAACTCTTCCTTCAGGCTACCATGGCAGCCCAACTTGGCAAGATGTTCCGGAAAAGGTGCATTGAGGTTAAAAACATGGAGATTGAGAAAATGGTGATGATTCACTGAAGATACTAGAAAGAAACTGTCTGCTCTAAGGCCCTGAAAGAATGAGGCCATGAGATTCCTGGCCATGGAATCAAGGCAGATCTCAGAAATTATCCTTTCAGAGTTCTCTCCCATAGAAAAAGTAGAAAAGTGACTTCTTCGCAACCTACCCTAGCCACGAACATATTTTGCCTGTACCTCCCAGGACCAGCACTGTAGAGATACAGTTTGATTCCCTTAAAAGTTCCCTAGCTTCTTCCTTGGCTTTTCCAGTTAGCCAAAGACACTTGAAATATTTAATTAGATGTAGACAAGTTCAGAGAGATATCTCAACAATACTATCTGTTACCCTCCAATTACTGCCTTGGGCTTGTTTGCTGGGAAACTGAGCAGCAGGACTTGGCCCAAGAATCCTCAAATGAGACAAACTTTTGGGTTCTTCTTTTCAGTTTTAAAGTAAGGTAGAAGAAAGTTCAGAAGACTTTAGGGTCTAGAAGAAAGTGAGTTGGAGCTGAGAAAGCACATACTCACATAATTCACATAACATACCTCACAATACCTGGTTTCTAGAAGTACTTTTCTACCATTTTTGTGAGATGCTTAAAAAGTTATAAAAAATTACTGCCTCCCTATTCAAATGCTGATGACTGATCTGGGGATACCATTTTAGATGCCAATGGGAAGATGGGAAGTATGACATCCTCCTTTAGAGCTGGAAAGACCCACTTCTGGTTAAAAAAAAAAAAAGTAGTAGAAGAGGGAGAACTGGCCAAGACCAAATTCAGGGAAATGTACTATAAAGTACTTATTCCAGTATCTGGAAAAAAGCCTTTTACATCAGCTAACCTGATGCTTTTATATAGGGCATAAGGAAATCCCACAGGCAATTGGAAGAGACTTTTTGTCTGGTATAATTTCACTTGTAGCTTTCAAAGGCTCACTCGGTCTAAGGCATTTTGGTTGATTGATTGATTGACACATGTTCTTACCTAGTTATCAGGCTAAAATGGGGCAGGGAAGACTATAGCCCCACTTTTGCTTTTAGGACATGGGAGACCTGAACATATTTATTAGGCAGAGTGAAATGAGACAGTAGGAAATGAGAGAATAAGTGAGAGAATGAAAAGAGAGTGAATAATTGGTAGAAAAATGTTTTAGAAGACAAGAAGGGACAAGATTAAGCTCCTAAGTAAAGCAGTTAGCCTTGGAAAAGAAAATGGACATTTCTTCCTCTTAGACAAGAAGAAGAGAAAATTGGAGAAGGAATCAAGATATTTTAAAGTCCAGAAAAAGGAAATTGAGAGAGCTTCATTTGATGACCTTTATTTTCCGAAAAAAGTACAAGATGAAGCTATCTCTATCAAGGGGTAAGACTTGGGGGCTTGAGAAACAGTCTTGTCAAAATTCTTCTTTTCATGGCCCATTTCAAATTTAACTACTCCCTCATTCCCCCAATTAGAATTAATCTCTGTCCCTTAATGTTACACAGAGTGGATTTCTCATATACATTCCTATTGTAGATTGCAGTGTGTTTATTATATCTTCTCTTTCCCTCCTAGATTATGCGATCTCAGAAAGTGGCATGTTATCTATTTTGTTGTCATTATATTGTCAGTGCTTAAACATAATAGTTGTTCAATAAGTGTTTAAATGAGGAGAGTAGCAGTGCTTTGGAAGGGCTGCTTTTTGGGGAATGTATCAAGAAGTCAACAAAGATGAATAAAGGGATTAGAAAATAGTAATGAAGACCTAGAAGAGTTCAGGTAGTGTGACTTTGGAGTGGATTCCATGCCAGGACCACTTTGCACTCACCTGTTACTTGAAATATCTGGAATACTTTCTTTCCTCACTTCTACCTTGGAGAATCCCTGGCTTCTTTCAACACTCAAATCAAATACCTTCTTCTGCTGGAGGCTTTTCTTGGTTGCCTGGTGAATATCTGACCACTGAACCCAGCTGGTTCTGGAGGAGAAGATGAAACTGGTGACCTTGTCATTCAGCTCAAAGTCAACTGCAAGTCATGTCATCATTTCCCTGATGTCATGGTCCTCTTCAGAGAACAAAGGACAAACACAACAACCTTTCTTGGTTGCTTAGATGCTATAGCATTCCCACCCCATGTTACCTTCCAATTACTCTAAATATATCTTTCATGTACTTAAAGTCTCCCCTACTACATTACATTAGAAAATAAGCCCCTTGAGGGCAGGGACTGTTTTTATTTTGATTTTTTGATCCTTAAAGCTTAGCACAATATCTACCAGTAAATGCTTAATAAATGCTTATAGATTGATTCAAGTAGCATATTTCTTTCTTCAGTAATATTCAGAAACCTGGAGTTAGGAATGGAGGAAGAAGATAGTATAGTAGAATAAAGCTGAAGTTTAGCAGGACACTGGTTTAAAAGGGATATGGAGATTGTACAGTGAGGGAAGAAAAAAAATCACAGAAATAATTTGCCTGTGGAATCTAAGCTGTTTGGGGGGATAAAGAAGGAAGAATAAGGGTAATGGAGAGGAGACACTACGAAAGGATTGGCATTAAAAAAGCACTGTAATACAGCAGGAAAAAGCAATATATTTGGAGGCAGAAGACTGGTTAAAATTCTGCCTCCAATGAATACAACCTAGAGGACTCTGGCTGGGTTTCAGTTTCCTCACCTATATGAGTGAAAGACAAGATTAGATGGCTTTTAAGATCCCTCTCAACTCTAGATCTATGATACTGTTTAATCTGAATTACATGTTGAGGATCAAGAGATTTGGTAGAAATGGAGGATCAGGACATGGGAAGGGAAGGTTATTGTGGTCAAAGAAGGAAATGTAAAATGTAGAACCAGTTGCTGAGCACACCTCGGAGATAGAGTAAGTCAGTGTAACAGTGAGACGTAAAAATGGAACACACAGGAAACTGAATGAAGACTTGTGAAGATATGGAGGTCATGGAGGGCTCTGGAGGAGCAGAGAACCTTAAAGTTTAGTCTGGCTCTGCAAAGCTGTCCAGTGGTTTGAGAGAAGCAGCCTATTTTCTCTGTCTACTCTGAGTATGCAGAACTCCTTGGCATGTCAGTTCTGCAAGAATGAGAAGATGACTTCTGGTGTGTCCATAGCACAATGTGGGCACTTAAAAAATGTCAAACGCATAATCAGTCACTCAGAACAAGATTGGCAGGGAACTTGAAACTTGGAGCCTGGGTTGGCAACATCAGAGGGAGAAGGGGCCCACAAAACATGTTTGTGCCAAAGAAAACAGATGCAAAACACCTGGAGAACCCCTTGCCCCTCCTTCCACCCACACCACACACAGAGTGATTTGGGGCATTACCCTGTGTGTTCACTTTAGAATAACACTTCCTTTTGAATTAGTCTGTATGGAAATGCAAACAGGTGTTAGAAAGCTAATGTTACATTTTGACAAAATCTATTTAAATAAACACGCCTGGGCTTGTCATAGTTCGGTGAACTTGGAATGTGGTACCAGAAAGTGAAAACGAAGGACTGCTGCTTACCAGTAGCATTTTCTGAAAGCAATCCAGACAGGGAAGTCCAAGTATTAGCAACTTTTCTTTCTTCCAAGAGGAAGTTTTGGGGTTGGAAAATGAAGATGACAAAGCTGACACAATAGTGATGGGACATTTCAACTATTTATGAGAGACATTGTGGAGTTCACATAATTATATTCTCCCATATAAGAATATATTCTCACCTCCTCAGAGATGAGAATATAATTATGAATGATTGTAGAGGAAGTACAAAAAAGGCATCTCACAGAACCCCTGAATTTTAGATTTGCACAGGACCTCAAGGCCATCTAGCCTGGCCCATATCTGAGGAATTCTATTGCCTATCTAACAAGAATTTACATTTTATTTGAACACTGCCAATTGTGGGGGATAAGGTAGGATGTGGAACCCACACAGATCATTCATTCTACTCTACATTTTCTAAAGAAATCAATAAAGAACTCTGGTTTATTTACATGTTAAAAGGGCACATAGAGAAGACGAAAGGAGAGGTACATAATCAAAGATGTATATACAAATGTTGCGAATTTGTAAAGATAGGAAGGCTAGAGTCCAGTCAAGTAAAACAAATTCTCATGTAGCCCATATCCAATCCATTCTGTACTCTCAGTATATCACTTCTCTGACAGATGGTAGGTAGCATTCTTGGTCACTGGTCCTCTGGAAGCATGGGACCTTTGGAGCGATCAGAGTTCTGGAGTCTTTCTCAATTATTTGTTTTTATAATGTGGATGTTACAGTATCCATTGTTCTGATCCTGCTCATTTCATCTTGCATCTGTTCACACAAGTCTTGCCAAGTTTCTTTGAAACCTTCCTCTTCATCCTTTCTCACAGCACAATATTGTATTCCATTACATTCACATAGCATATTTTGTTTGGCTATTCCAAATTTGATGGACAATTCCTTAATTTCTAGTTCTTTGCCACTAAAAAAAAGGTGTGCCATAAATATTTTTGTATCTGTAGAAACTTTCCCTCTTTCTTTGATTTCTTCATAGCATGGACTTAGTAGTGGCATCGATGAATAAAAGGGTAATTTTGGGGGGTTCCAAATTGAATTCATGAATGACTATCAGTTTGCAGCATGACCAAGAGAGCACCAATCAGCATCTTTCCCCAATGCCCCTCCAACATGTGTCATTTTCCTTTTTTTGTCAACATTACCAATCTGATGGATTTGAGCTAGAATATCAGGTTTACTTAACTTGTATTTCTTTAATTATTAAAGATTTAGAGCATTTTTCATATGGCTATGGATAGCTTTGGTATCTTACCTTGGGGACTTCCTGCCAATATCCTTCAATCATTTATTTGTCAGTTGGGGAATGGTACTTATTATTTAAAAAAATTGAATCAGTTTCGTATTTGTCTTGGAAATGGGACATACATCAGAGAAATTTGTTGCAAATATTTTTTGCCCAGTTGACTATTCTTCTAATCTTAGATGCATTTTTAGTGAAGAAAAACTTATTTTTATGTAATAAATTTATTCACTTTATTTTCTATATTCCTCTTTATCCCCACTTTGATCATAAATTCCTCTTCTATTCATAGACTTGAAAGGTAATGTCATTTCTGTTCTCTAATTTGTTTATGATGTGACTCTTTCTACCCAGGTCATTTGGAACTAGATAGTTAAAATAGAGAGAGTGAAAGACATCATCTATAGATTAGTATTCCTAATGAACATTGATGTAAAAGTTTTAAATAAAATATTAGCAAAAAAGTCAATGTATCACAAATAGTATATACTATGACCAAGTTGTATTTATACCAGTGTAGGATTGGTTCGATATTAGGATAATATAAGCATAATCAACAATATTAATGTCAGGAAACAGAAAAAGTGGTAAAGTTTTTTATCTAAACTTAATTTCTGCCAGACTTCATGGTTTTCTCATAAGTTTTTCACATTAGTGAGTCTTAACCCTAGGGACTTGAGGTTTATCAAGAACTAGGCTGCCCGGTTTGTTTGTTTTATTATATAATCTGTTTGACCGATCTCTTTTTTTCCTCACTTTAAGCCAGTTCCAAAAAGTTTTCGTGATTCCTTGTTTATGGTGTAAATTTGAGATCTAGTGCTGCTTGACCCAATTCCTTACCATTTTAAAAATTATTTCCTTTTTTAATCTTTCACTCCTCCAGGTGAATTTTGTTATTATTTTTCTAGTTTTGAAAAGTAATCTTTTGGCAGACTGATTGGTATAACACAAAATGAGTAAATTAATTTAGGTAATATTCCCATTTTTATTGGTCTCCTTTTATTTCTGAAAACAGCGTTTTATAGTTATGTTCAAGCAGGTAGACTCTCACATATTTTATATATTATATGTAATTATTTTAAATGGAATTTCTCTTTCTCATCTTGCTCAGTTTTACTATCCATATACAGAAATGCTGATAATTTACTTGACATCCTGCAATTTTGATGAAATTATACATTGTTTCAATGTTTCAGTTGATTCTCCAGGGTTTTCTAAGTGTGTCATTATATCACCAGCAAAAAAAAAAAATTGGTAATTTTGTTTTTTCCCAGTCAATTTTTAAAAAATCTTATTTCTATAGGTACATTATATAGTACATTATCAAATAATAGTGCTGACAACATGGATACATTTGCTTTACTGCTGCTCTGATTAAAAATGGCTATAGTTAGTCTCTATTACATAAAATGCTGGGAAAATGTGGCGTGTTTTTGTCGAAAGCTTTTTCTGTGTCTATTGATAGAATCATATGCTGTTTCTTATTCTTGACATTAATATAGTTGATCATGCTTATATCATCCTAATAATAAACCAGTTCTATATTCCAAGCATAAAAACAACTTAATCATAGTATATAATATTTGTGATACATTGGCTCTGATAACATTTTATTTAAAATTGTTGCATCAATGTTCATTAGAAATACTAGTCTATAGATGCATTTCTCTATTCTGACTCTCCTTGGGTTAAGTATCAAGATCTTATTTGTACCAGAGAAGGAATTTGATAGAATCCCTTGTATTGTGATTATTACCCCCCAAAGAAGCTCATCAACGTTTCATAGAATTCACTTATATATCCATATTAGTCTGGATTACTTTTCCCCCCTTTGGCAGTTTATTTATGGCTTTTTAAATTACTTTTTTCCCTGAGATTGGGTTGTTTAAATTCTTAATTTCTGTTCTGTTATTCTGGGTATTTTATTTTTGTCAATATTTATTCATGTCAGTTAAATTATCAGTTTCATTGGCATATGGTTGGGCAGAACAGTTTCTAATAATATAATTTATTCCTTAATTTGTTGTGAATTCTCCTTTTTCATTTGTATACTGGTAATTTGTGCTTTTTTCTTTTTAAAAAATCAAGTTGACTAATGGCTTATCTCTTTTACTGTTTTTTTTTAAAACAAGTTCTTAATTTTATTGATTCAAGTTTTAAGAGATAAAAGTTCCCCTAAGAATTTCTTTGATTGCATCTCCAAAATTTTGGCACATTGTCTCATTGTTGTCATTATTTTTAATGAAATTATCTATCATTTCTTCAATTTGTTCTTTTACTGACCAATTCTTTAGGATTAAGTTAGGCAATCTCAAGTTAATTTTAAATCATTTCTTCAATCTACTACTATTAAAAATAATTGTATTAAGTTATGGATCTTAAGAGATGTTTGATATTGTTTATTTTTTGCATTTGTTTCTGATGTTATTATTAGCTAATATAAGGTAAGTTTTTGTAAAGGTGCTGTGCACTGCACTACTGAGAAAATACCTCTAGCCCTGGGGTATGGGAAATGGTGCCTATTGCCCCAAATCTTCAATTCTCTCCCCTAGCCTGAAACCAAAGCCAAACCTCCAACCTCCTGTAAGTGCCCACAGCCAGGGGCTTTCTGCCCCACTGCTTATGCACTCACCAGGCATGTGCTGGTTCCTTCTTGTTCTCGCTGCTCTTTGGAGCACAGCTGGGTCTGGCGTTCCTCTTCAGCGGAGGTTCTCAAAATCTTCCTGGGCTCAAATGCATGACTCCCTTCACTATCCTAGGGTGAAAAGTTCCAGTGGCTGGGGTGGGCCTCTCAAACCCAACTAACCCTGGGGCTTTCTGTTAATTATTTAAGTGGCTTGCCACTTGTTAAAAGGGAACCTAGCCTGGAGGTCTTTACTCCTCACAAACACCAAACCTGGTCCTCATGGACTTCCAACCGTGGTTTTTGGTTGAAATCAGTCAGTCAGATTTAGCTTATAGAAAGAAACATTTACTAAAGTTGGCTTAAGAAGAATGTTGGTTTTAAAAAATCCCCTTAAAAGTCTATGACACACTCTCCCTTAAGTACATAACAGGATGACGGGAAAGTGGGTTCAAGCTTAGAGAATATATGTGACAAAAAAGGAACTCAACTTCTGGAAGTCCTTTTTTCTAGAGTCCTCAATATATTTTTCTTAGGTATTATATAATTTTTTCTGCAGGATTCTTTGTAGAACTTTGATTCTGTTTTCCTCATTTTGTTCACTCTATTATTGGTCCTAGGTGCACACACTGTCTCAAGCTGTTCTGAGGAAAATGCTAGGATGCTATAGGGGAAAAAAGGAATTCTAAAATCCTCCTGACCCTTTGAAACTCATAAAGGCTTCCTCCAAATAAAGGGATAGGGAGGGGAAGTAAAGGGGAGGGGAGGAAATAGAGGCTGAGTCATGAGGTTCTGCTCTTTCCCTCCTTTTCATGGGTTTATCTAGAAGGTTCTGTCCTCTTCCCTTCCTAGTTCCCAGACTCAAATTCAAGCTAGCTAAAGGGTTTTATAAATGCCCCAGAGGTCATGACTAAATCTTCAGCCAATCCAAGCAAACTTTCTGTCAAACCTAGAAGGGTGTCCAGGTCTTGTTCATACCTACTGAATAATCAAAATATGTTCTCATATGATGAATGCATCAGAGTCATGTCATCTAATTATTTTCCTTAAATGGGCTAAAAGTAATTGTCTAGGTTGACGGCCACCCTTCCTTATAGAAGTAAAGACAAATGTTCTATTTTTGAAGGATTTGTGAGGCCTTATCTTGGCTGAAGGCTGTTGGGAAGTAACTTGAAAATTGAAAGAGAATTGTTTTGTCTTAGGAACAAAGTCCTAGAAGATGGAAGTAATGGAAGATAGTCATGTGTGATGTACTCATACTTCAGGGTATCAAACCACAGCAGTGATATCAGAGGGTGTCACAGAATTCTCCCCAAATTTAATTCATTTAATTTAAAAATATGTAATTGGGGGCAGGTGGAAAATATGAGTAGCAAGGATGCTGCTAAATCAAGAGATCCTAACTTTGCTTTATGGACTCCTTTGGCAGTTTGGGAAAGTCCATGTACCCCTTCTCAAAATAATGGTTTTAATCAATCAATCAATTATTATTTATTAAGTGCCTGCTGTATGCTAGGCACTGTACTAAGGACTAGGGACACAAAAAAAAAGGCAACAGATAGTCCCTGTACTCAAGAAGCCCACAATGTAATGGATAATTTATAATTTTTTTTTAAAAGTTACAAGTATATGTAATATACATACATATATATGTATAAATAATTTTCCCCTTTCAAGTAACCCTATGAAATGTATCCACAGACCCTTTGGTCTGCCCATATTAATAACTCCTGCCCTAAATCAATGATAATATAGTGCTATTCCAAAGAGAGTATTGGTCACTTTATCACGTGTTTATTCCTGTGTCCTCCTAGATCTGAAACTAACCATTCCAAGTTTGACCACCCAAATGAAGTCCACAGCAAGCACCTAAAGGTAAACACCTTCACAGTCCAAGAACTTTTTCCTTCCTAAGAAGTGAATAGTAAATAAATAAATAAATAATCCGTACAAATTTAAATAATTGGAAAGCAGCTTGACTGAAAAAGACACTTTTCTTTTTCACCACAAATGTCACCATCTGGACTTTTCTTTTTTTAATTTCTTTGGGACCTGACGAGTCACTGGGCTGATAAAATCACACCCAGTCAAAAATGACAGACACGTCTCGACAGGCAAGGCTGGGCAGTGTTCCAGAGTAGCCAGCTAGGACCCAGAAACTGGTGGGAAGCATCACACCACCAATATGCAAAAGCCACTGAGGTGTGACCAGCTAAAACACACACACACACACACACACACACACGTTCCTACAAGTTATGTTACAACTAGGCTATTATTTCATGTTATGCCTATATAAGAGAGGAGCTGAGAAGATCAGTAGGTGGGTTGTATTAATATTAGCATGCTGACATTAACCAGAGTGCTTATATCACTGGTTGTCTTGATTTCTAAACTGATTAAAACAATAAACTAAAGTGACCAGAAGAATGAACATTTTTACTCCATTCTTTCTTCTAAATTAAACATCTTGATGCCATAGTGTAGCCGTGAATCCTGTCACTGAGCTCAGGGTTGCAAAATGTATATTTCAACTTCAAAAGGATAAGACAAAGCTCACCTTTTGCATTCACTCTTCCTACATCAGTGAAGCAATGAGCTATTTATAGAATTCCCAGAGAGCGGGATGCTTCATCTGTGGTCACTGGAGGAGTGTTTTTAAAAACAGAGGACATTTTGCCAGGATTTTGGAAATTCTTCACCAAACCAGCATATATTGAAAACATACTCTTTTCTTGCATACTTCCACATGTCCTGCTTTTTTTGAATGGTATGGGAGGGGATTTAGTGTTCCTCAGTGCCAAGTAAAAAATGTCACTTAGGCAAAATCTCTGCTAATTTGGACAAGTTAACCTAACTATAGCCAGATTCTCGTTTATTCCATAATGGACCAAAACTCCCTTGAACTTAAAAGACAGAAGAAATTTTTCCACTTAATGGTGCTACCTAGCTTATATCACGGTATGGATAAGATCAAGTGAGGTCTATCCCTATAGGAATCGAGGAGGTAAGAATAATACAATCTTGGGGGTCAGTAAGGATTTCTTTAGTCTGTGTTATTCTAACAATGGTCCTGGATTGATTCGATGGTAGCCTCATTCTGGTAAATATGTTCAAGGAAAGATGAGAACAAAGATATATGGAGGTAAGAACAGCAGCAGCTGAGTCCTTATATGTTTGCCATCTTTTTCAGTCAACAGATGTTTTAATATATCTGTTATGTGCCAGACACTTTGCTAGTCAGAAAAACAAACCAGCTCCTGGGCTCAAGGAGTTTGCATTCACTCCATCTATTCTATCCCCGTATGTAGCACTATAGGATCCTAGAAGAACTCTAAGATCACATACTGTGTGGCCACATCACATTTTCTGCCTTCCTGCCACCACATTAAAATTTAGATCTATAGCTTATCAATTGCTGTTTTGGGAATAAAGCCTTTCCTTTTGTCTCTTATGAGATTAAGTCATTATGATGGCCTAGTTTTTCCAGCATGCATTTCAACTCCTTTACCATAGGTGGTAAGGTTATATTCAGGGGTGTGCTGGCAAATGTTTAACAACTAGATCTCTGGGGAAAAGTACCCACAACACACTTTTACATTTAAACTGCATTATTCACATTTTCTCTACCACTTTCTTAAAGCTAAATAATCAACGAAACTATAAATTAAGCCCTGATTTGTAGCCACCTCCTGGGGAATAAATGCTCACGTTGAAAATTTAACAATGGGCTCTCGGGAGCTAGTTCTAACTGTTTCCAGCACACCCCTGGAAATGAGATTACAAAATACTCTGTAAACACAGGTTGGGACTTATATAAAGCTGGAGGCTGAGGTAAACCGCGGAGAAACAGGAGAACTATCAAGAATGGGGAGATGGAAGAAGGGCACTAAAATAATGCTGGAAATTTTTGTTTTTGTTTTGACTGGACAGTATGATTGTAATGCCTGATTTTTTTTTTTGATTAACCTGGCACATAATAAATTTTGTTCTTGCTCCTCATTTTTATACTATGTGTGTCTTTGCATTTTAGGTGTGTTTCTCACAAGCAACAGATGGTGAGGTTTTTATTTCTTCATACAATTTGTCACTCTCTTCATCTTATTGGATCATTTATTCTATTCAAAATTGAGAGCTAGGTTTACATTTTCCTCTATTCGTTTCTATTAGTTTCTTTCTGAATTAGGATAGTTTATTGGTTCCTCTTCCTCCTTAAAGACAATTCTTTGTCTCTTCAGTTTTATTTCATCTACTTTAAGGCAACTCTATTCCCACAGGTTCTCTTTTCTTATCCTCTAGACCTCATTCCCCCATGTCACCCCTTCCCTTAATTTTGGAGTTTTAAACTTATTAATACCTTTTTCCTTTATTCATTTTTTTCTTTAATTATCAAATACATCTCTTATTTTTCTCTCAACTTAGTGGGTAAGTAAAATTTCCCACTGTGGGTGGCTAGGTGATTCAGTGGATAGAGTGCTGGGCCTAGAGTCAAGAAGACTCATCTTCTTGAGTTCAAATCTGGCCTCAGACACTTACTAGCTGTGTGACCCTGGGCTAGTCACTTGATCCTGTTTGCCTCAGGTTCCTCACCTGTAAAATAAGCTGGAGAAGGTAATGGCAAACCACTTCAGTATCTTTGCAAAGAAAACCCCAAATAGAGTCACAAAGAATTGGACACAACTGAACAACCACAAAAGCTCCCTTCCTCTTCTCCTTCAGCTTTTTTTCCTTGATAACTTTTTTTTTCATTTTCTGCACCTGTTTCTAAAAACAATTTCTCTTCTCTCCTTTTCATTACTTCTCTTTCTTTTCTGTGTATTATAAACTTTTTTTGATTTATGATCCTTATATTTATTGACTCTTCCTTTTGTCTATGCATTCCTCATGGAATTAAAGTTTCTAAGGTATCTATTTTGAGATCTCTTTTCTAGACAGTTTCTATGTCATTGCATTGCAGATTTTGTCCTCTCCCTCCTTTTCTCTGGTTGTGACTTAATATTAGAAGTATCAGGCAGCTAGGTGGTGCAGTGAGTAGAGCACTGGCCCTGGAGTCAGGAGGACCTGAGTTCAAATCTGGTCTTAGGCACTTGACACATGTACTAGCTGTGTGACCTTGGGCATGTCACTTAATTCCAATTGCCCTGCCAAAAAACAAAACAAAACAAAAAAGAAGTATCAATTCCTGTAGAAAATATAGAGGATAGAAGTACTGCCCCATGGAAGGAATTTTCCTGCGTCCCTGATTGTGACCTGCCCTATTCACGATCATTTTCTTTCCCATTTCTCACAAAATCTCTTCTTTGGGTCTATGTCCTCCCACCCTTCCATACTTCAGTTGCCTCAAGGAGCACCAATCCACCTTCTTCTGAGGCAAGATGCTTTCTATGGAGGTACAACACTCGGGAGTGTGGTCTCTCTAAACATCAAGTTCCTGCAAATTATATCCCCTTAAAATCCATACATTGCTTCACAGAATCTCTCTTCCCCTCACCAGAGCTGTGTGTGTGTGTGTGTGTGTGTGTGTGTGTGTGGGGGGTGTTTTGTGGGACCCAGTCCTGCCTTTGAATTGAGATTCCTCTCCTTCCGTTTCTGCTGTTTCAATCCTTCCTTTTGCCATGTGACTCATTCTCCCATAACCTCTCTTCTTCCTGAGGGATTGCAGAAATTATTTGAACTTCACTGCTCACCATTGACTTGGCTAAGGCATGTCATCCCACTCTTTCTTCTTCCTCCCCTTTCCCCTTTTATTCTCCTATTCTGAAGTTTAATACCACAAAAAAGAAAAAAAAAACATTGATTCATC
Source organism: Phalanger gymnotis (assembly GCA_028646595.1). Lineage (NCBI taxonomy): Eukaryota > Metazoa > Chordata > Mammalia > Diprotodontia > Phalangeridae > Phalanger > Phalanger gymnotis. The sequence continues at coordinate 245,233,106 of CM053624.1, forward strand.
TGTATCTGGAATGTTATGAAACACATGGTGTTTCAGACCTATTCCTTAGCCATTGCTTCTTCTAAAGGTCTGCTTTTATCTTTATCTTCCTATGCAGTTTTAGAAGTCTCTTAAATCATTCCTCTGTTGTTATTTGTTGTTGTTGTTTGTTAACCCCATAAGTGTTTTTATCTTTCTATTTTTTCTTTTTATTCTGGGGTAACTTATTGTACTTTCTTTGGTAGCTCTATTTATTTACTTTTCTTGTGTTTCTGTAGTCTAGCGTGTTAGGAAAGCAAGCAGTCTGTTGACTTTTGGGGTATAAATTCTTTGAATAGCTCTTTTTTTATTCAATGTCTATCTTTTTCAGTGATGTTAACAATTTTCTTATATTATTTCTCACATTGTGGTGTTTAAGTTTATATAAAATATAATATAAATATAATAGAATATATAAATATATAAATAAATGTAATATATGAATAAATAAAATATAAAATAAGTTTATATAAAATACATGTATATGTGTGTATACACACACACACACACACACACACACACACAAGCTTGTCATGGTCTTTAGGAAGACCAATAAATTGTCTCTATGAATCTTGTGTTTTATTTGTATAGAAATCACTTTTTCTTTGTACGTTATTGCTTTTTGCTTTTTTTCTTCCAGATTTTCTTTTACTTCTGTTTATTTGCATTTTCAATTGATCTCTCTTTTGTTTCTTTGGTGAGGCTTGCCACTGGAGTTTAAAGCTTTTTCTATTTTGTCAATTATTTCTGCTCTATAGGATATAAATTCTGTTTTTACAATTGTTATTTAACTTTTAAATCATTCAAGAATGGTTTGTGAGGTGGTCCTATGCTTTTAAGAGTTCATGGGATCCTCTCGTCAGACATTAAATAAATTCTCTTTGTCTTATATTATGTATTCAAAAATGTTTGAACACATTCAGATGTCCCAGTGGTCAACTTCCCTTCTGTTTCAATATCTTTTCTGGTGATTTATCTGTTTGTACTTAAGGTTTTTAATAGTTTTCCTTCTTCTGAATTACTTGACAATTTTTGTCTTTTTTCCCTTTTCTTCTACTTTCTGATTACTTTCCTTTTGATGGCTAATCTCCTAGATGATGGAACTTAAAAGTGTTTTAGCCTACAGCCACATTGGAGAATTGACTTTTGACTTCTAAGAGGATAGAATTGGCTTCAGCTGGATGCCTCTCTCCTTTCCTGCAGGTCAGTACCCCACCTCTCAAAGACATGCTGGCACCTTGCCCCAATTCTTTCTTGTTTTAACTCTCTGAGTGCTGCCATGGCAATATGATGCCACCCAGTAACTTCCACTTTCCTATAACTTCAGCTCCTTCATAGAGTAGCATGGGATTGGAGTAAAATTAAATTCTGTGGCTTGTTACCAAATGAATGGTAGAGTGAAGACAGGGGCAGAGTATAGTGACAGATACTTCAGCATAAGGAAATTATTGGGTGGATCTCATAACCTGAGCCCACAGGTAAGCTTGTGCCAACCTGCCATAGGGTGAGGCTCATGTGGGAGGGGGTGTTGAGGGAGCATGTTGGGGATTAGAGATTAACCTCTCTGCTGTTAATTCGTTAGACTGTTACTACATTATACTTCTTGATATCTGGTCTGTGGAAATTAGCCACAATTATTTTACTTCTTGTAAATAATTCTTTTTATGGGAAGTTCTGGAAATCTGTAAAGCTCAAAGAAAATGTCTAGTCCTCCATCTTATTGTTCTCATGACCAAGGGCTACAATGAATCATCAGCTAAAGGATGGTCAATGTAAGAAGTGGAGCATTGCTTAGAGACCCCTTTCATATGGATATGTTGATTAGCTGAATTGATGCCGGTTCCTTTCCCTTGAATGAAATAATGTATGTAAATTGTTGTCCAAACCTTAAAATGTTATATACATGTTATTAGACACCTGAAGGAACCTCAAAGCCTATCTTGCTTAACTCATTCCCCCCAAAAGAATTCACCCCATAACATACTCAACAAGTAAACATCCAGTCTTGGCTTGAAGAAGAAAGCCACTAGTTTTCATGAGAGCCCCTTCATTCTACTTTGGGATAACTCTAATTATTACAAAATGGATTTTCCCTCCATCAAGTCTAAATTTTCCTGTTTTAAACTTTCATACAATTTATTATTGTTTGGAGGCCCTTTGTAAAACCTATCATCTCCTTATAGTTTCAAACTACTTTAGCCTCTAAGCCATATTGAGTCCCCCTTACTAGCTAAGTGGGCAATGCATTTTTGTAGTCTAAGCTAACGGATGATCTCTCCTGGCTGTCTAAAAAAATGAAGTTTTTTTTCTTGATTCTAGCATTTGTTGAATTTGAAAAAAAAAATTCTTTTTATGGACCCATCCTTTTTGTCAGGATATCTGGGTTCTCCTTTATTCTGTTAGACGCTGGGATCCAGAATCATCCTCTGTCTTCTGGAAAATCAGGGAACCTTGTTTACCCATTAGCAATTGGCCCTGGACAATTAGGGTAGCACTTATAGTACATAAAGACATCAGAGAGGTCATATACAATAGATTTCAGAAGTCCAGACTAATACACTCACTACATACTGTATTGCCAAAGTGTAGTCTCATTTCCTGGGAGGAGATAGATACAGAGTGTGCAGAAGCAAGAATTAGACCCTGATTGGACTTGGATCTGAGAGCAGCTGACATGATTGCAGTTTCCACAGAGGCATCCACGAAGTCTTCTTAAATCAAGGAGTGGAAGGGACTTTTTGGCAAGTGAATTTCTGGTGATAACAATAAATAGTGCTGGGGTACAGTCAGTTTACTGAAATTAAGACAGGACCATTTGTAATTCTATGACATTGAGCCAATGCCATGAGCAGAGCAGAGGAACAGGATTCTGAAGACACCTCGATCATCATTCATTCCCCATTTGGACATCTTAAATAAAACTGTGGGGGGTGTCTACACTTCCTTCTAATAATATTGATCACTTTACACAGCCTTTAGTCCTCACTATCACTTAATGAAACATACTGGAATGTCTTAAAAGGTTGAGGGCAATCTTTTTTTTTTTTTAACTTGATAGCTTTTTATTTTTTTAAATTTTTCAATTACATATAAAGATAGTTTTCAACATTCATTTTTGTAAAATTTTGAGTTCCAAATTTTTCTGCCTTCCTCCCTACCCTTCCCAAGATATCAAGCAATCTGACATAGCTTGTACATGTACAATCACGTTAAACATATTTCAACATTAGTCATGTTGTGAAAGAATCAGAATGAAATGAAAAAAAAACAAAATACAAAAGTGAAAATAATATGCTTTCATCTGCATGCTTACTCCATATTTCTTTCTCTGGATCTGGATAGCATTTTCTATCATGAGTCTTTTGGAATTGTGTTGCTGAGGAGAGCTAAGTCATGCTATGTTGCTGTTACTGTGTACAATGTTCTCCTGGCTCTGCTCATTTCACTCAGTATCAGCTCATGCAAATCTTTCCAGGTGTTTTTTTTTTAAAATCCACCTGCTTATCATTTCTTAGAGAACAATAGTATTCCATTATATTCATATACCACAACTTGTTCAGCCATTCCTCAATCGATGGGCATCTCTTCAATTTCCAATTCTTTGCTACCACAAAAAGAGCTGCTATAAATATTTTTGTACATATAGGTCTTTCCCCCTTTTCTTGGATGTCTTTGGGATACAGACCTAGCAGTCATCATAGTTCCAATTGCCCCCCAGAATGGTTGGATCAGTTCACAACTCCACCAATAAGGCATGAATGTCCCAGTTTTCCCACATGCCCTCTGAAATCCAACATTTTCCTTTTATGTCATGTTAGCCAATCTGATAGGTATGAGGTGGTACCTTAGAGTTGTTTTAATTTACATTTCTCTAATCAATAGTGACTTAGAGCATTTTTATGTGACTAGAGATAACTTTAATTTCTTCAACTGAAAACTTCCTGTTCATATCCTATGACCATTTATCAATTGGAGAATGACTTGTATTCATCTAAATTTGACTCTGTTCTCTATATATTTGAGAAATGAGGCCTTTATCAGAAACATTGGTTGTAAAAAAAAAAGTTTCTCAGCTTTCTGTTCTCCTTCTAACCTTTGTTGCATTGGTTTTGTTTATGCGCAAACTTTTTTAATTTAACGAAATCAAAATAATTCATTTGGCATTTCATAATGTTTTCTATCTCTTATTTGGTCATAAATTCTTCCCTTCTCCATTGATCTGACAGGTAAACTGTTCTCTCCTAATTTGCTTATGGTATCATGTGTCATATGTAACTCATGTACCCATTTAGACCTTATCTTGGTATAGGGTGTGATATGTTGGTCTATGCCTAGTTTTTGCCATACTATTTTGCAGTATTTCCAACAGATTTTGTCAAATAATGAGTTCTCATCCCAGAAACTGGAGTCTTTGAGTTTATCACATAGTTGATTGCTGTAGTCATTTACTATCATGTCTTCTGTACCTAATTTATTCCACTGATCCACCACTCTGTTTCTTAGCCAGTACTAAATAGTTTTAATGATTGATGCTTTATAACATAGTTTTAGATCTGGTACAGCTAGGCCACCTTCCTTTGCATTTTTTTCATTAATTCCCTCGATATCTTTAACCTTTTGTTCTTCCAGATGAATTTTGTTATTATTTTTTCTAGCTCCGTAAAATAATTTTTAATGGATTGATTGGTTTGGCACTGAATAAGTAAAGTAATTTAAGTAGAATTGTCATTTTTTATTATATTAGCACAGCCTTACCCATGGGCAATTGATATTTTCTAGTTGTTTAGATCTGGCTTTATTTGTGTGAAAAGTGTTTTGTAATTGTATTCATATAGTTCATGGGTGTGTCTTAGCAGGTAGACTCCCGAATATTTTATATTGTCTACAATTATTTTAAATGGAATTTCTCTTACTATCTCTTGCTGCTGGGCTTTGTTGGTAATATATAGAAGTGCTGGTGATTTATGTGGATTTATTTTATATCCTGCAACTGCTTATTTTTTTAATTGTTTCAAGTAGTTTTTAATTTGATTCTCTAGGTATACTGTCATATCATCTGCAGAGTGATAGTTTTGTTTCCTCATTGACTATTCAAATTCCTTCAATTTCTTTTTCTTCTCTTATTACTGAATCTATCATGTTTCACCACATAATCATTGCCACCACATAATCGTCTCACCCTGTTTTTTTCAGTTCAAAAATTGGTTTGTAACCTTTCATCATGTAATCATTGCATAGTATAATTCTGTTCATCATGCCACTTAAAAGGTAAACAGAGCATCAATGTATTCACCAGTGGCACATGGATATGCATTTATCTGTCTTACATTCTGAGCTGCTAGCCTAGAATTCTCAGCACATGCACATTATCAATATATTTCCAAAAGCCAACTTGCGTGGTTTGTTTAGAGTGCTCCAGTACTAATGATATTGTCACTCAACCTAATGAATAGCCATAGGTGGAAGAGGAGTGGGCAGGCAGGAGAAGCTCCCATGAGTAAGTCACATGATATGGTAGGACTTGTGTCTTCCCAATTTTAATGTATATTCGTGAGTATTCTATGCATCCTAATCTTTCACCAAAGACAGCTTAGTATTAAATGATTTTTAAGTAATACTGGCACATTTTCTAAAGCTTCACACAATGGTCACACCCTACCTTTTGGAAAAAGAAATTTTTGACATGAAATCTCTAACAATTATGTGGTGAAATGTGGTAACATTTTTGTACAATATTGAATAATAATGGTGATAATGGGTATCCTTGCTTCAACCCTGTTCTTCCTGCAATGCTTCTAGCTTATCTTCATGACATATAATGTTTGCTTAGAGTTTTAGATAGACACTGCTTATCATTTTAAGGAAAACTCTATTTATTCCTATGCTCTCTAATATTTTTAATAGTAATGGGTACTGTATTTTGTCAAAAGCTTTGTTCGCATCTATTGAGATGACTATATGATTTCTATTAGTTTTGCTATTGATATGGTCTGTTATGCTGATAGTTTTCCTAATATTGAACCAGCCTTGCATTCCTATTATAAATCTTACCTGGTCATAGTGTGTTATCCTCATGATAAATTGCTGTAATCTCTTTGCTAATAATTCATTTAAAATTTTTGCATCGATATTCATTAGGGAAATTGGTCTACAATTTTCTTTCTGTGGTTTGGCTCTTCCTGGTTTGAGTATCAGCACCATATTTGTGTCATAAAAGGAATTTGGTAGGACTTCTTTACCTATTTCCAAATAGTTTATTTAGTATTAGAAATAATTGTTCTTTAAATGTTTGTTGGCATTCACTTGTAAATACATCCGGTCCAGGAGATTTTTTCTTAGGGAGTTCATTGATGGCTTGTTCAATTTCTTTCTCTGAAATGAGATTATTGAAGTATTTGGCAATTTATAATTTTGTAAATATTCATCAAATTCACTTAGATTGTCAGATTTCTTGTCATATACTTGGGCAAAATATCTCCTAATTATTGTTTCAATTTCCTCTTTTTTGGTGGTGAATTCACCCTTTTCATTTTTGACACTGCTAATTTGATTTTCTTCTTTCTTTTCTTTTTTTTAATCTAATTATCCAAAGGTTTATCTATTTTTTTCATAAAACCAGATTACAGTTTTATTTATTAGTTCAATAGTTTTCTTACATTCAATTTTATTAATGTCTCCTTTGGTTTTCAGAATGTCCAATTTGGTATTTAATTGGGGATTTTAAATTTGTTCTTTTTCTAGCTTTTTTTTTCATTGTGTATCCAATTCATTGATCTCTATCTCTGTTTTATTCAAGTGTGCATTTAGAGATATAAAATTTCCCCTAAGACTTTCTTTGGCTGCATTCCATAAGTTTGGGTTTGTTATCTTATTATTGGCATTCTCTTTGATGAAATTATTGATCGTTTTTAGGATTTGTTCTTTGAACAGTCAATCTTTAGGATTAGATTATTTAGTTTCCAATTAATCTTAGCCTATCTTTCCATGGTCCTTGATTATACATAATTTTTTCATGATCAGAAGAGGATGTGTTTAATATTTTTGCCTTTCTGCATTTGACTGTGAGGTTTTTTGCCTTAATACCTGCTCAGTTTTTTTGTGTAGGTGCCATGTACCACTGAGAAAAAGGTATATTCCTTTCTATCTCGATTCAATTTTCTCCAGAGGTCTACCACATCTAGCTTTTCTAAAATTCTATTCATCATCTTAATTTCTTTCTTATTTATTTTGTGCTTAGATTTATCTAGTTCTGAGAGGGGGAGGTTGAGGTTCCCCACTAGTATAGTTTTGCTATTTCTTCCTGTAATTCACTTAACTTCTCTTTAAGAACTGGGATGCCACCACACTTGTTTAGTAATTATATTGCTTTATTGTCTATGGTACCTTTTAGCAAAATGTCATGTCTTTCCTTCTCTCCTTTAATTAGGTATATTTTTCCTTTTACTTTGTCTGAGATCAGGATTGCTACTCCTGCTTCTTTTTACTTCCACTAAAGCATAATATATTTTACTCTCTCCTTTTACCTTCACTTTGTGTGTATCACTGTGCTTCAAATGTGCTTCTTGTAAGCAACATATTGCAGGATTCTGGTTATTAATCCACTGTGCTATCAAATTCTGTTTTATGGAAGAATTCCTCACATTCAGTTATGATTACTCATTGTGTATTTCCCATCTTCCTATTTCCCCCTTGTTTGTACTTTTCTCTCTCCTTTCACATTGTACCTCACCATTGTTTTACTTCTGACCACCACTCCAAAGCTACCCTCCCTTCTGTCAGCTCCCCATTTCCCTCTTCTTTTCCCTTCCCTCTCTTACTTCCCTATAGAGTAAGATAAATTTCTATACTCAACTTAGTGTGCATACTATTCCATCTTTGAGCCAAATCTAATGAGAGTAAGGTTCAAACAATGTTCACCTCTCCTTTCTTTCCCTCTACTATAATAGGTCTTTTGTGCCTGGTCATGTGATATAATTTACCCGATCATGCCTCCCCCATCTCTCTTCTCCCAGCACAAGCCCTTTTTTCACCCATTATTTTTTTATATCATCACGTCAAAGTCACCTTATACTTATACTCTCAGTCTATGTATACTCCTTATAACTGACTTAATAGAGATACAATTCTTAAGAGTTACAATATCATCTTCCTTTGTAGGGATGTAAATAATTTAATCTTATTGAAAAACAGGTTTTTTTATGTTTACTTTTTAAAAAACTTTTTAGATTAATTAATTTATTTTTAGTTTACAACATTCAGTTCCACAAGCTTTTGAGTTCCAAATTTTCTCCCCCTTCTTCTCCTCCCCACAAGATGGCATGCATTCTGATATAGGCTCTACATATACATTCAAATTAAACATATTTTCACATTGGTCATGTTGCAAAAAAGGAATTATAACCAAAGGAATGAACCATGAGAAATAAGAAACAAAACAAAAAAGAGAGAGAAAATAGTTTGCTTCAATCTGCATTCAGACTCTGTAATTCTTTCTCTGGATGAGGATAGCATTTTCCGTTATGAGTTTTTTGGAGTTGTCTTAGAACCTTGCATTGCTGAGAAGAGCCAATTCTATCCAAGTTAGTCATCCCACAATGTGTCTGTAATAGTATACAATGTTATCCTGGTTCTGCTCTCCTCACTCAGCATCAGTTCATATAAGTCTTTCTAGGATTTTTTGAAGTCAGTCTGCTCATCATTTCTTATAGCACAATAGTATTCCATTACATTCATATACCAAACTTGTTCAGCCATTCTCCAAGTAATGAGCATCCCCTCAATTTCAAATTCTTTGCCACCACAGAGTTGCTGTAAATATTTTTGTACATGTGAGTCCTTTGACATTTGTATAATCTCTTTGGGATACAGCCCTAGAAGTGGTACTGCTGGGTCAAAGGGTATGCACATTTTCATACCCCTTTGGGAATAGTTCCAAATTACTCCCCAGAATGGTTGGATCAGTTCACAACTCCACCAACAATGCATTAGTGTTAGAATTTTCCCCACATATTCTCCGGCATTTATAACATTTCTATTTTGTCATGTTAGCCAATCTGACAGGTGTGATGTGGTACCTAAGAGTTGTTTTGATTTAAATTTCTCCAATCAATAGTGATTTAGAGCATTTTTTCATATGACTATAGACATCTTTAATTTCTTCCTCTGAAAACTGTCTTTTCATATTCTTTGACCATTTATAAATTGGGGAATGACTTGTGTTCTTATAAATTTGACTCAGTTCTCAATATGTTTTAGAAATGAGTCCTTCATCAGAAGCACTAATTGTAAAAATTCTTTCCCAATATTCTGCTTCCCTCCTAATTTTGGCTGTATTGGTTTTGTCAATTTAATGTGATCAAAATAATCCATTTTGCATTTCCTAATGCTCTCTATCTCTTGTTTGGTCATAAATTCTTCCATTCTCCATAAACCTGACCTGTTTATTTTTTTAGGGTTCTCTTGAGTCTTGTATTTGAAGATCAAATTTTCTGTTCAGCTCTGTTCTTTCCATCAGAAAAGTTTGAAAGTCCCCTATTTCATTAAATATCCATCTTTCCCCCTGAAAGCTTATACTCAGTTTTGCTGGGTAGTTGATTCTTTATTGTAATCCAAGCTCATTTGCTTCAAGAATATGATATTCCAAGCCCACTTATGCTTTAATGTAGAAGCTACTAAGTCCTGTGTAATCCTGACTGTGCTTCCTTGATATGTGAATTAGTTCTTTCTGATGCTTGCAGTATTTTCTTTTTGATTTGATAATTCTGGAATTTGGCTACAATATTCCTTGGAGTTTTCCTTTTGAGGATGAGGTGTTTGGTAGATTCTTTTAATGACCATTTCACCCTCTGGTTCTAGGATATTAGGTCAATTTTCCTTGACAATTTCTTGACAGATGCTGTCCAGGCTCTTTTTTTTTATATCATGGCCTTTAGGTAGTCCAATAATTCTTAAATTATCTCTCTTGGATCTATTTTCCAGGCCAGTTGTTTTTTCAGTGAGGCATTTTACATTTTCTTCTTCTTTTTTCATTCTTCTGATTTTATTTGATATATTCTGGGTGCCTTATAGAGTCATTAGCTTCGCACCTGCCCAATTTTAATTTTTAAGGAATTATTTTCTTCAATTAGCTTTTGTACCTCCTCTTCAATTTGACCAATTTTACTTTTAAAGGGATTATATTCTTCAGCAGATTTTTTTCCCTTTTGGCCAGTTGAGTTTTTTAAAGAGTTGTTTTCTTCAGTAAATTTTTGTGCTTCCTTTTCCAAACTGTTGATTCTTTTTTTTTTCACACTTCCTTTGTATAACTCGTTTCTTTTCCCGTTTTTTCTTCTGCCTCTCTTATTTAAATTTTAAAATCCTTTTTTAGCTCTTCCAAAAGGACTTTTTGGGCTTGAGAACAATTCATACTCCCCTTTGAGGCTTCACATGTAGGCATTATGACATTGTAGTTTTCTTCTGAGTTTGTTTTTTTTTATTATTATTATTTAATATATTTAGTTTTCAGCATTGATTTTCACAAGAGTTTGAATTACAAATTATCTACCCTCCCCCCCCACCCCAAGATGGCATATATTCTGGTTGCCCTGTTCCCCAGTCAGCCCTCCTTTCTGTCACCCCACTCCCCTCCCATCTCTTTTTCCCTTCCTTTCTTGTAGGGCAAGATAAATTTCTATGCCCCATTGCCTGTGTATCTGATTTTCTAATTGCATGCAAAATTTTTTTTTTGTTTTTGAACATGTGTTTTTAAAACTTTGAGTTCCAAATTCTCTCCCCCTTCACTTCCCACCCACCCCCCCTAAGAAGTCAAGGAATTCAACATGGGCCACATGTGTATCATTATGTATAACCCTTCTACAATACTCATGTTGTGAAAGACTAACTATATTTTGCTTCTTCCTAACCTATCCCCCTTTATTGAATTTTCTCCCTTGACCCTGTCCCTTTTCGAAAGTGTTTG
>CM053624.1:245244580-245267481 GCA_028646595.1 Phalanger gymnotis
AGAAGGGAGGGCTGACTGGGGAACAGGACAACCAGAATATACGCCATCTTGGAGTGGAGGGGAGGGTAGAAATGGGGAAAAAATTTGTAATTCAAACTTCTGTGAAAATCAATGCTGAAAACTAAATATATTAAATAATAATTAAAAAATTGTGATGATTCTGGTGATGAAGAGGAGTTAAGTTTTTTCCCAAGAACCAGTTCCATTTTTCGTTCAGCCAAGTTATGTGTCCTTTAGTCTTTGCAACATTAACAGAAGGAGGCATTTTCCCCCTGTCTTTTGTATTCAGGGACACTGTCATGACTAAAGAACTTTCATTTGTGAAGGGTTATGAGGTAGCAAAAGGTGCCACCTAAGTACAAAAGGATTATGATTACAGCATATTAAAATGCAAGAGTAGAATATAATACATTATCTTAGATATTTCCAGAAGTTAATAACCCAATTTCCAGGAGTTAATAACAATCACACAGTTCAAAAAGTAAGAATTCCTGATAATATGAAATATTATGCACCTAGACCACACAAAATATGTGCCAGGCATCCTGGTGCTATGGAGAGACATCATGAAAACAAGAAAAGGTTGCTGATGTGTTCCACAGCATGCTATGAACTTGTATTTAATTTTGTTAACAATATTCTTGTCACTGACTATGGAATACATTAGCTAAAATGTAGTTTACCTGTAGAAACAAGCATATTAAGTACAGACAAGTTTAGGATATAATAAATACAATAAAATATGATATAGAAATGATGATGAAGAAGATACTTTTATTCAACTACAAAATGATTATTTTATCCACCTGCAAAATAATCCATGCAAAACTGAACATCAAAGAATAAAACCAGGATGACAGTTCATTCCAGGACAGTTCGTATCTGAACTCCACTCACTGAACTAGACAAGATTGATTTTTCCATGACAATAATAAGACAATTATAAGTGTAAGTTTGAATACAGAGTATTCAGTGGAATGAAAGCCACCAAAAGGTTTCTGAAGGCATGCTTATAGGAAGTGAGAAGATCAAGTCTACCTTTTACATCTGCAGAACTCAGAAATTCAGAGCTCACCAAAGCCTTACAAGATTGTCTTTCAGGTCAAGTGTACACCTTAGTGTATCATATCAGTATACCATATAGAGATAGCCTAGTGCCGCTGAGATTTTCATTGTTTGTAGCCAGCTGCCAATGCAAAGTCTTGTATGCAATAGAGCATGTGGGAGTATGCGAGAGGACAAGACAGCCTCAAACCCAGGAAATAGTAGGGTCGTGAATAGTGCAAGTCAAAGTAAAACTGATCTTTCCAGATGGCTCTGGCATGCATGATTGGTGGACTGTATGCCACTTGTTATGATGTACCACATATAGACCAAGCTACAACTAATAATTTTTGTGCCAGAGGCAAACAGCCTCAGTTGACCTAAGCAGTATACAATGTATCCTCACATCAATTATATAATTCATGGTGTGAAAATAATATGTAACAGGGGTTACAACTATACCCCATCTTACCTACTCTTGGTCCTGAAACTTGAGCAAATCCCACCCGTAAGGTTTCTGAAGGTAGGTGTTCCCGTCGAGCTTCAGGTGATTTCCAGAAGAACCAAGGGGTTGGTGTAGAAATGATATAAAAAGGTATGGAGTGACAGGAACTTTTGAGGAGTAGTCATTCAAGGTAGCTGGGTAACAATGGCAACCAGAGCCATGTCTTTCCATGCTTGGTCTGATTTAGAATCTAGTCCACCGCTGTTCTGGAGATGAACAGGAAGCAATGAACAACCAAAGGCCCAAAAGAGCTCAGCTAATGGGCCATCCTAGAAGGAAGTAGTGGGAGGACAGAACCAACACAAGGTGTTGTCAGTGACACAACAAATTATAAAACAAACAAAAAGTAGAATCAGAAGCCAGTTCCATTTCTCTTATTCTCCTAATGTTGTGGACATTTACCCATATAGTTGATAGGCCACTGGTCTCAGAGTCAGGAGGACCTAAGTTCGAATCTTGCCTTAGGTACTAAATATCTGTGTGACTCTCAGGGAGTCACAACTTCTCTGGGACTCAGTTTCTTCAACCATAAAACGAGAGGGTGGATTCTATGCTTTCCAAGGTCCTTTCTAACTCTAGATTTATGTTCATATCACTCTAAGGTCCTTCAGGAGACTATGATTAAAAAAATCAAATGGGAGGATGCTTGCTTAATCCACCAGCGGAGACACTGGCTAACTGGTACTGGTGACATCTGCTAGCTTTCCTCAGTCCTTGTTTTCTCCTGACATTGCCACGGTATTGCTAAGTGGAGTGCTCTGTCTACCTGTGATTTCTCACTCTTACCATTTCGTGAGCCCATTTCCTCCCTGGTGTCCTTTCCTTCTGTTCTCCAGAGGTCCTCATGTTTATGTATGACCATGTTTATGTACTACAGCCACCCTGTGCATCTTCACTGAGACTTTTAGGTCTCTGGAAGTGGTGCTTGTCCATGTCCTATCGCTACATAGCAACACTAATAAACCAATCAAACATATATCATACTATGGACCAAGCACTATGCTAAGTGCTTGCGCGCGCACTTTATTGAGAGTTTATTGAGAAAGCAGTGAGGGGAGATTGGTGGTGACATGATCAAAACTGCACTTGAAGAGAATCACTTTAGAGGCTGAATGGAGGATGGATTGGAGGGAGGAGTGAGGAGGGCAGACCCATCCGTAGGCTATGGCAAGAGACCAGGCAATAGTGATGAGGTCCTGCATTATTGTGATAGCAGTGTCAGAGGAGAAAAGGGGACATATTTGAGAGATATTGCAGAGATGAAATCGACTGGTCTTGGCAATAGCTTTGATGTGGGGGCAGGGGGGAGATAGTAAGGAATCCAGGATGACTTTTAAGTTATGAGCCTGAGGGCATGGGAGGATGATGTCGTTCTTGACAGTAATTGGGAAGATGGGGGTGGGGGTGGGGAAGGTTTAGGGAGAAAGACAATGAGTTCCATTTTGGATATATTGAGTTTAAGATGTCTACTGAACATCCAGTAAAATGTTTGTATTGGATAGGTGTAAAGCTTTCATGGGAGACTTGGAGTAAGTAAAAGAGCTTTTTGATTTCCCAAAAGCAATCTAGATGACACTTTTCTTCCTTTTAATGGTCTATATGTGCTGTCAGTCTCAGACATATACATACACACGTGTGTACACATACATGTGTGTATATGCATATGTGTCTGTATGCATGTATGTGCATGTATTAGTTGGACAAGCTCTGTACTGGAATCAGTGAAATCAACATTCTTCATCCAGTTGGACTTTCCTGTGTGGATGAAGAGTTCAAACCCCCCTTGAGTGATTATACTTTTCTTCCAAGAGGAGAGGGAGTTAGCTACTATAATGACTTCGGGATAGATTCTCAGTCCTTAAAGGTACATCACAGGTAACCTTTTTTCCAGCTACTGGGGCTTGAGGTCCCATGTCCTTTTTACTCTACCAGAGAGGCCTTAGTATGGTTCTCTCCCACTCAGAATTCTAGAAGAAAGGCAGTGTCAGGATTGTTCACCTTCACTGGGGAAAATACCGAAGATAGGAAAGAGGTGGAACCACTTGGAAAAGTAAAGGGAAAGGGACAAAACCTGGGAAGGAGCTACATTAGAGGAAGTTCAAAATTCTTTATGAGAGAGAAAGAGGGGAACAAACTTGTTTAATCTATTGCCCCACACCTACTTGGAACCCTTTCCACCTCTTCCCTTGCTCCACAGCTAGTGCCTGAGATCATGTTTCCCTTCCCTCTACATTTTCTATTTAAAATAAAGCACAGAATAGATTTTGTGCTCTCTAAATTTCCTGACTTGAGGCAAAACCATAACAATTTATCTTATTTACAGCTCTGTACCCCTAACCACTCATAACATAATAATAGCTGACATTTAGTTATCTCTGTAAGGTTGCAAAATGATTTACGTATGTTATCTCATTTGAGCCTTGCAACACCCCTGGGAGGTAGGTGCTATTATAATCATGCCCATTTTATAGATGAGGAAACTGAGACAGAGGAGTAACTTGCCCAGGGTCATATAGCTAGTGTCTCAAATCTTCCTGACTCTAAGTACAGAACTCTATGTACTGTGCCTTCCAGCTGCCACACTGGTTTGCTCTATAAGTAGCCAAAGACTGGAATTTTTATCTACTTCAATTCTCTATTTTTCCATATGCTACTTTGGAGTTTCAATTTATTCTGACTTTCCTTTTTGTTTATCTCCCCCTCCACTCACCAATTACAGGTACTGCATGTTTGATGGGCACATCATGATAGAGTGAAACTCATTAATTCAGACCACAGTGATTTCTAATTCAGGTTAATCAAGCTGCAGTACACTTACCTAATTTAAAAGAAGGCGCTCTGTAGATGGGTGGATAGTCACAATTTTTCATTCTTCAAACGGAATAAAACATGACTTATGGCATGTCAGGCCCAAGTTGGTATAGGTCACTGCTGGTTAATAAGGGCTTTGAGTTAAACTTATATATGTTCACTTCCTAGAATTTCCTACAAGAATGAAAAGGAGCACGAAAGGGCAGGAAAGAAACAAGCATTTATTAAGCACTTATTATGTCACCAGGCACTGTGCAAAGTGCTTTACCAAGATTATCTCATTTGATCCTCAAAATAATCCCGTAAGGTAGGTACTATTATTATCCTTGTTTTGCAATTGGGGAAACTGAGTAAGAGGTTAAGTGACTTGACCAGGGTCACACAGCTAGTAATTATCTGAGGCCAGATTCAAAATACAGTCAGGTTTTCCTGATTCCAGGCCCTGAGTTGTATCCACTGTAGCCACTGTTGAAGGTGGAGGAAGGAAGGAAGGAAGGAAGGAAGGAAGAAAGGAAGGAAGGAAGGGAGGGAGGGAGGGAGGAAGAAGGAGAGGGAAGAAGAGAGGGAGAGAGGAAGGAAGGAAGGAAGGAAGGAAGGAAGGAAGAAAGAAAGAAAGAAGTAAAGAAGGAAAGAAAGAAGGAAAGGAAGGAAGGAAGAAATAAAGAAAGGAGGAAAGGAAGGAAGGAAGAAAGAAAGAAAGAAAGAAAGAAAGAAAGGAAGGAAGGGAGAAAGAAAGAAAGAAAGAGAGAGAGAGGGAGGGAGGAAGGAAGGAAGAAAGGAGGAAAGGAGGAAAGGAGTTAAGGAAGAAAGGAAGGAAGAAAGAAAGAAAGAAAGAAAGAAAGAAAGAAAGAAAGAAAGAAGAAAGGGAAAAGAAGGAAAAGATAAAGAGAAAGAAGAAGGGAAGGAAGAAGGAAAGGAAGGAAGAGAGGGAAGGACGACATCCAAAATTTATTGTCTCCTTTAAGTATTTCTCAGTGTCTTTTGACTTATACTGAATATAGAGTTCTTTTTGCCCCATGCCCCTTAGTCGATAGTCCATAAACATTTATTAAGCACCTACTATGTGCCAGACACTGTGCTAAACTCTGGGGATACAAATAAAGAAAGACAGTCCTTGCCTCCAAGTATGGAAGACAATGCACAAAAGGTGCGGGGTGAGGGGCAGAGGGCCTGGTCTGAAAGTCAAAACCAAACAGAGCAGCTGATTATTTATTGCATGTTGAGTATCTGTGTGCTCTAAACTGTGTTAGGCAATTTTGGGAGCTGGGGCGGCACACATTAGAAACAGAGTACCTCAACCCTACCCCCAAGAAGAGTAAAATCTCTTTGAAGATAGAAAACTAACACAAATGAAACAATTACTGTGGGCATAGGCCTGCCACGTGCATAGAATATCAGTGCCAATGGTGGCCCATACAAGTCTGCCAGCCTCTGGAATAAAAAAAGCTTAAGCTTCTGGGAAGCAACTTGAATGCAGACAGTGCATCAGCTCCAGGGCCCTGTCTGCATTTTGCTCCCTAAATTTTGGCAGAATCCCTCTGCCTTCAATTCCCTTTAATCAGTACCAGTTCTCCAGCTCAGCTCAGTCCTTTGGATATGAGGGCCCTGGAGCCTGACCCACCCTGGCCTTTGTAGTGTGTCTGCTTTCTTCCTGTTTCCAGGTTCCTTTCCCTTCTTCTCCTCTGCCCCAGGGGAGGCTTACCCTTCCCTAGGTCCCCTAGAGGCTTTTGCAACAACCATCACATGGAATCCTATGGAGCATGACAACTGTTGATGTAAGGGAAAAATGTAATTAAGCACAGAGAGCCACACAAATGAAGGGATGAAATTGAGACTGGGCATGACATATTCATGGACCAGTAAGAGAGAGTCCATTAGCTGGAGGGAGGGCTCTTATTGGGTTAACAGTAAGAAATAAAGTTAGATGAAGAAGAGAAGAGGTATGTAAGAGGACCATATAACAGATAGCTTGATGGAATAGACACACTTGACCTAGGGTTAGGACAGACTCATGGCCAAATTCCACCTTTGACATCTACTAGTTATGTGACCGTGGACAAATCAGTCCATCTCTCTGAGCCTCTGTCTCTTCATCTATAAAACAGGGGTAATTAATGCCTTTAATACTTACCTCTCAGAAAAGAATATCTGTAAAGTGCTAGATAAATGTCAGTTATTATTTTTTCCTCCTGCAGTAGAAAATAATTTCCTTGAGGGTTTCAAGGACTGTTTCATTTTTCTCTTTGCATGCCCAGTGGCTAGTGCATTTTTTTTGATCCAGACCTGTGATTGCATCTGTCTAGATGGTTCTTGGGTATATCTAACAAGGCGTATAGGCAACTACTCTTCAGATTAGAGTCTCAGATCAGGGGTTCTTAACCATTCTTTGTGTTGTAGACCCCATGACAGTCTGGTGAAACTTATGGCCCCTTTCTCAGAACAATGTTTTAGTGTAAAAATATATTTGAAAGAAATGATAAATTTCAGTTGAAGATTAGTGAAAATAAAGATATAATTTTCTCCTATGAAAGTGTACAGTTGTCCCCTGATTGTATCCATAGACCTTTTGGGGTGGAAGGGGTCCATAGACCATAGGATAAAATCCTCTGTCTTAGAAGGTTGCCTGGGACGGTAAGATCAGGTGATTTTTCCAGGGTCACACAACAAACATGTCTCCAAGGACCCCTTCTTTCATTGTTCATCTCCCCTCTGACCTGCTATGCCTCTTGCTTGACCTGTTATAGGCAATTAATTAATGCCATTTGAATTGAACAGCATGTGCAAGCTGAATGGGAGGCTTTTTTTTTTCATAGATCAAGTGAGCTCATACTCCAGCAATCATTTATGTCTCCCCTTGCCCCAGACAAAAAAAGAAGAAATGACGCTGCTGCCAAAAATCATAAAGGGCACGAAAAAGAAAACTCAGACCTACAGCAAACCGTAATGCAGCTGGGACTGGGATGCTTGTGGAATTGAATCCAGGGCTGATTATCATTGGTCCCTGGAGCTCCAAAAAGGTTGTGCAGAGCTAAGGAAATCCCAGCAAAGGGCAATGGAAATATTCAGAGGAATGGAAACAGGGGCATCGTGTTGAGGTTCATATGAAGACGGGTAAAAAAAAAATCAGTACTCCACTCAGGACAGGCAATCGGTCAATTAAGAAACATTCATGAATTGCTTACTGAGACCCAAGTGCTATATCATGCTCTAGAAATACAAAGAAAGGTAAAAACAGTTCATGCTCTCAAGGAGCTTACGTTCTATCTCATTCGACATGCAAATATAAATATACGTACATATATAGTAAATTAATATATGCACATGTATACATATATATTTAACATATATTTATATTATTTTAGCTTCTATGAAGGCATATATTAATATATATGTGTACATATTTGTAATATCAACTCCTCCTCTTGGTTTCCAAAGCTACTTGTATTTAGCCCCACTCTATCCATCTAACCTCAGTTCTCACTGTCGCCCTAGCAGAACCCTGTCTCCAGGCAATATACTCTTACCGGTACATGAATATGCCATGACTAGTCCCAATTTCATGTCTTTGTGTGGTTCTTCTTGCTTAATTATATTTTGCCTTACATTGCCAATATATACATACATAATATATACACACATACATGCATATGTATACATGGATGTATATGCAAACACACAGACACATACATTGGATATCCCTCATACCTGGATGGCTCTTCCTATGAACCTCTGCCTCTTAATTTCCCCAGCAAGATTCACCTTAAATGCTACCTTCTGTAGGGGGTCTTTCTTTCTTAGTTCCCCCAACAGTTAGTACCTTTCCTTCTGAGATTATCTCCTATCTATTTCAAATATATATATATATGTGTGTGTGTGTATGTATGTATATATGTGTGTGTTTATATAATGCTTGTTATGCATATATAATGTTTATGTGTGTTTGTATATATACAAATATATGTGTGTGTCTATATGTATACATATGTATATATATACATATATACACCACATATATGCATACTAGTACCCTCCCCTCTGAGATTGTTGCTGTTCAGTTGTTTCATTTATGTCTGACTCTCTGTGACCCCCTGTTTGGGGTTTTCTTGGCAAAGATACTGAGCTGGTTTGCCATTTGCTTCCCCAGTGGACTGAGGCAAATATAGATTAAGTAACATGCCCAGAGTCACACAGCTAGTGAGTGTCTGAGGCTAGGTTTGAACTCAGGTCTTCCTGACTTCAGGCCCAGTGCTCTAGCCACTGAACCACCTAGCTGCTCCTCAGAGTTTACTTCCTATCTATTCTGAATGTGTGTATATATACATGTACACATATGTGTATACATGTATACCGAAGGGGAGTGTTCTAGCAACTGAGGGAACTAGGAAAGGCTCCCTAAGGTGCCATTTGAGGTGAATCTTGAAAGAAAGCAAAAAAAATTATGAGTCAGAGGTGTGGAAGAAGTATGTTCCAGGCATGAGGGACATCCAATGTATGTATATGTGCGTATATATATAAAAATAAATATATAAATATAAAGGGTGTCCCTAAAGTCTGGACACAAAGGAAATCTCATTAACCATTTCACCTAAAACTCTGTGTTGTTCAGTGACTTCTTTTTCTGGGGTATGCTAAAGGAGAAGGTGTACTCAATGAAAATCACAGATGCAACACACTCGATTGAACGCATTAAGAATGAATGTGCTAAAACTGAGGGCAATGTGGAGCTATTGCATCGAGAGCATGTGACTCTTGCAAAGCGTATCAACCTTTGCATCACAAGTGATAGAAATCACACTGAAGATGTTATTTGTTAAGATTCCAATTAAATAAAATGTCGTTGAAAATTTCATTCATTTCATTTCTTGAAAATATGCATTATGCCTATGTGTCCAGACTTTAGGAACACCCTGTATTAATAGGTACATGAATACACACATGCACATATACACATATATGCAAGCATGTATATCCATGTATATACATATATACACGCAGATACACGTATAATGCATATGCATGTGCAGGCATATATACATGTATGCATGTATGATATACACACGCACACATGCTTATATACATACACAATACGTATGCATGCATATGCATACATACACACATACATACATACCCTCAGAAATGGAAGCCAGATTATTGTGTTTCTGGAGAAGTCAGTGGGCTATTATATCTGGATTGTAAAGTACATGAAGGAGACTTCCCAATATAAGAAGACTGGGAAAGAAGGAAGAGTCCAGTTTGTGAAGACCCTTTGATCCTAGAAGTGACAGTAAGACTGAATTGGAAGGGGACAGAAATCTATCACATCTGGAGTGGCATGGATAAGGTACAAATATGCCCAACTACCCAAACCAAAAGTGTTGGAATATGGCGTGCTTCCCTTTGAAATCTGAGCATGGTAAGTGGAGGCCAAGTCAAATGAAGTATGACTTCAACATGGCAAGTAACAAACTTCTTCTATGAAGTTGTGAAAGAACCATCAAGGTCTCCTTAGAAAAACTGGGCTGAACCTAGTCTATAGGGTTCGCATTATGGCACTGTCATATCCCACAGCAGTTCACTTTAGACCTTTGTTGAAAACATAAAACCTGGGTTGCTTAAATTATGATTATCTTGTTGGTGCAACAATTTTCATTTTTCTCTGAGGATCCTGGAGAGAATAACCAGCTGGATGTGATATCAATCATTTAGGATCACAAGTTGGGAGATTTTTAAAACTGGGAGGGCCTTTCAGGGCCATTTAGTATAACCTCTTATTTTACAAATGAGGAAACTGAGGCCCGGAGAAGTGATATGTTTTACCCAAGGCTGTACAGCTTCTGTACAAAAAGTAGTAACAAAAAGGGGTTGGGATGGGGAAGTCAGGTGACTCAGTGGATAGAGGGCTGGGTCTGGAGTCAGGAAGACTCACTCATTTTCCTGAGTTCAATCTGGCCTCAGACACTTACTAGCTGTGTGACTCTGGGCAAGTCACTTCACCCTGTTTGCCTCGGTTTCCTCATCTGTAAAAAGAGCTGGAGAAGGAAACAGCAAACCATTCCCATGTCTTTACCAAGAAAACCCCAAATGGGGTCATGAAGAGTCAGACATGACTGAAAGACAACTGAAGAACAGCAAAAGGAACAAAGAGGAGATTTGAAAGAGGGTTCTCTGACCCCAAATTCAGTACTTTTGTGTCTAAACACTGGAGTTTGCAGTGGGAGATTGTGTAGCGGGGTGATGAGGATGGGAGAAAGATGAAAAATAAAGTGTTTGACCTTCGCATTGATGACATTTGGTAAGTACAATGTGTAATATGGTTGAAACCCATCTGTTACCCGATCACAATTCTCCATAATGTATGCTTAATGAAAGAGATTGAGGCAGATAAGTCTGACATTAACAATAAAGATGTAGTAGACTGTTCTGGTGTGCGAATGGAAATTGTCTGGTGCTGGGGGGATAGGGAAGGCGTGAGGATTAGGATGGCATTAGTAAAGCAGAGGGGATGGCACTTGTCATTAGCTCCCACTGCTTCTTATAGTTATTGTTAATAGATATTTGAATGAGGAGATGGGAACATACGGAGAAGGGAATGTGAAGGAGTGAATGTGTAGAGAGTGTTCTTGGAGAGATACCACACTTGGAGCCAAACATTTTGCTGTTTGCTCGATGAGGCTAGTGATTTTGAAATGATGTTTTCCCAGACTTGCTCGGAGGTGCAGATAGCTGACAACAGTATAAATTCCTCTTGATGTCTACAGAATGCATCGATTACCAATACACCTGGAGAGTCGATTGATATATCTGTGCATTGGACAAAAAAGAGTGATGTTCCCTGTTTGTTCTGAGAGCAGAGATTCATAGAACACTCACATCATGCAGATGGTTCACTCAAAGCTTAATGCAAATAGAAAGATAACTTGGTGGTTTTTGTTTTTGTTTTTTGTTTTCCCTAAGAGGGGCCCTCATCCCAAATCTGGAATAAATCCACACTGCTGGCTGCCTCTGCTATGTTTGTACTAGTTCTGGCTCTGTCCTGGGCTTCCAACACAAGAAGCCTCCTCAATGACTTGTCTCATGTGGAATTCTGATGCATTTTGCTTCAAAATGTACCAGAATGTTAAAATTACTTGGAGAATAGGAGTGAGGGTAGTTTTTCAATCTCTTTAATGCTAAGCAATTTAAATTCTCTTTCATTTAAAAACTAAATATTACCCATATTTTATCCTCATTTTCTCTCCTTTTCTTGAGGAGGGTAGGAAGAGAATAGGAGAGCAGAGGATATACATATACATACCACAGTAGGCAGTTTAAAATCCCACTTCGAAAAGCCTATGACTCCATTATCAATTGAGATATTTGTAAAAAGAGCTTATCCCATTGCCTGGCACATAGTAGGCACTATTTAATTGTTTATTCATTCTCCTATCTCCCCCAACTCTACTCCCAATGAGGTCAAGAAAATGGTGTCCAGGAAGTACCAATTTGTCTCTTAATGCAGTTTATATTTTGGCTCCAGCCTGTTTTTTAGGCTTATGGCACATTACCCTCCATCTTGAACTCTATAGTCCAGCCAAGCTGTTCTCTTTGGAGATACTTATATATAACATTTGAACTTATCTCCCTCCTCTGTGTCTCTGTATAGAACAGGGTTGGGGAATGTGCAGCCTTGAGGCCACATGTGGCCCTCTAGGTCCTCAAGTGCAGCTCTTTGACTGAATCCACTTAATCCCCTTAATAAAAGGATTTGTTCTGTAAAACTTAGACTTAGTCAAAAGGTTGCACCCAAGGACCTAGAGGCCATATGTAGCCTCGAGGCTGGGAAAGACTGTTGTCCCCCACTGCTTGAATGTACTTCTTCCTCACCTCTACCTACTTTTTTCATGGTAGAAATTCTACTTTTCTCGAAGACTTGACTTGAGAGCCACCTCCCACGCAAGGCTTATTCTGACCTCTTCTGTTGCTATCACTCTCTCCCTCCTTCCAGGAAATTATTTTGTATCTAGATGGTACACTTGACAGTCTTGGACTGGCAGTCAGGAAATCTGAGTTCAAAGCCTGCCTCATGTGCTTTCTAGCTAGGTGACCTTGGCCAAGTCATTTAACCTCTGTCTGCTTCAGTTTCCTCCACTATAAAATGGACATGATGATAATAGTTTACCATCCAGGGTTGTTGAGAAGATAAAATGAAATTATATTTTAAGAATTCTTTGCAAACCTTAAAGCACTATATAAATGGCTGCTAGCTGTTTTGTGCTTGTCTATCTACCCTCGTGTTGTTTTCTCCCAAAAGCTACTTGAGGGGAGGGACTATTTTATTTTTGGTCCCTGGATCCACAGTATCGAGCACAGGACTAGACACAGAGTAGGTCCTTAACACATCTTTGTCGATTACAGGAGTGAATGATCAGGTCGACGTATGGCAGCTGTCCCATGATTGTGATTTAGAAGGATGTCAGTTAGAATGCTGGGTCGGCTTCTGGCCATGGAGATGCCACCAGAAAAGTAGGGAGGCAAAGGCGTAGATTTCTGGAGAGGAAGAGGACTAGAACAATTTATGGTAATACAATGTCCCTTCAATAGAAAAAAACAAAATAAAACCAAACAAATCTCTTACAAAGATGAAGAGTTAAAATAATATTGTAAAATAAATATATATATATAAATATAATATAAAATATGTTATGTTATATATAAATATATAATATTATATATAAATATAATAAAATAAATAATAAAATAAAATACATCAGATGGTGTTGGATTCAGGAAGGCCTGGCTCCAAATTGCACCTCAGACATTTTTTAGCTGTGTGATCCTGGGAAAGTCACTTATATTCTCCATCTCTACCATAAGGATGATAATAGCATCTATTCT
This sequence comes from Phalanger gymnotis, assembly GCA_028646595.1. Classification (NCBI taxonomy): domain Eukaryota; kingdom Metazoa; phylum Chordata; class Mammalia; order Diprotodontia; family Phalangeridae; genus Phalanger; species Phalanger gymnotis. Next base: position 245,257,815 of record CM053624.1, read on the forward strand.
ACAGGACTCTTATGAAGACCAAATGAAATAATGAAGATAAAACACTCTGTAAATCTTTAAAATACCATATAAATGTGAGCTATCCCTGTCAATGATAAGTAAATGGTGCCATGGGGTAAGAACAGTGGTGTGCCAAAACAAAATGTGTTCGACAAAGGTAATTGACTACAGTTTCCAAGTCCTTTTGGAGGTTTGGTCTTGAGGCCATTAACGAAAGGTGTGTGGGTTTTTTTTTTACCCCGATTATCTAAATGGTTCTGCAGGGGAGATGACCAAATCAGAATATAACAGATAAAGAGCAGAATTTGACTATTTGTCTCTCATTGTCTAGTGTAACTTCAGTGAGAAACTTACTGAATTATCGATGCTCATAAATCTATCAGCAAGGAACATCGCCAAGTGAACACCCACATCCAATGTTAAAGCTTAAGCATGACAGAATTATGTGGCTAGGAGAAAAGTTCTGGTCGCTCAATATTGAGCATTTCAAACTCTGTGGCCAGCTCAAGAATTGGCCTTAAAAGATGTCACCCGGTTGACAAAGGACTAAATATTCACCAATTCATTTCTTACCTGAAGGCTTCCGGGGTGGGGGGGAATTAATGATAATAGCTAACATTTATACACTGCTTACTATGCTTCAGGTGCTGTGCTATGAACTTTATCTCATTTAATCTTTACAACAAGAGTAGGAGATAGGTGCTAATATTATCCACATTTTTGCAGATGAAGAAACTTAGAGAAACAAAGGTTAAGTGACTTGTACAAGGTCACACAGCTAGCAAGTAGGTGAGGTTAGATTTGAACTTGGATCTTCTTGACTCCAGTAGGTGCCCAAGGTTTACCTTCAGGGAACTGTAAAGCTTCTTTAAAGACTCTTCTAAGCTTCCCATAAACACAAATGCTGAACTTGTTAATACCAACATTCTACTGGTATTACTGTATGGCAGAAAAACATGGGCTATAATAGACTTCTAAGAGTTATAAATGAATATTTCACAGAGACCAATGAAAACAGATATAGAGGTTGTGAGTAGGGTGAGCCACATAACCTAAAACATGTCATATAAAAGCATACAATTCTCTAATGCAAGCCAATTGAGATTCCCTTTAATTTAAAATCTAAATATGAGTACTTTTACTTCCTGTTTCTTTTATTTTGGTGGGTTAAGAGTGGGATAGGAGACATAGAGTTGAGTTATCATTCAGACCACCTACAATAGAGCTTCAAAAAATGACTTTGATGCTAAAGAAGGCTAAAAGAATCTGGCTGAAAATTGTGCTGACTTTTGGAATGCCATATACATGTACATATCTATGTATGTTATATATACACATGTAGATGGATGTGTATAATGAAAAATGGTTCAAGGGTAAGAAATCAGAGATATCAAAGTCTTAGAGATACTAACAAAGTCACACTCCTATGCATCATGAATATTTTCTCCAAGAACGTAGTTTTGAGGTGTTTTACGCCGTAAGCACTAAATAACATAAAAGAATGAAATTAATTCTATTTTAACAGATGAAAGATGACTGATTAGCACCCTGGGAGTCATTTCTGAATTAGCTATGTGTCCAGTCAAAGATCCATGCTATGGTAGAGCAGAGATCAAAACTAATACCAAATATTTCTTTGGAAAGAATGAATAAATGAATCCAGGTTTTAGAACTATGAGATGCTCTAAAGATCTAGGTAGGCAGTTAGGAGGCGCTGGAGTGCTTGGAGTCAGGAAGACCTTAGTGCAAATCCAGCCTCAGACACTTACTGGCTGTGTGACCCTGGGCAAGTCACTTAACCCTGTTTGCCTCAATTTGCTTATCTGGAGAAGGAAATGGCAAACCACTCCAGAATCTTTGCCAAGAAAACCCCAGTTGGGGTCACAAAGAGTCAGACACAACTGAAAAAGACTGAACAACAAAAGATCAACCCTATCGCTTTAGAGATAAGGAAACTGAGACCCAGAGATATGGAATAACACACCCAGGGTCACATAGCATTTGAGCAGCAGAACTCAGATTGAACGTGGGTCTCCAGGTGCTTGGCACAACATTCTTTAAAATTGCTTGTTTCTATCCACTTCAAAATAAAATAGCAAATTACAAACTTCTGAAACACAGAGGTTCATATTAAAAGGAGTATAGGCCCCTAATGCAAGTGAGCATGTTGAATCCAGTAGTAAGATGGTTAATATCAGGGGAAATAAGGAATGTTCATAACAGTCGAGGGAGAGAAAAGCACAGGCAACTATGGTCCATCTCCAGACTAAAGGAAACTGAATGGTGTCTTTTCGTGTTGTTGTTATCATTATGTGATAGAACTGAGTTAATTCTGGATTTAACAGTATTAATGACATTCCGATTCTTGATTTTCTCATTTTCAATCAGAAATGGAGACATGTGTTTTAATGGGTTTAATGATTTCTAATTTTAGAACTGTTTATGAAATCAGATTCTCTGCATTTTAAATGCAGGTACAGGGAATATCAAAATGGGGCACTTTATCTATTTGGTAGGGTGCCCAGTTGCCGAGAGGACTCTATGTGGGCAATGCTTACATACACATGTAGGCTTTCTATTCATTTACTCCCATATATTTGAGACAAATTAGGTTCCTTATTCTATTAACCTCTTAGAAGCAGCACCTCCTTCTTGTCTCTCAGTGGAATCCAAGCCTTTGTTAGCTCATCAATCAACACTGTGATTATAAAGCTTCTGAAGCCAATCACTGGAATGTATTAAGTGACTAGAGAGATTACACTGTATTCTTGGCCTAACATGGCACAATTTGGATCACAATAATTGGTACTTTATGAAGAAAAAAGCATTAGTCAAATCAATAAGCTTACTCCTGTATATTGATTACTGAGCATGGCTGTTAAAAGTCATTGATTACCTGCAGAGGAGGAAGGCAATTGAAACAAAAAGCTAAATAGGCTGACTACAGTATTTTACTTTAATAAAAAGTAGATTAGCAAAATAGTTAAATATGTGATATGCCAAAGGCCAGCAGAGTACATCAGGATTTTACAAGGTCAATGCCCTCCAACCATACTCAACCCAAGTAAGTTTTCGTATGTCAACTTGGCTGTCTTCCATGGAAGACCATGGAATGCGCTAGAAAATATTAGGGGTCAGTGGTAATGGTGCTGGTTGAAAGGTGCCTTCTAGGGGCTAAACATAATGTAGTGTGATAGGATGAATGTTTGATTGAGAATCAGAGTATCTGGGCTGAAATTTAGGTGGTGCTGCATACTACTTATGAAACTTGGATATGCCATTTCACTTCTCTGTAGGCTTCCTCATGTATAAAATGAGGGTGTTAGACTAGATGGCTTACCCTAGATCTATGATCCCATGACATCCCTTGCTGACACTGTAGAATACCTGGAAACAGCAATGGTATAGGGCCCTCCTGTATTAAAGTCAGGAAAGCCTGACTGGTGGCTTCCTTACCACTTATGGCCCCTCCTAGATAGATGATAGTTTTAGGTCACAAAGTTTTTAGAGTTTAAAGTTTTAGATAACAAAGAGTTTAAAATTTTAGATAGCAAAGTTTTAAAGTTTGCAAAACCCTTCGCATATGTGATCTCTTTTGACACTCAAAATAACCCTCCAAAGTAGGTACTATAGGTGTTAGGGTTCCCATTTTGTAGATGAAGAAACTGAGACTCAGAGAGATTGAGGCACCTGAAGTCATAAAGCTAAGTGCTAGAGATGGGACTCACACATTTTTCACTGCAAAATAGAAATTTCTTTAATGAAAAAATTGTGCAAAAGTCATTGATGATTTCAATGGTGGAAAAAGTCATCTTTAGGTGATTTGTAGAGACATCTCAATTCAATTCAACACGCATTTATTAAATAACAACTACGTACCAGGCATGGCGCTAAATACATGGGACTGAAAGATACAAAAGCAAAAATGCCCTTGGGACATTTACATTCTACTAAGGAGGGAATGGTAATGCAGATAATGATGCTGCAGAAAATCCAGACTCCCAAAGTTAAGGTTTTGGGAAGCTTACTAGTACTGGGAATAAATCAGCAAAGAGAAACTTGAGAAGCAGTGGAAGCTAATTACCTGAGCTTAGATATACATGATTGTTTCCTTCCCTAAGGATATAGCCCCAGGCTGTCTCTGCTCTGGTCAGGAGCTGGAAGCTGGCCCCATTCCTCAGAAAACAACCACTTAGCAGTAGATTCAGAGATTAAGAGCTTCTAGAGATCTCTCGGACCACCTAGCTCATCATGCAGATGAAAAAATTGAGACCCAGGGGGTTAGGTTACTTGTCCAAGGTCACAAAAGTAGTAAATGTCGGGGGGGGGGGGATGTGAACCTAGGCCCTCCGATTCCCAAGCCATGCTCTTTCCATTGTACTACGGGACCGAAAAGGTGAGTTGGAATCATAGGAATTTGCATTTTATCCTAGAAACAATAGTGAACCACTGTATTTAATTCAGGAGGAGGCTGGCCATATCAGATATGTGCCATATAGAGATTATTTTGGCAGCCATGTGAAGGATAAGTTGAAGCAGGGAGAGACTGGTATCAGGAAGACTAGTTAGAAAATGATTACAACAACCCAGCCAAAGGGTAATGAAGACATGAAATAGAACAGTTAGTGGAGAAAAGGAGACACACCATATATTTTGTTGAGATGGAATCTGGTGAACCTGATGCCTTATTGGAATGTTGGAATGGGAAGAGTTAGGGCTGACTCTGAGGTTACTTAGAATCATGGGCAATTGAAAGGAGGGAGATGATGATGATGATGAAGGTGAAGGTGATGCTGGTGGTGGTGATGATGATGATAGGGAAGAAGAAAAAGAAGAGGAGGAGGAGCAGGAGGAGGAGGAGGAGGAGAGAGGGAGAAAGAGAGGGGGAGAGAGAGAGAAAGAAAGAGAGAGAGAGAGAGAGAGAGAGAGAGAGAGAGAGTTGATGGTAGTTGATTTCAGATTTGGACATGTGGTGTTGCATGTACACCTCCTAATGGAATGTATGCATCCAACATGCAGCTAATAATAATTTAGGACTAGAGTTAATGAGAAAGATTAGGACTAGATAAATAGATGTGGGAATGATCTGAGAGTATATGCTAATTTAATCCATAAGACATTAACAAAGATGAGAATTTAGAGAGAAAAAAGAAGGGAGCTCTGGGCATAAATTTAGTGGCCACCTGTGTTTAAGGAGTGGGAAATAAATTGGTGTCCAAGAAAGGAGACTGGAAAGGAGAAATAAGAAAGGTAGAAAGAGAATTGGTAATAAGAAGCACTGCAGGAGCCAAGACAACAAAAGGCAACTAAGAAGAAGGGAAGTCAAGGAAGAGGTTTATCAATAATGCCAAAAGGTGCAAAATAATTAAGACAAATGAGGACCAAGAAAGGGCCTTTGCATCTAGCAATCAGAAAGTCATTGATAACCTTTCAGAAAGCAATTTAGTAAAGTGATGGTATTGGAAACTGAATGAAAGGAGTTGAGGAGTGAGTGTGGTGATAAAGTAAAAAAAAGGAAGTATAAACAAATCCTTATAGAATTTTAGCAGTGAAAAGGAGAGGTATAAGATAATATGAAGATGACAGAGTGGAGAAAAAGTCAACAATTTGACCAAAACATTTATCGAGCACCTACTATGTGCCGGGAACTGTTCTAAGCACCAGGGATACAAAGAAAGGTAAAAAGCAGTCTCTCCTCTCAAGTTACTCACAGCCTAAAGGGGAGACAATATGCAAACAACTACAAAAAAAAAGTTCTATACAGAATAAATTGGAAATAACCAACAGGCAGAAGATTTAAAGGGAAAAGACTTCCTGTAGAAAGCAGGATTTTAGCTGGGACTTGAAGGAAGCCAGGGAAAACAGGAGGTAGAGATGAGGAGGGATAATATTTCAGGTTTGGGGGACAGAAGTGAAAATGCCTGAGTAGGGACATGGACTGTTTTTTTTTTGAGGAACCACAGGGAAGGCAGGGTCACTGGATTTTAGAGTGTGTGTGTGTGTGCATGCATAAGATTTAAAAATGCTGAAAAAGTAAAATGGAGGTAGGTTATAAAGGATTTAAAAAGCCAAAGAGCATTTTGTATTAGATCCTGGAAGCAATATGGAACCTCTGGAGTTCATTGAATAGGGGTGGAATATTATTAGATCTGTACTTTAGAAAGAACATTTTGACAGCTAAGTGGAAGATGGAGTAGAATGAGGAGAAACATGACAGGGAACCATCCAGGCATGAAGTAATAAAGACATATACTAGTACCAAAAGAGAGTAAGCATATATATATGTATGTGTGTGTGTGTATACATATGTATATATGTACATATGAGGTGTTGAGAAGCTAAAAATCAACAGAGCTTGGCAATTGATTGGATATTGGGGATGAAAGAGAAGAGTAGAGGATGACACTTAGGTTCAGAGCCTAGTGACTGTCACATGCTCTGAGGATGGTGGTGTCCTCAACAGTAATAGGCAAGTTTGAAGAGGGGGGAGATTTTTTGGGGAAAATGAGTTCAGTTTTGGACATGTTATAGTATATTATAGGGGTGGGGAATATGCAGCCTCGAGGCCACATGTGGCTCTCTAGGTCCTCCAGTGTGGCCCTTTGACTGAATCCAAACTTCACAGAACAATATGACTCTCTAGGTCCACAAGTGTGGCTCATTGACTGAATCCAAATTTCACAGAACAGTTTGGATTCAGTCAAAGGGCCACTCTTGAGGACCTAGAGAGCCACACGTGGCCTTGAGACCACAAGTTCCCCATTCCTGGTACTCTAAGGTTAAGATGTCTACAGGCCATCTAGCTTAAAATGTTCAACAGACAGTTGGAGATGTAAGACTGGAGGTCAGCGGAGAGATTAGGACAGGACATTTTGTTTTGTTTCTGTTTTTAGAATGTAGATACCTAAGCAAGTTTTAAAGCAATAAGAAATGTTCTAGTAGATAGAAAACAAAGTAGAATGAGTGTAGGAACAGGATCTGCCCTTTTATTGATCTATAGATCCCCAAGGTGAGGCAATTTTGTCTACCAATGCAGGGCTGCATCTTTTCTCAAAACACTAAGATTTGCAGAGAATCACATAGACAGGATGTATGGATAAGACTTGATTGAATGTAGGCAGCTTGGTGATGCGGTGGATAGAGCACCAGACCTGGAGTCAGAAAGACACATTTTCCTGAGTTCAAATCTGGCCTCAGACACTTGCTAGCTGTGTGATGCTGGCTAAGTCACTTAACTCTGCCTCCATTTCCTCATTTGTAAAATGAGCTGGAGAAGGAAATGGCAAACCGCTCAAGTATCTTTGCCAAGTAAACCCCAAATGGGGTCATGAAGAGTAAGACACAACTGAAAATGACTGAACAACAGACAACATCCTGAGAATGATAGTATAGAGAGGTGGAAAAGAAGAAAGAAGATGACATCATCAATGGTCTCATTGCATTATCACATATTTAGAGCCAGATGAAACTTTACAGATCATTGCGTCAACTTTCTTATTTTAGAGATGAAGAAGCTGAGACTGAGAAAGGGTTCAATGATTTGCCCAGCGTCACATGACTATTAAGCATCTGTGGCAGGTTTGAAGAAGGTCTTTCTTATTCCATGTGCAACATTCTATATTCTATATGACTTAGCCTTGGGAAAATGATCAGATGCAAAGGGATGACTAAGGCTATTGGAGAGAAGTTCCTATGGTGGCTCTTTGGGAAGAATAAAAGGATTGCCACTCATCAGTGAGAATAGCTAACATGAATTTGTAATGAATCTAGTTAATATGTTTGCATGACTTCTTCCAACAGGGCTCAGCAGTTCAGGAATAGGAGTAGAGTAAGCAGATCATTGGGGTTACCTACCACTGGAATTGAGCAGGAAATGAATGGTAGAGGAAAAAGAAAGGAAGAGATTCGAGGATAAAGGACGGTGTGTGGCTGAACCGACTACAGGGTGTCCCTAAAGTCTAGGCGCATATGAAATCTCATTAACATCTCATTAATGGTTTCACCTCAGACTCTGTGTTGTTCAGTGACTTCTTTTTCTGGGGGTATGCAAAAGGAGAAGGTGTACTCAATGAAAATCACAGATGTAACACACTTTCTTGAACGCATAAAGAGTGAATGTGCTAAGATTGATGGCAATGTGGAATTATTGAATCAAGTTCATGTGAATCTTGCAAAGCACAACAACCTTTGCATCACAAGTGATGGAAACCATATTGAAGATGTTATTTGGTAATATTCCAATTAAATAAAATATTTTTGAAAATTTCATTCATTTCATTTCTTGAAAATATGCATTTTTGCCTATGTGTCCAGACTTTAAGAACACCCTGTACATGGTCAAGACCATGAAGGGAGAAAAATGGGGCCAGATAGACCATCACACTAGGAAAAAAGGAGAGATGGGGAAATGAGAGGCATCAGGGTGGATAAAGAATAAGATTAGAGGAGGCAGGATAAATAGAAAGACTGAAATGTAGAAACAGAGAAGTATATATAAATTAATGGGAGAAGGCACTAGTAATGAGAGGATAAACATAAGCCTCATGTAGGAAATGGAGCTTCAGCTGAAACTTCAAGGGAAGTAAGCATTCCAAGAGAGAGAGGTGAGGAAGGAATGTCTTCCAGTCCAGGAGTTAAGAATGTCATGTGCAGGGAATAGCAAGTTGGCTAATTTGATTCAGCTTAGAGTACATGATGGCATGTAATGTTCAAGAAGCCTGGGAAAGCAGGCTGGATTCAGATTGTGAAGGACTTTAAATGCCAAACAGAGCATAATTTGATAGCCATGACAAGAGAAATGCCATTCGACCTGAGTACATAGTAGAGAATTAGGAAAAGGAATAAAAGGAGGGAATAGAAGGAATGAAGCACAGTGGAGCCTAGAGAGCTCACCTGGAGAAGGTCAGAATCCCAGAAGGTAGCCAGCAGGGGCAGTCATTTTACTTATATTCCTCTCCAACACAATCCTGGTGAGGGGCTTGTTCCGGGGAAAGGTGAGGATGGGTTACAGGACCTAAAGTATCGGTAATGATTGTCAGATATTTGGTGGGATGGGAGAGACTTTCAGCCCCTGGTGGTATAAGGCAGGAGCAGCTTCTTCCCTCTTCTTCCTCACATCACCATAGATGTTATAAAAATTGGGGTAGCATGTGGGGGGAGAGGAAGAAAAGTCAAGGGAACAAGGGAGGGATCCAGTAATAAAGGAATAATCAGCAATTTTTTTCCCATCACTAAAGCAGGCTTCATGTGGCACCACAGACCCATTAGTGATCTAACCTAGTCTCTGGTCGCTGTGAGAGGAAGAACTAAACCTCACAAGTGAAATCCACCAATTATCCTCAAACATCATTCTAGCCAGTAATTTTAACTACCTTCTGCCACCAAATACTTTGCCAGAGCTGGTAGAAAGCAGAAAGAGAGATAGAGCTGAATATCGTCTGCATTCTCTTCCCCAGCCCACCTACTAATGGACAGTGAAATGGCCAAATGGCTGGTTATAGGCAGGGCTCTTACATCTGGTCATTTGGAGTCAGCTGGCAAGGATTAATGGTGGCCCAGCTGACAGTTTAGAGCAGCTGTTTCTCATATTGAGAGGGAGTTGGACATTGGAAAGAAAAATAGAGAAGGCAAAGCAGGAGACAAAGTTTGATGGTTGAATGCTGAGAGG
>CM053624.1:245267581-245280337 GCA_028646595.1 Phalanger gymnotis
AGAGAAAAGGGAAGGGAAGGGAAGGGAAGGGAAGGGAAGGGAAGGGAAGGGAAGGGAAGGGAAGGGAAGGGAAGGGAAGGGAAGGGAAGGGAAGGGAAGGGAAGGGAAGGGAAGGGAAGGGAAGGCAAGACAGCTCCTGCCTTGGGGAGTTCATATTCTTATGAGGGGAGCAAAGTGTGAACTGCCATGGCATGAAGCACAGAGTGCACTCAATGGACACAGATAAGTTCAGTTTGACTGAGAGAATAGAGTATGTGCTAAAGAGTAAGTCTGAAATACAGGTGGAATGCTAAGGTGGCAAAACATTTTGAAGGGCCATTTATGCCAGTCTACTGGAATAGGTCTGTCCCAAATTCAGCTCCATAAGGGAAAAGAAGAAAGAAGGGGTCTACACAACCAATTGAGGTAGACAATTCCTCTTAGTAACTGAGTTGGCTGGATGTATACAGAATTATAGGGCCACAAGAAGGAGTAAGAGTCATAGATTTAGATGTGGAAGGGATCTGAGAGGTCCTTGGATGTCCCACCTTCTCATTTTACAACTGAAGAAACTGAGGCATAACAACTTGCCTAAGGTTACCCCCAAATATTAAGTAGCAGAGCCAGGATTCAAATCCAGGACTCTTCCTTACCTGCCTCATTGTTGTCTTACTTCTTTCTTAGCATCCAGGGAATGCGTAGTTGATTAAATTAATGAGTCACATTCTTCCTAAATCTGTGTTATTTCCTTGTACTCCAATCAGTCAATTCGCTAACTCAGAGATGTCATGCTAAATCCTTCCCCACCTGTGCACAGTAAAGATGCCTGGGCACACAGTATGATGCGCTAGGGACACTGATATGGATATCCTGGTTGAATTCCAATTTGGATAATTACTTTCTGCCTTCTTGAATTGCTCCTGCAGTTTTAATTACCTACCTCTAGATTTTTTTTTCTCTTCATTTCCTAACCTAACTTACCACATACCACTGCTGTGCCCTGTTAAGCATTGGCTGAGAACAGCATTTGCAGATGGGGACTGTGTGAAGCTGGTCGATGAAATTACCATGTTACCCTCCGAGCAATGGCATCTCGCTACAGATGTGCACACTGTCGCAAAATGAACACCAGTGAAAAGTGGAACAATCTTGTAAGGTGCCCTCATCTCTCCCCAGGAGGGTTAAGTTTTAATCCCAGTCTGGAATCCTTTTGCCACAAAACACACTTTTGCCGCTGCTGCTCCTGCTGTTAGATTGTGTGTGCTCAGAGAAGACAAACTCATTTTAATAGCAATACTAAGAAAAAATATAATTAGGAAGGCTGACAGAATGACATCAGGCATAACAAACTGAAATATACACACACACACACACACACACACATATATATATATATATATATATATATATATATGTAAAGACATACACATGCTGTTCTTGAGTTGTTTCAGTTGTGTCCAACTCCTCGTGACCCCATTTGGGGTTTCCTCGGCAAAGATACTGGCATGGTTTGCCATTTCCTTCTCCAGATTATTTTATAGATGAACTGAGGCAAACAGGTTTAAGTGACTTGCCCAGGATCACACAGTCATAAAGTGTCTGAGGCCATATTTGAAGTCATGAAGATGAGTCTTTTTGATTCCATGACCAGTTCTTTCTTCACTGTACCACCTAGCTGCCCATACATATATATACATACATAAACACATATATATGCATATACACATATACACACATATTTGGGGGAGGGGTAGTTGATGCCAGTCAACAAACATTTAATAAGGACCTACTATATTCCAGGAACTGTGCCAAGCACCGGGAATACAAAGAAAGATAAAAGACAGTCCTGCTCTCAAAGAGCTTCCAGTCTAAGGCATCATGCAAACAGCCACAGACACTCCATTGACCCCCTCCATCTGAACAGAAGATTGAAAACTAGCAGCATTCGTATCTTTAGACCAACTATCTATTTTAAGATTGATATCTGAGACCCTTTAAGTTCCTCATTTGCTTAAAAATGGAGATCTGAATTACTAGAGTGCCAAGCACCCTTTGCCATTCTTCGATCTCTCTGGCTCTCCCCATTCAGAGCACGTGACAAACTGTCCCAGAAAACTGGAAAACTATTCTCTTAATTGGATCTAAAATGGAGGCCTCTGTGCATATGCTAAGTTTAGGGATGAAAAGAACATTTTCCAACACTGGGCCCAGCAGCAGCTGCCCTTTGGGATTTGGGAGGTAGAGCATGTCACTTGAAAATTTAGAGCTTTATTATCAAGAAAGGCTAACTCTTCTGGTACTGCTTATAAATGAAGAAAGGGAAACCGGGTTCATCCGTGAATGCTTTAACCTTGTGCATGCTCAATATCCTTATAAAATGCAATATCTTATGATCCTTTAAATAACAAATGACCTTATTCCTTTTTATGGGGTCATTAAGGCCTCTCACGATCCAGGTATAAATCCCTGATGCTACTCTGCATCTTAATTTACCATTCATACTCGAATCCTTTTTGAGTTCCCAATTACTCTACAACAGCAACTGGCTCATCCAATTATCCCCAATTGGAATGGCTTTGTTAAAGACATTGCAGTTTACATCTTAGTTCCCTAATTAAAGACAGGGATACTTGATAAACCTTGAACAACTAGAAATTGCAAACTAACAATTAGTCCCAGTCATCCTAGCTGACATAGGTTGTGTGGCTGGTAACTGAGCCTGCACAAAGAAATTGATCCAACTTGAGAGACTCACTCCCATCACACCAGCTGTATGTTATGATCCATCCATGTAGCCACAGTGGCAATGTACAGAATGAGGCATTAGGGTTATAAGTGTATGGGCTGCTAGGGGGTGCAGTGGATAGAGCCCTGGGCCTGGAGTCAAAAAGACTCATCTTCTTGAGTTAAAATCCAGCCTTAGACACTTACTAGTTATGTGATTCTAGGCAGCTCATTTAACTCTGTTTGCCTCAGTTCCTCATCTGTAAAATGAGCTAGAGAAGGAAATGGCAAACCACTCCAGTATCTTTGCCAAGAAAACTCTGAATGCAGTAACAAAGAGTTGGACGTGACTGAAAACTGACTGAACAAAATTACACGTGTATGTGACTACATACCTATACATCACATGCATGGCTGTATCCCATGTGTATGCATATTTACAAATGTGTCTCAATGTGTGTATATATTTTGTACCTATATATACATACGTGTGTATATATTAATGCATTTATATATACATTAGACCTGTGATTTGTTTTTTATTAGGAACTTATAGTGAGGAAGCTCCCTCCCTCTACCAATGCAGATTGGCACTTCCTTTGCAACTTGAAGCCACTGAGAGCTGCCTAGGGCACTGAAAAGTTAAGTGAATTGCCCAGGGCTACATTGCCAATAAACTAGTGTGTCTCCTAGGTGGGACTTGAAATCCTGTCTTCCTGCTTCTGGGGCCAAAACTCTGCCCACTACACCACACTGCTTCTCATTAGATTCTTAGTAGCATTAGAGTAACAAGAATCACTATTCATGCTAGCTGCTATCTGACCAAATCAATCTGACACCCCCGTGGTGTTTTTTAGCCTTTATCATGCTCATTAATAGCCTCTCTGGCCAGTTCCTTGGAATCTGTGGAGATGGTTTTATAAGAGACCACTTCTTTGTAGTCTTTCTTCCATTGACACCCCACAGCTCTTTCTTAACTAGTCATTGGCTCTCTCACTCTGCTAGCCCCTCTGACATCCCCCCTCCCTTGTGATTCATTGTCTGTGTCTTAAGAAAATGAGTGTCTGAAGGTACAAAAGGATATGCCAGGGATTGGTTCATTTAAGAATAAAGCACTAGAAGGGCCCTACCCTCATTTATTGCTACCAACACCACCCCCACCCCCACCACCCCTATTGAATAAATGAAAATACTTTTTTTTTCTCTTTCCCACAATTCCTATTCTAGGTCTAAAAGTTGCATAGTCCCTTCATATAATATGACTTCAACCCTCACCCTGAGGGCAGCTAGGTAACACATTGGTTAGAGCACTGAGCTTAGAATTAGGAAGACTCCTCTTCCTGAGTTCAGATCTGGCCTTAGTCATTTAGCTGTGTAACCCTAGGCAAGCCACTTAACCATGTTTGCCTCAGGTTCCTCATATGAGCTGGAGAAGGAAATAGCAAACTGTTCTAGTATCTTTGCCAAGTATGAGAAACACGGCTGTGGGGATTACAGGACTCGCTAGGCAGGGTGAGGAACTAACCCTGAGATATGCTTTTGCGGCTCTTTGATTTTCATTGCATAACCTTAGGAAGATCCATGTGGTAGCCTACTCTCACCCAAAGAACTCACAGGAAGAGGGTACAGTGCTCAACAGGAACACCCCCACCAATAGAGAAACAGGAGTGAGGTTAACCATTTCTACCTCCCTTTTCTGAGTTAGGGTTAGTTTACATTCTTCATTTCCCTCATTCCCTTCTTAATTTACACAGATTATACAGATTTGTATGCAGACTATGCAGATTACATAGGCTTGGTAGTGAGAGTACTTGAACAGATCATGACTCCTCAGGCTTGAGTTGGTTGTCCCTGCCTAGTCTTTCTGGTCTAACCAGTTTTTCCCAGCCTAGCCAGGATGGCCATTGTCTTAGTAAGTGAGCTTCCTCCCAACTGATATCTCTGAATAACTTCCGTGGGAGCAAAAAAAGATACCATAATATCCCTTCTTACACCAAGAAAAATCCAAATGGGGTCACAAAGAGTTTGACAACACCAACAACTCCCACCCTTGCTAATTGCCTTTGCCTTCTTGCACTGATTTTGTTGCATTCTAGGGGTGCTGGGAACCCCAAAATTCAAGAGCAAAAGATGCGGGTCCTGTCTCAAAAGAATTCAGCTCAAGCCTTCTTTCAGAGACAAGGTTTATTGTTTCTCCAATAGAAGTGGGCAGGACTTTTAAGAAACAGTGCTATTGTGTATTGACAAGAAGAATCTAAACTATTTAATGGGGGGTGGGGCAAGATGGACCTTATATACAGAAAGACTATAGGAAGATCTGGATATGATCAAGGAGTGGCCGATAGTTTGGGGTGACTGGGAGGTAACAGAGAGGGGGTCTAGTTGGGATTAAGGGTGGGAAGTGGCCTGGGGCATCTGGAGGTAACAGACAATGAAGGGCTGGGCTAGGTTAGAGGTAACAGAATAGGAGATTGGGGCAGGGTCAAAGCCACAATTCCAGGACAGTAGAAAGGATTATTGACTGGGATGAGTGCCTCAGGCAAAGGCCAAAGACTTGGTTCAGGGATTTTGAGGTCCTTTTAGGGGTGCAGCACAAATACCATCCCCATCAATTCCACTCCTGAATGTGGTAAAGAATAAAATAAATCTTTAAAAATACTCCTTTAAATGACTTTCAATTTTATTGGTCATCATCTAAATCCTTACTCTCTTATTTTCATTCTACTGAATAGCTAATGGAATGGGATATTACCAGGAAGAATTTCAGCAGCCTTGATAAAGCAGCTCCAATGGTTGTCTTTAATCTGATTCTCTTGTGATTGTCCAAGAGTACTTGGTATGGGGAGGAAAGAAATTATTCGGCAACTTTTTTTTTTCCAGAAAATATTATTCTAAGATCATGATAGGGACTATTTGCAATGATTTTGCCATTTCAGGAACTTTCTTCCCCATCCCTTTCCCTTTTGCAATAAATGCTTAATATTCACTCATTGCATCCCTATGGACTATGCACTCAAATGAAAGGGGAGTAAGTTGAACTCAGATTTTTCTTACCAGAGAGCTCTGGAAGTATGATGTTCCCTTCTTATTGAATGAGCCTTGAACAAATTCTTTGCTTCATCCCAGAGAGGGTACAAATTCAAATTTATACTTTTTGTTCTATTTCATAACTCAGATCAAGGTGGCTTTTACTTTGGCATCTTGCCTCCCATGAGAAGAAAAATTCTGTTCCATTGTACAAGGTTTCCTCACTGATCCTAAGCCTTCTACAGGGAGAGAAGAAATACCATTCCATTGTTCCAAGTCTCTTGCCTAAAGTTCTGTTTCCCTCAGGATGAGGAGAAACACCATTCCATCACACACCAGTCTACCACCTTTGGGGTAAGAGTAGAAAATATCATTCCATTGTACCAGATCTCCTGTCTTGTCTCCCATCTCTTACCAAAGAAGAGAAATGTCATCCATCAAGCACCAGACTTCCATTTGAGGGAAGAGGAGAAAGTTCATTCCATCACGTCTCCAACCAGGTTTTTTGCCTTGGAGGAAGGGTAGTAACACCTTGGCTTCAGCTCCCAGTATTTGTTTCATCACCTCAGCAGCCTAAGGCCATCAGAGGACTCCACCCCAAGGACAAACCCCTGTGGACAATGAAAATCTATCTAAATTCCTTGCCTAATGGTTAACATACTCTTCTCTGGTCATCCCCTCCACTCAATCCCAATGATTCTGAACTCCTGATCACTGCCATTCAAATCCTATTCTCCATTCTCCAAAGCTTCCCTTTCCCATTTTCCCATCTTGGCCCCTTGGTGAGCTAGTACAACTATAAATTATCCTCCCTTCTTGAGTCCCTGGCCCCTTATTTTACGTCTTACGGTGCCCTTCTAAGCCTCAGTTTTGGATCACTCCCATCGAAGAGGTCAGGGAGCTATACATTTTTACGGGTGCTCAAGACCCCAAAATACTGATACTGACAGGTCCTGCTCAAATGAATTCAAATGACTTAAGCTTTCTCTCAGCCAAAGGGAAACAAAGTTTATTACAGATTCACCATAATGGGTTGTCTTAAGAAATCTCACCTTTTGTGACCCTCATTTTCATAAGTAGGCCAGATTCCATTTGAGGTAGATGGAATCTGAGCACCTTCAGGGAGGCAAGATGAAACTTATATACAGGAAGATTGTGGGAGGGATCTAGGGTGGTCCTGGGGTGAGGGGAGAAGGGGTTTAGGGAGGGTCTTAAGAAGGAATTTAAGGAGGGGCTTGATGGGACTGGCATGAAGTCAGACTCCAGGAACCAAGAGAATGGATTGTTACATTGTTACATTGCTGATGGAGTTGTGAACTGATCCAGCCATTCTGGAGAGCAATTTGGAACTATGCCTAAAGGACTATACAAATGTTCATACCCTTTGACCCAATAATACCACGTCTAGGGTTGTATCCCAAAGGGATCACACAAGTGGCGAAAGGACCTGTATGTACAAAAATATTTATAGCAGCTCTTTTTGTGGTGGCAAAGAATTGGAAATCAAGGGGATACCCATCAATTGGGGAATGGCTGAACAAGTTGCGGTATATGAAGGTAATGGAATACTATTGTGCTATAAGAAACAGGGAAGATATAGACTTCATAATAACCTGGAAAAACCTACATGATGTAATGCTGAGTGATCAGAGCAGAACCAGGAGAACATTGTACACAACCACAGATATATGGATTCTGTGGGGACCAACCCCGACAGACTTTGCTCTTCTCAGCAATACAAGGTACAAAGACAACTCCAAAGGACTCGTGAGGGAGAGAGCTATCTACATCCAGAGAAAGAACTATGGAGTCTGAATACGGATTGAAGCACACTGTTTGCTCTCCGTTTTTTTTTTCTCTTTTTTCTTTTTCTCTTTTATTTATTTATTTTTTGTTTTGTTTTGTTTCTTCTTTCTCATGATTCATTCCATTGGTCATAATTCTTTACAACTTGACTGTTGTGTAAATAAGTTCAATGCAAAGTTATATGTAGAAGATATAGGATTCCATGCTGTCTTGGGGAGGGTGGAGGGTGGGAGGGTAAAGAAAATCTGGAACTCAAAATCATGTGGAACTGAGTGTTGTAAACTAAAAATAAAAAATCTTAGTTAAAAAAGAGAGAGAGAATGGGTTAAGGGTGGGAAGTAGCTGAAGGCTACCTGGAGATAACAGACAATGTATGGCTAGGTTAGTTTAAGGGTAACAGATTTGGGCATAGACACTTTGACAAGATCAAGGGTGGAAACTAGCCAGACAATGGAGGGTAGGCTAGGTTAGAGTAACCTAGCCTAGAGATTTGGGCCTAGCAATAATGAAAGGCTTATGGCCTCAGGCAAATGCCTCATCTAGTGGGAAGATTCAAGGGGAGTTCAAGGGGGCTCCCACAATCTAAACCTCCTCAACCACCATCTTCACATCTATGAATGTGCTGCTAAAAAATCTGGAAACTGTGCCAACTGGATCCACTGCAAATTTATGCTGCATAAATTCTACTGGGTCCTCACCTTAGCGAGCAAACCTTCTATATCTCTCTAATTCCTTGTCTCATTCACCCGTCAGAACTTCCAAAACTTTTCATCTTTCCTTAAACATCCCATGGCTCTTCTCCCCCATCCTTTCAGATGAAAACCTCATATTTTACTGAAAAAATAGAAACCTTTTACTGAGAGTTCTCTTTTTCCCATCCTCCTCATCTTAAATCACTCATATTCCTTCTGCCATTATCTTCTCCTTCACCTTTGTCTCATATGAAGAGGAAGGTGGCCCTTCTAACTAAGGTGTTTATAGCCTCTTCCTGCATCAGTGATCTGATTCCATCTCATCTCTTCCAACTATCCTCTCTGTCATTCCCACCTTATTATTTATCTTCTTTCCTTCCATGTCTACTGGTTGCTTCTCTATTGCCTACAAACATAGTCGTGTCTCCCTTATCCTCAAAACACTCTCATTTGATCCATCCATCCCTACTAGCTATCATCCCATACCTCTTCTCCCTTTTTTGGTTGAATTTCTTGAGAATAGGGAATATTTGCAATGATTTTTACCATTTCAGGAACTTTCTTTCCCATCCGTTCCCTTAGAGTCTGACCTCTAGTCACCCCAGTCCCATCAAGATCCTCCTTAGACTCCTCCTCAAGATCCTCCCTGGACCCCTCTTCCTATCACCCCAGACTGCTTGGCCACCCCTAGAGTCTTCCCACAGTCTTTCTGTGCCTCCATGAAGGTGCTCAGATTCAATCTGGCCCACTGGCATTAGCAATACAAATGCTTAGATTCCTTAACAGTCTAGCCAATGGTGAGATTTCTTAAGAGTCTGGCCAATATGGCATATCTTTAACAAACTTGGGTTTTTTTTCCTTTGGCTAAAGAAGGCTTGGGTAGAATTCATTCAGGCAGCACCTAGCATGTCCATATTTTGGGTTCCCAAGCACCCAAACCTGAATAATGCCTCTACTTTCTTTCCTCTCTTTCTCTTCTTAACTCTCTTGCTTCCAACATCATCATTCAACTGAAATTTCTCTTTCCAGAGTTACTAACAGTCTTTTTTATTTTCAAATTTTATGGCCTTTTTTCAGTCTTCATCCTTCTAGACCTCTCTACAGTTTTACATGTTATTCCTCTATCCTGATTCTCTTCTTACCTTTCTGGCCACTCTTTCACAATATCCTTGGCTGGATCTTCATCTAGATTATGCCCACTCAAGGTGAATGTCCCTCAGGGCTCTGTCCTGAGCCCTCTTTTCTTTTACCTCTATTCTGTCTCACTTGGTGATCCCATCAGCCCTTATGGTTTCAATTATCATCTCTATGCTTATGATCATCAGATCTATTTGTTCAGCCTTAACCTTTCTTCTAACCCTAGATTCACATATCCTAATGCCTACCAGAAATCTCAATGTGGATGTCTCATAAACATCTTTAAATTCAGCATGTCCAAAACTGGACTCATAGTCTTTTCCCCCAAAAACCCTCCAAATCCTACCTTTCCTGTTATTGTTCTTTTTTTTTTCCCTCCTGGGCTCTCAGTCTCGGGGTTATCTTTACTCCTGACTCTCTGTTTTATGCTGTCCCTCTCACTCATATCCAATTAGTTACCAAGTTCTATTGATTTTATTTTCCCATGATTTTTCACATATGCTCCCTTCTATCCTTTTGCATTGCCACCATCCTGGTTCATCACCTCATGCCTAGACTGTTAAAATAGCCTGTTGGTTGGTCTCCCTACCTCAAGTCTCTCTCCACTCTAGTTCATTCTCTACCCAGCTATCACATTAATCTTCCTAAAGTACAACTGAAATCCTCATTCAATCAAATCTCGTAGCTTCCCATCACCTCCAGAACTAAATAGAAAACTCTGCTTAGCATTCAAAACCTTTCACAACCTGTCCCCTTCCACCTTTTCTAGTCTTCTTTGACCTTACTCCTCCCTCCCATACCCCCTACATATCCTGTGTCCAATGACATTGGCCTCCTTGCTGTCTGAGAAGACACTCCATCTCCAAAATTTCAGGAATTTTCACTGGCCATTTCCCATACCTGGAATACTCTCCTTCCTTATCTCTGCCTCCTGCCTTTCCTGGCTTCCTTCAAATCCCAATGAAGATCTCATCCTCTATGAAATGCCTTTCCTGATCCCCCTTACTGCTAATGCTTTTCCTCTATTATCTCCAATTTAGCCTGTATACAGCTTGTTTATGTATAGTTACCTGTATGTTGTCTCCCCCCAATAAGACTATGAGTTCTTTGAAATTAGAGACTGTCTTTTGGCTTTCTTTGTATCTCCATCCCTTAGCCCAGTGTTTAGCTAGTAGTAGATATTTAAGAAATGCTTGTTGACTGACTGAAGAAACCTTAAAGTCCATGGAACACCATTTAGGAGAACTCTGAAGACGTCCAGTCAAGAGGCCAGGGAGAATGGGGGCCCTAAGAAGTTCCTTTAAATGGTTTTAAATCAGCAATATACATAATGTTAGCAGTTCAATAGTTTTTAAATGCAGTAGGCAGAAAGATAAAAGCCTTGAAAAGTTTAGCAATGGAAAATGGACCAAGAAAGGGAGATCATTATACTGATAGCATTTTCATTGCTCCTTCTTCTAAAAACTAAGAAGCAACAAATGTTGTCTTTGTTACTCTTCCTTTTTAAAAATTCCTTTGCCCTCTTCCTATGGGTCCCACCCTTCCTAGCTGCTTTTTCCGGACTCCATAATTTCAGAACTTGGATTCCAACTACTTATCAATTAATCCTCACTAATGTGTTCCCCTGAGGATGCTTCTGAGAGATACTTCCTTTTGTATAAAGAGGAGCTTATCTATTTGGATTTTGTATACCCACAGTGGTACACGAGGGCAGCTAGGTGGCACAGTGGATAGAGTGCCAGGCCTGGAGTCAAGAAGACTCATTATACCCAAAGGTAGCTCAATGGATAGAGTGCTGGGCCTGGACTTAGGAAGACCCATCTTCCTGAGTTCGAATTTGACACCAGATACTTGGCTCTAGCTGTGTAATCCTGGGCAAGTCCTTTGACCCTGTTTGGCTCAGTTCCCCAACTGTAAAATGAGTTGGAGAAGGAAATGGCAAACTGCTCTAGTATCTTTGCCAAGAAAACCCAAATGGGGTCACAAAGAGTAGGATACAACTGAAATGACTGAACAACAACAAAAACGCATATCCCTATTCAGCCTAATCATAAAGCATTTTAATGGAACAAAGGCCCTAGACCAGGAGTCAGCAGGCCTGGAATTGATTTCCAACATTTAATAATTGTGTGACCTTGGGCAAGTGGTTTTCTTGTCTTATAAAATGATCATAATCATATTACAAATGGTTACTATGATCATCAAATGAAGAAAACACACAGAAGAGAGTACTCTCCAATCAACGTCTCACTGTATTCTTGCAAAGAGTTTAAAGATTAGCTGTGTTGCTGGCTCTCATATTACACAATTTCATGCTGTCACCCCATCTTTTTGAATTAAAATTAGTGCTGGCAGTTTTAGAAAACACCAGGGAATGCTCTTACCAGGATCCAGAGGGTCCTTTTATAAGCTAGAATAAGTTGAATCAGAGGTAGAAAAATGCATGTGTAATGGTATTCCACTTGACTCTGGATTCCCATGTTATGCAAACTTGATGTAGAAGAAAAATATGGCTTAAGCTCCTAACAAATACAGACTTGATTTCCCAAAGCAGATAAGAGCCACAAATCAAGGAATTAAATAATTAATTTAAATGTACTGGCAAAGTAACTAGGAGGGAAATACGCACTGGGATCTTTTTTACAAATGAGAACAATCTCCCAAAGACTAATACAGCATTGGAGGGGGGGAAATCCTCTTAGCTCTCCCCCACGATTCTCTCTCACCTACTCACCCAGGCTCATAACTTTCCTCTTCCCATATCCAGTCATTTGTCAAGTCCTGTCATTTCCACCTCTGTGACATATCTTCTATTTACCTCTCTCTATAAGTCCTCATCCCCTCCTACCTTGACTGTTACAAAAGCTTTCTGTTAGGCCATCCTGCCACAAATGTCTTTCTACTCTAGTCCATCCTCTAATCAGACTAATCTTCCAAAAGCACAAATCTGACCATATCACACTCCTATTCAGTTAACTCCAGTGGCTGGTTCCTTATTGCCTCCAGGATAAAATATAGAATCTTCTGTTTGGCTTTTAAAGCCCTTTATAACTTGGCACTTTCCTACCTTGCCACTTCCTTCCATGTACACTGTGATCCAGTGACCCAGGGTCACCAGGATCCTTGCCGTTCCTCCCAAGTGACATGGCATCTCCAACTCCAAGAATTGTCACTGGCTCAAACCCATGCTTGGAATTCTCTCCCTCTTTATCTCTACCTTCTGGCTTCTTTTAAGTCTCAGCTAAAGAGGGGGGCGGAGCCAAGATGGCGGCTGGGAAGCAGTGACTGGCATGAGCTCCCCACCAAGTTCCTCCAAAAACCTATAAAACAATGGCTCTGAACCAATTTTAGAGCTGCAGAACCCACAAAGTGGCAGAGGGAAGCAGGGCTC
>CM053624.1:245280837-245310317 GCA_028646595.1 Phalanger gymnotis
GTGGGGGGGGGGAATGGGGAGAAAATTTGTAATTCAAACGCCTGTGAAAATCAATGCTGAAAACCAAACATGTCAAAAATAAATTAAAATAAATAAAAAAAAAAGTCTCAGCTAAAGAGCCACCTTCAACAAGAGGCTTCTTCAATTCTGCTTTAACCTTAGTGCCTTTCTTCTTCATATCATCTCCCGTTTACCCTTTGTTTGTACATAATTATTGGCATGTTGTCTCCTCCATTGGACTTTAAGCTCCTTGAGGGCAGGGACTGTCTTTTTGCCTTTCTTTGTATCCCCAGCATTTAGCATAGAGCAAGGCACATAGGAGGTGCTTAATAAATGCTTGTTGACTTGACACTTGAGGATGAAAAAGAGCTGCTTTGTATTTGTTGCACAAACCTTTTTCTCCAGACAGAAGATTCTTGGTTTTTTCTAGTGCCGTGTGTGGATCAGCGGGTTGGCCATCAGTTATTGAAGCTTTGCCTCTGAAACTCCCACTGACTGATGCTGTTTCTGGATCAGTTACTTGCCATAAATCAACCTTTACAGTCATTTGACTCTGAAGCCATAGCTCTCTCACTGTTGCTTAAAGCTTCTTAACTGCCATATGTTGAAGCCATATCTGCCTTTAATTACTGTTACTGTAAGAGTCGCTACTCTCTTAGACTCAGATTGTTTAGAACGCATGCCTGGGAAGTTATTTCTCGCATTTGAAGACCCAAAAGGGCTTATCAGGAGTCTGTGAAACTTCCTCTGCTATTTCTATGGAGGACGCCCAAGCCTTACTTCTAAATGGCCTAAGATGAGTGATGTTCACTTCTCCACTTGAAGGGGTAGTTAATATGCCTCTCCTACACAGTATGAGCTTCACCCTATCCCTATCGTAGGCTTAGAATAAACACATGGGCCTCTTTCCATTGGTTCTTTTGACTTCTCTTCTGCCCCACCTCAAAACTCTGGTAAACACCACCCTGTCAAATAAATTGTCTTGGAGCTTTGATAAAGCTCAAGAAAGGACCAGAAATACTTGGCAGTAGGGAAGGAGGAACATAAGCTGGCTTTTGTTGGTATTTTGTTGGTGTGTGTGTGTCTCTCTCTTTTTCTCTTTTTTACACATATATGTGTGCGTGTGTGTATGTATATGTATATGTATGTATATACATATATACACACATGCACATACCTACATTATATATAGATACACATGTATATACATATACATATATACATACGTGTGTATATATATGTACATATAAAATTGCAAAGCCCTTATGAATGCGTAGCATCTTTTCTCAAAACAAGTACAAATTATTTGGTTACTTCTACAAGAAATTGATTCATTTTTTTTAAAGTAAGTAGTATGGTTTAGAAATACCATGATTACATTTAATTTTGATTTCCTAATCAAAGCCCTATAAAAATAAGTTTGAATAAGGTCAATTTTGATAGTGAAGCTATCCTGGAGATTTAACTCCCACTTGTCTTTTAGCTGTAGGTATCTGTCTCAACACACACCCTCAAGTATCATATTGAGTCAACTGAAAAAGTACTTATTGTGCCAGGCACTGTGTTAAGGGTTGATAAAGAGAAAGACATTTTAATGAAGCTGAGATAGATAGTATATAATGAGATTAAATGTGTTGGATTTGTTGAGAGATCTATACATAGCTCATGATCTATACAAAGCCCACTGCCATCACAGAGCCTTATCTTAGAGTGAAGTATAATGGTTTATTTTCCAAATATATAATAAGAAAAGACACCCTAGATTGAAGGACAACATCCAGTCTGTTGGAATATGATAGCTGTCTGTTTTAAAAAGTCATAGGGTGGCCTTTTCATTTCCTATAACCTGCCACTGCTGATGTTAATGAACTATTAAGTAATAAGGGTACCCCCTTTTACCAGTTCCCATTCCCTAGCATTATGTTACCACTTTTCATGGTGTACTGGAACCTGAGATTCATCAGTCAGTAATCAGTTGTGTATAGGACAATGTAAATAGCAAAGCTTGGGGAAGAAAACAAAAAGAATCCAAGTGGTAACCAGGATCTTAACTGGCAGGCTTCTGATTATTTCCTAGAACCTCAGAATATAAAAGCCTGGAAATGTGAAGGGATTCTCTCAAAAGCTACATATTTAGTTAATGGCAGAACAAAGCCTCCAACCCAATTCTCATGACTCTACTTATGAGTATCTCGCTTGTGGTCATTTCAACTATTCCTGAAGCTCTCTAGAATTTCTGCAACAATCTACTTCCCTCTCTTCCTCGTTTAAGTATTTGTATATCACGTGGTTATATGCACACATGTCTTTTTCTTCTTTTAAACTATGCAATCCATATAAGCAAGGATTATATCTTGTCTGAACTTTGTTTCCCTAATAGGAGTTTAGCCAGAGTAGACCCTTATTTATTGAATTGAATTTGTAACTATGTACAATGATCCCATTATTACCTACTTGAATATTCTGATTGGAGGTATTCTGCATTTTCCTCATTTCGTCCTCTTATAATATCCTCTAGGATATGAGCTCCTTACATGTGGGAAAACTGTATCTTTTTTTAATGTATGCTTTCTTTATAATATTTGTTTGTTCATTTGTTCATTTATTTATTTTTACAGTTTTATTGATGCCTTTTTTAAGAATAACCTACTACCTTTATTTCTCAATATTCAATCCTGTCTTGTAACAGAGAAAAACGTTTAAACAAAAGTTAACACCTAACCCCTAAGAGAATGACTTCATCTGATGAATGCAACATTCTACAATTCTAGTCCCCCACTAAGTGGAGGGAAATGAGTTCCATCATTTGTTCTCTGGAGAAAGGCTTAGTTATTGCCACTATTTCCAGGTAGCATTCTTTGATGTTGATTTTATTTACATTATTGTTGTTCTTGGCCTTCCAACATTCGGAACTATGCTTTTCATGTAGTGGATGTTCAACAAATATTAGTCTGGCTTTTGGATCCTGAGATTAAGGTTATTTAAAAGCTGACATACAAATTAACCCTTTCTACCTCAAGGTGAATGAACCATGGATGAAAGTGTAAAATAGAAATAAAAGATGTCCTCTTGCCTACTGCCTTACCTTTCTGGGGTTTTGCCCTCCCTTCTCAAACCTCTTTATAACACTGTGTCAGTAAGGCAAGTGTCACAATATCTACAGCAACCATGAATATGCCTGTATAGTTCTGTATCACAGAATATACGGGACTCTCCATATAGAAGACAGAAGAAGTAAAACATTTATTCAGACACCAGAGGATCAAATCCCCAAACCAGTAACTCTAATTCAACATAGCAACAATTATATCCCAAAACCAGTAAGGTTTTTATATAACAGCAAGGAACTTAAAACACAACATCACAGCAGAAAGCCAGGCCATCCCATAACCTTTCCCTCTGCTGGGGCCTTCCCGTAAACACTCACTCACAAATCCTAGCTGTCTGCTTGCCTTCACCCTCTCCTCCCACAGTTCTGAGAGCTTGCAGTTCTGAGAGCCTCTACAGTTCTGAGAGCTTAAGGGTGACCCTCAGGGTGTATACACACACACACACACACGTACACATATGCACATACATATGTATATATGTATGTATACATATATAGATGCACACATACACACGCACACGCACATGCACATACATATACATATATGTACACGTACAGTACACGTACATGTACATGTATACCTATACCTATACCTATACCTATACATATACACCCTTTTTAGGGCCTGAGGGCTTCACACCTCTTATGACCTGATTAGTAAAAGAGTGTGGGCCTTCCTATAAACAAGCTTCTCCTAATCAAGCTTCCCTTAATTAGCTCCACCTGGGACCCGTTAATGGGATTAACGGTCCAGGAAGATCCTTAATCACAGTAACACCACAAAACCTGGCCCACCCAGTCCAAACCTTATGCCTAAACTGCTCATATTTCCATTTTCTTCACTTCTTCCTGACCACCCAGTGTTCTCCCTTGTACTAACACCTCCCCCAGATCTTTTTCCCTCCACCCTAGGCATCAAAATGATTCCACCTTATCCCTTCCACCAAAACTCCCATTCACCTATCCAGAGCCATCTTTAGATGCACCAGAAAAGAAACTGTTTGATAAATTAGTTCACCCAAGGTAGGGATTGGATGATGATCATTTAATGGGCTACTTTTCTGCAAATCATTGCATTTGTAAAAGATGACAAGAGATTGAAACCTCTGGTTGCCTAGATTGTCTCTAAGGTCCCTTCCATTTCTAAACATATGTTTCTATGATCCCTTAATTCAACTGAATTAATCACCAAGAGTGGAATTTGAGTAAATATGCCCTCTAGGTAGAAGAAATAAATTGGTGCTATTCTCCACCCTTTAAATTGAGAAGAAGTAGACAGATAACTGTCTATATATATGGCCAGGAGAGCATAGCAGAGACATAATTTTTGAGAGAATGTCCTTCATCTAACAAATATGAACCAGTGAGACTGGCTCTATTGAATGAATGAATAAGCAAGCAAACATATACATAAGTAAATGAATGAATGACTGAATGAATGAATATAGATAGATAAATGAATGAATGAGTAGGTAAATAGGTAAATAAGTGAACAAATAAATAAATAAATGTATGAATGAATAAACAAATAAATTAGCAAATGAATGAAGAGATAAATATATAGATGAATATAATATTATAAATATAATAGATATTTACACTTCAGTGCCTACTATGGCCCAGGCATTATACTTGTCATTGGGAATATAAATACAAAATTGAAATAGTTCCTGCTCTCAAGGAGTTTATATTCTAAGAGAAAAATAACATATATTGGGGAGTGGTGTCTAGGGAAGGGCTTTTTGGGTTAGGGGATGGGGTTAGGCATTACAGGAATCATGATCATAGGTTAGTGAATAGTCATAGCCTTTAAGGAAACAATAATAGTATTGATTTGATTACTGTTCAAAGAGTAAAAGGTAGAAATCTTTGTGGAGTAGGAAGGATGGCTGGTGTAGTCAGATATGAAGTATGGCCTGAGTCCTGCTAGATACAGTAGAATAGATGAATTTACACTCATTCACTTGTCAATCAGGGCAGTTCAGGCCCAGAGCAGAGTTCCAAAGCTCAGTGTATTGACTCCCCCAGGTTCATGTGAGTCTGGCATTTATTAATATGTTGAATTAATTGGGTTGGGAGAAAGAATAAGTTGCCGATATTTAGGACTTCCTGTCCTGCATGCCAGAGAGACTGAAAATACACCACAGGCCCATTTATGCTGCAGCAGCAGGCTCACTCTCCCTCTGCTCTGGAATCACAAATCTACTTACATTTTCCACTCAGTATGCCCTTCCCTGGCATCAACATCACATCTTTTAATTAAGTAATAGGAAGGAGATTAAGGGAGAAATATGATTATTTAGGTTATAAATATGAGCTAACCAAGAATGAAAAGCAGACTCACCAGATGCAAAGATTTGCAAAGAGTAAGGGCCTGGAAAAAAAAAAAAAGGCAACTTCTACTTCCTCCTCCTCTACCTCCAGGGGTTCCAGGAAAGCTCTAACCAAACAGTGGATTGAATCAAAGGTAAGTAAGAAACTGTATCCTGTGATTTTCTGGTGAGTTTTTACACCCAAATCCCTTCTGCTCCCATCCTATGCCTGGCACTAGGTATTCATCAAAATTCTTTATTTCATGATGGTCTTCCAATGAGGAAGCAGAGAAAAGATCTACATCTTGCCCTAATCTTTTTCATCCATCCCATAGAATTCCATAAGAGTAGCTGTCCTAGGTCTTTGGTAACTAGCATCCCTCCCTAGGCTGTCAGTTACAATATAAACCACAAAGCAGAAATGTGTATAATTGTGACAAAGGACACAACATACACATAAACTAGACTGTAAATCAGTCAACAAGCATTTAAGTGCTTCCTAAGTGGCAGGTACCATGTTAAGTACTTGGCATACAAGGAAAGTCAAAAGACAGTCACCCTCAAGCCTCACAAATTCTAATGTTTCTTTGAAATTTTCTACTAGGAGAAGAACTATCTGTGCTCTCCTATATTTTTTGATAGGTCATTGGAGGATAACATCATAAGACAGAAACTGAAAGGACTTTAGCAATTTTCTAATGGATCCAAATTATTTTACAGTAAGAAACATAGAAATTAAATTATTTACTCAAGATCACATAGAAAATAAATAACAGAGTCTATTGAAAAAATTTGGAGGCTAGAAGTCAAGAAGCCTGTATTTTGATCCTAGTCCTACCTGCTTATTTGACTTCAGAAAAATCACTTTCCATCATTGGATTGTAAATTCCTTGAAGGCAGAAATTGTTCAGTTTTTGTCTGTGTATCCCTAGTGCCTTATACGATGCCTTAAGCATAATCGTTGTTTGATACTCATAAGGTCAGTTCTTGAATCAATCAATAAGAGAGTACTTATGCTTTTGTTATTTTTATTTTTTATTTTTATTTTCAGTCTTAAATTCTCTTCCTCCTTCCACCCATAGAGAAAGCAATAAATAGGATGCATATTATATAAATACGGAGTTTAAAAACATATTTCTGCAGTAGCTATCAATGCATTTTTATTAATCATTGGTTATGTGCATGGCACTGTGCTAGGGGCTGGGGAAATAATGACAAAATAAAACAGTCATTGCCTTCAAGGAGCTTATATTCTAATGGAAAAGAAAATATGCACACATATGAGTATATACAGATTAAATACAAAATGAACAGCAGGTAATTTGAGGAGGGAGTGCTAGGTAATTGAGAGGACCAGAAAAGGCTTCATGAAGAAGGAGGTAATTAAGCTAAGCCCAACCATAAACTGAATTTATATATCCAATTGTCTTACTGCGTCCTTTTATTTCTTTAAGGATTTCATAGTTGTATTTATATAAATCTTGTGTGTATAAGTGAAAAGATATTTTACAAATTTTGTGGTTATTTTGAATGGAGCCTATTTTATTATAATTTCACTTTAAACTTTCTCAAAATGCTTACATACATATTCTTTTATTAAATCCTTACAATTATATATGTAACATGAGAGTATTAACAAAGAGAATATTTCCTTCAAAAGGCATAATCACAAATATACGAACTCACTCCCTCCACATGTGGGAGGTATAATTCCCTTTCCTCTCTGTACCACCTCAGTCTCTGAGGAGGAAAAGAGGATTAGGTAGCTTAGCTCTGTTCCCATAGAGCACAATCCCAGTTCCAAGACTAAAGCCCTTTTCAGGCTCAAGTCCTAGGCATCTGGCTTCTCAGGGCTTTAATGCCAGACTAGATGAGTGTAGCATCTCATCTGCAATCCTGGCTCCAATGTCGTCATGGTTCCAACTCCCAGATTCTGTGAGGATCACCTCTGGCACCTGAAACTGAGGACAAAAAACACAGAACAGAACAAACACTCCCAGGCCCACTCGTTCAGAGTGAGGATAAAAGAAGAGCAGAGGAAAGATTTTTCATTCCTTTTAAGTCTCAAAATGTATAGCCAAAAGAAAGCAGAAAAGAGAGTGAATAACTGAGTCTCTCCAGTTTTAATGATGTAGTCAGCCAGTCAAAGTCATACCATCCATATGGTAGGGGCTCTGCAGGGTCTAGTTAGGCCAAATGTGCATGCTCAAAACATGCCTAGAAAAGCCCAAGCTATGATGTAGGTCAAAAAAGTATAAAAAGAGTCAAGTAAAATTCCCATTTAACATTGTTGATCCTTCTCTCCTCCCAGATACTCTCTTCTCTGGGTTTTCAGGATAATGGCTTTCTTCTGGTTCTCTTCCTACCTATTAGACCATTCCTCCTCAATCTCCTTTGCTGAGTCATTCTATATTATGCTCTGTTACTGGACCCTTTACCCTCTTCAACCTTCAATACTCTTTCTTAGAGGCATATAAATGTCAGCTATTATATTTTAAATTTTTTTTCTATTTAAAAATTTTTCTTTTATTATAAGTTTAATAAACATCAACCAAAACAAACATTTCAATATGTGACAAGGAAGAGAAAAGAATACTGTATGTGAAACTGTATGTTTCTCTTACATACAGCTTGGGTAAACATATGACCAGAGACAAGGAGCCATGCTAGGATGAGAGGCAATGTATTAGAATAGAAAATGATAGATTTGGTTTTCAAGTACCTGGGTTCAAGTTCTGTCTCAGAAACTTACCGGCTTTGTGACTCTGGACAATTTATTTAATTTGTCTATGCTCTGTCTCTGTTTTTTCATCTGCAAAATACATGGATTGAACCATGGGGCTTAAAAATTTTCTTTGTACTCCATGATCTTATGAACTTAAAGTATATTAGCCCAAATTTTAAAGGTTACCTAGAGGAAGAACCTTCTCATCAGCTTCGGCAAAGGTATCTATATTTGGACATAGAGCAAGAAGAAGATGGTGGAACAAGCTATTTAAACTCAAAGCTTCACAAAGACTTTTGGGAGACCGTATATCAGGCTAGGCCAGATGGGTGGCACAGTGGATAGAGTGCCAGGCCTGAACTGTGAAAGACTCATCTTCCTGAGTTCAAATCTAGTGTGAGACAGTTGCTAGCTGTGTGACCCAGGGTCAAGTGACTTGCTTAGGGTCACACAGCTAGTAAGAATCTGTATGGGTAATTAAGGTAGGACTTTTTTTTTTTTTACTGTTTTCTCTTTTAGAATGCTAAAGTAATCAAGTGCCTTTAGTTAAGTCTTGCTAGGTGCTAAGCCCCAGGCCCACACCCTTTTGCTGATTAGGTGTGAAGCCTTCGAGTCCTGAACAGGGTATATAAACTCAGAGGTTAGCATTTTGTTTGGGGCTCTCACTCTCTGGAGGAGTGTTGGTGTAGAGACTCTGGGTAGTTGCTGAAGCCCTCTGGCTTTGAGGAAAACCCAGATGTTGGTTCTTCTCTTTTTGGTAACTACGTATGTGATGTCTTGATCATACAAAGCCTATCTGTTGAATTGTGTTATTTAATCTGTTGATATTTTCTGTTTGTAATTTCTATTTGTATTTGAAGTTCAGGGTGCTGACTTTTCTCCCTGAACTAAGTAAACGATACATGAATGTTTGATTAAAGTGAGATTGTTAATCCCTTAAAGTTACTTTCCTTAGAAAAGCAGATCAAAGAACCTGAGCTGGCAGCTCTTGTTGCTGGTCTTGTTGGGTCTTACACCCTTGCTAGCCAAATTGTTGTTACAGAGTCTGAGGCCAGATTTGAACTTAGGTCTTCCTGACTCCATGACTTGTACTCTATTCACTGAACCACCCGGCTTTCCCTTAAATGGGTAAAGATAACAATTAAATGAAAGAAATGGGGCAGATGGGAGATGTTAAAGTTTAGAGATTGCTAGAAAATGCATAGAGGTCTAGTTCTAGTGAAGATAAAGTAAAAACTTACCTATCGGTGTCCAGAGTCCCAGGGACAGAATCTAAGGTCCATGAAGACCTTGAAGAGGAGTCAAGAAGAGAAAGGAGTCGTCAGATTGATTGGCCCCTTCAATCAATCAAATCAATCCAAGACTGAAGTGCTGTCTGATTGGCTATGTTCTGTGTAACACCACCTAAGGTGGTGGGGGGTGGGGGGCATGGACACCTTTGCCTTTTCACCTTGCAGGACACTTGTATGCTGCTTCTAACAAGGCATCACCCATCCTGCTCCACCCCTGCCTCAATCTGCCACCCATCCTCCTACAACTATCCAAAAGACAGAATTCAGGAGGCAGGGGTGGGAGA
Source organism: Phalanger gymnotis (assembly GCA_028646595.1). Taxonomy (NCBI): domain Eukaryota; kingdom Metazoa; phylum Chordata; class Mammalia; order Diprotodontia; family Phalangeridae; genus Phalanger; species Phalanger gymnotis. The sequence continues at coordinate 245,290,560 of CM053624.1, forward strand.
GGGCACCAAATCCCTAGAAAAGAATTTGTTAACTGCCCACTAACAATTGTTGAGTGATAACACATGCAGCTCTCCACATGTTTATGCGGAGTCTCAGATTTATCTGACAGTTTTACACCCAGAGGCATGATACACAGTAATTAAAATTAAAAATGTTTTGACAGTCTAAACAAATGGCTATATAAATTAGAAAGCTGTAAAAACCTCCAGTGGCCAAAAATAAAGATACATAGATAAATTATAAAATTATAAAAGGAGCATGTTTTTACACATGCATGTTCACATCCAGGTACTTAGAGAGTTAGAGAGTGCTAGTCCATCTTGACTATAGTTCTACATACTTCTTTTGTTCACATACAGGCTCAACTTTTGCCTAGAGGAAGATCGTAGTGAAGAAGAGCTCGGAAAGCTAGCAGAATCTCACAAGATACCTCTGGGTCTTTCCACTGTAAGAGGAGAGAGCATTGGATAAAGGAAATTGTTTCCAATTCACACCAAATTTAAGTCATTTTGATCATTGTAAGTACCCAAATTAACTACAAACATTGTCTGCATCCAGAGAAAGAACTAATAAATAGAAGTATGTATAGAATTATTTTACTTATATACATATTAGCATCTAGTAGCCATATCTAAAGCAAGGGGGAGGAGAAGGAAGAAAAAAAGGAGGGAAAAAGAAAAGTTACATGTTAACTTTATTATATTTTTAAAAGGAATAGCAAGTTGTACATAATAGATGTGCAGCTGTATGTGCAATCAGTTTTTTTCTATTCTACTGTGTTATAGAAATGCTTGTTTTATTTCTTGAGGTCAGAATAAAATAGATAAAATTAAAAAAAAAATTAATCTTGCCGGGGTCTAGAGGATATTCGCAGCAGTTAGAGAGTGCTAGTCCATCTTGACTATAGTTCTACATACTTCTTTTGTTCATTGTTTCAGACCTCTGATTTCATCGGTGTGGGGAACTCCCAGCATGGAAATTCTCTCCATTAATGCAGAGTCACAATTTATTGAAATTTACAGTCTTGGACAGCTGTGGAAAGGAAAGGTGAAGTAGGCCTTCAATCCCAGTCATTATGACTCTAAGGCCTCCATTCACTATCTTATACTACTTAATCAGCCTGCTCAATATAGCAAATGATAACCATCTGTATAAAATTTTACTTACCTCTGTGTTATTTGACCACATCATAACTCTCATATTTTAAAATGGCTTTGGTCAGAATTGTGATTTTGTTAGCATAGGGAACTCTCAGTGAGGAAACTATCTCTACATATGCATTTTGGTCTTAAAGTGGCACCTAGAGGGAAAGCGATTGACCATAGTCACATAGCCAGTATGCATAAATGGTAGGACTTGAACCCAGGGTTTCCTGAAACTCTGTACACAATAGAAGATGGTGTCTCCCATGAGGAATTTCAGAGAATTGTAAAAGTGGAGCTAACCTACTCTATTCATGCATAAGGAAACTAAGTCTCATAGAGGTAAAAGTTATTTGCCCAAGGTCAAAAAGATAGTAAAAGACAGAACTAGTTTCAAATTTATGGTTTTAGTAACAAGATGAGCTAAACATTTCCTATGACTTAATAAAAGTCTTTTCTTTCAGATAAATATACTCTAGTTTTTTCAGTATTATCTTTTAAAGTTACCATGTCATTAATAAAGGAAATTGTTTTCTGTCCACCTAATTTTTTTTGGCCATTTATTTCATAGCAGGGCAATTTGAGAAAACTTTCATTCCCTTTTTACATGATGGTAAACAAAACAAAACAAAACATCTTAAGCAATTCCAATGAAAGAAATGGAAGTTTTGTAGAACAATTTTCTATAATTAACAACTATAGGGAGCAATACTTTTAGGTATAGAGAGGTTGCCTGGTAGAGTACTAGGCCTGGAATCAGAAAGGCCAGAATTCAAATCTGGCCTCATACACTTACTTGCTGTGTGACCCTGGGAAAATTACAACCTTTGTTTGCCAAAAGGTTGTTGTGAGGACCAAATGAAGTGATATTTGTAAAGTGTAAAGCACAATTCTTGCTACATACTGGGGCTAAATAAATGCTTAGTTTCTCCCTTTATATTTCTCCCTATTTCTATGTCCTATGAATCAGGACCCTCCTAAAGACAATCCTAATATATTTCAGGCCAAAAGTCCTTCTCATGGTGAGCAGGCAGATAACTTCCTGTGCCATGCGATTCTTTAGGATATCTATTAGTACCCTGTTTGCAGTCACCTGTAGAGCTAGAAAAGATACATTCTGGGATTCTCTTCTGTAAGTTCACCTAGCCAACACATAAAGCCTCCTTATTCTCCAGGAGTTTGCTCTGTGGTATCCCAAATTGATATTTTTATGATGGTACATTAGACCATCTTTTATCTCAATTCTTACCTAACCCTTAGTCATTAGATGGGTGTTGCCTCAGACAAACTGGGGCCATGGAAAGACCTTAATTTAGAAAAGCCAAAGTCACATGCTGCATCCAAGGCCAATTGTCTGGACTTTTGTCTTGCCATTGGACTTTCAGGACTCTGGAGGAGAGAGTGAGGCTGACAACTTTCCACTGTGATGTCATTGGTCATCTTTGAATAACAAAAACTTGTGATGCACTTAAGCTACAATCATTAACTTCTCCTGAGGATGAAGGAACTACCTGGGAACAGGTTTCCATTCCATTCCATTTACTTTTACATACCATGAGAACGAGTTTCTCCCCAATGAGAGTTCATCCCAGAGGTAGTCATCTTCGGTTTCCTGTTTCCTATCAGCAAAGTGCCAGTGGGTATGCCTATATCCCTATGGGATATAGAGCCCATGCTCTATAATCTTATTAAGTTGATTGGAAAATTCATCAAGTTAATCAGTCTCCCCAGCTCATCTCTCTTCTATCCCTTCACCATCTATAGAAAGTTATTATACTTTATGATAAATGTTCAAAATATTTGCTTAATTTGGCAAAACTATTTTCAGGTCTTTCTGGCCTTTTCTCTTGAAAGAATATATAACAATCTATGGGTTTAGGATCACCAGGCACCCACGATCTGGAACAGGCAAGGACTGGGAGGCCAAGAACTTATTATGAGGGTCACTTGAGAATAATGAATACAGATAGTCTGGGGTCAGAAGCATACTTTTCAGTGAACTCTTCCTATTTTTCATTTTGTTTTCCCGTTCCAATAATTCTGAGTAGCTTTCTTTTATGATTTCTTGAATTTGGGTATCCAGATTTTTGTCTGGTCATGGTTTTCAGAGATTCTGATGGTTGTTCAATATTCTCTATTACTAGTTTCCTAGGTTGGTTATTTTTTGAGAATAGATCCGTTTCATGTTTTTCTAATCCATCAATCTTTGGGCTTTCTCCTGATATTTCTTGTTGTCTCATTAAATCATTGAGTTCTATTTGCTATGTTTCAGGGAATCCACTGCTTGTATAAGGTTTTCTACCTTCTGTTCTATGCTATTGATTCTTATTCCATCTTTTTTCCCTCAAGAACTTTAATTCATTAATAACTTTATTTAAAAAAATCTTACTTAAATTCTTTTAGGAACCATTGAAGTCCTGTGATCAACTCACTCTTTTTTCTGAGGTTATACTTTCAGTTAGGGCAGAAATACTCTTTCCTTCTGGTTTATATCTCAGGCTTCTTGGAGTTGGCATTTTCTTCTGTTTATTCATCTCTATTCTTAGATCTTGGATTGGGACTTTGTGCTAACGCCAAGCTCCATCCCCTCATACATTCTTGAATGGAATGGGCTGGCCCTGCATAGTCCTTTTTTCCATTTTGAATGAGACCAAACTCTACCCTCTGCGACAATTTCTGACTTTTAACTCTATCTCCTGGTACCAAAATGCACATGCTGGCTTCAATCTTTTTTGTGTAATCACCAACAAAGAATTGGTTCTGACAGATTCTGAGAAGTTGTTGGTAATTGTGTTGGTCCCAGGCCTTCTAGAGGGACAACTGGCTTGGGCTGCCGTGAGACCAAATCATCTCATTCCCTAGCCAGTTACCTACTGGGATTTTGGTCCTATCTCCTGCTATGGTTCCAACAGAAATGCTGACTACTGTCTACGTAGGGGGGAGCAGGGCCAAACTAATATTGTGTCTCTGCGTAGTGCCTTTCTGAAATCTGAATCCACACCCTACTGTAGCTGCAGGGCAGAGGTTCCATTTGTATCAGGACACTTCTTGGCTTCAGGCTCCCATTGGCCCATCCCAATTAAAGCATCTGCAGACTTTTGACTGTTTTCTTGTGGGATCCTTGATTAGACGGAGGAGCTTATTCATGTTTTCCTTTTGCTTTATTGATCATAGTTCCTCCTGATACCTTTTAAAATCTTTGCTGGAAGTGTTTGTTGGAGGAGTTGGACTTAGCTAAGACTTTTCACATTGCCATCTTTTGGTAAGCTTTTCAAGAAAATAAATACATTTGACTATTATCTTGATGAAGATGACATATACATGTCTATCTTCATACATATGTACATATTTACATATGTATATACATGCATACATATATACACATACATGCATACATTAACGCACGTATATGTGTGTATAGTCCTGGTCTCTCTTCTGAACTTTAGTTCTGTCTTACCAATTGCATATTTGACATTTCAAACTGAATAACCCATATACATGCATATGAATGTATGTATGCATATGTACATATGTGTATATATACACACATATGTCTATATGTGCAAGCATATAGGTATATACTATATATAACACATGTGCTAAACTGAGCTCATTTTTCTCCCTGAACCTTCCCCTCTTCAAAATTTTATTATTTTTGTCAAAGATATCACAATCCTTCCAGTCTCCAAGTTCATAAGCTTCGCCTTATCCTCAACTTCTCACTCTCTCAGCCCCAGATAGCCAATCTTTTGTCAAATCTTGCCATTTCTACCATCACCACGTTTCTCATATCTAACTCTTTCTCTCTACTCACATAGAAGCATCCTTAATTCAGAGTTTCATCACCTCTCATTCAGATGATTACAAAGACTTCCCCCAGAAGATGAGATCTGACATATATCTTGAAGGAAATAAGGGAAGCTAGGAGATGAAGGTGAAGGGGAAGATCATACTAGACATGACAGATAGCCAGTGCAAAGGCAAAGATTTGGGATATAAAGGGTCATGAGTGAAGAACTGTATATAGGCTGGTAGCCTATGGATTATACTGGATTATAAATTGCATTAAGGGGAGTAAAGTGCATAGGAGTAGGCCAAGTTGTGAAGACCTTAAAAAGTCAAACAGAGCACTTATAGCTATTCTGTGAGCGATAGGCAGCCACTGGAATTTACTGTATAAGAGGCTGACAGGGCCAGGCCTGCAGGTTAGGAAACTCATTTTGACAGCAGAGTGGAATACAAATTGAAGGAGGAGGAGACTCGAGGAAAGAATATCCAACAAAGGGACAGCTAGGTGGTATAGTGGATAGAGTGCCACTCCTTGAATCAGGAGGACCTGAGTTAAATTCAGCCTCAGACACTAGCTGTGTGACCCTGGGCAAGTCACTGAACCCCAATTACGTCAAAAAACCCAAAACAAACAAAAAACCAGAAGTCTACTGTAGAAGTCCAGGTTAGAGGTGATGAGGGCCTTTACTAGAGTGGAAGCTATGTGAATTAACAGGAGGAGAATAAAAAAGGTAGAAATGATAAAATTTGACAGCAGAATGGACAAGGTGAGTGGGAATGAGCAATTAGAGATTGTTGGCACCCAGGTTTTAAGCCTGAGTGACAGGAAGGATGATAGTATACCATAGTAACAGGAAAGTTAAGAAGAAGGAAAGGTTTGAAGTGGAGAGGGGCAAAGATAATGAATTCTATTTTGGACATGTTGAATTTGGGTTGCCTATTGACCATCTAAATATATCTCATGTATGTGTGTGTGTGTGTGTGTGTGTGTGTGTGTGTGTGTGTGTATATATATATATATATATCACGTGAGATTAGGAATGAGTATGGAGATTTCAGAATCTATAAATACATAGATTTATAGATATATAGGATATATAGATTCTCTAATCTAGAATATATAGATTTTAGAATCATATGCCTAGAGATGATAATTGATCTCATGGTATCTAATGAAATCACCAAGCATTACATCACAGAAGGAGAAGAGAAGGGAGTCTAAGAAAGATTCTTGGGGGATAGCCATTATTATTGGGTATGATCTGGATAAAGAACCATCTGAAGAGAGAAAGAATTAGTAGTCATAAAGGCAGGAGGAGGACCAGGGGAGAGAAGTGTCCTAAAATTCTAGAAATGAGAAAGTATCCTGGAGGAGAAGGTGGTCAACAGTGCCAAAGGCATAAAAGAGGTCAAGAAGGACTGAAGGAAAAAAGCATTAGATTTGACAATTAAGAGGCCACTGATAACTTTGAAGAGAGTAATTTCAGTTAAATGATGAGTTCAGAAGCCAGAAAGATTTGGTGGTGAGTTAGAGAAGGGGAGGCATCTACCTTGTGTACACAAATAGGTGTGGTTCAAGGTGTTATTAGTAGTAGTAGCAGCAGTAGCAGCAGCAGCAGTAGTTAGCATTGTTATAGCACTTTAAGCTTTGTAAAATGCTTTATGTTTGTTTTCTCATTTGATCCTTGTAACAACCTTGGGAGGTAGAACCTATTATCTCTATTTTATGGATGAGAAAACTGAGACAAACTGAGATTGATTGACTTGGCCAAGACCACTCAGCTAGTAAGGGTCTGAGGTCAGATTTGAACTCAGGTCTTCCTGACTCCACGTCTGTATGCCATCCAAAGATCAGGAGAGCTAGTACTTCCAAATGGCTGAAACAGAGTTCATGAGAGAGAAATGTTTAATAAAGCAAGGGAAGTTCTCTAGCACCATCATATGGAGACTTCAAATTCCAGGATTAGGTAATTTATTCTACAGGCAATAAAGAACAACTGAACATTCTTTAGCAAAGAAATGGTATAGTCAGACCTGTGTATTAGAAGGAATTGGATTTGGCAGCTGTATGAAGGATAAAGTAGTCAGGTAACATTCAAAATGCTATTACAATTCAGGTGAGAGCTGATGAAGGCCCAAGCTAGGATGCTAACAGTGAGGAGATGGATTGAAAAGATATTGCATAGGTAGAATGGACATGACTTGGCAGTTGATGGAATGTGTGAATGAGAGAGGAGAGAAAGCTAAAAATAGTTCTCTGTGTGCTGTGCTATATGTATATTGTCCTCAAGCTAGAATCTGATTGGTTGTTGCCCTTTGTTCTCGAAGAGGACCATAATGACATTGCTATGTTGGAGTCAAGGTACAGCGTGTCCAACTGTGGCTTGTCAGATTCTCTTGAGCACTCTATCATGAGTTGGGCACAAATAATCCATGTGAACATTTGGAGTGGAGATGTCTCTAAATTTGTTCATCTCGTGTTTCTTTTGAGCTACTGCAATTCTGCTGTGCTCATAGAGCACAACACTTTCTTTGAGCCTTAAGGTGTGAAACTCGAGTCTGCTAAAGACTTAACAATGGGTTTCTGGACCAGTTTCATTCTTAACATAGCTATTACCGATGTGAAGTATTTCATGTGAATACATTTTCCTGATAATCCATGTTTACTCATTCTAATAATAATAGCTTCAGAAATGTTAGCCGTTTTCCATGACATCTATCTAAAATGCATTACACACTATTATGCCTTCTTTTTCAAAAAGTTTTTTTCAGTTCCAAATTCTCTCTTTCTCTCCACCCCCTTTCCCACCCACTGAGAAGACAAGAAATATGATACAAATGAAGTCATGCAAAACATAATTTCCTTATTAGCCGTGTTCTGAAAAAAGCAACAAAAATAAATAGAAAAATATGCTTCAATTCTATATCCTGAGTCCACCAGTTCTCTATCTGAGGTGGATAGCATTTTTCATCATGAGTCCTTTGGAGTCATGGTGGATCATTGTAATGATCAGAGTCTTTCACAGTTGATAATTTCTTGAATAAAGCACTGTGTAGATTGTCCTCCTGGTTTTGCTAAGTTCACTTTGTATTAGTTGATTTAAGTTTTTCAGGTTTTTCTGATATTGACCCTTTCATCATTTCCTGCAGTACCAGAACGGAATGGGATATAATGGTATTCCATCACATTGATATACCATAACTAGTTCAGCCATTCCCTAATTGATGGGCATCCTTTCAGTTTCCAATTCTTTGCCCCAACAGAAAGAGGAATGCAAATTAAGACAACTGTATGATATCACTTCACACCCATCAGATTGGCTAAGATGATGTAAATATTTTTGTACACATAGATTCTTTTCCTTTTTCTTTGATCTTCTTGAGGTATGAACCTAGTAGCATTATTGCCGGGTCAAAGGCTATGCAGCTTTTGAACATAGTTCCAAATTATTCTTCAAAATGGTTGGACTAGTTCATAACTCTACCAATAATGTATTAATGTCTTTATTTTCCCACATCCCCTCCAGCATTTGTTGTTAAACTTTTTTTTGTTATCTTAGCCTATCTGATGGGTATGAAGTGGTAACCCAGAGTTGTTTAATTTGCATTTCCCTAATTATTAATGATTTAGATAATTTTTTCATATGATTGTTGACAGCTTTGATTTCTTCTTCTGAAAACTGCTTATTCATTTCTTTTCACCATTTATAAATTGGAGACATGCCTTCTTTTAAAAAAATATTAAACATAATTTAAGAAGGCAGCATAGCTCACTGGAAAGAATGTTGGCTATAGAGTCAGAGAACTTGGGTTCCAATTTCATCTCTGACATTATATGACCTTGAGAAAATCACGTAACCATCCTAAGCCTCAGTTCTTAATCTGAAAAATGAGGGAGCTGACCTATATAACTTCTGAAGTCCCTTCTAGATTAATGATAATGTGAAATGTATATATATACATATAAATGCATATATATGTATATATATCTATCTATCTATCTATCTATATATATATATACACACACATGCATCTGGAGTGGAGATGTCTCTAAATTTATGCATCTCATGTTTCTTTTGAGCTACTGCAATTCTGCTTTGTTCATAGAGTACAACACCTTATTTGAACCTTAAAGTGTGAGACTTTCATTCATATACATATACACACATATGTATGTATATATATATGTATATATGTGTGTATGTATATATGTATATTCATAGTATTGTTTGGGAAGAAAGTGTTTTGTAGAACTTTAAATAACCTTGTAAATTAAATGGTCATTGTTGTTCTCAGCAGCTAGGTGCCACAATGGTTAAAGCATTGGACTTGGAGTCAAAAAGGCCTGAATTCAGATTCTCCCTTAAAAGCTGGCTGAGTGACCCTGGTCAATTCTTTTCTCCTCTTCCAACCACAGTTTTCTTATTTGTGAAATGAAGATAATAGTTGCACTACCTCACAGGATTGTTATGAGGATCAGCAGAGAGACAGACAGACAGACAGTGGATGGATGGATGTTGAGCCAGATAGATGATATAGATAAATACATATGTACACATATATTACATATATGTATATATGTGTATTCATATGCCTATATGTGGGCAGCTAAAGGACACAGTGAATAGAGTGCCTGGCCTAGAATCAGGAAGATATGAATTAAAATCTGGCCTCAGATACTTACTAGCTGTGTGACCTTGAGCTTAACCCTGTTTGCCTCCGTTTCCTCATCTATAAAATGAGCTGGAGAAGGAAATGGCAAAGCACTTCAGTATCTTTGCCAAGAAAATCCCAAATGGGGTCACGGAAGCGGCTGACATGATTGAAATGACTCAACAGAAACAACAACAAAACCTATCTGTATATACACTTTACATAAATGCATTTATAAATACTCATGCACAGCTGTATAGGCATAAACACACGTATACATTTAAAATGCTTTGAAAACATTAAGAAACAACATATATTTCCTGTAGAAATGTCAGCCATTCTTATTACCTCCATTGCCACTAATACAATTATTGACTCCTCCCTCACTTGTCCCTAGGATTCTTTCTGCAGTCATTGTGCCTACTTTGTCCCAATCTTTTTATGGACCAAGGAAATAAGGAACCAAGCTTGTTAGAATCATGCAGAAAGAGCACAATGAATACAGAGACGCATGGAAAGAGTCATACAAACTGATGCAAAGTGACATAAGCAGAACCGGGGGGGGGGGGGGAAATAAATGCAATGATTGCAGTGAAAATGGAAAGAATCACTACCACCAAAGAGCTAAAAACGAATGTTGCAAAATCATAAAGAGAAAGCTTGGGTAAAAAAAAAAAAGAAAAAAGAGAAAGAGTTACAGGGAGATACTTTTCCCCTCTTACTCCACCCCCATTTTGCTAAGGTGAGGATGAGGTCACAAGTGCAGAACGTTGCAGGCAATGTCAGTTTTCCCCCCATATATTTATCAGTTTTGCCTGAATTTTCTTCTTTTCTTCCTGTTTTTTTTTTTAATTTTAGTACTTTGTCATAAGAGATGTCACTCTCAGAGAAAGGAGGAAGAAGGACATAGGGGAGATCAAAGCAATGCAAAACCAAAAGATATTAATAAATATTTAAATTCCTTTACAATAATTACTTGGAAAGAATAAATAGGCCCCACAAATAAGTGCCAAGGAGGCCTGCCTATGAGTTATGGACATGATTATAAATGGAGACTTGGAGAGATCTATCTTGTCTACTCAGAGGCCATTTTTTACTTACTTCCTTGTTGTTAGCAGTGATTTAGGTGGTTAAGGTTTCCAAATAAGTGATTTACAGATAAATGAGGTGTTATAATAGCTAACAAACTAAGAAATGTGGCCCTGAGCAGTGTGGCCCTAAGCAGACACAACTACAGTTTAATAAGCAATTGGTATGAAGAACTTTTGCTGAAGGTATTTTAATTGGCATTTAAATATTTTTAAAAATAAGAAATCTTTTTCATTTAAATACTGCCATGCAACTTCATTCTTTAGTAGAACTGGTATAATTTGGTTACTATGTACACTACTACAGTTTTAATTATCTGTATAGCAATGGTGACCTAAGCATCTTGAAGTAGAAGAGGGAAATTCTATTAATTGGCAATTATTTAGCTGAGTTTATTCACTGAGCATATTATAATTTCCAATGATTTTCATTTCTTTTCAGTTTGTGGGTTTCTTTTCTGCTGCTACTGCCATGAAATTTTAAATTCTATGTATTATATTTGAAGGAAACTTTTAATAAAATTATACAGTAAATCCCCTCTTTTCATAACACATGATAGATTAGACAGAATAAGACTTGGTCAATAGCTCTCACCTCAAAGTTAATCAGAGGAAACCAGATCTCAAAGTTAATCAGCACACCAGCCAGTGAGTAGTACGGGAAAAGGAGAGATCCAAAGTGAAAAGAGTAAAGGAAAAAAAAAAGATGTGGTTAGAATTTTGGTTTCTTTAAAACAACTTTAAAAAATATTTTATTTTTTCCCAATTGCATGTAGAAACAATTTAACATTCTTTTTTCAAATTTTGAGTTCCAAATGTTCTTCCTCATTTCCTTCACCCCTTCATTGAGAAGGCAAGCAATTCCACATAGATTATACATGTTGAGTCATTTTTGAGTGATTTTTCTTTCATGAAATATAACCATTTTATTAAAAAACTTAATGGAATTCTAATACAATCACCTATGTTTGTTTAATAGCAATTTATATTTTAAATAATTAAAAAGAAATTAAATAATTTAATAACATTATATTTATATAATAAATTTATATAATAATATTATAAATAAAAAAATTTATCATAGATTATAACTAAGAGAAACTTGAATACCTCTCATTTTCTTCTCTGATGCAGCCACCACCCAGAAACATGTCTTCATAACCTCTCGCTTAAGCTGTTAGAATAGTCTGCTTGTTGGTCTGTCTGCCACTAGTCTCTCTCCACTCCAGTTCATCCTCCATTCAACCGCCAAAGAGATTTTTCCTAAATCCCAGATCTGACCATGTGACTCCAAGGCCTCCCCTACCCCCTCTTACTTAAACTCTATCAGCTCCCTATCACCTCTAGGATCAAATACAAAATCCTCAGCTTGGCATTCAAAGTCCTTCAAAATCTAGCCCCCTTCCCACTTTCCAGTTTTCTGACACCTTACACCCTTTCTCGCCATGTATTTTTCAACCCACTGGCCTCCTGTTGGACATTGCATTTCATGACTGGGCATTTTCACCAGTTGTCTGCCCAGATTTCTCTTCCTCCTCATTTTCATTTCCTGCCTTCCTTCAGGTCCCAACTAAAACCCCACCTTCTATAGGAAACCTCTCCTAATCCTTCTTAATTCTAGTGTCTACTCTCTGTTGACCGTTTCCTATTTATCCTATATATGGTTTGTTTATGCATAATTTTTGCATGTTGTTTCTCCCATTAGATCGTGAGCTCCTTGAGGGCAGGGACTGTCTTTTGTCTTTCTTGGTATCCCCAGGGCTTAGAACAGTGCCTGGTGAATAGGTGGTCTTTAACAAATATTTATTGATTAATTGACCAGTATTTGCATTGGGCACTGGCAGAAATAATTCCACATCAAAACCACTTGAGCAAGTGGATCCAGATACTTTTTTTCTGAGGCTGAGTGGCAACTCCATAGCATCTCTTACATATAACTACATTATATTCGTTTTGTATGAATTTTGTATGTGTTGTCTTTCCTATTAGAATGTTCTTTGAAGGCATAGATTATTTCTTTTTTCTCTTTGTATCACCAAGATCTAAATCTAATTCTCTTGTTGTTCAGTCTTGTCTGACTCTTCATGACCACGTGCACCATATTGTGCAATTTTCTTGGCAAAGATACTGTACTGGTTTGTCATTTCCTTCTCCAGTGGATTAAAACAAACAGGGCAAAAGTGACTTGTACAGGGTCACACAGCTAGTTAAGTGTCTGAGGCTGGATTTGAACTCAGAGCTTCCTGACTCCAAGCTTAACACTCTCTCTGCTGAGCCATCTAGCTGCCTCAAACCTAGCTTAATAAATAATAAAATTAATGAAATGTTTGCCAACTGATTGATTGCATACATAATGCTGATTCCTCTCTCTGCTAGATAAGAAAACGAAAGGACTTGAGAAACAGCTCCTGTGTTCTGACTTATAAGAGAAAATGAACTGTTCCTTGCAGAATACTTCAAAAGAAAACCAAGAAGAAAAATAATATTCTGAACTGAGAGGGAATTCAGACATTTGGTTGGGGGTCATAGAGCAGAAAAATGTGACACAGAAAAGGAAAAGAAGAAGAAAGGACTAGTGAGTCTGACTCTGGAGTTTAATGTGAGTCAGTGGTGCAACAGCCACAAAGCAAGTTGAAATTTAGGCCAAATTAGCAAGAGCATAGTGGCCAGGTTTTAGTCCTGCTGTGTGCTATCCCGTGTAGATCACATCTGGAGTATATTGTGTCTAATTTTGGACAAGACACCCATCAGTCGACAAGCATATATAAATTGCCTACTTATGTGCCAAGTGTTTAAAGGGAAGATGTAAAAAAAGGCAAAAAAAAATCTCTTCTCTCAAGGAGCTCAGATTAGTGGGGGATACAGCATGCAAATCACTATGTAGATGCAACTTGTTTTTTGAGACTGGCTCTCCCTATCTCACCAAGAATGGAAATACAGTGGTCACAAATGGGTTCAATCCCATTACTGATCAGTATAGGAGTTTTGACCTGATCCAATTCAGATGTGAGCCAGTTCATTTCTCCTTAGGCATCCTAACTTCCCCCCTACACCACCTTGACAGTTCACTATGTTGATGTTGGATTTAGTGTGGGCATCAAAGCTGAAGAAATCCACCAGTCTTTCTCTCTCCAGTAGCAGGGATTACAGCTGCGAGCCACTACGTTTAGAGGAATGCCACATTGCATTTTAGGCAACATATTTGTAACAAGCTGGAACTTGTCCACAGAAGGTTGATAGTAGTAAGAAGACTTAAGCTACATTTGAGGGATCTAAGGATATTTAGATTGGAGAAGAAAAGACTGAGGCATGGGAGGAAAGGCTGCCATGAAGAAGATAATTTAGACTTCTTTTACTTGGTCCCAGAGAGAAGAAATAAGAGCACTGGGTAGAGATAATCAATAGGTAGATTTTAGCTCACAATAAGGAAAACCTTTTCAACATTTAGAGCTACCCCAAAGTGGAATGGGTCAGTTTCAGAAAGTAACAAATTCTCTATTGCTGTAATCCTGGACCAGATGGAAGAGCTGACTTGTCCTCTGGCAAAGGCTGAATTTGTTAAGGGTATGCAGTGAGAGGGAGAGAGAGGAAGAGAGAGAGAGAGAGAGAGAGAGAGAGAGAGAGAGAGAGAGAGAGAGAGAGAGAGAGAGAGAAGGGAGGCAGGAAGGAAAGAGGGAAAGAAGGAAGGAAGGAAGGAAGGAAGGAAGGAAGGAAGGAAGGAAGGAAGGAAGGAAGGAAGGAAGGAAGGAAGGAAGGAAGGAAGGAAAGAAGGAAGGAAGGAAGGAAGGAGGGAGGGAGGGAGGGAAGGAAAGATTTGTGTTATTTGACTAAATTACCCCTCAGAATACCCATCATTGGGGAATGGCTGAACAAGTTGTGGTATATGAATGTAATGGAATACTATTGTTCTATAAGAAATGATGGGCAGGTAAATTTCAGAAAAACCTGGAAAAACTTACATGAACTGATGCTGAGTGAAGTGAACAGAAGAACATTGTACACAGCAACAGCCACATTGTGCAATGACCAACTTTGATAGCCTTAGTTCTTTTCAGTAATGCAATGATCTAAGACAATTCCAAAAGACTCATGATGGAAAATATCACCCATATCTAGAGAAAGAGCTAGAGAGTATGAATGTAGATCAAAGCATACTATTTTCTCTCTTTTTTTTTCTTTCTCATAGTTTTTCCCTTTTGTTCTGATTCTTCTTTCATAACATTACTAATGTGAAAATATGTTTAATATGATTGTACATGTATAGCCCATATCAGATTTCATGTTGTCTTGGGGGGGGAGGGGGGAGAGAGGGAAAAATTTGGAACTCAAAATCTTATAAACATGAATGTTGAAAATTAAAAATAAGTAATTTTTTTAAAAGGAAGAGGATGGATAGGAATAATGTCCAGTCTCTAAATTTATTTATGTGAGCCTACATGTATTTTGAGGGGCTGGGGCTACACCAGTCAAATCAGTTTTCACCAATTTTCATAGTAATCCATGAATATAGTGTAATACAAGGCTGTGTGTTTAATCTACATCTTTCAGTTTATTCATATGGACTTGGAATAAAAAAAAATACCCCTCATTCTGCCATAGACTAAATACACAAAACTTTACTATCTTTCCTCCTCAGGGAAAACGCACAAACCTTGCTTCACACATCATCATTTAGCTATATACACAGCCCCACAAATGCTGCTCCCAACACTCAAATAAATGGGAAAGTCTCAACTGGGGCTTTCCAGATCACCTTCTTTATATGGAAAAATTACATCCCATTGATCTATTCAAATACCACAAAATGCTCTAAATGACTATATTCTAAGTGAGCCTAAGAAAGTTGTATAAAACCAAAATTGTTATACCCTAGAAAGCTGAAGTTCTTTTCTTTAGTTCAATAATAAATTTCTTTTACTTTCAGTTTTCCTACTTACTTATTCGACCTTTAGCCTTGTAGACTAGTGACAGTCTTCCTTGGGCTCTCTAGGAACCTAGACTGAGAAATTTCCCAACAAGGGTATTGGGATTCCTGTTCAGGTTTGTGTTGGACTAGTAACCACTGTATCCCTTCCAGTTTTAACATTCTACAATTCTACATAGGTTTACTCCAAAGAGTTCTTTCAATGCTCCTTGATGCTTAGTGAGAAACTATTTTATTCTATTTTTAATGGCCCTTGTCAAGCACTTCCACTGCTTTTATGAAGAATGATTCGTACAAACACACACACATACACACACATGTGATATATGTGGTCAGGCTGCTCTGTAGGGGTCCTACTGGATAGCCACTAATAGGCTCAAACAACCATTATTTAAACCACCATTTAAATGATTTCAAGATTAAATTCCAAAGAGAACAGCATTAAAATGCATAATCCTCACCTGCATAATATTACTCTGGAAATCACTGTCTCCATTTAAGAACTGTTCCTATTTAACAAAAATAAAAAAAATGTGCCAGTTTTTAATTCTCCAGACAGGCACTGTTTAATGTATATGCATGTCCCCCAAAAAGAGGGAGACTTCACTGAAGCCAGTTTTTCAGCTTGTATAAAGTTTATAATGGAATGCTAATTCCCTTGACATTAATGCATGTTTATTTATAAGCAACCAAAATGATTGAAAATAAAAAGTGTCAAGTAATAAATTATGTGAAACAGACATATTGAAAAAGTGAAATGATATAAAACTGCATACAAAAATAATCACGGCTTTTTTTTCTAAATGGATGCCTGATTGCTTTTATATTCTCCCTGAAGGTTTTCCTTCAGCCTCGAAAGATAAATTACACAAAAAGGACAAGGTTTCATTAATCTGAAACCTGACATTTTTATAATAAAGTTTTAAAAAAAGTGTTTAAATAATGCTAAGGGCCAAGGAAAGTGGTCAAAGTTAAAAGACAATGGAAAGTAAAGGCTGACCTTCCGTCCTTAATTTTGCCAGGTGGATGCTGGGCTGGGCTCAGGAATTTTCAAAAATCACAAGGAAATTATTTATTGAAGTAAAAAATCTGGTTTTAGAAAAATCATTAGCCTAAATAGAAGGGATATAATTTCAGAAAGTCATTCTGTACTGGAGAACAAGTATCTGAATACACTGAATTTAAAGGGAGAAATGGCCAACATAAAATACAAAGACATCTCTGTAGGACATCGTTTCTTGTAATGCTGAGATCAGTAACATTAACATATAAATATATTGATTGTTGAGGTGGCTCTACAAGGAAGGAATTTAAAAAAACTGAGTCCTTCAGAGCTATGGGGGTGAGGAGTTGGGAGCATCACAGCACTACCACCGCCCTCCATCAGATCATCTCCTTATGCCTGGACTATTATATTAGCCTTCTGGTTGGTCTTCCTGCCTCAAGTTTTTTGGTGGTGGTGTTTTTTTTCAGGTTAATTTTCTCTCCTCAGGTATACTTCCAGAAAGAAGCGAGCATGTCTTTTCCTTTTAATTGTCTTCTGCTATAACTACAGGAAGCAAGGATCATCAAACTTATAGGGCACCAATAGCAAGTGTACTTCCTCAGAAAGCATAGAAGTAATAGAACTTAGCATGTAGTTTGCATGATAGGAAACTTAGCATATTTAAAATAGGAAGTTATCAGATAGTCTGGGATAAGCTTTTGCCCTTCCTTGCTTTTTTATCACTCCCTGGTTTTTTTTCTAACAACTTTGCTAATTAATTTATATTTAGTTTTCAACATTCACTTCCACAAGATTTTGAGTTCCAAATTTTCTTCCCATCTCTTCCCTCCTCCACCTCAAGACCTCTGGAACATCAGCTTCCAATTCCTTCAATCCCTTAATGTAGAAACTGATGAATCTTGTGTTATCCTAATTGTGTTTCCACAATACTTGAATTGTTTCTTTCTGGCTGCTTGTAATATTTTCTCCTTGACCTGGGAACTCTGGAATTTGTTTAAAACATTCCTAGGAGTTTTCCTTTTGGGATCTCTTTCAGGAGGTGATTGGTGAATTCTTTCTTTTTTGGGGGAGGGGGTCTTTTTTAAAATTTATTTTCAGTTTTCAACATACATTTCCACCAGATTTTGAGTTACAAATTTTTTCCCCATCTCTCTACCCTCCCCCGACCTCATGATTTCATGTATTCTGATTGCCCCTTTCCCCAGTCTGCCCTCCCTTCTATCATCCCACTCCACCCCACTGTCCCTTTTCCTCTTACTTTCTTGTAGAGCAAGATAGATTTCTATACCCCATTGCCTGTATATTTTATTTCCCAGTTGCATGTAAAAACATTTTTTTTTTTATTTTTTAACATTTGGTTTTAGAACTTTGACTTCCAAATTCTCTCCCTTCCACCCTCCTTACCTACCTTCCTTGAGAAGGTAAGCAATTCAATATAGGTTATACATGTATCATTATGCAAAGCACTTCCATAATATTTATGTTGTGTAAGACTATATTTCTCTCCATCCTATCCTGTCCCCTTTATTCAATTTTCTCCTTTGACCCTGTCCCTTTTAAAAAGTGTTTGCTTTTGACTACTTCCTCCCCTAATATGCCTTCCCTTCTATCATCACTTCCTTCTTATCCTCTTCCCCTCTACTTTCCTGTAGGGTAAGATACCCAACTGAGTGTGTATGTTATTCTCTCCTTAAGCCAAATCCAAAGAGAGCAAGATTAATTCATTCCACAGGCACTGAGTCATGAGGGTTGTGATGCCTTCTGGCTCTGAGCCTATTAGCTGAAAGTGTATATATATTCTGAGGCTGGTATTTTACTTTGGGGGTTCACTTATGAGAAGGACCTTTTGATTCCTTGGATGGAACTCTGAGTAAGCTGTTTCTTCAGAGCCCCCTGACTACTCAGGTGTATCTGTGTTCCCCCAATCCGCTGGTGTACGTAGATGGTTGTATTACCTTGTTCAGATAGCTGAAGCCGTATCTGTTGGTCTTTGTGTTAATTTCTTTGCTTGTATTTCCTATACTTGTATTTTTTCCACATTCAGGGTGCTGACCTTTTCTCTGAACTAGTGAATATAATTAAATTAAGATTTTTAACCCCTTTAAGAGCTATCTTTCTTTTAAAAGCAGATCGAAGAATCTGTGCTAGCAGGCCATCCTGGGTGTGCTAGGGTGCCTATAATCTTCCACTCAGTTGCCATTGATCTTCCTAAAGCACAAGTCTGTCTATGTCCCACCCCTATTCATAAACTCCAGTGGGTCCTAATCATCTCCAGGCTCGACTATAAAGACCTCTGCTTGCATTTCACAGCACAGCCACCTCATTCCTTTCCAGTCGTCTTAAACCTTACTTCCTTCCACATACCTTACAATCCAGTGATACTGGCTTGCTTGCTGTTTCTTACACAAGACACTCTATCTCTTAACTGTGGGCACTTTCATTGATTATCCCCCCCCATTCCTGGAATATTTTCCCTCCTCATCTCCATCTCCTGAATTGTCTGGTATCTTTCAAATCCCAGCTAAAATTCCTTCTATGAGAATCTTTTCCTGATGTCCCTTAATGCTTTTTTTCTATTACCCAGTTCCAATTTGTCATACACACATACACAGGCTTGCACACACATACATACATACACATATACATATAAACAAACACATATATACATACACATGCATATATATATATATAGACACACACATTCACATATACGTGTGTGTATGCACAGGTTGACCACATGGTAAAGCAATGTGTCATCCAAGACTCCAGCATCCTATCACTTCTGTGATGATGACTAATGAGTGAGAAAAAAAGGCTGTCCTTGATCTTCTCCCAAGGAGTTCTCAAGGAAAACGCCAAAAAGCAGACAAAGCTATACAGTAAGCATCCATTCCTTGGATTAGGAGTACAAAGTGACTCTACACTCTTGCTGTTTCAGGGCTAGAAGGACTGAAGGGGAACTGGATAATGATGCAAGAAGTGTTTTTGTTTTTTTTTAAAGAAAATGTTTGGGGGGCGGAGCCAAGACGGCGGCTGGGAAGCAGTGACTGGCGTGAGCTCCCCACCAAGTTCCTCCAAAAACCTATAAAACAATGGCTCTGAACCAATTCTAGAGCTGCAGAACCCACAAAGTGGCAGAGGGAAGCAGGGCCCCA
>CM053624.1:245310817-245342434 GCA_028646595.1 Phalanger gymnotis
GGAAATGGGGAGAAAATTTGTAATTCAAACGCCTGTGAAAATCAATGCTGAAAACCAAACACGTCAAAAATAAATTTAAAAAAAAAAAGAAAATGTTTGGCCTTATTCACCTCCTTTGCATTATTTAAATGTTTGATCTAACTAGATTTGTGTTTCTGGCATGTCTAGGAATGGTTACATATAAAAGAAGGGACCCAGGTAATGGTTTGAAGGTGATAGTTATCACCTCCTACCATCCATGCTGAACCAGGAAATAGCTAAGAAAGGGAAGGTAAGGATGATATAAGTGATTTTTTGTTTGTTTTCTTAATTTAAAAAGTCAGAATCACATGCTTTCTTATTAAACCTTCTTACCTCCAATGAAAAATTCAAAACTACAAATCAGATAGTCCCTGAGGAGTTATATTATTGGCTTGCTGGTACATGCTTGACTTTGGGAGATACCAATTAATTTCTCCTCTAGCAACATTAAAACTTTTTATGAATAAATGAAAAAGTATTTATTAAGTGCTTACTATGTGCAAAGCATACAAATGTGCAAAATGATACAAAGAGAAAAACAAGGCAGTCCAGGCTCTGAATGATCTCCCATTCCAATAAGGGTAGACACCATATATAGGAAGTTTCATCTATTAGTCAGGTAGAAAGGTCCCATGGTTTTTGGAATCCAGCATCAAAGCAGATGCATTTTCTTTCTTTCTTTTTTAAAGAATTTATTTTGAATTTAAATACAAGAAGACCAAACTACTTCCCACCCCCTGCAACATTTCCATGAACACAGCCCAACATAAAAAGAGGATTCAATATAAATCCATGAATTTCCATTTTATATGGTTTAATTTTTTTAAAAACACGTACATACTGTACATTATTTTCAAAGCTACCCTGCTTTTCTGTGTTTCCTTCAAAGTTTTCTTTTATTTTCTTCTATGAGCTTCTTTTTTCTCCCACCTTCCCCACCATTAGCCACACTAAGGCTACCCTTAGACAAAAATACACACACGCACACACAGATACGCACGTGTGTGTGTGTGTGTGTGTGTATGTGTGTGTAAAACTATAATATACATACTCCTATCAGTTCTTTCTCTGGTTGTGGATAGCATCTTCCTTCATAGTTGATTTGAGTGTTTATTATACTCAAAATGACTTAATTGTTCAAAGTTGCTCTTAGAACAATATTGCTATTACTGTGCACAATTTTCTCTTGGTTCTGCTCATTTTGCTTTTTGTTATTTCATGCAAATCTTTCCACATTTTTCTCTAAATTCAACTAGCTCATCATTTATCCATAGCCCAACAAAAAGTATTACATCAAAATCAAATACCACAATTTGTTTAGCCATTCCCCAATTGACAAGCATCCCCTCAATTTCCAGTTCTTGCCACCACAAAGAGAGCTGCTATAAATATTTTAGAACATGTAAGTTCTTTTCCTTTTCCCCCAATCACCTTGGGAAACAGATCTAACAGGGTCAAAAGTTATATACAGTTTTATAACTCTTTGTGCATAATCCCCAATTGCTCTCCAAAACAGCTGAATGAGTTCACAGTGCTCCAAACAGTGAATTAGTGTCCCAATTTTTCCACATCCCCTCCAACATTTTTTGCCTTCACTTTCTATCATTTTAGCTAATCTTATAGAGGTAAGATGATATTTTAAAGTTGTTTTAATTTGCATTTCTCTAATCAATAGTGATATCTATGTATGTATGGTATATGTATATATAGTCTTGATTTATCCATAGAAAAACTGCTTATGCATAGCCTTTGACCATTTATCAGTTGGGGAACGACTTGTATTCTTATAAATTTGACAAAGTTCTTTACGTATTTGAAATACAAGACCTTCATCTGAGTAATGGTCGATACATCTTTTCTCCTAATTTTCTGTTTTCCTTCTAATCTTAGCTACATTGGTTTTATTTTTACAAGCCTTTTAAAATTTAATATAATCAAAATTATCCATTTTACAATTCACAATACACTATATCTCTTGTTTATTCATAAATTGTTCTCCTGTACATAAGTTTGATGGTAATATGTTCCATGTTCTTCTAATTTTCCTCATGTTCAACCATATCTGAATTCCTGGTATAAACCCCACTTGATCAGAATATGCAATCTTTGTAATATATTATTGTAGCCTCCTAGCTAGTATCATATTTAGGATTTCTGCATCCATATTCATTAATGAAATTGGTCAATAATTTTCTTTATCTGTTTTTGCTCTTCCTGGTTTAGGTATCAGTATATTTGGTTCACAAAAGGAGTTTTGCCTTCTTTGCTTATTATTCCAAATAATTTATTTGTCATTGAAAGTAGCTGATTTTTAAATGTTTCCCCCCTAGAAAGATCATTTGTGGCCTGTTCAATTTCTTATTCCAAAATAGGTTTATTTAGATTCTATTTCCTCTTCCGTTAATCTAGGCAGTTTATATTTTATAAACATTCTTCCATTTCACTTAAATTGTTAAATTCCTTGGTGTATAATTGGGCAAAATAACTCCTTATAGTTACTTTGATTTTATCTTCATTAGTGGTATATTCACGCCTTTCATTTATTTGGTTTTTTTTAGACTCCGACTCCAGAACTCAAATACAGAATGGAAAAAAGAAAAAAAATCATAAATTTAGATATTGAAACTGTAAGCATGTTGTGTGCATAGCAGAACATAAGAGAGGATTCAAAATTTGTAGGGATAAATTTTCATTTCAATTATTCTTATGTTTTCTCTCTTAATCTGTTCTCCAGATCGGTTGTTATTTTTATAAGATGTTTTACTGTCTCTTCTTATTTTTTCATTCTTTATACTTTGTTTAATTATTTCTTGATCTCTTCACTGGTTTCACTTTGCCCAATTCTAATTTTCAAGGTGTCATTTTCTTCCGTAAAATTCTGGATCTTCTTTTCTAATTGGTTGACATTCTTTTCACAATCTACTTGTTTTTCTCGGATTTTTCTTTTTTCCTCTCAATCTGTCTCATTTGATTTTTAAAGTCTTTTTAAAGTTCTTGTATACATTTTTTGGGGTGGGGCAGGTGACCATTTGACATTAGTCTTTGGAGTAGAAGAAGTCTTCTTTGCTACAGTATCCTCCTACGAAGATGAACCCAAGTCTTCTCTATTGCTGTAATAACTTTCTTTGGTTGGAGTCTTTCTCCTTTGTCTGTGCATTTTTTTGGTAATAGCTTAATTTTTGTAATCACCCCTAGTCCTGGGGAATGGGGGATGGTGCCTCTTGCCCCAGATCTTCAGTTCTCTCCTCTAGCCTGGAACCAAAGCCAAACCTCCAACCTCCTGTAAGTGTCCACAGTCAGGGGCTTTCTGCCCCACTGCTTCTACATTCAGCAAGATAGCTACATCTGGAGTTCCTTGTTAGCAGAGGTTCCCTCAGTCTTTCCCAGCGCAGGTACCCAACTTCCCAAACTATAGGGAGGAGAGGAGTAAAAGTTTGGGTGTCTGGGGCCAAGGGAGCTTCCCAAACCAGCTAACACCAAGGCTTACCACTTCTTGTTGAGAGGGACCTTAGCCTGGAGGTGTTTGTTCTTTACAGGGACCAAACTTTGTCCTGGGGTTTTTTTTTTCTTTTGTAATCTTGGATCGTCCCCAAGCATCCCTGTTGTGCCCCTATTCTTGCTTACTTTTATCCACACTTTGTTTTCCCTTAGGTGCTATTTTATCTCTTTTGTAGGGGAAAATCTTGAGAGCATGGAATTTTCTGACCTACTCTGCCTTCTTCCAAGAATTCTCTCCACACTTTTTCATTTTTGATGCTAGTGATTTAGTTTTCTTCTCTCTCTCTTTTTTTTTTAAAATCATATTAACCGTGGTTTCTCTATTTTGTTGCTTTTTTCATAAGAACAACTCCTAGTTTTGTTTATTAAATTAGTGGTTTTCTTACACTCAATTTTATTAATGTCTCCTTTCATTTTAAGATGTCCAATTTGGCATTTAATTGGGGGGGGCAGTTAATTGTTCATTTTCAAGCTTTTTAAATTGCATGCCCAATTCTTAGGCCTGCTCATTATTTTATTTATATAAGCATTTGGAGATATACATTTTCCTCTCTTTACTGCTTTTGCTGCATCCCATAGGTTTTGATATATTGTCACATCGTTGTTCTTCTCTTTAATGAAATTATTGTTTCCATGATTTGTTCTTTAACCCACTCATTCTTTTTTTGATATTATTTCAAAATTTTATTCAGAAGGTCTAATATATTTTATCTAATAACCTGGTGATGGGTTATTAATGGAATAATATTTTTAAATGCCCCTTTTCTATTTCTTTTTTAATTGTTTTATTTATTTTAGTTTTAAACATTCACTTCCACAAGATCGTGAGTTCCAAATTTTCTCCCCATTTCTCCCTTCTCTCCATCCCAAGACAGTGTGCATTCTGATTACCCCTTCCCCCAATCTGCCCTCTCTCCTATCCCCTTCCCTTCTCTTATCCTCTTTCCCTTCTATTTTCCTGTTGGGCAAGCTAGATTTACATACCCCATTGCCCGTGTATCTTATTTCCCAGTCACATGTAAAAACAATTTTTAATATTCACTTTTTAAAACTTTGAATTCCACATTCTCTCTCTTCTTCCCTCCCCACCTACCCTCATTGAAAGGGCAAACAATTCAATATAGGCAATACCTGTGTAGTCATGCAAAACAATTCCATGATAGTCATATTATGAAAGACTATATTTCCCTCTATCCTATCCTGACCCTTGTTTATTCTATTCTCTCCTTTGACTCTATCCCTCCTCAAAATGTTTCCTTCCGATTACTGCCTCCCCAATCTGCCCCCTCTTCTATCATCTCCCCCTCTCTTATCCCCTTACCTGCTATTTTCCTGTAGGGTAAGATAGATTTCCATACCCAATTGAATGTGTATGTTATTCCCTCTATAGGTCAAATCCAATGAGAATAAGGTTCACTCATTCCTTCTCACCCACTCCTCTTCCCCTCCTCTGTAAAAGCTTTTCTTTGCCTCTTTTATGTGAGATAATTTGCCCCATTCTCCTTCTCCCTTTCTCTTTCTCCTAGCACATTCCTCTCTCAACCTTTATTTTTATTTTTTAGATATTGTCCTTTTATATTCAACTCATCCTGTGCCTGCTCTCTCTCTCTCTCTCTCTCTCTCTCTCTCTCTCTCTCTCTCTTTTTCTCCCTCTCTCTCTCTGTACATATATATATATGTATATATGCATATATATAATGTATATTCATATTCCCTCCAACTACCCTAATACCGAGAAAGGTCTCATGAGTTGCAAATATCATTTTTCCATGTTGTAAAGGCAATCAGTAAATGAGAAGATCTTTCCCGCCCATTTGAATAGGCTTCAGGGGGGACTCTCAGGTTCTGGGGGAGTGGCTAAGACTGTAGAATAGAGAGTACTTTGTTCCAAGCTTGAGAGGCTGCGCTGTTGTTTTAAGAGCTATTTCTACACAGCAAGCTCTGCCACACCAGTGCTCCTCCTCCCCCAAGAACTGCCAACCCAGACCACAACTCAGATCTAAGCAGTCTCTGCACTCCTGCTTTCATCTGCCACTTAATTCCTCCCACCAGATGGGCCTGGGGTAGGAAGCAACTGCAGCTGTAGCTCTGTCCTCAGAGCGGCACCACCTCCGCTGCCCCTACGGCGGTGGCCGAAGTGAGAACTCCTTTCATTCTGTCCTCACAGTTTTTCCCACTAACCTCTGTTGTCTTTGGTGTTTGTGGGTTGAAAAGTCTGGTAATTGCCACAGTTCACTGATTCAGGGTGCTAGGGCCTGTTCTGCCCAGCTCCTGGTCTGGTTCTGCTCTGCTCCCAGCAGACCATCCAGGCTGTCCTGGGCTGGAGCCCTGCTTCCCTCTGCTATTTTGTGGGTTCTGCAGTTCTAGAATTTGCTCAGAGCCACTTTTTGTAGGTGTTTGTAGGGTCCTGGGGGAGAGCTTTAGGCAAGTCCCTGCTTTCCAGCCACCATCTTGGCTCTGCTCAATTCTAATTTTTAAGGAGTTATTTTTTTTTCTTTAAGTTTTTGGATCTCTTTTTCCAATGAGTTGATTTTCTTTTCATAATTTTCTTGATTTTCTTGGATTGCTCTTATTTTGTTCCTAATTTTTCCTCAACATTTCTTATTTTATTTTTAAAGTACTTTTAAAGCTCTTCCAAAAACTCTTTTTGGGCTTGTGACAATTTGGCATTTTTCTTTGAAGTAGGAGCGGCTTTTTAAACTTCACTATCTTCTAAGTATGAATCCAGATCTCTATCCCTATAGTAACTATCTATGGTCATGTTCTTTCTCCTTTGCTTTCTCATCATTTTATTTTACTTTTTTATCAGCTAGTCCTGAGGTGTGGGGGATGGCTTCAAATTTTTTTATACTATTGCTTTCTGAGTTCTATCTGGCAGTCCACCCTTGTTCATTCTTCTCTACCCCTGAGCTATGGCTAAAGCCCCCGGCCACACTGTCACCACAAATGTTCTTGGTCCCTGCAGTTCTTCCTGTGGATACAATCTGACCCTCTGACCTGGAACTAAAACCAGGAACTCACTCTCTTGCAAGTGCCCACAGCCAGCAGGGTCCTGTCTCTGTGCTACTACACTCACCAAGCTCCCTTCCTCCGCCCTCTTCCTCACCCTAAGCCACAGCCTGGGACCATGTCTGGTCATTACAACTGGTCCTGGCATCCCACACCAGCAGAAGGCTCTTCAATCTTTCTCTGTGCAGCTGTCTAATCCCCACACTATCTGTGAGAGGAAAGTTCCTGAGGCCAAGGTTGCCTCTAGATCCAGCTGCTCCACAAGTATGGTTGGTTGTTGATTCCATCAGAGTATTTATACTTCAATAAGGCCAAATCTCTGCCCCTGGAGGTCTTGTCTTTCCTAAGGTCCTCTCAAGTTATGGGGAAAGCAACTGCTTTGCCCCAACTTTTAATTATTTCTGCTGCTGAAAGTTCATTTTGAGGTGATATTTTATTTTGTTTGTGGGAAAATTTTGGAAAACCTGGTATTTCCTGTTTTATTTTGCCATCTTCCCAGACTGCTCTCTGGATGCATTTTCTTCAAGGACATTTCCATGAATAAAAAAATCATATTGACTTCTGAAGTTGAACCATTTGACTATGCTAAAGACTTTGGTTAAGAACCCTCTTTTCCAGGTAGGAGCTTCAACATCTGAGTACACATCCCTTCTGGCCAGGCTGCAAGTAAGGCCTATGTTTGGGGAATGCTGTTGTTTTTATCACCCTCAGCAATAGAGATTATGTAACTGCAAACAAACTAATTGGTCAGATATGAAGACTTTATTCATCTTATACCAATGAGATATACTTTAAGATAGTATGTCTGCATTGCCTAAGCTTGGGCGGGGTGGGAACTTTACACAGCTTATATGAGGCCCTTCACCTCTTCACAGGAATATCACCTCCATAAAATACCACATTAGCTGCTTTTCTTTATCTAGCCCATTAAAAAGAAACATAGAATTACTGAACAGGTATTCATTCTGTATCTTCAGCTTATTCCTAAGTTCTGTAAATACATAACCTTTCCCCTTTGTAGAAATGGAAAGCTGATTTTTCTGTTACTGTACACACGGTTCTTCTTCTGGCTAGAAATGCTGTTGCTTTCATGACTGCAGGAAATAAACGGAATAAAATCAAAGCCTTTATGGACAAGGTATCCTAGACACCAAGAATGAGCTGTTTTGAGTTCTGGAATCTCTCTTTCTGACCCTTGAGAAACCGAGGATTCTCAGAGACCAATTATTATGGGCTGCAATGACACAACAGAACAAAGCTTTGTTCTCTGAGAAACTGAAGTCAAGGTGTTTTTTTCTGTTCTTCCCCTTCTTGCTAGGACTCTCCCCATTCCTCTTTTCTCCTTAAGCATCTCTGATTCTGAAATAAAAATTCAAGAAAGAAAATTATCTTCTGTATTTTTTAAAAATGCCTTTTAATATAAAGAGAATGCCTTTTTTAAAATATGCCCAAAAAAACCCTAAAACAAAACAAGACTCCTTCCCTTAAGAATAATTGATGGTGATCATCTGTCTTTGGGAAATTCATATGGAGGGAAAAGGGACTACATATTCACGCACACACACAAAGGCTTGTACTCATCATCATTTGGAGAATTTGCAGCTGCTTAATTCTCCCTCTCCCAAAATGCAAACAGATATGCTAAGAAGCACTTTCTCACCTAGAATTCTGTGGAAATCTTATATCTAAATATTTAAAGTGAAATTTCCCACAATCATAGTGTTTGTACCCATTAGTTCATTTCCCCCAAATTATGTTTTCTCTTATGTCCTCTTGGAAAATGATAACGGCGCTGAGAGGTGGGGGATAGGGGCTAACAATAGCTAGTTAGGATCTGATGGTCTGGCATTTTCAAAAACCTGGTAGAGACAGCCACAGAGGAATCGAAAATATAAATGGTTTTCTCTAAATGAAGCCCTTTGAAAAAAGCTTAGATTGAAGAATGAAGAGAGCCAAAGGGCTTCTTCCTATCCCCACATCTTCATCCCCTATTTCATCCCCAAAGGCCATTGTAGCCTATTGTAATCACCTCACTTTTTTGGCCAAGCTTGACTAATGGCATTCATTTAAAGAAGCTAAGAATAGGACCTTGCTCAGCTTCCTAACTTTCCCATGAGGAAAATTGGTTGATATTTTAACTTGTAATAATAATCATACATGACATTTATAGAGCACTTCGAGGTTTGTATGTGTTATCTCATTTGATCAAATCGACAATACTGTGTATAGTAGGTGGCATTACCCCATTTTATAGGTGAGGAAAATCAGGTAATCAGGTAAAAGGCAGATATGTCCAAGGTCACATGGCAAGTAAGTGTCTGAGGCAAGATTCAAATGCAGATATAACTAATTCCAAGTCCAACATTAGTTTACTACATTATACTGCCTCCTGGGTCTATTAATATGTGTGTATACATGTACATATATATACATATAATACGCTTATACATATATGTGTATATATATGTCTATATGCCATATAAATATATACATACATATATCTATGTCATATAGACATAGATCTATAGATATAGAGAGAGTCATAAAGGCCTCTAGGTGGCCTGGTGGATAGAGCATTGGACCTGGAGGAAGGATCTTAGATACGAGTTTGAATCTAGCCTCATTGTCTTACTAGCAGTATGACTTTGAGCAAATCATTTAACACTGTTTGCCTCCATTGTCTCATCTGTAAAATAAGGAAAATAATAACACTTAACCTCCCTCCCAAAGTTGTTGTGAGGACCAAATCAGACAGTATTTGTAAAATGCTTTGGAAAACTTGAAGTGCTAGGAAAAGCTGGCTATTATTATTATAAGCCCATACATACAAGGGCTATTAATGAAAGGCTTTTTTTTAATGTGTCAAAAGCTCTACAAAGGAAATAAGTAAAAGCGACATATGCACTAGCACCCACTAGGGGAAAAATGAATATTTTCTTTTTCATACCACCAGGCGTCTTAATTTGAGAATCATCATTACGACATTGGAGACCCATGTGATATGAACAAAGCCTAGAACTCAATGGTTCTGCACATCTTTCCTAGTCTGTCTAGAGTCTCAAAGAGCAGGATTACCCTGTTGTATATTTCTTTTTTCAGTCCAAAGCATGAAAAGAGTGGACATGAGAAACTGATCTACATAATTCAATCAACTTTCATAAGAGCTCTGTGTTCACTGGTAAATAGAGGAATACAAATCAGATTCTGGCATGGTCAGAATTTCCAGTCTAATTGTCCCTTTAGATCATAAATAGCTTCTCCCCCAAATCTAGTTTAAAAACAAACAAAAAAATCAATATTTACTTCCCAATAACCATATGGTATTGTAGAATCCAAAATGGAGGCAATACAAGGAGGAAAAAAGTGAATTAAATTGTTACTAAACTGCTACCAATGTTTTGTATTATAGGCATTTAAACTCAGTAAGTCATCTCTCTTTTTTATCTCGTATCAGCTCTGATTTTTCAGTTTTCTCTTAAATGTGTACATTCTTACTAACCTGTTTATGTTTGACTGAAGAAAATTAGCCCAAACCACTTATTAGACTAGTTGGGCTTACATTATATTTGTATGAAGTGAGTATGAAAGAAGTGCAGCATTTTTCCCTGATGGCAACCTAGCTTATTTGTCTCAGTATTGAGCATAGGTTCTAGCATATCAGGGAATTTAATGACTAAAATCATGATTCCCACCTTCACACCCCCCCCCCCAAAAAAAAAGAAAAGAAAAAAAGTTAATAAACCAGGTAAAGAATAGAAATTTTCTAATTAGATCCATCCCTCAACGAACACGCATCAGACGTTTTGTGACTCAAATATCTTGAATTCTGAAATTCCTATCTCTAAATTTCAGCCTCTCTTTTTCTACCCTCCATTTTCCCACATATTTGTTCCCCATCGTGATGACCTTGTTTCCCTTAATCCCCATATAAGACCATAGTACTATAGACTTGGGTCTGGAATGGATTTCGAAGGTTATCTAGTCTAAGCCCCCCATATAACAAACTGGAGCCCAGAGAGGTAAAGTGATTTGCTTAGCAACATAACACTGAGATTTGAACCCAAATTCCAAAACTCGTCTTCTCGCCACAGAATCACATTGCATTCCTATTCTGCCAGTGTATCAAAGTAATAATAGCCTCATTTCCACAACGAACCAGGCTTAATCTTTCTTATAAGCCATTTCAGTAACGCTCTCCTCTATCCTTGATATTCTTACATTCTTGATCTTTCTTGGGGCAGGTAGGTGGTTCAGTGGAGAGAGCGTTGGTTTTGGGGTAAGGAACTCCTGAATTCAAACCCATTCTTAGATGCTTACTAGCTAAGTGACTTTGGGCGGATCACTTTACCTATATCTGACTTAATTATTTTATCTGTAAAACGGGGATAATAATAGCACCTACCTACCTACCTACAGGGTAGATGTAAGGACAAAATGAGATACTATTTGTAAAGCTAAAGCTCTATACACATGTTAGCTATAATTATGATCTTTTGCCATTCTAACCCACAACCACAAGGAACTACTATCAGTGATCTGTTACTCTCCTCCAAAGCAGTACACTACTCTGAAAAAACATGAACTCTATATTGGATGAGAACATTAAAATTTTATACTTTTGAACCTGAATTGAGCTCTCATTGCTACAGAATACTTTTTTGTTGTTGTTCAGTTGTTTTTCAGTCATGTCTGACCCTTTGTGACCCCATTTGGGATTTTCTTGGCAAAGATACTGGAGTACTTTGCCATTTTCTTCTCCAGCTCATTTTACAGATGAGGAAACTAAGGCAAACAGGGTGAAGTGACTTGCCCAGAGTCACCCAGGTAGTAATCCGAGGCTGGATTTGAACTCAAGAAGATGAATCTTCCTGATTCCAGGCCCCACATCCAATTTGGCAATTAGCTGCCCAATGACTACTTTTAGTGATGTCTTATTAATTCCTTATGCTATTACCCCAAAAGGTCATTCCAGACCTTCTCTGATCTTATCAGATCTTCAGTCTTTTCTCTAACCTCCAACCTAACTCTTCCTTCTTCACTTCCACAAGGCAACCTCACTATTTACTTCAGGGCAAAGATCAATGCCATCCACTATGCATTTGCTCTATTCTCCTCCCCCTCCATTCTTGTACACAGATGTGTTCATTATTTCCCCCCTCTCCAGTCTTAGCGGAAAAGACAAGCCCTGTACCTTGTCAAGACTAACCCTTCGTTTTATGTCTTTAATTCCAGTTTCTGTCATTTTTGGAATCAGAAAACTAGTGATCAACTCTCAGCTATGAATGTGGATAATTTATTTAGCTTCTTTGTCTCAAGTTACTCATCTAAAATGGAAATAATGTTGTTTCTCTCCTTCCTTTCACTGCCAAAGCTCTAGAAAGAGCAGTCTATACTCATTGCCACCATTCCCTCACTAGCCATTCACAACTCAATCCTTACAAAGAGACTTCTGTCCCCACCTATATGCTGAACTAGCATTCTCCAAATTCACTAATGACCTCTTAGTTGCCAGATCTAATGATATCCCTTTTTTCCCCTTTTCTGCACAACTTTTTAATTGAACTTGCCCCTTCCTTTGAGACAACCTCTTTTTACTGGCTTCTGTTACGCTGCTTTCTTTCTTTTTGAAATTAGGGTTTGTTTTTTAATGAACAATAATCTATTTTCTCTTTCTCTCATCCATTCTACCTCCATCAACTCCAATGGAAAGAAGAAAAAAAGAAAGCCAAATTCATAGTGACAAATACACAGTCATATAAAACAAATTCCTTTATTGGCTATGTTTGGAAAATATATGTCTCATTCTGTGCCCTGAATCCATCACCTCCCTGTCAGGAGGTAGATGACATGCTTCAGTATTGGTCTTCTGGAAACATGGATAGCCATTGCATTGATCAGAGTTCTTACAGCTTTCACAGTTGTTTTTATAGTGTTGTTGTCATTGTATAAATCATTTCCCTGGTTCCGCTTATTTTATCCTTTACTAGTTTATTAAGTCTTCAAAACTGTTTCTTTATATAATATTGATGTTATGGTACAAATTGCTTTCCTGGTTCTGCTCACTTCCCCCTATGCTAGTTCATACAAATCTTTCTGTGTCTCACTGTTACTTGTTACACTTTCTTGTGGTTCTCCTCTTTTCATGGTTTCTGGTTTCTTTTTCTATACCTTAAACCTAGATATCCATCTATGATTTTGTCCTCAACTCTGTTTTCTTCTCTTTTAATACTATTGAATTTAGTTAAATTCTATTTAAAAAATATTTCTTAAGTGTCCACAAAAGGCAAGCAACAGGGGTGATAGACAAAAAGAGAGTGGACCCTGTTGTCAAAGAATTTACATTTTACTAGGGGGATTCCACTTGTACAAAGAAGGTTATAATGTAAAGTAATTTGAGGAAAGTGTATTAACAATTTGGAGGATCAAGATAAGTTTCACAGGGAAGGTAACATCTCCTAAGCTGAGCCTTGAATGAAGAAAAGGACCGTGAAAGGAAAAGATTAAGAAGGAGTACCTTCTTAGAGTAGAGTTTTCCTAATATACAGGCATGGAGGTGGGAGACGGACTACTGAACTTGAGGATCATCTTGTAATCCAGTTTGACTGGAATTAGAGTTTATGAAAGCAAGTAATATGAAATAAGACTGGAGAGTAGACAAGAGTCGGATTATAGAGATTTCTAAATGACAGGCTGAATTCAGAATGGAGAGGCAAGAGAGAACCATGGAAGATTTTTAGCCAAAAAGGTAACATTGTTACATGTGTCATAGGGAGATTTTATTAATGCTGCATTTTGGTGGCTGCATAGATAGTAGTTTAGTGAGAGGAAATGATGGAGGTAGGTAGTCTGTTTAGAAAGCAAATATTTTAGGCTAGAGTTGATGAGGGCCCCAAATAGGTGAATGGCCACATGAAGAGAAAGAAACAGATGGATGTGAGAGATACTATATAAATAGAATTAATGGGACTTGTTCATTGATTGGATATAAGAAGTGAAGGGGAAGACAAAATAGAGGAGGATCAAAATAACTTACAGGATAATTCAACAAATTGAGAAAGTTTGGAGTACAGTAGAAAGGACACTAGATTTGGAATTAGATGTTCTGTGTTCGAATCCTTTCTCCATGTGACATTGGATAAATTACTGAAACTGGTTATCACTTTTCTCACGTTAAAATGAGAGGATTAGATGAGTTGGGAGCCTCTAAGTTCCCTTCCAACTCTAAATCCATGATCCTTTGGAGACTGAGTGCAGGAGGGAATATTTTGTTGTTGCTCAGTCATTTCAATTGTGTCTGACTCTCTGTGACCCCAATTGGGATTTTCTTGGCAAAGATATGGGAGTAGTTTGCCATTTCCTTCTCCAGCTCATTTTACAGATGAGGAAACTGAGGCAAACAGAGTTAAATCATTTACTCAAGGTCACATAATTATTATCTGAGGCCAGATTTGAACTCAGGTCTTCCTGATTCTCGGCCCAGTGCTCCATCCATCATGCCACCTAGCTGCCTTAAGAAGGAAGATGCTGATTTGCATTTTGGCCATGTTGAATTTTTTGTTATTGTTGTTGTTTGTCCTTTGTTCTTGAATAGGACCAATGACATCAGCAGGGTGATGTCTTGACTTGCAAGTGAATTGGATTTAAGTGAGGCCTCACTCTCTTCTCCAAAGTCATTAGAGTCTAGTGGCAAGACATAGGTCAAGACAACTGGGAATGGCCATGGATGCAATGAGAGACTTTGGCCTTTTTAAGATAAAGTCTTTCTCAGGTCTCATTTTCTCTGAGGTAATATCCATCCAGTAGTTAAAGGTTAGGTAAGAATTGAGGCAAAAGATGTTGAGTTTGGATACATATCAGCCTCCCTCCTCCCTTTGAGCTTTTGGCTTTTCTCCCAAGCTCAGTGCCAGGTTCTGTTGCTTCAGTCGCATCCTTGAAACAAGATGGTGAAGGTCAGAGTCAACGGATTTGGCTATATTGGGTATCTGGTGACCAGGGCTGCATTCACCTCAGGCGGAGTAGACATCGTGGCCATCAATGACCCCTTCATTGACCTCAGCTATACAGTTTATATGTTTCAATATGATTCCACCTATGACAAGTTCAAGGGCACTGCCAAGGCTGAGAATGGGAAGCTGGTGATCAATGGGAAATCCATTACCATCTTCCAAGAGTGGGATGCCACCAATATTAATTGGGAAGATGCTGGAGCCGAGTATGTTGTAGAGTACACTGGAATCTTTACCACTATGGAAAAGGCTGGGGCTCACTTGAAGGGTGGAGCCAAGAGGGTCATCGTCTCTGCCCCTTCTGCTGATGCCCCAATGTTCATGATGAGAGTGAACCATGAGAAATATGATAATTCCCTGCAGTACCAACTGCCTGACTCCCTTGGCCAAGGTCATTCCTGACAACTTCGGCATTGTGGAAGGACTCATGACTACGGTCTATGCCATTACTGCTACCCTGAAGACAGGAGATGGCCCCTCTGGTAAGCTGTGACACGTTGGGTATGGTGCTGCCCAAAACATCATCCCTGCTTCCACTGGTGCTGCTAAGGCTGTAGGCAAGGTCATACCTGAGCTGAATGGGAAGCTCACAGGCATGGCTTTCTGTGTTCCTACTCCCAATGTGTCTGTTGTGGATCTGACCTGCTGCCTGGAGAAACTTGCCAAATATGATGTATCAAGAAAGTGGTAAAGCAGCCATTAGAGGGACCCTCGAAGGGCATCTTGGGTTACACAGAGGATCAGGTTGTATCTTGTGACTTTAACAGCAATACCTACTTTTCTACCTTTGATGCTGGCTCTGGTATTGCCCTCAATGACTAATTTGTCAAGCTCATTTCTTGATATGACAATGAATATGGTTATAGCAACTGTGTAGTAGACCTCATGGTCTACATGGCCTCCAAGGAGTAAAGTGGAAAGCCATGGATATTCATCCCCAGCCAAAATAAGGAGATCCACCACTGGAGAACCCACGTTCCTAACCTACATTCCTATACTGGGGATCCATATCCCATTCATTTCCTTGTCTCAAAGCACCCCTGTAGCAGGGGGGAGAAGCCTAGAGTACATCAATAAAGTCACCACATTTAGTGAAAAAAAAAAGATGTTAGGTTTGAGAAGGCAATGAACATGCATGTGGAGATGTCTAGAAGCTAGATGGAAATTTGGAACTGGAGGTCGGGAAAGACATTATGGCTATATATGTATATTTGGGGATCATCTATATTTGAAGGCTCTAAGAAATGAAGGTACCTTTGCAGTAGGTGTTAGAGAAGGGAGGGAATAGAAGCACAAAAACCAGTTAGGAAGTGATCTTGTGACCTAAATTAGAGTGGAAATCATATGAGCTGAAAATATCATATTCTACCTTTAATAAAGTCAGTCACTGTATACACAGATATTGGGTGACAATGTGTTATAGGAATCAGGAGACAGAAAGACCACATTGAACTAAGATGATCAGACTGATATCAGAAAAATACTGGCTTTGAAATCAGAAACCTGGATTCAAACCCTTCATTTAGCCTTCTCTAACCTACTTGTGTGTTCTATAAGTCACTTAGCCTCCTTCGGCCTCAATTCCTAATCTGGAAGATGAAGAGATTGGACTAGAGGTGGATTTTCAGGTTTCTTCCATCTCTCCATTTCTATAATGGTCTATAACGATCCACTAAAATCCCTTGTTCCCCTCTGAAGTCCCTCCCTGTACTTTGAAGAATGAGTAAAATGTCAGTAGTTAGAAAGGTGGGACAGAGCCTTCCAGGTGAGGGGAAAGTATAAACAAAAGTGTATAGATTCAAAAAATTCAGGCTTTGTGGAGGGACAGGGAGCAGGACAGTCTGGCTGGAGCAGTTCAGCCTTGATCAGCTAAACCTGAAGCTCAACTAGAGAAAGAAAGCAGAAATAAGGAAACTTCCCCCGCCCCCCATCCCTTATGTCCTTCCCCAGCCACTCACCCTGGGGGCTTCTGCACTTGATCAAGCTTTTGGAAGGGTGTGGGAAAAAGGCAACCAGCTGGTGGGGTAGCAGGTCCAGCACTCAGCATGTAACACATTAACTGCCCATATGGCTAGTTCTGTCTATAAATAGTATTGGCACCCACCATGATCAAGGGAAGGCTCTTCACTGCAATTTAGAGGGCACTGAGGGAGATCTGGCCAACTGGCTTTTGTGCCTGGGAGACTTTACTGGACACTTTTTATACTTAAAACTCTCAAGGTTGCCTGGGACAACAGAAAAGTCTGCTGCTGGGAGTGTTAGGAGAACCAAGAGGAATCAGCTACAGACAGCTAAAGAATTCTGTCCTAATGGTTGTTAGCCAGCCAGCATAACGCCCATCCTACTGTGGCAGAGATGAAGAGATAAGCCTACCTGCCTATTTTTACTCCCATAGTGATGAAAGACTTTATTTTCCCTTTACAATATATTTTGTAATGATAGCCTTATTTTCAAATTTTCCAGTGGCTTTCTTCGGAGTTTTAATGCTGCTCGTGTCTCCTTTCTTTCTTCTCATCATAGCTCAATTCTTGTAGAATTTTCCCCTGAAATCCAGAGCTAGACTTTTTGTTTGATTTGAGTTGCTGAATGCATCTTTCCATTTGTTCTTTAGGAAAAAAAAAACAAAAAAAGTCCAACAGGGATCATATCACAGCTTTAGAGCTAGAAGGGATATTAGAGGTCATTAAGTCCAATGTTCTCATTTTATACGTGAGGAAACTGAGTCTCAGAGAGGTGAAGAAAGTTGCCCAAGATCACACAGCCAGTAAGTTACAGAGCTGAGATCTGAACCCAGGTCCTTTGACCCTAAATCTCATGCACTCTCCATTGTACTACACAGAACTAAGTTGATTAGCTCATACATACATACGCACAACTATATACATGGGGTAACCTGATAGGAAGATGAAAGAGAGACAGAAACAGAGAGAGACAGACAGAGACAAAGACATATACAACTATATACATGGGGTAAACTAGAGAGATAGGAATAGATAGAAAGGATAGATGATAGATAGCTAGATAGCTAGATAGCTAGATAGCTATATAGCTAGATAGCTAGATAGCTAGATAGCTAGATAGATAGATAGATAGATAGATAGATAGATAGATAGATAGATAGATAGATAGATAGATAGATAGATAGATGAGAGGATGGATGGATGGATGGATGGATAGATGAATGGATGGATGGATGGATAGAGGATATATACCTATAAAAACAGCGTGAGCTGATAGATAGGGATAAATACAAGATACATAGACAGACAGGCAGACAGATAGATAGACAGATAGATAGATAGATAGATAGATAGATAGATAGATAGATAGAGAGATAGAGAGATAGATAGATAGGTCCAGTGTTATCAGCATGAAACATTAGAAAGAGCATTGGCTCTGGTATCAGAGATTTCTGGTGTACATACATATTTGCACACACACAGAGCCAAGAGGATCAACATATACTTATGCACACATGTTTGTGGCCATGAGGTTTTTCTTAACACTAGGCCTCTCTTTTACAAACTCTTCTTTCTTTTCTCTATTCAACCTGGATAGCTTGCTATTTGTGTTTGTCCTTCATTCTCAAAGAGGACCATGACATCAGGAACACACTGACATGTCTTGCAGTTGACTTTGATTTGAGTGAAGGAGGGCTGTGCAAGGTCACCAGCCTCATTTTCTCCTCCAGAACCATCTGGGTCTAATGGCCAGATATTCATCAGGATGACTGGAGATGAGGGCTTGCTGTTTACTGTACACAACAATATACCTCCCACTTCTATACCTTTGCAAAGGTGGCTCCCAGGGTCTGGGATATTCTCCTTGCTTGTCTCAACTTGTAGAATCTCTAGCATATAATATAGTAAGTTGAAAATGTTCAACTTACTATATTAGGTCTTTCTATGTGCATATACATATATACACACATACATCCATGTATGTGTACATGTGTACATACATACTACTGGGAAAATGACAAAGAGGCTTCTTGGGACTCTGACCCTGACTCCATTTGGACATTGTTGAACTATAAGGAACATCTTCTTGTACTTTTTCCCCATCAAAACAGGAGATGCTGATCAATCAATCTCAAAAAGGACCAGAAAAAGCTGAGTCGAGTAATTGATGCTTTGGCTTTTAAGTCAGAAGTTCTTATTGCTTTTATGGACTTTGCAATTTTCCCAAATCTTTTCCTTCTTTCATCATACAGAGAGGACCACTGAGTGCCTACCAGGGGCAAATTACTACTTATTGTTGAGAGGAATATGAATATGGATGATCGCTGAACAGAAGTTCATGATCTATGTACACAAATAACCCCAATGAACAGCTATAGTCCTATAAACACAGGAAAGAGAAGTCCTTTCCTGTCATCTTTATGCTCTGGCCCCTAACACAGTCTTCCAAACTCAAAGGAAGTCAAACCATCATGTTACCTTTTGGCAACCAAGCCTGAGCATTCTTCTGGAAAAGGGTTATTTAATCTGTTCCCTGAAAACCAAGGCTGGGAATACCATGCCCTCAACAATATAAGATAACTAAGAACTGTTATGTCTCCTTAGTCACTTATAACTTCCAAATGTTACCTTTGCCTTATTTTGAATAATATTCAAAGATTCAAGTACTTCAAAAGACGGTGTGCAGTTAAACCTCTAGGAAATAAATAGGTCAAGAGGCCAGGGATTGAACAGAGATATCAAATTCAGCCCACAAAACTTCCAAGTGCTACTTGAACCAGATTAAAATATAATTGGGAAATGTTTAAGGAAATAAAAATATAATACAATGTCGTGTTAATTCGTTGTTTTCTAAGTCAATATGCTGCCAGCAGAGATCCATTTCTATATGGATTTGACACCAGTGGTTAGGCGAAAAACACCAGGAAATGGGAGCATAGGTCTTGGATTTGAATATCAGTGGTGCAATGACTTTGGGCAATTCATTTCATCTTTCAGGTCTCAGTTTCCTCATTTATAAAACAAAGAAGGTAAAATAGATGATCCCTTAGGTCTTTTTTCAGAATCTCATCAATTAATCTATCAAATTATAATGTGAAACAAATGGACAATAACTGATTCTATTGACCCTAAACTATTTCTAAAATGTTCGTAATTATACATGGTCATCTGTAAAAGGCAGGTAGGTGGCACAGTGGATGAAGCACCAGTTCCGTGTTATCTATGTATCTGTCTTTCCATCTGTCTATCTAGATGGCTCAATGAATAAAGTGCTGGGCCTGGAGTCAGGAAGACCTGAGTTCAAATCCAGCTTCAGACACTTACTAGCTGTGTGACCCTGGGCAAGTCATTTAATCTATCGGCCTCAGTTTCCTCATCTGTAAAATGAGCCGGAGAAGCAAATGGAACACTACTCAGATATCTTTGTCAAGAAAACCCAAAATGGGGTCAAAAAGAGTCAGACAAAAAGGAAAAATGACACAACAGCAACAAACCCTTGTTGTGCCAACCTTCTTTCTTCTCTAGACTTCCCAGTAGAATGACAAGGCCTTGAGGGTAGGGGCTATTTTTCATTGTCTTCGTATCTCCAGCCCCTAGCTCAATACCTTACATGCAGTAGATACTAATATCTGCTGAAGCTGAACTTGCAGCATTTGACTTGTGCAGGAGTGCAGGAGAGGTTCTAAATGATTTTCATGACCACCCTTTAGAGAAAAAAAGGTTAAAATTGCAGTGCAACATGGAACATTTCCTTATGCTAAGGAAACAGGCTGCTATACCATCTTTAGAAAAAAAAACCCAAGGAAAAGACTGATGAACAGAAGTCTATGGAGGTGCCCCACCCACCCAAAAGCAAACTTGAAAAGTTTCTCCGTTTCTGCTTTCCACTGTGTAGTCATGTCTATTAAAAGCCGCTTGTAAATAGCTAACTTTATCTCTGGCATGCCATAGATTAGGCATATTTGTTTTCCAGGGAAGATTATAAATAGTGGGGGGGAAAAACAGAATGTATTTTGCAAATGAGCCCAGATGGAAAACTAACAGATGGCCATGTACTGTATTTTGTATGCTCAGTCCTACATTTAAATTAAAAATTTTCATAATGATGATTAAGGTCTGTAGCAACACTAGTTTTCCTGTGGTAGCATCATATATCATGTATCGGAGATATCAAATGGAACATTTTCATGAAAAGGTTGCAGACTTTATACAAATCCTTCTACTTGAAGTTTCCACACTGAAGAGGAAGCAGAATTAAAGCTCATTCAGGAAGGTGGGAAATGAGACTGGGGAAACTTTTAGCCCAAGTAGATTTTATAGAATAAAGATGTCTACTGCCATCTGGCTTCCCCCCCTTGGAAAAACTCATGACCAGTTATTTCTTTGGGGGATAGTGGGAGGTTGAAAGGAGGGATGGGGTATGTAAAAAGAACCATAATCACACTGAACATTTTGGTGATTGACTCTGAATAAGATTCTGAGACATATATGCATCGTCTAATTCAGCAGCTCTGTATTATCTGTGAGAGGATTGTTCAGTTGGAAAGTTATCACAACCCATTGATTCTCTTCTTTCTTTTGGTGCTTGACAACACTTCTACTAGAGGTCACAAGAGAGTGAATTAATGTAAATCAGTCTATAATGATGATGATGATGATTAGTGTTTATATAGTGCTATAAGGTTTGCAAAGTGCTTTACAAGTGCTACTTGACCCTAGCAACCCTATGAGGTAGGTGCAATTATTATCCCCATTTTACAGATGAGGAAATTGGGACAGGCAGGGGTTAGGTGAATTGCCCCAAATCACACAGCTATTGTCTGAGGACTCCAGGTTCAATAGCTCATCCACAGAGCCACTTAGTTGCTTCTATCCAATCAACAAATGTTTATTAAGTGCCTAGTATGCACTGGGCACTGTGCTAGATACCTGGTCTGTTTCAACACTACCTCAATAGTTCTGTTAAAATATTTCTATAAGATGTGCATACCCTTTGACCCAGGAGTACCACTACTAGGTCTGTATCCCAAAGAGATCACAAAAATGGGAAAAGGACGCACATGTACAAACACATTTGTAGCAGCTCTCTTTGTGGTGGCCAAGAATTGGAAATCGAGGGGATACCCATTAATTGGGGAATGGCTGAACAAGTTGTGGTATAAGAATGTAATGGAATACTCTTGTGCTATAAGAAGTGATGAGCAGGGAGACTTCAGAAAAACCTGGAAAGACTTATATGAACTGTTGCTGAGTGAGGGGAGCAGAACCAGAAGAACATTGTACACAGTAACAGCCACAGTGTGTGAGAACTGATTTTGCTAGACTTAGCCATTCTCACCAATTCAAGGATCTAAAACAATTCCAAAGGACTCATGATGGAAAATGCCATCCACACCCAGAGAAAGAACTATGGAGTCTGAATGCAGATCGAAGCAGACTATTTTCTTTCTGTTTGTTTGGTGTTTTGTTTTGTCTTTTCTTTCTCATAGTTTCTCCCATTCAATACAATTCTTCTATATGACATGAATAATGTGAAAATAAGTTTAATAGGAATGTATGTGTAGAGCCTATATCAGATTGCCAGTCACCTTGGGGAGGGAGAGGGGAGGGAAAGGGAGGGAAGGGGAAAAATTTAAGACTTATGGAAGTGAATGTTAAAAATTAAAAATAAATAAAATAATAATAAAAATAAAAACAGCTCTAACCAGATTGAAAAAAAAAATTTGTATAGTTCATAAGATCATTGGTTTAGAAGTAGAAGGAACTTAGAAGTCATCTAATCCAACTGCATTTATTGAATGAAGAAATTCAGGCTGGAAGGATGAAGTAATTTATCTTATCTCATTCCCTATATCTCAAAACCCTTTCACATAAGTCTCTTCTCCTTTCCCCTAGTCTCTGACAATGAAGTGGCCCTTTTGCTTGTAAAGGCTAACCTTTTTCCATGTATTGTTGATCCTATCTTGTCTTCTCCAGCAGATTGTAGTCTCAAAGATCTCCCCTTTCTCATTCTCAAGTCTTTGAGCTTCCATGTCTCCCCTTCTAATTCCTTAAAACATGCCCAAGTCTCTCCAGCTTTAACACACACACACATATGCACATGACTTTTTTATCCTCTCAAGCTATTGCCCTATATTTCTTCTCCCTTTCTTCTTTAAGAAAGCAGTTGACTCTCACTGCCTACATGTCCTCTTCTCTCATGTAATATAGCATCTGATTCATCACTGACAGTGTTTTACTTAAAATTATCAAAGATCTCTTAACTGCCAAATCTGATGGTCTTATCTCTGTACTCATTCTTCA
Organism: Phalanger gymnotis; assembly: GCA_028646595.1. Lineage (NCBI taxonomy): Eukaryota > Metazoa > Chordata > Mammalia > Diprotodontia > Phalangeridae > Phalanger > Phalanger gymnotis. The sequence goes on from CM053624.1 coordinate 245,333,616, forward strand.
TTGTTTTTGTCACTATCAAACTCTGTTTCTGAATACTATCTCCTCCCTGGGTTTTTGCAAACCTTCTCTCTCTCTCTCTCTCTCTCTCTCTCTCTCTCTCTCTCTCTCTCTCTCTCTCTCTCTCTCTCTCTGTCTTGCTGTCTGTCTTTCTATCTCTCTCTGTCTCTGTATCTCTGTATCTGTCTCTGTGTCTCTGGCTGTCTGTCTGTCTCTCTCTCTTTCTCTCTCTCTCTCCCTCTCTCTCTGCCTCTGATGTTCCTCCATCTCCTTTGCTAAGCTGGCTCAATCAGTATCATGCACTCTGACTGTGGGTATTTCTCAAGGTCTGATAAACCTCCCAGATATCCCTTCTGTCAAAGATGCTAACCTCTTCCCGGTCTTTGTCATTCTGGGCTCCCCATTGTTCCTCAGTTCGATTAGCTGATCTACTGCTAAAACTTGCTGTTTCTACCCTCAGCACATCTCTTGCTTCTGACTTCGATCTCATAGGGTCCTTCTCTTCCTTTAAGACTCAGTTAAAGCATCACTTTCTATATGAAGCTTTTCTTGATTCCCTCCAACTGCTAGTGTCCTCTCTCTCTAACCATGTCATTTTTACACCTTCATAGTTTTGTACTTATTCTCTCTCTATTCATTCAGAATAGACTTATCTATGTATTTGCATTCCCTGCCCTATTAAAGGCAGTTTCCCTGCACTTTCTTTGTGTTCTAGCCAATCTGGACTACTAGCTATTCACTGATCTTATTTTGTCTTCTCCTCCCTCCATGCTTTTGCCCAATATGTGAATATTCCTCCCCTCCCACATTTCTCTCTTAAAATTCATCTCCTTCAAATTCTGCCTCAAGTACCTCCTACTCTTTGGAGATATCCTTGTTTCCTCCAGCAAGAAAAAAAATCTCTTCCTACATAGGCATCATTAGTGAAAAGAGATCTGGATTTGGGATTAGAAAGATCTGGAGCTGGGAACTAGAACCCACATTTACCAGCTATGGGACTCAACAAATCATTCAATCTGTTGCTTTGCAACAAGTATACAGTAGGCACTTAATAAATACTTGTTCATTGATTGATGCAAACTATATAAGGTTGAGTTTCCTTATTTGTAAAATAAGGATTGTGATATTTTAACTATCTGCCTCATGGGGCTTTTGTGAACAAAACATATTGCCAGTCTTTGTAACAGGAGAGCTCACAGGGACTAGGTCTGTGCCCCAGAAGAAGAAGCTATCTGCACCAATATGTGTAGACACCTTCTTGCAACTTAGAGTCTTGTAGAGCACTTGTAGAGCACTGAGGGTTTCAATTATTCATCAGGATAACACAGCCAATATTTGTCAGAAGATCTTAGAGTCATAGAACCACAGGTCTGGAGCTAGGAGGGATCTCAGAAGCCATGCACTCCAACTTCTTCTTAAATATGTGAAAATGAGGCTTGTTAACGATAAGTAACTTGTCCAGGGTTACTAGCTATTAAAATTCAGTGGTGGGATTTGAACCCAGGGCTTCCCAGCTCCAAGGCCAGCTCTACCCACTATACCATGCTGCCTCTCTCTAAACATTTCTGAGTAAAAAATTTTCAGAAATTCAGAAATGTTTTGTATATGTGAGCTGTGATTCAAGCTCAGTTTTTCCATGATACTCTGTCAGATTTTTTTCCTCTGTCTCTATCACATTCTGGCTCTGATCATTAAGGACTCATCTTATTCCTCTGATTCAATTAAAAGTTCCTTAACTTTAAATGAGTTAAATAGTTCATCTTTGAAGTTCCTCAAGTTTTGGGCAGTGTCCTGCACATAGTAGGTGCTCTAGAAAAACTGGTTGAATTTACTTGAACATTTGGATGAGAATTTCCTTCTTGTGACATTCAACAGCAGCAGCCTGGCATTGGTCAAGGGGCATTAGAGACATCTGCTGGTTTATGAGCACTCCAAATATTAATTGGTGAGGGGTGAACCTTCAAAGGTCTGAATCTCAGTTTGGGTTCAAGGGTTTATTTAAAATAGCAACAGCTCTTAAGTCTGCAAATTGGAGCCTGACATACAAAGTTTCCAGAGGGATTTCAGAGACTTTTCGATTTTCAAGAAACAGGGAGTAGGACTGGAACAGATTTGCCTCTAGTATTGTAACATATGGGGTAGTTAGGTGGTACGGTGGCACAGTGGATAGAGTGCCAGGCCTGCAGTCAGGAATATTTGTCTCCCTGAGTTCAAATCTGGCTTCAAACACTTACTAGCTGTGTGTCCCTGGGCAAGTCCCTTAACCCTGTTTGCCTCCATTTCCTCATCTGCAAAATGAACTGGAGAAGGAAATAGCAAACTACTCATATATCTTTGCCAAGAAAACCCCACATGGGGTTATGAAGAACTGAACACCATTAAATAGGGACTCAACGACAACAGTTGTAACACTTTTATTGTTGCCTGTTCACTTGGCATTAGGAAATAGAGCTTATAAAAATGAAAATTAATCAGATTGGGGAGAGGAGAGGACATCGGTGGACAAAATGAACACAACTTTTTATATATTCAAGTCTTTAAAAAAGTTGTAGCTGCAGCCTAGAGTGGAGATTCACCCATCTCATTTCAAGTTATTGCTAGGTTCTCAGATTCAAAATGAAAGGGCTATAACAGCAGTGACACATAGAAGAAGTCAAACTGGCAGATATGTTCCCTGAATACTTTAAAATATCATATGTGCACATAAACAGAAAAACGAATACATTTGATGCCAGAAAATATCCTGGGAGATGCTGCTGAACACTTAACAGCATCACTAATTATTGGTAGGACTTTTGGCAAACAGTCAAAATCCCAGGAAAGCAGAATTTTTTCAGTAAACATATTTTTGCACATTTGCCTTTTCCACAAAAATAACCCTTTCGCAGATGCATATATTTTCACTTGCTCAGGCTTGCACTGACGGAGCATCACCCACTCCTCCCTGGAAAAGGTTTATGCAGTTATTCCCTGACTCACAGAGCCCTCCAAAGCTGGTGATCCAACAGCATATGTTTAGTATTGCAGCCCCAGCTTGCTGATCAAACAACAGGCAATCTCATCTCAGCTTTCAAGGCAGGTGAATTTGACTGTAAATCATGGTTCTGCACAGAGGTTTGTATTTTCTGTTCTTAATTACAACTGTGCAAATCTTCATTTGTTTATGGTTGCCTAATGCATTGTGTGGACTATTTGCATTCCCAGATGGCACATTTCCATGGCCAGCACTTATCCAAGAAAGAGCTGGTTGTGTCATTAATTCAAATATTAAGTGCAAAAAGGAAAAACGAGAGAGAGAGAGAGAGAGAGAGAGAGAGAGAGAGAGAGAGAGAGAGAGAGAATGCATCATCTTTGCTAACAGTACTTGAATTCTCCACTTACTTTATCCATGAAAAGCTATTGTATTGTGGACATAGCAGTAACAAACCCACGTTTTAGGTTCATAGGATCATAGCTTGAAAGAAAGAGAAAGAACCTTAGAGGTCATTTAGTATAAGCCTCTTATTTTTTTTTATCAATAAGAAAATTGAGACCCAGAGAGGATCAATGTCATGCAGAATATAAGTAGCAGGGATGGGATTTTTGCTATATATTTATTTTAAAATTTACTAATTATAGAATTTTAGTCCTGTAAAAATAGAAAATAACAAAATGGAAAGTTGTTCTTAACAACTTTCAATATATAATCTCTATTGAATCCATATTAGAAACTGCTCTGGGAGAGTTAAAGATTTTATATTCTACCCTGCAAATAATGACACATTTGTTTTAAAACAAATTCCACAACTGATTAGATGAAGTATTGGCTATAAGAAAATGCTTCCAGAATCCTCTGGGGCAGCTAGATAGTGCTGTGGATAGAACAATGGGTCTGAAGTCAGGAAGACTTGAGATTAAGCCTCAGGCACTTACTAGCTGTGTGACCCTAGTTAAGTCACTGACCCTCTGTTTGCCTTAGTTTCCTCATCTGTAAAACTGGGATCATAATAGCACCTAATTCTCAGGGTTGCTGTGAAAATCAAATGAGATAATAATCAGAAAGCCCTTAGCATAGTACTTGGCACATAGTATGAGCTATAGTAATGTGAGCTATTGTTATTGTTATCCTGGCCTCATGTCTGTGGCCACATGAGTCAAGAAAAAGCCATCTCAGCTAGTTCCACAAGATACAACTAATATTTCCTTTAGGATATTACTACATACATTTGAGTTCATTCAATTTCATTCAATTCAACAAACATTTATTACTAAATGCACTATTCTTTCTGGCTAAAGTTTAAAAAATTAAAAGTCCCTAACCTCAAGAAGCTTACATTTCTACATTTGAAAGATATTGTTATTTGTTAACAGTTGCATATTAATGACTATATTAGATGTACATTAATAAGATAACAAATTAATGACAAACTGATTGGGAAAGCATGGTCAGATAGTTTTTCAAAATATCCAGGTCTCATGGATTCACTCTTTAACATTACAGACAGAGGACTATTTTATTTTGCTATTCATATCAAAGTAAATTTTAAATATGGTCTGTTCCAATATAATAAATATTTGTTGAATTGTTGGACTTAAAATAAGCACAATATAAATATAATTAATCAGAGGCAGTATGCATAGTGGATGGTGGTGGGGGTGGGGGGGGGAGGGCAGAGTCTTTGAAATGAGGAAGACCTGGGTTCAAGTCCTGCCCCTCTAGACATATTCTAGCTGTATGACCCTGGGCAAGTTCTCTGACTTCTCAGTGCTTCCAAGCAATTTTTTGGGATAACAGGTTATGTACAGACGAGCTGTCCATTTTCATCAGTGTAGGGAATCTCCATACCAGGTGTTCCTTTGCCTAATGAAATTGTTGGTTGTAATGACAAGCAAAGTGAGACTTTTTGTTGGTTTTTTTTTTTGAAGTGTTTCTCAGCACTAAGGCATTCAAGTACCTTTGATTGAGTCCTGTCTTTGTTTGAATCAAGTCTTTGATTGAATCAAGAGTCCTTGATTGGAAACAGTATATATACTCTGAGGTTAGCATTTTGGTTTGGGGGCTCACTCATTGGAAGACTGTTCCTGTGATTTGACCAGACAAGACTTTGGATAGCTGTTAAGGAACCCTTCGGCTTTGAAAACCAAGATGTTGGTGCTTATCTCTGTGCTAACTAGGTATGTATTGCTGCGGTCAGACATTTAGAAGCCTGTCTCTTGATTTGTTATTTTCTCTGTAATTTCTGTTCATATTGGCTCTGGAGTTCAGGGTGCTGACTTCTTCCCCTGAACTAAGTGAATGATATATGCATGTTTAATTAAAGCAAGATTGTTAACCCCTTAAAGTTGCTTTCCTTTAGAAAAGCAGATCAAAGAGCCTGTGCAAGTAGCCCTCTGGTGTGCTGGTGTTATTGGCCTTACACCTCCACACTAGCTGCAAGTAACACTACATTGGTCCAAGTGATAAATGAATATTGTGCAATATAAATATCACAGTTCATTTTAACCTCATTTGTCAGTCCTGAAGGTCTAAGATTTAGAATCTTTTCACCCCATTTCTTAAAATCAAAGAATCCATTATTTTCTAAATGACTACTATGTGCAAAGCATTTTGTTAGCTGTTTTGAGAATACAAAGAAATTAGACAATGTAGTCCCTGCTTCAAGAAGTTTACTATTTGATCACAGTGACAATATGTTTACATCTTAAATGTTATTCACTTTTCAGATATTTTTAGATATTTAGTATAACACCAGAAGCAAAAAGATAAAGTAGTAAATGCTTAAGTGCAAAATAATTATGCCTATAATGTATGTACCAGGCAGATACACATAACACAATTCTAGCCTAGCCCAGTGAGTGCTAGCTGCTCTGGGCAGAAAGAGCTAAGAATAGGATTGAAACAGTAGAACTCTTGGTTCTATTGGTGGTTGGTGAGCAACCACTGCCTAATTTGTATTTATCTTGGCTTGTTTGGATACAGAAAATTAATAATTGTAGCTTGCCCACTAAACTCTGGTTTGCTTTTGTGGCCTTTAGACCATGAAAGACTATAATTCAATAATTTGATAGTAATCTCATGAATGTGACTAGTCTCTCCACCCGTCCACATGGCAACCTCCCATGCCTTCTCATCTTGTCCAATTCTTGTCCATTTCTGAAAATCCTCTAGAGAGGATTGATACAATAGCTGGTGGTCTTCTTCCAGTTTTTTAAAACAATATTTTATTTTTTCCCCAATTACACATTAAAACACTTTCTACCCTTTTTTAAAAAAAGTTTTGAGTTCCCAATTCCATCCATTCCTTCCTCCCCTCCCCTTTCCTGAAACAGTAAGCAATCTGATATAGTTATACATTTGCAATTATATTAGTCATTTTGTACAAGACTTGAATAAAAAAAAAGAATGAAAGAGAGAGAGCAAGGAAGTAAGGAAGCAAGGAAGCAAGGAAGGAAGACAGTAAAAAATAGTATGCTTCAGTCTGCTTTCAGATAGTAACGGTTTCCTCTCCTTGATGACACCTTTTATGCCAGGGACACCTAATTGGTAGGATGCTGTGTTCTACCCATGCAAAATGTGCTTCATATTAAGGGGATTTGTTCTGTGAAGTCTGGATTCAGTCAAAGGGCTGTACCTGAGGACCTCGAGGGCCACATGTGGCCTTGAGGCTGCAGGTTCCCCACCCCTGGTCTAAAATCACCTCAGTAAATCCCCTAAGTTCCTTAGGCTTCATCTCTTCACTCTCCACATTTTCTCTATCAATTTGGCTGGAGTCACGCGCCTATCCAGCATACATAACTGCATGCTAAATGCTTTAAGTTGGGTTGGAAGCTGGGTAATATCATAAAAGTCTTTCTGTTTCTTTGTGTTCTTGTTAGTCTTGATCTCATCATAGGATGTCATTAAATTAATATCTTAAAATGCATCAAATCATTCCCTTAGTGTAGAATGATGGGGTTGTTTTCAATTATTATTATTGCCTATAATACTGCTATGAAAATCTTTGAACAGACAGCACTTTTTTGTATTTTTGATAACACTTTCAATGATGAGTATGAATTGTGGCTTTTTCCACATATTACTTGTGTGACCTTGGACATGTCAGTTTACCATCTGGGCTCAGTTTACTCACTTCCTAAATGAAGAATTTGGCCTTTTCCAGTTCTAAATTCATGACCTTATAATATGTTCTTAAATTAATCTAAATAGTTTGTTCACAGATGGGGAAAATACAAGTCATGTTCAGGAGTAGACCAATGTTGCTAAAGTGGAGGGTTCATATGGGAAACTATTCAGACATGGGATTGTAAGTAGGAACAAAAATGTGAAGGTCTTTGGAATTTCATAAGTTGGCCCTATTTTGATAGTTTGTCAGACCAAGATGTTGATGAAAATCAATTCTGATTTTCAGCATTTCAGAGTTGGAAAGTAGCTCAGAGACCACCAAGTCCAACTTGTACTTTGTAAGAATCCCCTTCATAGTGTTACTAACTTATGATCATCTAACCTTTTCTTAAAGACCTCCAATCAGGTGGCACCAACTACAATCCCAAGAAGCCTATTTCATTTTTGATTAGATCTAAACGTTAAGACATTTTCACTTTTATCATCTGTTTACTCTTTATTTTGTCCCTCTGGAGCCCGGAAAAACAAAGCTAATCATTCCTCCGACCTGTAGCATGTGAAATATCGTGTCACCACTAAGGCTTCTTGCTAAACTTCCCATGTTCCTTCACAGAAGGAACTCAGACTTATTTGCCTTTCTACTTACCCTCCTGTAGACATTTTCCAACTTATAAACAGTACTCCTAAAATGTGATGCGCAGAAGTGAACACAGTGCCTAGACATGGTAAAATCAAGGGAGACAGGTATTTTATAACATTTTGACACAACTGTTTAAGAAAACTTCCTTAGCTCTGGGCCATCCATGCACTTCCACTCAATATGTTTCCTTGACTATCCTCTCCCCCACCAAAAAAAAATGCTTGTTCACTGTTCCCTAAATCGTAAGACTATTATAGCACAGCTAGACTTAAAAGGAGGTCATTTGTTGGGGGGATTGCTGCATTATTTTTCTGCATAAGTTTAATTAGTGATTTATTTTACGTTCTTGAATTCTTCCATCTAAATAAATAGAACATCACCAAACAAAAATTTGGATGGCTGTACTAACTTCTCTTTTTTTTTTCTCCCCATTTAATTTTTTTTTTAGTTTTAGTTTACAACATTTGGTTCTACATAATTTTGAGTTCCAGATTTTCTTCCCTCCCTACCCCCCCCTCCCCAAGACAGCATGGAATTTCATATAACTTCCACGTATAACTTCACATTGAATTAATTTACACATTAGTCAAGTTAAGGAGAAGAATTGTGATCAATGAAATGAATCATGAGAAAGAAGAAACAGGACCAAAAAAAACCCAACCCTAAAACAAAAACAAAAGAGAGAAAAAGGAAAAAAAAGTGGGAAAAAAAAAGCTAGCATGAAGCGTGCCTCAATCTGCATTCATACTTCGTAGTTCTTTCTCTGGATGTAGATAGCATTCTCCATCGTGAGTCCTTTGGAGTTGTCTTTGTACCTTGTGTTGCTGAGAAGAGGGAAGTCTGTCAGGGTTGGTCCTCACAGAATCCATATATCTGTGGTTGTGTATAATGTTCTCCTGACTCTGCTCCGCTCACTCAGCATTATGTTGTGTAGGTTTTTCCAGGTTGTTATGAAGTCTGTATCTTCCCCATTTCTTATAGTGCAATAGTATTCCATTACCTTCATATACCACAGCTTGTTCAGCCATTCCTCAATTGATGGGCATCTCTTTGATTTCCAATTCTTAGCTACCACAAAAA
>CM053624.1:245342934-245381827 GCA_028646595.1 Phalanger gymnotis
GATTCTCTAGGATTCTCTAAGTAAATCACCATATCATCTGCAAAAAGTGATAATTTAGCCTCTTCTTTGCCTATTCTGATTCCTTCAATTTCTTTTTCTTCTCTTATTGCTACAGCTAAGGTTTCTAGTACCAAATTGAATAGTAGGGGTGATAATGGACATGTACTAACTTCTCAGTGCAAGCTGGGCAAAATCTCAGGATTCCAGTCTCCTTGGCAAAGTGTCCTGAGAGCTAGATTGGGTAGTAGTGGGGAGGTTACTTGTCATTTTCCCAGCATGATTCACTATACTCTTATCTTCCCACCACACTAAACTGTGTAAGCACAAAGAATATCCTAGCTAGATCATTCCATAGCCCCCCAAGCAAATATTCAATTGTGCTTTGTGCTTAGTTTGAATTTGTTAATAGACAAATGATATGGAAGATACCTCATTAAGCAATAATCAATATTTAATTTTAAAAATTTTGAAATGTTGAAATTCTCTAGTATTTAAAGAATATAGACAACTAGAATGGAATGTGGGGAAAGAAGGCATAAAACGTGAATTAATCACTGAGATTCTGGGCTAAACGGTAGTCATGATGGAGGCAATGTGAATAGTGGATGAAAAGCAAGGACTCTGCCAAACAGTCCTTCGACAAAATTCTCCTCGGATGTCTCATGGTGGAATGGAGGTGACCCTGAATGCACCAATATTGTAAAAGCAGAATATAAGCTATTCAAAGTAGCAAGAAAGCAGGCAGAGGTTGCTAAGACATTACTTCACTGTTGATGCTCTAAATAATTAGGTGCTTGTTGAGTGGCTGATCAGGAATTATACAACTGGAGGAAATGAACCATATAAATATTGACATTCTTGCTATATAAAACCAGATGGCTTCTGTTGCAGAGAAATGGAAGGATGGTTCACAAGCTCTCCTTGAAGAAGCAAACAGAGGAGCAGAGCTAGTTTTACCTGATTCTCTGGACTTTCAGTACCGTGCTTCAGCTGCCTTCTCAAAGCCGAACGTCCCTTAGTGCTTGGAGCCTTCTCACCCTAGAACATCCCTCCACCATTCCAGATCCCCTTCTCTGCTGGTCAGTTCCTCCTACCACCTCCATATTGGAAAAAGGCCAGGCCAGTCACATGCTTCAATTCCTCCTGGCTACCTTTCTGACTCACTAGACTTAACCACTATGACGACGTGAGGGTACCTTACCTTCTCCCATTTCACTCCCAGTTTATGTGATGTCTTTCATCATCATTATCATCATTATCTCTAACATTTATATAGTGTCTCCTATGTGCCAGGCATGGTGCTACTTTTTTAATACTATCTCGTTCAATCCTCATAACAACCCTAGGAGGTGCTGGTATTGTCTCCATTTTTAACTTGAGGAAACTGAGGCAAACAGTGGTTAAGTAATTTGCCAAGGGTCATACAATTAGTAAGTGTCCAAGATTGGATTTGAACTCAGGTTTTCTTGACTCTAGGCCCAGCTCTCTATCTGTTGTGCCACCTAGCTACCACGAGAGCAGGAAATTTCTTTTTCTTTTGCTTTGTATTTGTAATTCTAACACTTGGCATCTAGTAAGTGCTTAATAAAGTGTTTCCTTCCTGCCTTTTGAGGGGGCACTTGTTCAACCATTTCAGCAATGATGATAAGTGTTTGGTAAATAAAAGTAACTTTAGCTTATACATAAACATATATAGAGGCCAGGGAAGTAGAGAAATTTTATAAAGAATGTGATAGCATCCTTCACATTAAACTAACATGCACTTTAATACTTGGTGACTTCAATGCAAAAATGGACATAGGGATGGCCAGAAAAATAATATGCTAGAAATTATGTCCCGGGAGCAACAGATGATAAAAGCTAAAATTTGGTAGAATAAATACTGGCATCACTCCTCCATATAATGAACACTTTTTTTTTTCAAGAAGAGAGCTGGGAAATACTGGAATATGGCTAGCACCAAATAATAGCACCCAACATGAAGCCACCTCATCTTAACGAATATCAAGGAAACAGTGACGAATGTGATAGTTCTTAATTAGCTATCTCTGTATGGACATATCATTGTATTAGAATGAAGATTAAAATCCATAACCAATCAGAAAAAAGAATAAAAATGAAGAAGGTACTCATTGTCTGATCCACATACATCATCATATACTTATTTATAGTGGTAGGTCAGAGAGCCCTCAGAATCACCAGACACATTTCTTGAAATGTTAGTGACATTATCATTCTTATTACGAAGTTGTATGTTGGTAGTTATTCTGAAATGTAGCTAGCTAGTGTGCTTTCCACAAGGGTATAACTTTGAAACCAGCCATTTAAGCTCTACATTATTGAATAAGTCAATAAACAAACACTTAGTAAGTAGCTAAAATGTACCAGGCTTCTAGCTAGGCACTGGTAATACAAAGACAAAAGTAAAATCATTCTTTCCTTCAAGGAACTTGCATTCTATAGCTAAACTAACATACAATCCAGACCTATAACTAGAGTAGGGTAACCAGGGCTTCCCACTGAGGCAAGAAAATGTAAGGGATACAAAATTTTAACATATGCACTCATTTAGCAGAGCAGAAGGAGGTAAGAGGAGTGGGAGTTGAGATATTGGCAGAGGAATGGACAAGAAGGCATTTTAGTTCTAAGTTACAGACAATGTAACCTTTTCATTTTCCCTTTAACACTTAGAGAAACATATTAACATTTTTCTTCTTTCTCTCTCTGGAATATTTCATTCCCTCTATCCTTTCTCCAACAGAATAGGATCTCTTCTACAATATTCCTCCCAGAAAGGTAAAGGAAAAAACCTAGGAGTTATTGAGAGGCAAGATTGCATAGTCGATAAGAAATTGGAGCTGAAGTCAGCAAGACCTTACTTCAAATCTTGCCTCAGAAATTTACTGGCTCTGTGATACTGGGCAAGTCGCTTAACTTATTTGGGCCTCAGTTTCCTCATTTGTAAAGTGAGATGTTGACCTTGATCTTTTCCAACTTTCTACGGTACTTTCCTTCCATACCATGTGGGAGATCCTCACCAAGGCCATTCAGGTAGAGCAGAAGGAGAGTGGAGTCCCAGATCCCATGAGGAGAACCAAAGAACCTCCAAAGGTCTTTCTAACTCTGAGATGTTTTCCCCTGAGCCACTATAATAACTAATTATCCCATCTATTCAACTGCATTTGCCTTAATTACTTCTTATATTATTTTCACATCATGAATTACAAAGTTGACTTTAGGGTACATTTCAAAATGCTTACCCCATTCAATGCTGCTTGCCTCCAGGAATGGTTTCCCATGAGCTAGAATTGCTCATTACAGCTCTGCTATGATCACCCTATCTTGGTTTCTTAAATGCCTCACAAAATTTGATTTTGATGGTATTAGAAAAAAAATATCTAAAGAAAAAGAGGAATTATTCAATGTAAGGGATGTTTTCATTTCTTCCATATGTCTTTACAGAATCACTAAATTTCAGAGTTCAATGGTACCTCAGAACTCATAGGATCACAGATCCTATGTAAATAAGTGATAGAAGCAGAATTTGAACCTAGATCCTTTGGTTGCAAATTTGGTATATGCTCTCTAATACCATGCTACCATATATGACCCACAATTCCTTTCCTATCTAACTAGCTATCTGACTTACACTGGAAGTCTATAGTAATGGAGAACTCACTGCTATCAGACAGTCCCAATTTTGGACAGTTCTGATTATTAAGAAGTTTTTCCCATAATGAGCCAAAAATATGCCGTGAGAGTATGATACTCTGTTACAGCCTTTATTGTGTTGCTAAGCATGTCACTGCTGTCCAAAGAACTAACCCAAACTCTTAAGACCATTGTCCTGTTAGCCCAAACCTCTTTCTATGGATTCTCAAGTAATTTTATTGTAATGGCCCTAATTCAATATTCCTTCCCCTTTTTGCATCCAGGGTAACTTGGTTTCTGTGAAAAACATCAGATAGACTTTTCCTCTCCCATCAGCAGCTCTGATGCATTTAGCATTCTTGGATCCCAAAATCAGGCTTGCATGACTCTAGAACTGCCCTCTCTTTTCCAAAAAGCCCTCTTAAGACGAGACTTAGTATCAGAGAGCTACTTCACAGGGCCAAGGAAATGCCTTTCATGAGCAATAAATGGCAGAACAGGAGACATTTAGCAGAAACACTGTGCATAATCAGAGCTGTGGGTAATGATGGGTAAACTTCAATTTCCTGGAGAGTGATGCCAGCATGTCAATTTGTAGTTAAACTTTTGCTAAAGCAAGTTGCATAAGATAGGGTGTTGTCGTTGGGTTGGTTTTTTTTATTGGTCTTTTGCAGCTTTTTTGGTTTTCTTTTTTTTTTTTAACTGGGCATTTTTTTTTTTTACAAAGTGCTACCTCACTGTTGACTGTGGCATAGAAGTGACCTAGGGCTCTTTAAGAGTATGCCTCTGGAGTTAGAGGGGAGGCAGTGGTGGGGTATTGATAGAGGGTGCTTCAGGTGATGGAGCAGATACAGTGCCAGAGTTGAGAAGTTCAAATTCTTCCTTCGATACTTAGAACCTATGTGATGTTGAGGAAGATCCTTAATCTTCTTAGCCTCATTTTCCCCATCTGTTAAGGAAAAAAAAAAGTGGGGAAGGGACATAATAATAATACATCCTCACCGGATTGTTTTGAGGACCAAATTAAATAAAATTTGTAAAGTACCTTGCTGTATAAATTCTAGTGAATTTTTTTGGTTATGAATCTTGTGAGTCAAGAAGCATACATTCTCTGAATCAAGATTCTTTGAAAACATCAGCTAGTTTTGACAAGCTTCCTTTGAGAAGAATAAGAATTCCATGGTCCACATCTCACAGCTTTGCATGCAGTCCTTGGGATTGTTGACACATTCCCTCACTCTGATCTAGGGACTCATCAAACCACAGTTGAAGTGATTATCCCAAACTACAAGCTACATTCCCAAATCCTTTCCCCTGGCCCTTTCTCCAATCCAGAAAGTGTTCTCTACTCATATTTCTTGACTGTTGAACAATGATCTTGTTCAATGACAATCATTTATTAAGTGCAAGTGATATGCCTGGCGCTATACTAGGATCTGGAGATACAAAGACAAAACTCCTTTCTCTCAAGGAATTATATGATTGTGGGGGGAGTGGAGACAAAGGGAAAATATATTAAGATAAATACAAAATATTCTTTGGCACACGTACATCTGTATGTATTTGTATCTCCACAATTCTGGACCCACGATTTCATCGTATAGAGAAATCTTGTAGAAGAAATGCCCTATACTAATGAAAATCAGCAGCTGTTCTACAATTTATACTCTTAGGGAATTTTTAAAGAACATTGGGAAGATGCCTAAGTGATTTGTTCAGGATCATTCACCCAGAACCTCTGTGGAGAAACAAGGACTCCCTCACAACCAATGACCTTTTTCTCTCTGTCCTTTCTCAGTTAATTATTGGTCGTTACAACACAGTCACAATGATGATGATGATGATAACTTATATTTATATAATTCTTAAGTTTGCAAAACACTTTACATAAATTCCCCCATTGGAGTTTCACCTTATGAAGACAAGTACTATAAGAATTACTAACCCAATTTTACAGATGAAGAAACTGAAGCTCAGGGAAGTTAAGCAGTTTGACCATGGTCACATGGATAATGAACATCTGAAAAAAGATTTTCATATAGAGCAATAACTAGGGTGGGACATCCGAGATCTTGATCCAGGTGCCAGGTCTAAGAGAGTGCTCTTTCCTGCTCATTGGAGTTTGGGCATCATGGTTCTCACAGCTCTGGTGAACTTCAGAGGCAGGGATCTTTAGGAGGTATGCTTCAGAGGAAAGCTAGGGTATTTGAGGGCAAATAAACATATCTATTGTAATCCCAGAACCCTGAGAACAGGAGTTGAGGTAGGGAAGTAGACCATAAGTTAGGTGCCAAATTCCTTGGTGCTTGAATTTTATCTGGACAGATGGAACGAACATTATAAAAGAGAAAGTTTTAGATGAAGGTAGAGGGGAGTTCTTGAAAAGCCAGTGAGGAACAAGGATCATGCCTTCTCTTCATGGCTGGGTGTGTGAAGTATGTCAAGAGAAGCTGTTTATGATGCTAGAGAGGGTAGAAGGAAAGTGGTTTTCACGAGTATTAGAAGATAGAATATGGAAGAAGGATGAGAAGAAGAGGTCTAAGACAAAGGGAAATTTGGAAACAATATATCAAGTGTTCTGGGAGGTACAATTGTAAGGAAGGGGAAGAAATAGCATAAGACTTCTGGAGAGGGAGGGTTGAGGTAGATAGGGATGAGGAATGAAGGAGTGGTAGCCAGGGAAAAGAGTTTTCAACTATGTAGCCTTCAACTCTAAATGATAGGAATTCTAGGAGAAGGAGAGGAAAATTTGCTTGCTACCATCCTGTTCAAATGAATTTGATCCAGGAGTTGGCACGGCTAGTTACAACTGTACTGAATTCAGGTCTTCCTGACCACAAGTCCCGTCCTCTGATACAGAGTGTAGAACTCTAAGTAGATGGAATGTTGAATATGTGAGTTAGGAAGACCCGAGTTCAAATCCTGCCTCAGATATTTGCTCTGTGACCATGTTTCTTTACCTGTAAAATGGGGACAATAATAACACCAACTTCATGCAGTTATTGTGAAGATCAAATGAGATGATGTGTGTGTATGTGTATGTGTGTTTTTGTGTACACATACTATATATGTATATATGTATACATATATATGTAAAGTACTTTGTAAAAAAAAGCTTTATATAACAGCTTTTATTATTATTGTTGATATCATGGTAGACACCAGAAATCCACTCCCAGATAACAAGAGCAATGAGTTCATACCTTTTATCATTAGTCCTATAACTTTCAGTGCTTCCATAGACCCCTCTGCCCTCATTTCCTTTGTCTCTCGAGCCTCCGTCCTTGATAACAAATTCTCTAAACAAAATGACCATTTTACACACCTGGTGACTTTGTCTTTCTCTTGGAGTTCTATGGTCAGATACCCTATAAATTCCCCTCAAATTTGGAACAAGCTTTGGATGGAAATCTAGAAAAAGAGACCATGGTCTTCATACATTCTTGAGCACCTTCTTTCCACTTCTGATGAGTAATAATTCAAAATATTTTTCTTCTCCATTCCCTTTTTTATGTGCAGCAGGTTTGGGGACACTGGGATCTAAGGGAGATCCAACTACTTCATGTAAATTTTAAACCATTTGGGGCCATTGAAGGCAAAATCATGACTTTGCCAGGCAAACATTTTTCTCTGTCACCTCAAATCAGCGTTAAAACAGCATGTGACATTAGGAGATATTTAATTCACTTTTAAAATTCATTTCCCAAATGGACTTAAGAACCTCTATATGATCCCTAAGATATCTCCTGGACCTATTAAGATACATTTTCTGAGTCTATCTTTTAAGTGATTGAATTTTTTAAGAGGGAAAGGAAGTCATGCCAAAGAAGCTTTGAATGGTTGAAGCCTCTCAAGAAGCCTTTCAAGAAGATGCCTTATTTGTGATTCTGCTCTGCTCTCACTTGCTGTTCATGTCCTATAAAGCTGGCATTTTGGCTCCAGGCATTTTCTCCGGCTGTCCCCCAGACTGGAACATTTCTCCCTCCTCTGCTCCAACGACTGACCTCCCCGGCTTTCTTTAAGGTCCAACTAAAATTCCACCTTCTACAGGAAGCTTTCCACAACCCCTCTTAATTCCAATGTTTTCCATCTTTTAATTATTTCCTATTTGTCTTGTATATAGTTTGATATATATATATATATATGCATACACATATTTGTTTACATGTTGTCTCCCCAATTAAATTTAAGCTCCTTGAGGGCAGAGACTATATTTTGCCTCTTTTTGTAGCCCCAGCACTTAGCACAATGCCTGACACGTAGTACCTGCTTAATGGATGTTTATTGATTGAGTGATTGAACCAGGGACTGTACTGTGCATCTCTCTTCGTACAGATCCTTAATGCTCACTTTGCATCAACACTGTCATTGGCTCTTTGAATCTAAACTACCATAATGGAGCAAAACAATTAGACTTGTTAATCAATTAATCAAGGCTCCTAATTAATTAATGCAAGGTTTCTAAGTGGATCAATGACTAAAACAGGGGTCGTGGAATTAGGAAGACCCGAAAACAAATCTTGCCTCAGATACTTTCTAGGTATGTGAACTGGGCAAGTTGCTTACCCTATCAGTCTCAGTTTCCTTTTCTGTAAAATGGCTTCTAAGGGATATTTCAGCTCCAAACCTTATGTATCATATTAGATGGTAGACATATGAAGACAAAACAATAATTCCTTCCTTCAGGGAGTTTACATTCATTCTTAGTAGCTAAAAGACTACTTCCCAGAGAACCTGTTCTAGAAGGAAGATGAGACCTTTGTACTTCCTTATAACAGAAGAAGTGAAGAAGGAGGTTAGGAACAAAGTGTGGACCAAAACTCTGTGTCTTCATGCTTCGCGTTTTGTATAGTGGCAAGGGCACTGGCCTCTGGAGACTTGACTTAGAATCCCAGTTCTGCCATTAACTAACCATGTCACCTTGGACACATCACCCAACCTTTCTAGGCCTTGGTTCCCTCATCTGTGAGTTGCAGGGGTTGAAATAGCTGTTCTTGGAGATCCCTTCCAGCACTAACATTCCCTAGGTCTAAGTGCTTTATTAATGAGACTGGCTACAAGGAGTATCCTACCTGTCTCTATTGAGGCTCCCTTCTCCTTAGTCACTTGGATAATAGTAATAAATAATAATAATAAAGTCTATAGTGCTTTAAAGTTTGTAAGTCACTTTGCCCTGGGGATGTTGGTGCTATTAATATCCTATTTGACCACTCCAGAAACTGAGGCAGTGATTTGCCAAGGTCACACAGCGAATAAGTATCTGAAGAGAGATTTGCACTCTCTCACGTCTTGCTGACTCCTGGCCAGTTCCTCTATCTATTGAGCCACCTAGCTGCTTCATATAACTTAGTCCCTCTGGGAATTCTGCCTAAGGTTGAGATTTCAATGGTTATAGATTGAGACATAAGGTGTCAAGGATAGAGAGATGGTCTCAAAGTCAGAAAGGCCTTCATTAAGTTCCCCCTTTGACCCATACCGTGTGACTCTGGACAAGTCACATAACCTTTGATACTCAAGGCACTTTTCCAAGACTACTCATTGTTGAGCTATGCTGATCTGCATTGGTAGAGAGAAATTTCTCATTGGAGTTCCCCACCCCAGGGAATTTATAAGTCTGGTCCCCAAAGAGAAAAAAAAAACAAATGATGAAGTATCCAAATTACCTTTCATTATATGCTTACTTTCAGATTTTCTTTCTGCCTCACTACATTTAAAATCTAAGTTCAGTAATCCAGGAGAACTTTGGGGAGACCGTGTTATATGGAGAAAGTATTAACTGCCTAGAGGACATGGCATCTGAGGCAGAAAAGTAGGAAGAAGGCAATCAAGGTATGGGGGAGTTATGAGCAGAATTGTGGAGACAGGAGAAGGCAGGATAAGATCAGGGAATAACTTCTGATCCAATTCTTAGGATTCTAGACTTAAAGCTAGAAGGTATTGTAGAGACCATCCAGAACAAAACTCTCACTGTAGGAGAAAACTAGATCCCAGAAAAGTTAATTTACTTGCCCAAAGTCACACAACTAGTAAGAGGCAGAGATCGGATTTGAAACACAGTCCTCATTGATCTTTCTACAGTACCACAATGGCCCTTCAATGCCATGTATTCAAGGAGCATTTGTTAAAGACCTACCATGTGTTGGGTACCAGATGGGGCTAGGTGCTAGGGAAATTAAGACCAAAAAGAAAAAAAAAGACAATTTCTTCCCTCAAGGAGATTATAGTCTACATTTTGGGGAAGAATGTTGAGCAAAAGGAATGAATTAAAAAAAGTTGGATAGGTCATTTGGAGTCGAACATTGGAGGGTCTTAAATACCAAGCTAGTTTGGATTCTATCCTGGAGGGAATAGGGTAAGGCAATGTAGTATAATGTAGAATAAATAGCAGTGGAATTTGAGTCAGAAAGCCTGGATTAAAGTCTTGGCCCTGCTATTTTCCAGCTTTATGACCTTGTGCAAGTCACTTCTGCTTTAAGGGCTTTAATTTTCCTGATTTGTAAAATGAGAGGGTTTGACTGTTGAACTTCTAAGGCAGGGGTGGGGTATCTGGGACCTGAAGGCCACATGTGGTTCTCTGGTTCCTCAAGTGAGGCCCTTTGACTGAATCTGAATGTCACAGAACAAATCCCCTTAATGAGAGGATTTGTTCTGTAAAACTAGGACTCAGTCCAAAGGCCATACCCAAGGACCTAGAAGGCTACATGTGGCCTCGAGGCTATAGGTTCCCTTCCCCAGCAGCCTAAGGTCTCTTCTAGCCCTGGAATTCAGTGCTGTTGTTTCTAGCAACCCAGTCCCGTCCACTATGGCAGCAGCCCTGAATGGTCATGGTGGTGTACGGTGGCCAAAGTCTGATTCCATAAGAATGACCAGTCATAGCCATTTCTCATTCCATTGCAGTCTGGAAGGTCAGGGCTTGAGGCAAGGGAAGGGAAGGAGCCACAGAGAAAAAGAAGACCTAAAGAATTACCCTTTCTCTTCATCTAC
Source organism: Phalanger gymnotis (assembly GCA_028646595.1). Lineage (NCBI taxonomy): Eukaryota > Metazoa > Chordata > Mammalia > Diprotodontia > Phalangeridae > Phalanger > Phalanger gymnotis. Next base: position 245,353,570 of record CM053624.1, read on the forward strand.
TCACTCCCAAATAACTTAGCTTTCTATGTTGAACCCTCGGAAATGTTGGGAAATTGAAATTTCTGACTCAGCTATCAAATCAGAGATCATAGCCTCTGATCTCAATTACTCCCCAAGTATTATTCAGACATCTGCTAGAAGCTTTCTCTCTCTGCCAAAAACAGAGTATTTAATAACTTCTTGACTTGCCTTAATGATAATTTCATCCTTCGACTTGTGGAGGAACCAACAAAGGGAAATTCTATGCTGGAACTGATTCTTAATAACAGTAAGGAACTGATTGCTAGGGTCAAAATGATGAGAATATTGTGGGGAAGTGACCCCTCCTTCCAACAGTTTGTGATAGAAGAGAGGAAAGCTGTGTATACATCATGGATTGAGAAAGTAAATTTTCTTTTTTCTTTTCTTTTTGGAGGCAATGGGGGCTAAATGACTTGCCCAGGGTCACACAGCTAGTGTGTTCCTGATGCTGGATTTGAACTCAGGTCCTCCTGACTCCAGGGCTAGTGCTCTAGTCTTGTAGTCCAGAAGACTTGGATTTAAATCCCACAATTAACACTTATTAATTGTGTGATGAAGGGGGAGTCACCCAAACCCTCTTAGACTGTTTTCTTAAGTGGAAAATGGGGGAATTGAACCAGATGGCCTTTAAGGTCCCTTCCAATTAAAGACCTATGATTCTATGACCTCCCAATGCCTTTTTCTAGAACATTTCTTCGTTTTTCCTTTACATCCTTAGTTACATAAAGTGTATTATTTTTTGGAAGGGAGAAGGCAGGGCAATTGGGGTTAAGTGACTTGCCCAAGGTCACACAGGTAGTAAGTGTGTCAAATGTCTGAGGCCAAATTTGAACTCAGATCCTCCTGACTCCAGGGCCTGGGCTCTACTCACTGTGCCATCTAGCTGCCCCCAAAGTGTATTTTCTAAGTTGTTTTTTTTTTTAAACAAGAAGAGAATATATAGGACAAAGTGATTTAAAGTGTATAGGAGGAAAAAAGAATGAAAAATAAATATTTTTAAAAGATTAAGTAAATGAAAAAGAGATCTATTCTCCCAAATTAGGTGGCCCTATGATTTATATCTTACACTATTATATGTTGCTGTTCTTCACTCGTGTCTGACTCTTCAAGACCACAGTTTGTCAATATTGTCCATGGGATTTTTTTTTGGCAAAGATACTGGAGTGGTTTGCCATTTCCTTCTCCAGGATTAAGGAAAATAGAGGTTAAGTGGCTTGCCCATGGTCACACAGCTATTAAGTACCTGAGGCCATATTCGAATTCAGGTCTTCATGATTCTAGGTCTAGTGCTCCATCCAATGAGCCACCTAGCTGCCTGCTATACAATTATATGTTATTATTAAATTATGTTTCTTTTCTTTTCACTCATGTCTCACTCTTCATGAACCTATTTTGTTTTTGTTTGTTTTTTTTTTTTGGGGGGGGAAGATACTAGAGTAGTTTGCCATTTCCTTCGCCAGCTCACTAAAAAGATGAGGAAACTAAGGCAAAGAGGGTTAAATGACTTGCCCAGGGTCACACAGCTAGTAAGTGTCTGAGGTCGGATTTGAATTAATGAAAAGGAGCCTTTCTGACTCCAGGACTGGCGCTTCTTGCACTATGGAGCCACCTAGCTGCCCATACTATTAGATACTGTCAGCCCAATCCATTTGCTTTCATCGTGGCCCCAGATAGGAATCATCTTTGCTTCCTTCAGAACATATTCACCTGGAATTTGGGATCCATCTCCTAGGCTTTCTAGAGAGAGCTCATTCTTCAAGCTGAAATTCACTCAGGCAACCCAGAATGATGCATGATAATTTTATAATGGTCTATCTCTATATGGAGCATTAATTTATAATAATTAATTTATATAGCACTTTAAAATTTGCAAAAGGCTCTAATTGCATCAACTTCCAACTATGTAAGCAACAAGAAATTACAAACTGGTAAATTAAAATGTTATAATCACTTTGTAATAGGAATTCAGACAAACCCACAAGTTACCCCCAAAATTCTTTGTATCTTCTTACTTCCTCGCAATAGGACATAATGGAGGCAGAATAACAGAATGGAAAATATTCTGCCTTTGGAGTCAAAGACCTGAGTTCAAATGCTACCTTTACCACATTTCCTGTATGATTTTTGGACCAGTCATTTAATCTCTCTGGACCTTACTTCCTTAGCTACAAAATGAGGGAATTGAACTACACAGTTTCTACAATCACTTTCATATTCTGGCCCATGACCCTTCATCCAGGGCCCTACTTCCAACTAGCTGAGGCAGGTATCTCAATTTTTTCCCAGTATTTCTCCCATCAGGCATTAGGTGGGACTAGTCAAATCACTTAGACCTCTCACTGACAAAGACTAGTCCTCAGCACAATGACCCCATCTAATTGTATCCTCAGTAGCTTCTAAAATATGCATGCCCATAATTATCCTAAATGACCTTCCAGGAGCAGCAAGTCTGAGCTCAGAATGTTCTCTCTCAAGTTAAGTGAGACCATAGTATCTTACTGCAATCTCTGTTGTCTACCGCCATGACCTTCTTTCAACAAGAAAACACGAAGGCACTAGAGCAATGGCCAGCATTCCTTAGCCTTATTTCTGTAAACTAACTTGCCAGTTAGTTATCTGCAATTCATCTCTTAGACTTCCACAGGCACACCTCATCCTCTCTGGCAGAGAAAGGCATCCATCGTGAATTATTTTTTCAAAGAATGCCTTCTTTGTATGATAAAAGTTGTGTGAGGGAGTCATTAGTCAAATTGGTATGTCTCTTTTTCTTTTCTTTCTTTTTTTTATTTTAATTCTTAAATGGAAGATTTACCAGTCTTCACTGTGCTGGTATTTATGAATATAATTAGGGAGAAAGCTGAAGCATGAGTAGCAGTAGGCTAGCACAATTTTCTGCCCTTTTCTATTAATGAGTTAGATCATTGCCAAGGATTTGGTCTTAGAATCCAACTCAGTCAAAGTTCCAAAGGGTCAGAACTGGACTCATCTGAGCAGCAGGACTGGTCTGTGGGGGAATGGGGGTGAGCTTGGGCAAGGCTAGTGGCATGAGTTTTTAATTTCATTGTTATTTAAGATCATGGGATCCTGGATTAGATCTGGAAGAGGCATTAGAACTCATTAAGCCCAACCCTCATATTTTAGAGATGAGAAAACTAAACCACAGATGGATTTGTTGACTTGCCCATGGTCATAGTGATACAGCTAGTTGTCAGGATCTAATGCATGGGATCAAAACCAAAATCTTCCTGACCTTAAATCAAGTGCTTTATCTACTACAACATGCAGTCTCAACCCCCAGCTCTTTTTGCTGAAATTTTAGTAACTATATACGACACATTACTTGTTGATTTGCATTGCTGTGTTCTGGGAGTTATGCTGAGATGACCCTCAATAAGCCGTACGCTAGGTATCAAATAATAATAATTATTATATAATACATTTATAAATGTAGACCTCACCACTATCCTTTGTGTTAGCTACTGTCGTTGTTCAGTCATTTTCAGTTGAATCCAACTTTTCGTGACCCCCATTTGTGGTTTTCTTGGCACTGGAGTGGTTTGTCATTTCTTTCTCCAGCTCATTTTACAGATGAGGAAACTGAGGCAAAGAAGGTTAAGTGACTTGTCTATGGTCACCCAGCTAGTGATTGAGGCTAGATTTGAGCTCAGGAAATAGTCTTCCTGGCTTCAGGCCCAGCCCTCTATGTACTATGGTGCTGCCTAGAAGTCTGTTAGGTACTACAGATAATCATTGTGTCCATTTTACACTTCAGTATCACACAATTGGAAGGCAACTCAGAGGCATTTAGTTCAACTCTCTCATTTGACCGTGGAAGAAACTGAGGTCCAAGGTTTATGTGATTTGACCAAGGTCACTTATGTAGCCTATCCAGAATTTGGGGCCACGTTCTTTGACCCTAGGGAAGTTACATAACCCAGCTTGCCTCAGTTTCCTCATCTGTAAAATGAGCTGGAGAAGGAAATGGCAAACCGCTCCAGTATCTTTGCCAAGAAAACCCCAAATAAGGTCACTGAAACTACCAAACAAGAAAAACAGTAACAGTACTGTTGAAGAGGGTAATCAACTCTACCAAGGTAAAAAAAAACCACAACACAGAGCCTATATGTGCAGAGAGAAGAGATGAGTTCAAATGTAGACATAGCTAACAATGGTGAAGTCACCACAATTCAGGCAACACATCAGATGCCCACCCTCCATCAAACCTCAGCTTGATTAGGTTTTTCAAATTAATCAGTCCTCATAGTCTAAAGAGAAGGCAATATGGACACTGTGTTTGGGAAATGGGCCAATCGAGATGGACACCTGATATCATGCTACCTTATCAGAAGGTAAAGAAAAGAGCAAGAAGACCAACAAAAAGTTTTGGAAAAGGTTGAGCTCCCAAGCACAAAAAAATCAAAAGGAATAGGAAAGACCACAACAAAATGAAAAAAAAATCAATATGTAACAGAAATGGGAATGAAAACTCCCAAGGTGAAAGAAGGCAAGTCATTAAATCCTACAGGTTGCCCTCAAATAGTGGATCAACAGCAAGGACAACAGAATAATTTGAAAGAAAAATGTAAAAACTTTTAAAAGGATAAAAATGAGACTGAAATCAGAGTTCTCAAAGTAGAACTCAATAAGACAGGTAAAAAATTTAAGTAATTTAGAAAGCAGGACAGATAATCTTTCCATAAGAGTAAAAACTTTGAAAAAGAGAGAGGCAGATATGAATCTCAAAAACACATATCTGGAGAAAAATTGGTAAAACAGAGTTAAAGAACTCTAACAATGTGTTCCATACACACAAAAATCACTGACCTTAAGGACACGTTGTACAGATATAATTTGAGGATCATAATTGTCCCAAGGGAAACATATGGAATTAAAAGTCTAAATATAACACAGCAAATAATATAAAAACTTCCCCCAAAATATTAAAATCAGAGAAGTACATAATGTGATTTGATAGACTCAAAGATAGCCAACTAAAACTCCAAGCTTCAATCAGCAAGAAACTCTATTGTTATGCATCTATTTCAATGTCAAACAACAAATTTTGCAAGTAGTCAAGAGAAAGACCTTTGGCATTCAAGGAAAATAAAATGGAATAACTCAGAAATACTCTTCAAACCACACCCAAAAAGAAATTGTAATGTCTTTCAAAAAGCAAATAAAATTGGGATACATTCTAATATAATACATTACTACAAAGCTAGGGCTGCCCAACTTCCTCCTCCTCCTCCTCACCATTATGAACCACAAAACAGAAGGATCTTCAACAAGAAGGGGGCATTCAAATGATTCCTCCAAAATAAAGAAAGAACTGATAGGAGAAGAGACCATGAATGGAAGACTGAATTTCAGAATAGGTAGATGCACAAGGCTAAGACAATGCAGAGGATTCTAAATTCCTGTATTATCTGGGCTGGGAAAAGGCATGGTAAAAAAAAGATAAAAAGATAGATGGATAGGTAGATAGATACATATAGATAGAGAGAGAGAGAGAGAGAGAGAGAGAGAGAGATAGAGAGAGAGAGTAGGAAGAATCATCAGAATCTATCTAACCTCTTCAGTTTACATATTAAGAAACTGAGGCCAGATGAGGGGAAGTGACTTGCCCAAGATCATATATATTCGCAAATATCAGTGGTGGGATCTCAGCCTAGGTGTTCTCTCACCCTAGGAGTTCTCTCAGCATAGAAACAATGACTCTCTTCAATATGTCGGACCTCCCTTTTCTCCATGCTTGCTCCAACTTCTTGAATCCAGAGGCTCAGAATCTCTTCTGCCCTTGATTCTGAGATAGCTTCTTCCACTTATATAAATTGTGTGAGATATAATTTAATCTCAATTTCAATGCCTTTCATGAGTCAAGAAGGTACTCAGGTCCTTGTCACACTCTGTTCTGATTGTTTAATTTAATTTTTTTAGAAGTGTTTTCTCCTGTTCGAGGCACCACAGCCATACCAGGTAGTATCAACCACACTCTTGTACAGGCACTATGCTAAGAGATGGGAATACAAACAAAAGAAAATAAGAAAAGCCTTGCTCTCAAGCATCTTACATTCAAATGGGGGAAGACACCACATATAGGTGAGCCAGAGTTAGAATTGGGGGGTGGTCTCTTAAGTCTAGTTGCATGGCATGTCTCAGAGCAAGTGAGGAAGTGTCACGATGAATTGTATCTGGGGAAGATAAGGTGAAAGTTTACCTAAGGGGCCCCAAAGCCGCTAGTGGTGGGGGTCCAAGTTCTATTGGGAGGAGGAAAAAGAGGGCCAAAGTGGCTGGTAGCATCATGAGAATGATCCGAAATCACTTAAAATAATAGACTGGACCTATGACCTTATTGGAATAGGGAACTCCCAGAAAGGAAACTTCTTCCAGTGCAGATATGCAATTTTTCTGCCATTTACAAATTTACAGAGTTGTCTTGAGGCACTCAGAGATTAAGTGATTGCCCAGTGTCTTATACCTCAAAGGTTAGACTTGAATTCAGGTCTTCCTGACTCCATAGCCAACTCTCTATCTCTTTCCCTATTAACACCTCTAAATTAATATTCAAAATAATAAGCTCTAATTAATTTGTGATGCTGAGTAGAACTGAGAAATTGTTTCTGGTATGTCTATTTGTTTCTTCATGGCCACATCGTTTTAGGTCTTAACATTAAAGATCTATCATTACTTTTAATCACAGCATCAATATAATTCCTAATGGTCTTCCCCCATGCCCACCCCTCTTCATTCTTGCTTCAAGGGCCTCTTCATCTTAGGATCAAATGAGATAATGCATACAAAGTGTTTTATAATGATGAAACACCATGTAAATGTCAGCTATTGTTACTAAGAGCCACATGTGGCCCCAGGGCCATCAGCTGGGTATCCCTGGTTGAGAGGACTTAGAGCAGCCTTCTTTCCTTTGTTCCTCTTGCTAGAAGAGAGAGGAAAAGGGTGAATACCTTAATTCCAGGAAGACTAATTAACTCACCCTTACCAATAAGTGCCCCTTTCAAGCCAGGCACCTGACACTTCACCCTCTCCCCTTGGTGATCACTATTTAATTTCCTTTCTCCACATATAACTCAGCTTTCAGCTTCGAGATAGCTGTCCTTAGGGGTTCCAATCAAGGAAACTTCTGTCCAAAATTCTTACTGGGAAATAGCTACTAATAAAGACCTTCAGAGCCCTTTGAAGAGCCATCTCAGCCTCAGCAAATATAAAACTATATTCTTCTTCTGGGTAACTCATGTCTGGATAAGCAAAACGAGTTAGTTTCACAATTCAGCTTTCCTAAGGATTTAATACTTGAAAACAATGAGAAATTTATTGCATCTGCTCCTCTGAGCTAGCTTTTCCTTCATACTCATCCCCTAATAATAATAACTCACACATTTCCATGTAACCCAGAGTTAAAGCCTGGATATTTGGGTAAGATTTTCCTCATTGTCTAGTGCTTTAAAATTGACCAAAGTTTATGTCTTCCCAATAGCCCTGTGAGTATAGCAATAAAAACATTATGACCCCCATTTTATAAGAGAGGAAACTTAAGTTTAGAGAGGTCAATTGACTCCTCCATGACCATACAACTAATAGGTGTCAGATCTGGAATCCAAACTCAGGGGTCCTGGCTCAAACTCCTTATAAATCGCAAGTGATTTTCCCAATTCATTCTCCCATTTAACTCATAGACAAAGATACTATGGGTTTTAAGGCTTAGGACTGAAAGACACCTTATAATTCTTCCATATCAACCTCTGTGTTTAATAGAGGTTGTGTCTTGCCTAGAATCACGAAAAAATCGAACCCAGGTTTTATGATTCCTGAATTCCATTCCATTTACAATGTAGTAAATTCCATTACTCAAAGTCCACATGACCTCTCAGAAATATAAGCTCCTTAAATACAAGTATTCTTTCAATTTTTGTTTTTGTGGTTTTTTGATTTGTGTCCTTAATGCCTACTGCAGAGTCTGGCATGTAGTAGGCACTTTATACATGCTTGCTGATTGATTAATTCTATGATCTTATTAAGTTCATTGTAATTATGTTGGGGGGGGGGGTGTTAACATTCCTCTAAGTAAACCATCTACCTGGTTGAAAAGCACTCTCAGGAACACCTGAGTGAACTTTCCAGCAGGCAGAGGACCTTAAAAAGCAGTGCTCACCTAATTTCTTGAATTATAACATTCTGTCTATCCTGTTTTGATAGTGTAGTAGACTGGAGTAAGAAGACCAGAGTTCACATCCTGGTGTGGCTATTCAAGTCATCTTGGACTCCCTCCATCTCTATACCTGTCATCTCATGACTGTAACTTTTCCATATCGATCAGACCTGAAAGACTAGGTCCTTCTAGAACTGGTAGGATTCTCCAGTGGCAGAAAAAAAAAAACAGTAAGGCCAAGACTTTTTGCTTTATAATGATAATAACTATAGGAAGGGAAGTGCAGAAGGGGAGAGCAGATATGGAAAGAGACATTTGCTGGTAGAATTGTTTTTCAAACAGGAGCAGATACCTTCTATATTTATAGAAGCAAGTAATAGATATGACCTTCAATTCCAAATATCTCTACTGGAATTGTGTAGATTTAACAATGCATACTAGAATGGTTTTCTCTCTTTAGTGGGAACTACTCAAGTCAATTCAAATCAACAAAACATTTATTTTTTAAAAATCATAGCCATTGGCCTTCCCCTACTGAAAGTTCCTTTAGTATAAGAAAAAAAAGCGTCACCAGACACAATGACTGCAGTTGACAGTGTGTACTGATTTCCACATCTATTAGTCTGCTTTCTATTTAGAGGACTAGCACCTCTGGTGTGAGGGCTTGCCAAGCCTTTTTCCAGGGCTGTTCATCCACCTTTGGTTTCCACCTGTCATCCACCTTTCACCTGTGGCTCCAAGAAGCTATAGCATGTACAGAAGACACACCATGGTGAAAAAAAAAAACATCTCAGCAAACAGGCTAAACCCAGGTTGAAGGGAACTGACAGACCTCAAACCCATTGGTGAGCTAAGGTGATGTCTACCCCAAGCACGTGCAGACAACTCCTGGTGGAACAGGTGAATGAAAGGAATTTGTTCTAATGGCCATGAAGGCATCTGAAGTAGGCTCTGTGGAGTGCTTAGAGCTTTGTGAGACATCGGTGACACCAAGGCCATCCACTGAATCCCCAGCCATCACCAGTCATAGTGACTTTCATCTTGCCACTGGATTTTGATGACTCAGGAGGAGAGAGTAAGGCTGAGGACTTTGTGAGATTCTGCTTCACTTATATCCTATTCAAGCACAAGTCAAGATATCACCCAGTGATGTCACTGGTCCTCTTTGAAAACGAAGGACAAACAATAGAGGGAGAAATGGATCCTTTTCATTTCTCTGAATACTTGGCTGTTCATACAATTCATGAGAAGTGTAATTGCTGCTCTGGCTTCTTCCTGTCTTTCTAGTCTTCTAATATTTAATGCCCCTCTGTACTTTCTGTGATCCAGCTGCATTGTCCCATTTGCTGTTCCTCACACATCATATTCCATCTCCCAACTTTGTGCCTTTCCATTGATTGTCTCCCATGCCTGAAATGTGCTCCTTCCATGCCTCTCTCCCCTGGCTTTCCTTGCTTCCTAATGACTCAGCTTAAATCCCATCCTCTGTAGTAGGCCTTTCCTTGCCCCCTACCCCTACTCACCCTGCCTGCCTGCAACACATCCCTACCCCCTCCTCCACCCCCAGTTGCTGATGCCTTCCCCTATGAGCTAGTTTTCCATATACTCTGGCTATGTCTTGTATGTGTATAGTTATTAAAAAGTTGTCTCATTCTAGAATATTGAGCTACTTTAGGAAAGGAAGCATAAAATTAAAACAACTCCGAGGTATCACTTTATGCCCATGAAAGAAAAGGAACATGACAAATGTTGGAAAAGATATGGGAAAATTGGGATACTAATGTATTGTTGATGGAGTTGTGAACTGATCCAATCATTCTGGAGAGCAATTTGGAACTATGCTCAAAGGGCTATAAAACTGTGCATACTCTTTTATCCAAAAATTCAGTTACTAAGTCTGTATCCCAAAGAGATCATAAAAAATGGAAAAGGACTCACATGTACAAAAATATTTATAGCAGCTCTTTTCGTGGTGGCAAGAACTAGAAATTGAAGGAATGCCCATCAGTTGGGGAATGGCTGAACAAGTTGTGATATCTGAATGTAATGGAATATTATTGTGTCATAAGAAATTACGAGCAGGCAAATTTCAGAAAAACCTGGACTTACATGAACTAATGCTGAGTGAAGTGAGCAGAACCAGGAGTACGTTTTGTACACAGCCACAGCAACATTATGCAATGATCAACTATGGTAGACTTAGCTCTTTTCAGTAATGCAATGATCTAAGACAATTCCAAAACACTCATGATGGAAAATGCTATCCACACCCAGAGAAAGAACTATGGAGTCTGAATGCAAATCAAAGCATACTATTTTCATTTTTTTCTTTTTTTTCTTTCTTGTGGTTTTCCCCTTTTGTTTGGAATCTTCTTTCACAAAATGACTAATGTGGAAATATGTTTAATATGATTATACATGTATAACCTTTATCAGATTGCTTGCCATCTTGGGGAGGGGTGTAAGGAGGGAGGGAAAAAATCTAGAACTCAAAATCATATAAAAGTGGATGTTGAAAACTATCTTTACATATAATTAGAAAAATAAAATACTATTAAAATAGATCATTAGATTAAAACAAAGAAGGAAGGAAACATTTATTAAATGCCTACTATGTGCCAGACACTATGGTAAGCACTTTGTAATTATCTCATTTCATCCTCACTCACCATTAAGCATGGGACTCAAAGAAATTGTGACTGAACTTTCCATCTAAAATAAACTTGCTAAAGCTGTAGAGAAAGAAACCAAGTAAAATTGTCATTCTATTGGCCGTTATATTACTCTAAGTTTAAATTGAATTAATCATTTGTAAGAGGTTGTTACCACTTGGAACATAGTAATCCATCATCAATCAACAAATAAATTTATTAAGTCTATATGGTATGTCTGGTACTATGCCTGGTGCTGGGGATGCAAATGCAAAGAATACCACAATCCTTCTAGAAATGTATACATTCTAATGGGGGAGATAAACACATATACATGCAGCACAAAGTTAATAAATACATATATCGACATTGCTATCAATTATCTAAAACTATCTGTAGCTATATCTACAGATAGATTTAGTGGATATCTATCTATAGATATAGAGATAGAGATGGAGATAGAAATATCTATATAGGTATGGAAATATATATGGGTGTCTATACATATATGTATACACTCTACATCTACATAGATTGATATGTCCATATCTATGTGATCCATGTCTATATATGTACCTACATAGATATATTGACATGCTATATATGTAGGTATATGTTTCTATCTATAGATAGATATCTCTAGCTATAAATAGGCAAATGTTATCGATACATATACATGTGTGTGTATATACACACACATATATATATACATATCTATCCTCTACCTACAGAGGTAGCCATATGTCTATTCATATGTGTGTGCATATGAATATAGATATAGATATCTATATATATAGATTGGATATGGATATATGCTTTTGGAACACCCGCTATATGTCATTGCAAGGTAGTTTGGGAGGGAGGGCACTAGTAGTTGGGAATATCATGAAAGGTTGCATATTGAAGATGGTTCCAAAGTATTATGAGATGGAGGAAAGGATGGAGTACATTCCATGCATAAGGAATTGACAGTGCAAAAGCAAAAAGATAAGAGACTGAGGTTCTGTGAGGAGAAAAGAGAAAAAGAGAATTTGGCTGGATTGAAGAGTGTGTTAGGGAGAGGCTCTTAAGAAATGTTATGCATTCGTTCGTTCATTCATTTATTCATTCATTCATTCATTCATTCATTCATACATTCATTCTTACTAGTGAACTCTGATACCTATCCTTACCCAGGCTATTATTCTTTCTTTAAGCTACTTGGAGACGATGGTAGTTATCTTCCATACTATAAGTGTGTGTATGTATGTATGCATATATGTATGTATGTGTGGTGTATATATATGTATATGCATGGATTGTATGTGTGTGCATATGTATGTATTTGTATATGTATGCGTGTGTGTGCATATGCATGTATTGTGTATTTGTGTATATATGTGTGTATGTATGTATATGTATTTGTGTATACACACATACACACACATATGCTGAAGTAGGAAGAATGCTATTAACAAAGAGCCTCATTTAGAGTCCCGGTTCTGCAGCTTACTATCTATGTGGCTTTGGAAAAGTCACCTAATTTTTCTGGGCCTCAGCTTCCCTGACTGTGTATAGCAGAATATCCTCTGAATTTCCTTCCAGATTTGATCTTATGATTCTGCTGTCTAAAAGGGCATGATAAAACTCTGGATCCCTGGGCCAACTCCTGCTTTCTCCAGGCACAATTGCTTGGACTCTGAAATTAGAATCTAAATAGAGAATGAACTTCTGTTATAAATATCATTATTTATACATAATACATTTATTATGTATAAATAATAATATTATATTTATTATATATAATAATATTTATAACAGAAGTTCATTCTGTGAGGTTTAGATTCAGTCAAAGGGCCGCACTTGAGAACCTAAAGGGCCACATGTGTCCTGGAGGGCGCAGGTTCCCACCCCTGGTAGCTAGGTGATCTCTCCGATTCCTTCCAGCTCCAGGATACTAGAATCCTTTTCTACTCAGCTTCTTTCCTGATTTAGGGTGGGAGGATGAAGGACCCCGAATTTCGTTGCCGAGCAGTTTTTTCTTTTTTCCTCGCAGTGGGTGAGAGGAGGGGCTGGGGTGGGGGGTGGGGAGGTGGATGGAGAAGGCATCTGCTGGGTTGTAAAGATCTGTACAGCAGGAGAGACTGTCCCTTTGGATGGCTCCAAATGAGACATCGGTTAAAGTGCAGTGACCTGAGAAGAAACAACTCTCCAGTGTAAAGGAGGGGGATGAAAAAGAAGCAGGCCAACATTTTTCCCAGTTACAAGCACCACTTGTTTTCAGTGCATAATGAAATGAATCAGAAAATGGGACTATACAAACGTCATGACCAAAGAATAGGGAGGGAGCGGCGGTACCGTACCCACATTCCCCGCCCGGTACAATAAAGGCAAATTCCATTTGTAAGACAAGTTTAAAATTCAAGACTCCTACCTTCAGTCATAAAAGCAATTAAAAGTTGTGTCACCAAATAGGCTTTCAATCCCAAATGCTGGCCACTTAACGCACTCCCCGGCTCCAGAAAATCCAAGGCTGATTGACTAGAAGGGACGTTGCTTTGTATGCAAGGAACCACACTGTTTTCCCCCACCTTTTTTTTTTTTAACTTTTTTTTTTTTTTTAAAGAAATTCCAAAAGCAATTAGACTGATGGCCTGGAAAATAACTCCTAAAAGCCCCACAACATTTGGTGAGAGGAACACAAGAAAACCTTCTCGACTGACAAATTTCCAATTTACAAGTTTTAACTCCCGATGCTCTTCTACCTTGTAAATCAATGCGCTGCAGTCACCTTAGGAGCATTGTGTAAATGTTGTTGGATTCTGACAAGCGTAGCCCTTTGGGGTACTCAGGCTTTGAAGAGGCCTCTCTGAGTCTCCATTGCTTATATGATAAAGTCCAAGTTTCTTGCTTAACCCTTCACCCCCACCTTGTTCCAGACCAGACATAATTTAGCTATTGGTTATAAAGTCAGGGGGCATGGGTTGGAATCTAGGCTCTGATACTTAGTACCCATGCGACCACTCATACCCCTTCAGCCAGTGATCTCACTCCTGGACATTAAGGGCAAAGAGGTTGAATAATAATAGCCAACATTTCTAGCTCTTACTACCTGCTATGCACTTTTACAATCATTATTTTATTTGAGCCTCACAACAATCCTGAAAGATGAAAAATGTGCTTAAATGACTTGTCCAGAGTCACACAGCTAGTAAGTATCTCAAGCTGGATTTCAACCCAGGTCTTTCAGACTCCAGGACAACATTCCCATCTAGTTTTATAGGTGGAAGGGATTTCAGAAGTCAGTGCCTAGCATCCCTCTCCAAGTACGATTTCTCTACCATACCCCAGAACCTTCTTTATCCTGGAAGTTCGCTCCAGCCCTGGAATTCACGCATTAGAAATATCCTGCAACCCTGTATCCTCTCCCTTTGATTGGAGGTGTCCTTGAGAACTTCCAGTTAAGGGTGTCCATCCAAGGCCAGTCATGTCTCCTGCCTCTCCAAGCTGTGCTCTGGACTTTCTCTACCATGCTCCTGAAACTAGAGTCCCACACCCCCTTTTAAGTTCCCTTTTATATTGTCTTCTTCCATTAGAATATGAACTCCCCGAAGGCAGGGGCTGTCTTTCTGTTTATAGGTCCAGTGGCTGGCACTTTATTAATCCTTAATAAAGATTTTTTGATTTACCAACCTAGCACATAGTAGATTTTAAATAATTTCTTGTTGATTGAGTGATTATTATGGTCTACCCCACCTCATTTGATGCATTTGAGGAAACTGAGGTTGAGGTAAGGAAGTCAATGTGGTACAGGGAAAAGAACAATTTTTTTCCTTTAAATTTTAATATTTTAAATTTTTCAATTACATTGAAAAACAAATTTGAACATCCATTTAAAAAAATTTAAGCTCCAAATTTTCTCCCTCTGTTCCTCCCCTCCCCCTTTGTTGAGAAGGCAAGAAATTTTATGTAGGTTATATATGTGAAGTCATGTAAATATATATTTCCCTATTAGTCACGTTGTGAAACACACAGACCAAAAAAAGTAAAAAAAATAGATCTATATTCAGACTCCATCAGAAGAACAATCAATTTGAAGGCAAAAGACTTGGGTTGAAGTCCTAGCTGTGATGCTTACAACTTTTGAGATCTTGGAAAAGTGACTTAAGCCCCTGGGTCTCAGTTTTCATATCTGTAAAATGGGCGAGGGGTTTTATGCTCAAGCTAGATGGCCTTTGAGATGTCTTCCAGACCTAGATCTAGGAACATTATCCTGTGAAAATCTAGATTCCCAAGCTGGTCAAAAACTGCTGTCACTAAACATGCTGAATATCTTTGGTTCCATATTTTTGCCCATGCTATTGCTCAGACTTGGAATGCCCTCACCACACACCTCTTCCTCAAGTCTACCTATCAAAATGCTACATATCTCTCAAGGCTCAGTTCAAATGTCATCTCTTTCCTCATTGCCCCAGCCACCAATGACCTTTCTTGCCAGTAAAATCCAGAACATATTGCACATACTGAAAACACCCTGGATAGGGCACATATTATAGGTACATGTTGTCTGTACCTGAATATTGCACGTCTTGAATGCAGGAAACAGCTGTAGAATGTGTGCTATGTGAATAGGTTTCGAGCACCTAGGGACCTGGAGTGCTCAGCTGCCCCACCTATACTTACAAATATCATCACCCAGAGTTCTTCAATACTTCTGTACTATCTCTTTCAACTGATGCCTTTTCCTTTTAACAGAGAGGGCCGATGGAGCAGTAACACTGGTAAACTTGGAGCTAGGAAGTTGTTGCTAGTCGTGTCCAATTCCTTTTGACCCCATTTGGGGTTTTCTTGGCAGAGATACTGGAGTAGTTTGCCATTTCCTTCTCCATTTCTTTGGAGCCAGCAAAACCTGGGTTTAAATGCCGCCTTAGAATATTTACTAGCTCTGTGATTCAGAGAAAGACACTTAACTTCTCTCAGCCTCAGTTTTCTCATCTGTAAGATGAGGGTAATGATCATTTCAGATTATATTTCTCTCACCCTCCCCTACCCAGATGGTTTTCCTAGTAATAAAGATTTTTAAAGAAAAATTTTTAAAAAGTTATATCAAAACCAAGAAATATATTCACCTCACTTGACAGTATATGTAGTACTCTGAACTTTTTCAATTACGTGGAAAAACATATTTTAACATTCATTTAAAAAAAATGTAAGTTCCAAATTCTCTCACTCCATTAGTACCACCTCCTTCCCTGCCCCCAATCTGCAATAAAAGGAGGGAGTTTCATTTTTTTTTTAAAACTTTGCTTGAGGATCAATGTTCACCATTAAAATTCCAAAGCACTGAGTTTCATTTAATTTTTCTTTGTGTTTACATTGTTGGGTCATTGTTTATATTGTTTTCTTACTACCAATTGACTTACTCAGCATCACTCTATATGCCATCCCATGCATATTTTTCTGAATTTTATGTCCATTATTTCTCATAATGCAGTGAAATACCTACCATTATATTCACATACCACAGTTTGCTTAGTGATTCTCCATTCAATGGCCACTTGTTTTGTTTCTATTTCTTTGTTATTTAAAAAAAAGTTATGAAAAGTAGAAAAATATTTTGGTATATGTAGGGCCTCTCATTCTATCTTTGATTTCATAGGAGTATATGTCCAATAATGGATTTCTGGCACAAGAGTTAAAGATTTTAGTTACTTTTTTTAAAAGCATAATTACAAATTGGGTCAATTCATAGCTTCACCAACAATAATACTTCAAGCCTTATCAGATAGAAGGGTTTTGAATACTGGAAGAGACCATATATATCATCTTAGATACAAAAAAACTGAGATTCCAAAGGTGAAGTGACTTTCCCAAAGTCACACAGCCATTGAGTGGGATAGTGAAAACCTCTCATGGAATCTGGGTCTCAGCCTTTCTGTGAATTGAGTGGGATAAATGGAGAGGAGGACTTTTCAACATGGCTGAGGGCCTCTGATTGACAGCTAGGCCTAAGTTTCGAATCACTTGACCTGTAGGAACCCGAAACTTAGAGCAGCCTCTAAGTTTGGCAGCACAAGCCTCTCCAAATAAGGATAAAAGTGTTCTTAAGCGTTGGCACTGGCTAAATTAGCGTTTCCTTGTCCCTTGTACCTGGAGTAGATTTCCGTGTTTAGATTGTGAGTCTGAGCTCCACCAATGAGCGCATAGGTCAGTGGTGGTCCGGGTTGTTTGCATTAGGAGTATATAGCTCTGGGCACCGCCTCTCCCTACTGATTGTCTATTGGTTGGGAGACGGCCCTTTCTCCTGAGATTGTAAATAAAGACTCCTTTTTCTCCTTTTTGCTTCTATGAGAAGTCTCTGAATATTACTTGAGTTGTCTCACACAGCCACTAAGTAACTGAGCTGAAATTTCAGCCCAGGTAGTCTAACTCGTCTAATATTCTATCCAATACATCAGCTCCATAATTTTGTCAACATGAGTAGTATCTCCATGAACGCAGACTGCAACTCTATTACTCTTTAGAAAACAACCTCAAGAATTGTTCTGGCCAAAAAACATCATCTCTGCTCCTCCTCCCCCAAGGTAAACTTCTGGGCATTTCCTCAGCACCATGAAAGCTTAAGCTCTCTTGGACCTTATAGGTTAAGAGAATAAAAACTTTTTTTTTTCTTACGTATGTTTGAACTAGGGGTTCAAAGCCCACTGGGGCAAGACTTTCCTCATTGGTCGAGATTCATTACTCCATTCTTTGAGCCCCTGGTTACATATAAAGCACATTTGGATCCTCTACAAAATATACACACGTAGAAACTGAAGAAAAGAAGAACAAGAAGAACTGAGTTAATTTAATTCCTTTGAGGCCAATTGCCTGATTTTAATTTATTTCTTGGCCTAGGGAGTATAGGCAAGTGGTAAACTGGGTGTCTGAATAAATCTATGATTAATTCTGTCTGTGTAAACTTATGTCCAATGGGATTACATTAACAGATACCCTGGATTTGACCTCTGTTACACAGAAGGCAGCATTTTAACTTCATATGTGAGGAGGCTGATGATTCAATACATAATCCAGTTTAAAACATTTCATTTTTCCTGTTAATCCTTTTAGTCCCCCTCCTCTTTATGTCCCCCTCCCCCAACTTCTCCAAGTCATTGTCAGGAAGAGCTAATTCAGATTTAATTTGCCTTCTGAGAAAACAAATATTGTAGCAACTGCTAATAAAATAAGTGACACTGTCAGGATGCCAAGAATAAAACAAACCCTGACCAAAAAGAAAAAAAAAAGAACAAAACCCAAACTGTTTTCTTCCAGAAGTCTCTGAGTCTTCCTCCATTCCACATTCCGTTGACAGTACCAGTGTTCTGTTGGTTCCCTCCAACTTTACCAGTCCACTTTTAAAATTATCTCCCAAGAAAAATTCAATATTTTTATTTTATTTTATCATATTGAGATTGGATCTCCCTGTCTTGTCCAGACTGGAAGTACATGGCCACTCATTGGCCTCCTACTAATACTAATCATCTACAGAAACTTTAACCTACTACATTCTTCTAACTTGGGCTGGTTCATCCCTCCTTTGTCATGAGGATGACTTGGTATTTTTAACAAAGTATGTCAGGATAATTTTCTAGACAGCAACGGAGCCCTTTTGTCTTGGGCGTGACCCAGCTCATTTGTCAGGTTGTATTGTCATGTTCATGCATTGTCAGGTTCTGCTAAAGGTGCCACTCGTATCTCAATAAATGATTTATTTTTATTCATAATCCCTAGAATGATACAGAGCAAGTCCACTTTCCTTCCCCTTATCTTTTCCTTTTTCCTATGCTCCAGTGTGCCCAGGTGCATGCGCATGCGCGCGCGCGCACACACACACACACACACACACACATACACGTACACATACACATACACATACACATACACATACACATACACATACATACACATTAATTAACTTTTTTAATCTACAAAGTTTTAAATTTTCCTGTGTCCTCTCCACCCTAGGCATTCTTGTTCAAAAACTGAATCAAGAAGTGAGTTCAGTTATGCCCACAAGTTCAATAATTTTGCCAGATATGATCTGATTATACATCTCTCATCATTGCTCATTACGCTATGGCATATTATGTGTAACTTTCAATCTACAAGTTCTAATAGAAACGAATACCTGTCATCTACTTTCTCTGACCTACCCCCTACACACACACACAAACACACACACAGACACACACACACATAAATACACACACATACATACACATACACACCACACACACTATAATGACCATATAGGTATCATAGTCATACAGGTTCTTCAATTTTATAATCATTCTTTTCTCTCTTGACTTAAATTCAATCACAATCAATGTTTCTCCTTCCAAACCCTAATACTCAACATACTCAGACCACTTTTATACTCTAGTACTCAGCATACCGAGACAACCCCTATACCACACATATTTGTTGTTGCTGTTCAATCGTTTCAGTCACGTCCGATTCTTTGTCCATGGGGTTTTCTTGGCAAAGATACTGGAGTGGTTTGCCATTTCCTTCTCCAATGGCAAACAAAAGTTAAGTGATTTGTCTAAGGTCACATGACTAGAAAGTTTCTAAGGCTGGATTTGAACTCCTGACTCTAAGCCCAACACTCTATCCACTGTGTTGCATAGCTTCCCTTTCCCATGTATCCTAGCAATCTGTTAACCATGAATGAGGTGTATGGGGTGTTCAGGGAAGACTAACACCTCTGGTGTGAGGGCTTGCTGAGCTCTTTCCAGGGCTGCTCATACACCTTTGGTGTCTATTTGGCACTCAATTCTCACCTGTAGCTCCAAAAAGCTGTAGCATTGCAGCAGCCACACCCTAGTAAACCATCTTGACAGACAGGTTAAACCAGGTTGAGGGTAACTAACAGGCCTCAAACCCATTGGTGAGTTAAGGGATCTGTCTACCCCAAGCATATGAAGACTTCCCCTGGGTGGAATGGACAGATTAGAACAATCTGTTCGCATTGCTGTGAAGGTGGCTGAAGCAGGCATTATGGAGTGCTTAGAGCAGACATCCAAGATGCCAGTGTTATCCACTACATCCTAGAACCAGTTGTCCTAACTTTTGTTTGGGACTTTTTGCCACTGGACTTTGATGACTCTGGAAGAGAGAGTGAGGCTGATGACTTTGTGAAACACTGTCTCACTTAAATCCAATTCATGCATGAGTCAAGACATCACCCTGTGATGCCATTGGTCTGCTTCAAAAATAAAGGACAAACAACAACTGAATCAGTCATTGAAATCAGCCATTGCCTCCTTTCCTGTGGTATAGTGGATAGGGCATAGGGCTGGAATTCAGGAAGACTGTGTTCAAATCCTGATTTTAGACTCTTATTATATAACCCTTTTCAAATCACTTAACCCTCTCTGTGCCTCAGTTTCCTTATCTTCAAAATGAGGGAGTTGATCCTAGTAGCCCTACTCTTTCTAATTCTATAAGCCCACAATGGTAAGAGATAGAGAGGCAAATTTCCCATGTGCCCTATAACAGTTATACGTGTCTCCTGCTTCCAGACTTCTAGCATCCCCACATCCTGTCAGTTTCCTAGGTTTTAAGTCCTATCCCATTTTTATTCTTCTTGGGGAAGGGGTGACTTTGACTCTCCACACTCCTCAGAGAGGAAACCATGGAGCTCTGGCAAGGACCTCTGCTCCCTGGAAAGAAGCATATATGTGTTCCCTATTTCCAACTGGGCTTGCGGGTTTGGAGAGGGAAAAGTTCTGTTAGCTTGCCTGTATGCTTTCTTGGGAAGCGATCCTCCAGTCTTCTTCCTGCTGACTGCCTTCAAAGTGCTGCATATTGCTAAGGATTGCCTCAGTCATCCCTTTGATCTCCTTTATTTCCAAAGCCTGAATTTAAACATTTTCTACACTGAAACTTAGACATAAGGCTTCATAGATCCTCCTTTTTAGGAAGGAAAGAAAGAAACATTAGGTGCCTACTAATTTCTAGGCATTACACTAAGTGCTTTACAAATATTATTTCATTTAACCCTCACAATAACCCTGACAGGTCTCCATTTTATGGTTATGAACACTGAGGCGGACAGAGGTTAAGTCACATGTACAGAGTCACAGAATTAATAAATGTCTGAGACTGGATTTAAGCTGAGGTCTTCTTGACTTCAGGCCCAGCCCTCTATCCACTGCACCATCAGCCACCCAAGACAGTTTTTTGTTTGTTTTTTAAAGGACAGGAATGATGTTCCACTCTTCCTCTTCCCCAGGCTTTATTGTGCCTACTTGCAGCCTCTACTTCCTTCAGAACTTGCACCTTGGCTGCTGTGGTGGAATCATGGAGAAGATCCCAGAGCTACACCTCTGAACATGGTCTCAGAATGGGCATTATTCATATTTTCCATCCAAATGACTATGCTAGGTTTGTACTCCCTGAACCACTGTGAAAAGTGATGAAATGATAATATTGGGAAAGCTGTTGTTGCCTGCTAATTTCCTGCCACATGGGCTTAAAGACTTCATTGGATGCCCATTTATTCACACCAGTCGTTTGGATCCCACATTATACCCTCTTTTGCTATTCCTACTGTTCATTAAGATGGACATGCCTTTCCATGAAATCTGCCAGGTTATCTGGAGCAATATCACCTTGCTAAGAGTCTTTGGAGTTTCTAGAATCTTTGGAGTTTCTCACTAAAGATAGCCACCAAGACTAATTCCACACACATCCACAAGCCTGCAGACCATAGCAACCATACAAGCCTTTTGGTTAATGTTCTTAGCTCTCACTAAAAGTACAAAAATTCTGGTGGTTAATATTGTCCCCATTAAAATGTGAACTCCTTGAGAGGAGGTACCATTTTGCTTTTCTATTTGTATCTTCAGCTCTAAGTATAGTGAACATAATAAACAATAAAAGTTTTATAATTCATTCATGGCTCTATGCAATCCTCCCCTCTCTACTCATCAACACTCAGACTTCTTTTTTAATAGTATTTTATTTTTTTCCAATTATATGTAAATAAAAATTTTAGCATTCATTTTTCTAAAATTTTGAGCTCCAAATTTTTCTCCCTCTATCCCTCCCCTCCCTTCTTCCTAAAATGGTAAGCAATTTGATATAGGTTATAAATGTGTAATCATGTAAAACCTATTTCCATACTAGTCACAGATATGAAAGAAGAAACAGACCACAAAGAAAAAAACTATGAAAAAAAATAAAATGAAAATAGTATGTTTAGATCTTCATTCAGAGTCCATAGGTTCTTTCTCTGAATGTAAATAGCATTTTCCATCATGAGTCCTTTCTAATTGCTTTGATCATTGTATTGCTGAGAAGAGCTAAGTCATTCGTAGGTGATCATCACTGGAGGTTGCTGTTACTATGTACGGTTTCCCTGATTCTGTTCATTTCACTTTGCATCAGTTCATACAAGTCTTTCCAGGTTTTTCTGAAATTTGGCTCCTTATTTCTTATTGCACACTAGTATTCCATTACATTCATATACAACAACTTATTCAGCCATTCTGCAGTAGATGGACATCCCTTCAATTTCTAACTTTTTGCCACCACGAAAAGAGTTTCTCTAAATATTTTTATATGTGTAGATCCTTTTCCCCTTTTTATGATCTCTTTGGGATACAGACCTAGAAGCGGTATTGGTAGATCAAAGGGTGTGCACAGTTTGGTTGCCCTTTAGGCATTACACTCAGACTTTTCTGACATGGAAATGAACTCCCCAAATGCACTGATATGAGCTACTGGCCTTGGCATTCACTTGATCTCTTGCTGAATTGTACACTCACAACACATTACAACCACTGTCTTTCCTTCCACACTCTAACACTCACCGCAGAGATTAGCTTCTAAGCACCAGCTTGCCACAGATACAACAATTCTGCTTTTCACCTTTGTATATCCTAAACTTGCTCCCCACCCCTATACACATGCCACAACTCCACCAAAAGATAACACCTGCTTCACTCTCCAGATTCCTGCCCTGAATCATTCTCATTCACTTTGAACAATGATCCAAAGTATACCTTTCTTTCTGGAGGCAAGCTGGTCAATCACATTATATTACTTGTTAATTTGTATGTCTTTCCATGGAAAAATAATAACTTCCAAGAACCCAGCAACAAATAGATATATCCAAGACGGGCCAAAGATGTTTCCAGTCATCTCTTCCACCTTCCTCCCATATATTTCTAGGTCTAAAACCATTTTGGAATGCTGAAAATTCCAAAGAGCTCTTCTCTGTATCATGTCATTTTTTGGTGGTCACATAGTTTGTAAAAATAAACTAAAGTTGGGTGTCAGATTAATAGTGGACCTACTCTAATTAATTTTTGTCTCTCTGCCTTCTTATTCCCTCCACCTTGGACGATGGAGAAATAAATTCCAAAGTCCTATCCAACGCTATGAAATGTTTTACTAGAGCAGCTCATAAATGGTAAGGCTTGTAAGAGCAGCTGGCAGTTTAGAAAAATTGACAAATTTGAGTCTTACTTCCACCCTTTGCCTAGTCATCTTCCAATACTAAAGAGTAATGAAATACCCAAAAAGTAGTCATAAGGAGGAAAAATGAGGAAAAACAAAACAAACTAGTCAATCTCTTTAAATTGATTATGTTCCCACTTGGCATGGGAGTACAGACTTATTAAAACATTACCTAAAATACAATGTTTTAGGGACTGTTCTTTGTTTATCTTTTGTTCAAAAATTTTGACAAAGATCTGCATGAAATCATAGATTCCATGTTTATCAAATATGCAGATAATACAAAGCTGAGAGGAATGACTAAAACGCTAGATAGCAAAATTTGTCTCTCCAGTGATCTCAACAGATTAGAACAATGGTCCAAATCTATGAAACCAAAATCAAATCATTTCAATGTTTAAAAAATGCACAGCCCTGTGCATAGGTTAAATAACCAACTGCATGAGTACATGACCTTTCTATTGTCCCATGGCGCAACTCTCCCTCTCAACCATTTACAAGTCTAAAATCATCTTAGAATCCTGAAGATTCCAAATGATTATTCTCTGTATCATTCCTCCTCCACTACCATATAATGTCCCAAATGCCGTTGTTTGGCAATCACATCGTTTGTAAATATAAAGTAAAATCCAATGTTGTGGGGATGAGAATGAGCATGAGAATTAGAAAATAAGACTAAACAATGAGTCATGTGAAAATTAAATGGACTAGTGATATTAGACAGCAGTGTGACTTGGCAGCGACCAAAGTTATTTTGATCTTAATTTGCATCAACGGAAGCAAAGTATTCAGAAAAAAGTGGGTAATAACCATATAGTACACTTTTCTGGTTTTCCAACACATGAAATTTTATGTATAGTTCTCCATATTAAATCATAGGAAGAATATTGACCGGCTACACCAAAGATAGTGACTAGAAAAATGAGAAATTTAAGCCATTCCATAATCAGATCAATTGAAGGAACTAGGAATGTTTAGTCTGGGTTGGGGGAGGAGAGGAGTGTAAAGGATATGATGTTTGTCTTCCTTTTTTAAAAAGTTCTATTGATGTGTTTTGTTTTTCCAACGAGGTCCTGATGAGCGTGAATAACACATACTGTGAGGTCGTCACAGGTATTTGAATTCACATTATTTGAAGTTAAAATTATGTAAAATATGGTCATTGGTTCCAGCCCAATGGAATTCTTCAGTGTGAATTCACACAATGTGATCAGTTCATGGGATTCATTATTCACACTAATTAGAATTGTACAATGTACAAACATTTACAGATTGCCCCTGCTCCCTGAGAGATCTCCTGTAACAAAGTAAAACAATTAAATAAATTAAGTAAAACTAATAATACAGTGACCTCAGGCATAGAGAAAAGAGATTAGACTTGTTTTCCTGACCCCAGAGGACAGAACCATGAACACTGGGTAGAAGTAGCAGAGGAAAATTTTGGCTCAATAGAAAGAAAATATTCCTAATAATTTGAGTTATTCCAAAGTGGAATGGGATGACTTTGGAGGTAATAAGTAATTGAGATCTTCACATGAACATTGGATGGCCACTTATCAAGGATGTAATAAAGGAAAATCATATTCAAGTACAAGTTGGCCTAGATGCCTCTGAGGTTACTTCTACTTCTTAGATTCTGTGATTCAAAATATATCAAGAAAAGTTCCAGGAATATCAAAACAACTCACAAATCAAAAAGACTTCAAAGACATGTTATAGTTGATTTTTCTATTACTTATAGTAGAGGAAGGAAGCAGTATTATTTATAATCCTCAAATTATTTATATTTTATTTTGTAATATCACTTTCAATTTTATTTTCATTGTAATCTTAATAATCAACCACAAATGAGAATATTTCCACATAAAAAGAATTTGAGAGCATTACATATGTAACTGAAATCCATTATATAATTTGTTTTTAAGTACATTTAATTTAATATAACTTATTATACATAATAAATATAACTACATAATATGTAATAATAATTTAACAGTTGCAAAATTGTCCTATTTGTATCCTCTTCTAAACATCTTCTTATTTTCATCTGTTTATTTTTACTGTGTAATTAATGATCTTCTATTTCTTTTTTTTTGTATGTCTACCACTACCCACTAACTCATCCTTGCCCTTAACCCCTTCCTTGCAACATAAATATTTAAGTATACACATACACATACACATATATGTATATGTGAATATATATACATATATATATATATATATATGAAACAAATTAGGACAAGTCACATATGAAACCTATTATTTCAGTTGAACAAAATCATGAAATCACAAGATAATGATCTCAGTTGGGTGGAGAAAGGTTGATTCTGGCTACTTCGGAGCTCAGTGTGAAAAAATTGAAAAGGGGGAAGAAAAATTGTGAGGGTAATTTTGATATGTTTATATGCATAGAGAATAAATTAACAAATAAATGTATATAAAGTAAATAACATTTAAATATAAAGTTTACATGTATAAAGAATGCCAGAAATTGAATTTGAGAGAGGAAAATTTGAGAGAGAAAAACCTGAGCTGAAGAAGGAGAAAGGTTCTATCTAAAGGAGGATTCAACCTGAAAGGATAAAAAACAGATGAAAGATTGGGCAGTAAAGGAAGAAAAGCAAAATAGTGGTTGATGGTTCCCCACTTAGGGAAACTGAGGTAGCCATTTCAATCTGAAAATAACATAAGTGGTTTGTTCTCTTCTATGGGCATATGTTAAAAAAGACTCAATAAGGGACTTCCCAAGACTTGTCAAAATAGATGACTGCTAACCATCTCTGGCAAGTCACAAAGGCACAAAAGATACCGCCAGAAGGAAACTAGGAAGACTTGCCATGGATTAGGAAGCCTTGGGCAAGAAACTGAAAACCATAGGAGAACATGTTTTATTTTCTTCATTTCTACTCATTGAAGGCACGGGATGCAGAAAGGGAATAGTGAGTTAGGAAGTGAATGAATGAGTAAAAAGATGATATCTGAGAACACGATTTGGATTTTTGAAGTACGGCTTACTATGGAATGATGGGCCCTTGGCCATCTTTGGGATATATAACAAAGGCTAATATGAATATGTTTATTTGGTGTCTCGCAAATTTAATCAACAAAATAAAAAAAGTGTTGGAGGGGGTGGAAACTGCCTATCCATCGACACCAACCTAGATAATATGGAAGAAAAATTATGTTCGAGACACCCAGTTGTCTCATAACAGATAAAAATCCAAGAAAATGGTCAATAGTCAAACCCATGGACTCAAATGTTCAACATTTAGGCAAAAATCAAGAGAAACCCCGATAGACTTTGCAGGTTGTCACTAAGACTTGATGGGATGAAACTCATCCTTCTGAACTAGATGGTATTTCTCAATGGGCACATCTTATTAAAAAGAAGCAAAAAAAGTAAGAGTTATGTGACCATGAGAGGGGCAGTAGCATTGCATATTAAGATGATTTACTCAAGCAAAGAAATACAGCCACCAGAATGGCTTAAGCATGATGGGGAATATTTGGGTTAATAGAGGGGAAAATGGAAGCATTGTAGTCATCAGAGTATACTACAAACCACATGAATAGAAAAAGGACACAGGTGAAGTATCTGGGAAAGAGATCACAATCTTGGCACAGAAACATACTATATTAAGGATGAGAAATGACAATTATCCAAGCACCTACTATGGCTCTCTCTGCGTCCAGAAAAGAGCAGCTAATGGAATATTATTGTGCTATAAAGAAATGACGAGCAGGCAGACTTCAGAAAAACCTGGAAAGACTTACATAAACTGATTCTGAGTGAAGTAAGCAGAACCAAGAGAACATTGTACACAATAAAGACCACATCATGCAATGACTGACTTTGACAGACTCAGCTCTTCTCAGAAATGCAAGAACCCGAAACAACTCCAAAAGACTCATGATGTAAAATGCCATCCACATGCAGAGAAAGAACTATGGAATCTGAATGCAGATTGAAGCAGACTATTTGCTCTTTTTTTGTTGTTTTGTTTTTTTTCTGTCACATAGTTTCTCCAATTCATTCTAATTCTTCTATACAACATGACTAATATGAAAATATGTTTAATAAGAATGTGTATGTTGCACAGTGTCTTGGGGAAGGGAAATGGGACAGAGGTGGAGAAAATTTTAAACTTATAGAAGTGAATGTTGAAAACTAAAAAAAAAATAAATTAATTTATAAAAAATAACTACCATAAGAAAAAACAAAAAAAGAAAAGAGGGAGTGTATTCCAGACAGGCCTTGTTTTCATTAATTATTGCTTCTGATGCAGCACATTAAAAACAGTCACATTTTTGGTTAAAAACTTTAAAAAGAAAAGAGCAGCTAATAACTTTTTGACTTTCTTTGATAATAAACACACCCTTCATAAGATGGAAGAACCAAAAAAGAGAAATTATATACTTGATCCAATTCTAAATAACATTTTGGAAATTATGGAGAAAATGAGAATGGCGAGAACTCCTTCCTAGAGTTTGTGGGAGATGAGGGAAAAAATCAGGCATAGTCTAACATGCACCTCAGATTTGGGGAATGGATTTCAAAGGGTTAAGCAAAAGGTTAGGTGAGGTCCCATGGATTAATATTTTATAGAACATCATGACCAAGAGTGATGGGAAAATCTCAATGAGGAAATTCTGGGACTGCAAACAGAAGATTTCCAATGAGGCGGAAAAACAAAAGTCATTTGAACAGATGGATGTGGTTGCATAGAGAACTCCCCAACAAACTTAGATTTAAAGAAGATGATACAAAGATGGAAACAGGGATAGGTAACTGTGTCATAAGGCAAAAAATTGTCTCCTTAGCATTTAGTTCAACAAGTGCCCTTGAAGAGTTTGGCTTTTGTCATTGAATCTTGCTAAGTGCTAAGCCCCAGGCCCAAACCCCTATTAGGTGTAACATTAACATTATTAT
>CM053624.1:245382327-245423761 GCA_028646595.1 Phalanger gymnotis
GCTTGCCAACCCCTTAACCTTGCTCTCCTTATTAAGGCATATCAAAAGAACCTGGGCTTCCTGGCTGTCCGGCAGCTTTCTGGGTGCTGGCTGTGGGTGGATCTGGACCCCCCACAGAAGCTGCTAGCCAGATTGTTAAACCAGTAACAAAGGAAGAAAATGAGTGTGGCACAGTCCTCTAAAAATTGTGTCAGGAGTGCCAAAGTAGACAATGAATTGATACTGGCAAGGAAACCTAAGGACAAAAGAGTTTGTTTTCCCTAAGCTACATAACTTTTAAAAAGCTATATTAGGAGGAAATGGAACATCAGGGAGGTATAGGTTATTATAAATAACCAGTGATTTGGGGGAGATTCAGATTTCCCCCTTTCTCCTTTATCCTTATTTTAAGAAAGGGGAGAAAGTGAGGCTGGTGACTTTGCACAGCCCTCCCTCACTTAAATACAATTCACTTTCATGTCATGGCATCACCTCCCTGTTGTCATGATCCTCTTTGAAAATAAAAGACAAACAACAACAACATTTCAAGACCTCAGTCTCTGAAAATATAGCTAATATTCACACCCCACCCAGGTGGGGGGCCATTATGTTCCACTGAGGTTTAGGTGGGGAGAAATTCTTTGAATAGACTGCCCAATGTTGTGGTTGACTTAGAAGTAAATGACATAATCAAAGTTCAGGTCCAGCACCTCATTGTAATATTCATTCTCTCATTAATAGTTAGCTAATCAGAGATTTCTGGAAGCCAAGATGGCAGAGTAAGCAGTAAATCACTGTAGCTCTCCCATATTCACCTCCCACCAACCAAACAACCATAAAACAGAACAACCCAGAACAAATCCTGGAATAGGAGAGCCAGCAGAAAGATGAGGTGCAGGGTCTTTTAGCCTAGGAGACTTGGATGATCAGCAAGAAAGGTCCATCTCACTTGGGTAAAAAAAGAGCACATTCCAGGACAGGAAACATCCCAGCAAGCCAGCAGCAAGCCCCACCTCAGCAAACCAGCAGGAGATCCTGAGCCCCAGTGTGGTGGAGCAGGGACACCAGGATCCCTGTGTGCCTTAGCAGAGCCAGGGGAACTGGCAGACTTAGGCCCTGAGATTCACCACATGCTTTGGTGCAGCCCCATGTGCACAGACATACTGCAGTGGCTGGATGTACCCCAAAAGTACCCCAAAGCAAATAGGCATCCTCCAGGGACCAGACCTCCATATGCTTCAGTGTAGCCTTGGAGAAGTGCAGAAAAACCCCACCAGGTCTCAGCACATGCCAGACACCACTACTAGGACCCCAGCTCAGTAACAGGTAAGCTGCCAGACCCCTGCAGCCTCCAGTAGCACTAGCCAACCGCCACCCCAGCAGCACAGCACTAGACATGGGGATCTCCTGTGGGCCAGGGCATCATCAGTACAGCACCAGGTAAACAGCCAGGGCCTGCAGCGACTAGCACAAGAAGCTGGAGAAAGTGCCCCTTCCACCCTGGGAGCAGAGTTCAAACTTAAAAGAAAGAGAAAAAGCCAAAAAGGTTAGGGGGAGGGGGGCGGGGAGGTGTTGTGTGAGGAGAAAAGAACAAAAAAAAAAATCTGACCATATTATGTTACAGGGAAGATCAAGGCACAAACTGACAAGAAAATAACAATGTCAAAACACCTATGGGCAAAACCCCAAGGAAAAATGGGAAGTTGTCTCAAAGCCAGAAACTCATGGAAGAGCTTGAAAAGGAGCTTAAAAATCATATAAGAGAGGTAGAAGAAAATGGAGAAAAGAAATGAGAGTGATGCTAGAGAATTATGAAAAAGACTCAACAATTTGGAAAACTGCTCAAAAAGTAGAATTGGGTAAATGGTAAAGGAAATACAAAAATCCACTGAAGAAAACAACAAGAGACAATATCAGAGTCATTGGACTACCTGAAAGCCATGATCAAAAGGAACACCTGGACAGCCTATTTCAACATATTATGAAGGAAAATTGCCCTGGTGTCCTGGAACCAGAGGCCAAAATAGGGATTGAAAAAATCTACTGATACCTCAGGAGACAGATCCCCAAATAAAAACCCCAAGGAACATTATAACCAAATTTCAGAACTATGAGGTCAAGGAAAAAAGTACTGCAAGGGTCAGAAAGAAGCAATTCAAATATTGGGGAGTCACAAACAGAATCGCACAGAAGTTGGCAGGTGCAACATTAAAGCATCAGGAGAAATGGAACATGATATTCTAGAGGGTGAAGAAGCTAGGACCAAAAATCACTTACCTGGCAAAATTAAGCATGATACATCAAGGGAAAAAATGGTCATTCAATGAAATGGAAGGATTTCAAACCATCATAGGGATAAGACCAGAACTAAACCGAAAATTTGACCCTCAATATCAAGACCCAAGAGAAGCACAAGCAGAAACAAGTAAAAAAGAAAAAAAAAACATAAGGGATTCAATAAAGGTAAATTGTTTACATCCCTGCATAGGAAGATAATACTTGTAACTCTTAAAATTGTATCACTAACAGTACAGATAGAATGAATAAACATAGACAGAGGATATGGGTATAAGGTGTATTTGAGGGAATGACAAAAAATAAGGGATGAGAAAAAGGAGCAAAATGGGTGCAGAAGGAAGGGAGAGGTAGAATGGGTTAACTTATCTCACGTGAAGATGAAGGAAAGAGGGGGTGGGGCATGGGCATTGCTTGAACCTTACTCTCATCAGTATTGGCTCAAAGAGGGAATAACATACATAATCAGATGAATATAGAAATCTATATTACCTGACAAGAGATTAAACAAAGTGGGAGGGATGGGGACTGACAGAAAGGAGGGCAGATCAGGGGAGGAAGTAGACAGAAGCAAAACATTGGTGATGTGGGAAAGGGTGAAAGGAGAGAGAAAACAGATAGGAGGAAGAATAGAATGGAGGGAAATACACAGGTAGTAATCATAACGATGAATGTGAATAGGATGATCTCTCTCACGATGTGGAAGTGCATAGCAGAGTGGATCAAAAACCAGTATCCTACAATACATTGTTTATAAGAAACACATTTGAAGCAGAGAGGCACACACAGTATAAAGGAAAACCTGGAAAGACTTGTACAAACTGATGCGAAGTGAAATGAGCAGAACTAGGAAAACACTGTACACAGTTTCAGCAATGTGATGATCAATTATGAATGACTCAGCTTTTGTCACAACACAATGATACAAGTACAAAGACCTCAGAAGGGAAATGAAGATAAAGAACTGATGGACTCTGAATGTAGATCGAAGAATATTTTTTTCACTTTATTCCTTCTCATGTTGTTTTATTTTTTACTTTAAATCTGCTTCTTCCACAACACTGATTGATATAGAAATATGTTTTCCATGATAGTATATATATAAACTATATCAAACTGCCTACTATTTTCAGAAGAGGGGAGGGGAAAGAGTGAGGGAGAGAGAAAAATCTGCAACTCAAAATCTTGTAAAAATGAATGCTAAAAATTTTTCTTGACTTGTAATTGTGGGAAAAAATAAAATACTATTTTTAAAAAATAGTTAACCAGTCAAAATTGATTGCCACCCTCAGGAATGCTTCTCTTCCAAAAAGGCATATAATCCATGATGGTCTTTGGTTTAGGAGAGAGACAGCCAAGCGACCATCCTTTTATTAAAATGCTGGCATTATTAATAACATGATTAAATTATCCAAAATTATGTTTCTCAAACCTTTTTAAACACCACATTTCTAAGGCACTGACTCTCAAAATGCTGTCCATTGATGGCTCAGGCTTTCAGGGGGTCCCTGAGGTCAAAACTATTTTCATAGTAATAATACCAAATGAGATGATATTTGTCAAGCTCTTAACAGAATCCCTGGCAAAGAGTCAGCATTTAACAAAGGCTCCTTCCTTTCCCCTTCCCCCTTGTTATTTGCCTATTGAAGACATTTTCCTTTTCCAACTACATATCTGTGTGAAGCCACAGTTTCTTCATATACTTCGACCAAAACATATCACAATAGATTGAATGCAGAAACAGATATGAGAATCCAGCTGTCTTCTATTAAGCTAGATATTAAAGGGATTTGCAAAAATATGTAAAACAATGCCACTCTTTTCATTCAATATATTTTGGAAAATATCAGTATTTTTCATTTTTTAGTGTTGTTAGCATGTAATGGATTCATTATTGCTATTTTAAATGAATATCTAAATTTTTTTTATCAGTTTTAGCATCTAATATAATAACTATAAATGGCTATAATCCACATAAATAAAAGCCCTTTGGGGTCATCAGTCATTTTTAAGAGTACAAAAGAGTCTTGAGTACAAATATTTGGGAACCAGTGGAAATCTAAATAAGCCCTGAGTTCAAGTCTTTAATTTCTTCTTGGGAGAGTAATAAGATTATTCATAAAACTAAAATGTAACTTGATAACCCCCAGGGAAGTCTTTTACCCTCCCCAACCGGAAATGCAGGATCCTAATGTAGAAAGTCTACGAAATACAAAGCTCCTTAGGGTAGTCCTCCATGCATTCTCTGATCTCAAACTAAAATAGCCTTGCAGACAATGGGAACAAACTCATTTATAAAAAGAAAAATCAGGCTTAAAAACTACCACTGACAATGGAGGAAAAGAAAATAGGACACAGTTTTAGACCTGGAGTCAGGAAGACTTGACTTTAATTCCCACCTCAGACACTTATCAGTGTGACCCTGGACAAATTAGCTTCTTTTTCTTCATCTGTTAAATGGAGGTAATAACAGTATCTACCTTTCAGGGCTTTCCGACCCTTAAAGTACTATGGAAATGCTAGTTTTTATGATTACGATTATTTTTATTTTCAGTTCCCTCTAAGCAGAAAGAGAGAGTGAAAGGAAAAAAGAAAACATGGCTTCTCCCAAACCAGCCACTAGTTTGAAGCAGAGGAGGAGTCTACTACTGCTCAGTTCTTCCAATCCTGTCTGCCTGTTATGGGGTACTAGGCTGCTCTATGCCCCAATGAACAGTCTCTGCTGGGCTTCCTGGCCTCCAGATCGTGTGGCTCTCCTAGCCACAAGAGCCGCTCTTGTTCCAGCTTCCTCCCAGTGCTGCTGGGTCCCAACCCAAACTCTATGACATTTACCTTATCATCTTGCAACTTAAATAAAAAGTAAACTATTATTCCCAAGCTGTCCAGCTGTCATTCGAAATATTTGTTCTAGGAAGATTCCCCAGTCCTGACTGTGCCTATGGAATATTTAAATAGATTTTTAGCAAAGGGTATAATAAAGCATCTTCTTTTATTCTTCCTAGGTGTTGACTACACAATATGGTCGAATGGATTCCAAATTGGTTGAATGGAATGACTCAAAGAGTAATTTTTCATGTTTCCTTGTCAATTTGGAAGGAGGTCTCCAGTGGAGGGACCCAGTGGCTTTTTGGTTCTGTGATGTTTAACATTTTCATCAGAGACTTGCATGAGGGATCAGATGGCATGCTCATGAAATTTACACTTAAGACAAAGCTAGGAGGGGTAGCCCACTGAATGGCAGAAAAGATCTCCATAGGCTCAAGCATTAAGCTGACCGTAATAAGATGAAATTCCGTAGGAATAATTATGAAGTCTTGCACTTGGGTTCAAAAAATAACTTCACAGATATAAAAAGAAAGAGACATGGTTGGATAACAGCTTGAAAAAAAAAAAACCCAACACTTTTAGTGGATTAAATGTTCGATGTGAGTCAGAAGAGTTATAGGGGAGCCCACAAAGTTAAGGTGATTTGGGGCTACATATTTTCCAGGAATGAGAAGGAAATAACTCCTTTCTACGCTGCCCTGGTCAGACTACACCTGCTGTACTGTATTCAGTTTGGGGTACTACAGGTTAGAAATGTACTACAGGTTATACTAATAAACTGGAGAGCATCAAAGGAAGGCAACCAGAGTGATACAGGGGTCTAAAGTTAATGTCATGTGAAAATCTATTGAAAGAACTGGGGATGTACTGGGGGAGAAAAGACTCAAGAGGAAAATGACAGAGAGGTTCAAGTGTTTGAGGGGTTATCAAATGGAAGATGGAATAAAATTATTCTGCTTGCCCCTGTAAGGTGAGTTCCCCAAAAGTAGATGTTCCAATAAGTCCATTTAGATTTAATATTAGAAAAATAAATTCCTAACAGCTCTTACCAAAAAATAAAATGTACAGCTTTAAGAAACAATAGTCTTCCCCTTAATTAGAGGTTATACAGAAGCCAGATGACTGCTTGCTTCATTTGAGTTCCTTTTTTGGTCATGAGTTGGACTAGAAGGTTTTTGAGTTCCCTTCCTACCCTAAAATTCCGTGATTCTTTAGCTGACAGCTGTCCGTATTTTCCATTCTACTCCCTTGCTCAAATCATTTATTTGCCTGTCGTCCAGTCTCTGGCTGTGAATAGGCAAAATCACCAGCCTAAAGCAGAGCTGGCTTAATTCTATAAAGTTACTGATTAGCATCTTCCATGGGCTAAGGAAGTAATGAAATATTTTTACTTAAGTGGAATTTTCATCCTAAGTATTATCCTGACTTTGCACAAAATTCTGAGCTGGAGTAAACAGAAATCCTGTCTTCCTGAAATAAATTCCCCTTCCTCCCTAGAGTGCCATATCTTAAGTCACTATTTTGAAAAATATTATCCAACATATTTTCACCAGTGCATTTACTCCTGTTTTACTGAAAAGTTTAAAGAAAAAAAACTTTCAGAAAGAAAAATCTTTTCCCAGATTGCAAGTTACCACTCCATTCCCTACTTACCAATAGAAAGTATTAGTGAATCTCAAGGAGGAAAGTGTTGCCATCTAAGAGAAACATAGCATTCTTGTGCTGTGAGAGTTTCAAATTTTATTGAAATTCTCAGTTGCTTTTATGCTGATTACCTTTAGGCTCAGACTGATTTTCTTTAATAGAATCTTACAATATAAAGACTTTAGGGATCATCTTCTCCAACTCCCCTCATTCTATAAGTGAGGAAATCATGGTCCAGAGAGTTAAAGACAGTTGCCCCGGGGTCAGAACAAAGAACACGTTAGTCCAACTGTACTCTCTGCTTGCATCAGGATGACTGGCTTTAGATTTGGATGCTAAGTTTTTAAAGGGATATAGACAAAGAGGGTGTTCAGAGAAAAGAGATAGAGCTGTTGAGGGAACTAAAAACTACATCACTTTAAACAAAAATAAGTAAATAAGGGGATGCTCTAGGATTAAAAAAGAACAAGCATGGCTCCCAAAAACATATAAAGAAACCCCTTCCCACTCTTTTGCAGAGATGGGAGGTCCATTGGTATGGAACATTGCATGTATTTTCTGAAGTTTTTGGTTTTGCTGATTATTTTTGCTCTTTTTAAATTTTAAAATATTATTTGTTATATGGAATGGTTTTCTGGGAGGAAGAGGAAGGGGGATACAGAGGGAAATGTTAGTAACAAAGAAAAACAAAAGACATTTTTAAATTTATGTATTTTTAAAGGTGAAAGCATTGGGAATATTTAGCCTAGTAAAGAGAAGACTTTGTTTAAAAATATGTAGGATTGTTATTTTTAAAAGAGATTTAATTCAGTTTTGCGTACCCATGAGGAACAAAATGATAGAGTCTAGTTCAATCTACAAATCCTTTTTCTAACTTCAACTGCCAGAAAATAAAATGGACTGTCTTTGTAGGTAATAAATTACTCATCCCTTGGGATCTCCAGGCAGAAGTTGGGCGACCAGTTTGGGAGGATGCTATAGAGGGCTTCCTATACTGGTTTGGGTTGTACTGATGACTTCCATGGGCCCTTTTGATTCTGAGATTACATTCCATGAAGTAGAAGAGCCAGGAACTTCAGCAGTCAGATTTCCTGACCTCCAGGGGGCCTTTCCACTAGGATACTACCCTCAAAGGTGCTGAAGCCAAGGGCGCTTGTCAAGGCTGGCTTGCACTTGTTTCCTGGTTTCCATCTTCCTGTTAGGAGCCAAATCTAATCCATTTCTGGAAAACAACAACATCAAAAACAATCAGTCTCTGCAACTTTAATTAGGAAAGTTACAATCCTATATATTTGTCAGAGAGAGTAAAGCCCTGTGGCTTCCTCAGACTAAAAGCACTCTCAGGCATCATTACAATTTGTGTTTATGTTTGTAATGTGCCTTTCATTAGAGGACATGAAAAATCATTCTAGAAAACTATTCTGTTCACACATATTATCTCTCCTTGTACTCTTGGAAACAGTGGCCAAGACAGGTCAAGTAGGTTGCTCAAGGTTATCCAGAAAGAGATTGGCTGAGCCTTACACAGAAATGAGTCTTTATTTCTGCTCCCTGTCTCTGAGAATTTGAGAGTCCTCAGCTTATCCTCCCATTCCCTTGTGGTGCTTTGCATTGCCGGGAGTTAAGATCCAATTCTAATGGAAGCTCTGAGTTCAGAGCTCTCTGAAAGTGTTTTAGTTATATATCTAATCCTAGGAATAGAGCAAAATAGAATGGAATGGAACAAAACAGACCTGAAAGGGACCTTTAATATTATCTAGTCCAAACCCGTCTTTCAAAGAATCGGGTATCCGAGTCCCAGGTTTCCCATTAGAAGAAGCTAGATTTAGTGTTAATAAATCAAGTTTAAGATTGAATTGAAATCTATCCCTCATTATTTGCTTCCAGTTATTTAAAATAATTTCCAGAAAAAGTAAATTCTTCCAGAATTGGTTCTGAGGACATTTTTTTTTCCCATGGCTGGAAAAATGCCATCACCATCTGCAATGCCAGGCAGGACAGGACACACACAGAGTATGTTTACATTACCTGCTCTGAATCACTAACCAGACCAACCTAGCTGCAAGTGGCAAAAGAAAATAAATAATATATTAGCTGGTTGAAATAGTTTATTCCCTAGTTTATCACAGTGGGTCACACAGAGTGTATTGCCTTCAGTTGACCA
Organism: Phalanger gymnotis; assembly: GCA_028646595.1. Lineage (NCBI taxonomy): Eukaryota > Metazoa > Chordata > Mammalia > Diprotodontia > Phalangeridae > Phalanger > Phalanger gymnotis. Next base: position 245,391,236 of record CM053624.1, read on the forward strand.
CAGGAGGTCTGCTGTCTATTGATCTTGTGTCCTCCAAATGCCCTCTAGTGGTTGAAGGTCTGCATGGGCCCTGCTTCCCTCCTCTTGCAAGGAGTGCTTGGCACACTGGGGGCTCCGAATGAATAGGTAAGTTATCCTTTGAAAACTTGCATTTGAAGGAAGCCATGTGCATGCTAAACAGCTCCTGGCCAGCTCCTCTCTCCTTGCCAAGTCCCCCTCACAATCCTCAGACTCTTGTGGGGTGAATTCACAATCTTCCAGTCCAGTGGAAGAGGTTTGACAGGTTTGACAGAGCTATTTTCAATTAATGAGAGGCCAATTGTGCTGTGCTATCTCCTGTGAGAGGTTCCTACAAAAAGGAACCCACAGGAAACATTAAGTAAACATTGGTATGTGGGATTTTGTAGATGTAAAAGAGTCCTCTGACTCCTAATTTGAGCCCGATTGCCTGCATGGCTCACTATGTCAAGGATGTCAGTTTTGTCTCCACAACTGGACGGTAAAAGATTCATCTTTAGATCTTATGCAGCTTAATGAACAGTGCTGGAGATACTGTGATTTCATCAGTGAAGGGAAGTCCTGGTGAGAAACTCCCTCTATCAGCACAGATCAGCTGCTGGAATTTAGTCTTGAGAAATTGGCCTGGGGAATGAAGAGGTTAATCAACTTGCCTACCTAAACATCCAGGATGAGTCAGAGGAGAGATTTGAACCCAGATCTTCCTGGATCAGAGTCTAGCAATCAATCCACCATGACAGGCTGCCTCTCACATAGTAAATAACAGATGAATATGGTGATTTACATGCAATGGGTGAGCAAATATTCATTCATTCAGTATGCATTTATTAAGCACCCACCAGGAAGAACACATTCTGCTAGGCCCTGAGAGTTTTTATTCTCCTCCCTATTGTCAATCCCTCCTACAACTACCAAAGTGATTTTCCTGAAGTATACGTCTCATCATGCCACTCACCTTACTCAGTGAATTCCAGTTTGACCTTTAAAGCCTTTCACAGCCTGGTGCTAACCTTCCTTTCCAGCCTTATTTTATTACTCCCACCAAAAACTCTACGGTCCTTCCAAACTGGCCTTTTTATTGTTCTTTCCATGGATATTGCATCTCTTATCTCATGCTGTCCCCCATGCCTGGAATTCACTCTCTCCTCATTTTTACCTCTTAAAATTCTTAACTTCCTTTAAGGTTCAGCTTAGGAAACACTTTCCATGAGACCTTTTCTCTTTCCTTCCCATCCATACACACACCGAATTAACTTGTATTGATTTTATTTGTATGTTGTGTCCCTTCATATAAAGGTACTAGGGGCAGGAACTGTTTGATTTTAGTCTTTGCATCTCCAGCCTAGCACACTGTGGCATACTGTAGTTGCTTAGCGGGCATTAATTGATTTATTCTTCTCCATTTCCCAGTTCCCTAAATGTCTTTCCTAAGAGTCTAAAGCATACAGGAAAAAGGAAAGAATCTCCTCGAAGACTAAGATGAAGTTGACATTATGGGGACACCAGAAATCTGTCCTTTAGATGGTTAGCATACTGAGGGAAGGGAGATTTTATAGTTTGCTTAATTTATATTTATATTTCATTTAATGCACTGCTCCCTATTCTTCAAACATACAACAAAATAATAATAGGTAGATGGAAGATACTTTTTAGATCACCTAATAATAGAATCATAGGTTTTTTTTTTTTCTGGAAGAGATCTTAGTATTCATCTACTACAGCTCTTTTGTTTTACAGCTGAGGGAACTGACACCAAGAGAGATTAAGTGATTTTTCCAATTTCAAACAGACTTAATTTCAAAAAATGTAAAGCTGACATCTGAACCCAAGGAGTCTAGCTCCAAATTCAGTCTTCTTTCCATTGCAACATTTTACAGATTTGGAAACTGAGATCCAGAGAATTCGAATGACTCTCTCAAGGTCATGGAGCCGACAAGTGGCTGAATGGCCATTCACATATGGGAGCTCTGACTTTAGGTTGATAGGCTCTGCACCACACTCATTGCCTCTAAAAACGACAGCAAAAAATAAGATGAATCCATCTGAGCTTTAAATTTCTTACCCCTCTCACCCAAAGCAAGGCCAGTGAGTTCTCTGAGGTCAATGAAAACTGACTTTCTATGGGCATTGGACTACTTTGAAAACAAAAAGTCAAGATAAAGAATGCCAGCTCCATTCTCTTTCCTCTTTCATGTGAGAATTCCAAACTATCCAAAGGAAAACCATCCAAGTCCCACTTTTTAGGTCTTGGAAATTCACCTCTTTCTGTAAGAGCCCCTCTAGTCGGTCTCTGGCCTTGGGAAATGTCCAGCTTCTTTCTGGGACAGAGACCGTGTACAACTTGAGCCCTGGGTGTCCGTGGATGAAGGAAATGCCCTGCCTGCTCAATGCTCTATGTGGATGTGTAAATTACAGCAGATGATGCACTTAGCAATTATGTTCTTTGCATACATAAGCAGGAACAACAGCTCCCAAACTGCCAATATCCTTCTCAATTCTCACGGAATGGCTGTGTGTCACACGGTCACCCAGCGGGGGGGCCTTCGAAATGAGATGAAGGAATGGCACAGTATGAAGTTTCAATTTTGGAGAAGCACCCCTCCTGCGGTAGTGAACAAACAAACATGGGGAGCTTCTAAAGGCATCGAGGCCTAGCTGAGCTCTCCAATCCTCCTGAGTCTGGAGAGAGTGAGATATGGAAAGCCAAAGAATAGGAGAAGTGGGGGGTGGAGGGGAGAGGGTTTGGGAGGGAGACAACAATACTGTCCCAATCAGGACAGATCACTTATTTTAACATCTAGAAATGTGCTATATTCGGGTTTAGACAAAACAATGAAAAGTAGTTAGGGTCAGGGTGGGAGAGTTTAGTGAGGCTGTTAAAGGGACTCTGCCATTCTTTTTACTAATACTTGTGTTTAAATATCCTTAAATGTTCTTGTTGAATTTCTAAGAGCGTTGATTTGAGTTGGAAGAGACCTTGGAGGTTATCGAGTCCAACCTAATTTTCAGATGAGGAAATTGAAGCTTAGGAAGAAATAACTAGCCCAAGGTCACATAAGTAGTAAATAGTAAATATTTGAACACAGATCCTCCCATTTCACTATTTCAAGCTGCAGTGAATATTTCTGAGCCATGACTATGCACATAGCACTGGTCTAGGTACTTCAAGAATAGGGAGCCTAATATTTGCTGCACCTTCTCTTTTTTTTTTTTCTTTTGAGGCAATTGGGGTTAAGTGATTTGCCCAGGGTCACATAGCAAGCAAGTGTCTGAGGCTGGATTTGAATTCAGGTCCTCCTAACTCCAGGGCTGATGCTCTATCTACTGAGCCACCTATCTGCCCCTCGATACCCATTCTCAAGGAGTTTAGAATCCATTTGGAAAAATAAGATTTACACATATGAAAAATTGACAACCCAAGGCAATACTGTATATGATTACGTGGTCAAGAAAGGCTTTATGGAGGAAAGCTGGGTCATCATCATCATCATCATCATCGTCATCATCATCATCATCGCTGGTATTTATTTACACTTTAAGGTTTGCAAAATAATTATAAGAATTATCTTATTTTATCTTCACCACAGACCTGAGAATTAGGCTCTATTATTATCCTCATTTACAGATTAGGAAATGGAAGCAAACAGAACCTGCTTAAGTCTCTTGCTCACAGTCAAGCAGCTACTTAGTAAGTGTGTGAGGGGGCATCTGGATGTGAGTCCTCCTTGACCCCAGGTCCATCACTCTATATTCTGGGACAGCCAGCTGGCTCACAGCTTAAATGGTGGGTTACATAGGATTTAGACAGGCAATTTAGAGGGGAGGGCCATTCTAGACAGGTGGGATGGTGTTCAGGATATGCTTTTAAATCTCAAGCAACTAACTGCCTGCCTGAAAAAACACACACATATCTATAGGTTACACATATATACACATACATATGAAGTATGGGCATGTATTTGCTACAGACATGTACGTGAATGTATTATATAGGTGTATATGTAGAGGCATGTATTTACTATATCTACATATACATAAGTATGGACATGAATTCACTCTCTGTATAGGTATGTGGATATAGCTATAGTATGTATTATGTATATATTCTCTGTGTTTATATATATGTCTATGGGCATGGGTATGTATGTATGTATATATGTGTCTGTATACATTTATGTGTTTGTATGTATGTCATTTGTGTGTATGTGTGGGTGTGTATTTACTAAATATACATACACGTACGCATGTGTAGGTATGTAATATATATGAGTATAAGTGCATTTTATGTATGTATGCATATACATATGGATGGTTATTTAAAATATATGGGTATGGGTATATATTTTCTATGTGTGTATATACACAATACACATATGCACATATACATATCTACACATGTACATACATACACCTGGGTGTAGTACCTAAGTATATGTATACATATATAAAATATACACACACATGGATATGGGTATGTGCGTATTTATTATATTGTTGTTGGGTCATTTCAATCATGTCCAACTCTTTGGGACTCCATTTTGAGGTTTTCTTGCAAAGATACTGGAATAATTTGCCATTTTCTTCTCCAGCTCATTTTATGGATGAGGAAACTGAGGCAAAGAGGGTTAAAAGACTTACCTAGGGTCACACAGCTGGATTCGAACTCATGAAGATGAGTCTTCCCTGATTTTAAGCCCACTGCTCTATCTACTACATCACCTAGACCCTATGTATCATACAAACACACACATATATATGGGTATATATTTACTGTGCATGCATGGGCATCCGTGCATATATGCACGTATGTGTATATACACAGGCATGTGAATATATATATATATATATATATATATGTGTACATATATACACACATATATACCTATATACAGATATAGATACCCACGAAACATTTTTAAGCTTAATCTACCTTTTCAACATTTTCTCTATTACATTCCTAAGTCCAGAAAATATACAAAAATATAAATTAAGCCCTGATCTGTTGCTTTGCTGGCTCCAATGTCTACTAGCTCTGTGACCCTGACCCAGTTATTTGACCTCAATTTCCTCATCTGTGAAATGGAAATCATAATATATATATACCACCTGACTCATAGAGCTGTCATGAGAGAACGCTTTAAGATAAGGACAACAACAACAAATGTTTGTAAAGAATAAAACCAGAAGCAGAGCAACTAAATCAGAATGTTTCAACAATCCAGCTAACAGCTTCTGTGGGGGTGTAAGATCCATCAACAGCCAGCACCCAGAAAGCTGCCAGCATGCTGCAGAAGCACAGGTTCTTTTGATCTGCTTAACTAAGGAAAGCAAGGTTAAGGGATTGACAAGCTTACTTTAATTCAGCACACAAATGTCATCCACTTAGTTCAGGGGAAAAAGCCAGCACACTGAACTTCAGAGTAAAATACAAACAAATTACAAACATCAACAGACAGACTCAATACAATTCATAGTTACCAACATCTAGGTTCAGCCCGAGAGCTCAGAACAAGGGCTGGCCCAGAGTCACATGCACCATCACTGCTGTGGGTAGGCGCTCCAAAGAAGAGAAGGCCAACTCCTGGTTTTATATCTTTTTCAAGTCAGGGGTGAGGCACACATGTAACTTACCCATGTGACCTAAAATCGTCACAAAGAGGCGACTAAGAGCCTCTGATGTCCCAAACCTATCACTCAAACTCATGTGTAAACTAGGCCCTCCCCTGAGTTAGCCCCACCTTGGGCCCCACCTTAGTTACCAATCCACACCCATAGGTTTGGTTAACACCTAATTGGGGTTAGAGCCTGGGGCTTAGCGCTTAGTAAGACTCAATGAAATACACTGAATTACTCAAAGCAAACAAAAGCCAAACTCTTCAAGGGCATTTATTGAACTAAGTGCTAAGGAGCCCATTTTGCTTACCAATACAGAAGGGGAGGAGGAAGAGGGGAGGAGGAGGAGAAGGAGAAGAAGGAGGAGACGAAGAAGTAGAAGAAGGAGAAAGTTACTCCCTTTAAGTTTGAGGGTTAGTGTGAAGTAGTAATTAGAGAGCTGACATGGGAATCATGCAGACCCAGGTTCAAATCTGACCTTGTGAAAGTCATTTCACCTAGGCAGTGGGGTGAAGAACCATGGTTGATGAGATCTTCTAGATTACCCCAATAATGAGATCCCTGGGGCATGGTAAAGAAGTCAATCAGAGAAGGACCAAAGTGGTATAGTCTGAAGGCAGGAAGACTGGAGTGCAAATTTGGCTTCAAACACTAGCTGTGTAATCCCAGGCAAGTCACTTAACTTCTGTCTGCCTCAGTTTCTTTATCTGTAAAATGACTGTAATAACAATGCCTTCCAAGGTTGTTATGAAGGTCAAATGAGATAATTATTATAAAGTACTTAGGTAGCACAATGCCTGGCACACAGTCAGTGCTTAATAAATATTTGATCTTCCCTTCCCTTCAGTTTTCCAGGCAACTTTCTAGGCCTATTAATTTGCAAAGAAGGAATTGACCCACTTCAGAAGGCAAAGTTCCTTTCAGAGAGTTAGCTCTATATGTTGAAAAAAATCACAGAAGAAAAAAAAATAATAATAATATTCAAAATCATCCAACACAAATTCAAAAAACAAATGATATTTCCCCCTAAAAGGTTTGGAAATTATAATTAGAATAATATTAAATTAAAGGGGCAAGGGACCTCAAAGAAGACTTAGTATAATGCCATCATATTGCAGATATGGAAACTGAGGTCCAGGGATGTCACATGACTTGTCCGAGATCACATGCCAGAGGAACAATTACAATCCTGATATTTTCAATTCTCAAATTCAATGTTCTTTCCTCTTAGCTCTTACTGGACAAGGGCTTTTAACCATGACATTCAATTGCTGATAACCAAAGCCTTAAGTCAGGGTCCCCTGAATATATGAGAATGTGCATCACACAAATTATTTTAATTTGTGAATCCTTTGAACGGGGATAACTGAGTAAGAAGTAGAGATGGCGGCAAGGTCAATCGTTTGCACAGAAGCTCAGAGCTCTGGATTCCTTACAGGGACAAGGTTTTTGCCTTCTCTACCCCTGTTTGACCTCTAGTAGACTATTTCTTTTTGACGCCACTGCAGAAGAAAGATCTTGGCTTAAGTCACATGTGAAATTGAATTTGCGGGGCTCAACCCAGCTCTTGTGAATATGCGTAGTACTGCATAATTTGACATGATTCAGCATGATTGGCAGTTGGAAATGGATTGGGGGTCAGGACAGATAAGGAACATTGAGGAACTGTCTTGTGAACGTAATATATGTGCCCATGCTCATGAGTTCTTTCCCCATCAGTAAAATGAAACAGGATACAGGGAGGGAAAGTGATGAATTGAGAGTCGGACGACCTGGGTTCAAATTCTAACTATTCCATTGTGTGACCTTGGGCAAGACACTAAATCTCCACAAGCCTCAGTTTCCTCATTTGTAAAGTAAGAGAATTAGACTACGTGGCCTTCTAGATCTCAATCTGTGATTCAATGAATCCAGTAAGATGCGGTCCTCAGAAGATGTTCTGGACTTGCACAATAAGGTAAGGCAAAAATAAAAAGAACTCAGGCTGTAACATATGCCAGACAGCTCAAATTGAAGTCTCTGGTGCCATAGTCCTGACCAAAAAAGCAACAAAAAATCGAAACAAAACCAAAAACCACAAAACAAAACAAAACAAAAAAATCAGCATGGGCTGTCCCTGGAGGAGAAAAACCTCACATAGAGATAGATGTTCATCTGCAATCTGTTAGCAGGCAGGAAACTATCAGAAGTATTGCCAATCCCTGAGATCCTGTTTCATAAGCACCTTTCACCACCGGTATGTCTTCATTCTGATGGGAGCCATCTGTGCAGAAACACACTTTCTCCCAATTCTGCTATTCCCCCAGCTCAGAAAGCCTGTTGGTTGGTAGGTGGGACTGGTTCTATTGGCCAGTTCTCTTGGCTGTAAGCACTCTCAAGTGATCATCGGGTGACGTGTTGCCTGCCTAGCAATGGCAAGACATTTTGCAAGGCTCATCATGGAATAAAGTCCTTGCCTTCAAGGACCCTACAGAGCAATGGATTCAAATGGGAGTAGGGAGAAATGCAGTTAGACCAAGCACTGGTATTTGTCAATCACTGAGTATTAGATATGGGACAAGGAGAAAGAAAAACATCTGTGGCCTGTTAACTGTGTAGGGGGAAAGGACTTTGAAATATCAGGAGAGAGTCATGAGAAACCCTATGAAAGTTTCTTTTAGAAATAAAGAGACAGATGTGAGAAGAGAGATATGGATCAAGATTGAGATATAACAATAAATACATATATGTAGCCTTTGTTATAGACCTACATTTATAGATAGTGATAGAGATAATTGGTAGATGATGGGAAATAGAGTTAGAAAGAAAGAAAGACAGAGGCAGAGATGCAGACAGAGAAACGTAGGTAGATGGGTAGATAGATAAATAGATAGATAAATAGATAGACAGACAGACAGATAGATAGATGATGATATTTGTTTCATTCAAGAACTTTTTCTCCTTACATTCAATAGCCCAATTTCCATCTCATTCTGGGCTTGAGACACATTAAATATCAATTGTCAGTCAAGGCAAATGCAAAAAGTACATCTCAGTTCTTTGCCAATAGCAACTTTTTTATTGTCCCCTCCCCCAACTCTTATGTGGGGCTTTCTGAAGCACTTTTCATCATCTATCTTATTTCTCGCAGCAACTCTCTGAGGTAGACAAATAAAATATTATCCGCCTTATAAATGAGGCAACTGAGGGTCATGGAGGTAGAACTCAAGGCCACACAGCTAGTAAAGAGAAAGAAAAGTGCCAGAGCCAAGATTCAAAGCTGGATTTTATGAATTCAAGTCCATACTCCAACTTTCAGATCTCTCAAAAGTTTTAATGAGAAAAATCTACACAAGCATTAAGGGTACCCTCCATGAAGGTGTCAACCTGGCAAAGCCCACTCCTCAAAATGCAAAGAGGTCCAAGCTGGGTTGAAAGCAGAAAAGTTTTCTTAGAAGGAAAATCAGACACTAGTGCTGAGGTGCCCCCCTGAGCCCACAGCCCAGGAGGGGCGGGGGAGATATATGCTTGAAAATCATGAAATGGAGTTTTGGGGAGGGGTTAGGGTAAAGGATGGGCACACAGGAGCCAGATAACAGTTAACCGCAAGGCTGATTTAGGCTGATTTGGGGTTTGTGGCTCAGCAAGATCAGTCAACCAGTGCTGGTGAAGGTGTCTGAGAATGATGAGACTTTGGTTTGCTGCAGGCTCCTGATTGGTTCCTTTCCGCAAACACGCTTCCTCTGTGTCCAGTGCACCTGGTAAGGAAACTCATAGAAAACAGACATATTAATCTTACAGGTACTCTCACAAAAGTGTGATTAAAGAAGAGGCAGGCTTTTGCAAATGACATTCTACTCCAGACTTCATTTCTTCAGATATACAATTCACTGCAAGGTACAAAGAATGCAAGACTCCACAAACACACTCTTATTGTCAACCAAACCAGCATTTGATTCAGTTGATCAAAGGGCCAACTTAAATGTTCTCTAGTCAATCAATAAACATCTATTAAACACTTACTATGAATTGGGGATATGGTTGTAAGATTCCTCCAACAAGGAATCTTATAAGCATATGTCTAAATCATATGATTCTTTTCAAAAGGCAACAGAGATAATCTTGTTTTATGACCTTCTGGTAGCTAACAACAAGTGGATCATGAAACAAGAGGATGTATGCTTGTCAACAGCATTTGCCGGTGTCATAGAACAGATCCAGCACAGAAACTAAATGGAAGATAGTGAGGTATTTCAAATGTTCTTGTTTGTGGTTGATATTGTGCTGCTGACTAGTATAAGCCCTAGAACACTGCAGAATCTTTTAAGTAAGATTCACAATCATTCAAAAATGTGTGGCCTAACTATCCACCCAGGAAAAACCAAATGGATGAAGAATGCCTATAATGCAAAGTATAATTTGCAGCTGGATGGACATTCATAGAGATGACTTGTTAGTAAAGATACATTGGAAAGACGCTGGGGACAGACATGAGCTGGGTTCAGAATTAAAGAACAAGACAAGTGTTGCCTTTGAAATCTGGCCCATGATTTCAATGACCTCAGGCTTCCATGTTTTTAATAAGATTTTTAAAGTTTTGTTGTATGAAAACCAAAGTCATTTCCTCTTAAGTTTCATTGTTTGCTGAAGCATCCTTTGTAACAAAAAAATGAGCAAAAACAACCCAAGACTTTCATCTGACAGCATATTCCATATTTCATATTTATAGTTCTGTCCCTCCCTACTGAGAAGAGGAAGAGACATTTCATCATAAGTTTTCTAGGACCAAGACAGGTGTTTGTAAACAATCAGAGATTGACTGTCCTTTACTTTATTATAGTCATTGTGTACACTGTTCTCATGCCTGGTTGATGCCAACATTTATACAAACGACAGAGTGGAATCATTCAATTTTCCCAAAATGTAACAGCACTCTAAAGGGAGTATGAGATAAATTTGGAATGCGATATTACCACCAGGTTCTAGAGGGCCCTAAATGTCAAGACCAAGAGTTTGGATTTATTCGGTAGCCAATGGGAAACCAGTGAAGGTTTTTAAACAGTGGTAGACTGGAGCCTTATTTTTAAGGAGCTTAAACACCAGGATTGGGGATTCTACTTTATTGGCGGGCAACAGGAGCCATGGAAGGTAGTGGAGAAAAGGAGTAATCAGTTTTCCATTTGTGACTTAGAGACTAGTTATTCATGTTATGAATTACCCATGCCCTCTGGCATGCTGGAGCTGGCTCAGACCAGCTTGCCAGTTGGTTATTATATTTTCAGTGTGAGTATTTACTCCTTGGAAATCAGCAATTGCTACAAATCAGGGGTTGATTTATTGTTCTGTTGATTGCCTATACTAAAGAAAGTTATGGAGAAATGTTAAAGATGCAGATTAAACTTTAAAATGTATTGTGGATATGTAAGGCCAATCTGCAAGTGAAAGATCTTTCCCTCCCATTGGGGCCAACAAAGGGATGCCTGATTAGAGGCTGGCCCAAATCCTTTCACTAACTAGGTGTGAGGTGCCATACCTTTTCGCTAAGTAGACTCTGAGCCCTCAGGGCCCTGAACAGGTATAAGAGCTCTAAGGTTGACATTTTGCCTTTGGGGGTACACTCATTGGAAGAGTGTTGGTTAGGAGACTCTGGGTAGCTGAAGGAGCCCTCCTGGCTTTGAAGACACAGATATTGGACAGAAAGCTAGAAGCCTGTTTACTGGTTTTTGTTATTTGCTCTGTTTATATTTTTTTCTGTGTTTGTAATTTCTGTTTGTATTTGCTTTGAAGTTCAGGATGCTGGCTTTTCCCCCTGAACTAAGTGAATGGTATATATATGTCCAATTAAAGTGAGATTATTAACCCCTTAAAGTTGCTTTCCTTAGAAAAGCAGATCAAAGAACCTGTGCTAGCAGGATTCCTGTGTGCTGGTGTTGTTGGTCTTACACAGCCACAGTAGCAGCAAGCAGCATTGTTGTTACAGGATACAACACACTTAATTGGAGAGCCAATTGTTAAACATCTACCAGCACATTCCTGCTATGTTCCTGTTTCTCCTCTTTTTGCTATTTTTGGCAATTCTCTTGCTAGTATACACACTAAGAGAAGTCCAGGGATCCTAGGATCCTAGATCTAGGGCCTTAGAGAATGTATAGTCTAATCCCTCATTTTACAAATGATGAAACTGAGGCCCAGAGAGGTTAAGTGACATGACTCAGATCACATAAGTATGGAGAAACAGTGAATTCCTATTTAATTATTTAACAGATCTATACAAAAATTAGTAGAAGGGAAAGGGAGAAAGCTGAGGCTTTTGATTACATTATTCACATTATTCCCCTTTCATCTCTTTCTTTCTCCTCATCAAAGATGTTCAAAAGTTGTACATATATAAAGCAACACATATCGCATCCCCAAAAGTCAAGTTAGCAAGCATCTATTAAGTGCTTGTTGTGTGCCAGATACTGTGTATAGTGTTGCAGATACAAAGATAAGTTGAAAGTAACAACATGTCAATAACTATGTAGATAAAAGATGTATACAGTATGAATGCAAGGTGGTCTCAGAGGGAAAGAGGGTGGGATGAAAGGTAGGGAAAGGTCTCCTGAAGAAGGTGGAATTTAAACTGAGTCTTTAAGAAAATCAAGGAAGCTAGGAGATGACCATGTGGAGGGACAGCATTTATAAGGCATGGAAGACAGAGCAATTCATTACATGATGCCTACTTTAAAAAGATACAGATAGGACTGGATTCCTCCCCAAGGACCAATGAGAAATTTCTCCTCGGTGTGCATGTCTGTGAGAGGTGAATAGACAGGAGAGGGGGTTGCCCCCTTCCATCTTTTCATTCTTTTTTCAGGTTGAAGGAGGTAACAACCTACCACCCCCAGAAAGCTGTCTAGTGGGTGGTTGCCATGGAATTTGCTTGCTTTGTTTATCCAACCCTAGATCACTGAAGGAGGTTTAAGGCAGAAGAATTCTTAGAATCATCATCTTTTCATGTTCCATCTTTATCCCATTGTTCAGCAGCTCTGTGTATGCCAAGCAAATGCATTTCTGAAACTCTGGAATACAAAAGGGCTGTGGGCTTCTCACCAGGGTGACATGTAAAAAGGTGGACAGTGAATGGATCAGTCCATTAAAGGAGACACAAAGGAAGAAAGAGGCCCTGACATTCTGCCACCTTCATTGCAGGACTTTTGCCCTTAGATTCAAATGGCAGATGTCTAGATAAGAAAGTTTGACTGGTGACAAAAAAAAATTGAGGAGTCTGTTTGTTGGGAGGGATACTGATCTCATTGTCTCATTTCCTTGGATCACTGTTCCAGGAGGCAAGTATAGCTGTCTTATGTTTAGGAAGCCAGCATTTTGATAATACTCTCTTGGTCGAAGATGTTTGTTTGTTTGTTTTAATGCAGTTTCTTAGCCTCTCCGTGGATTTCTTTAATGAGAGAAAAAGAGAGGAGGAAATCATTATCTAGTCTGGGACTGCTCTCTGGCTTCCCATCTCCTCCTTTAGTCAGTTTGATTTTGAACAAGTCACATAGAATGGTTGTGTTCATTTACATTTCCAAGCTTGAATAAAGTCAAACTCAGACTGCTCAGAGCAGTGGACCCAGAGTCTCAAAATCTGGATTCTAAGACTTGCTCGGCTACTGATTTGCTGTGTGACTTTAAATCTGATGGTTCATCTCACCATTGACAGTAGTTTCCAGTAAATGAATCCATAGATAAGCAACAAAAGTCATGCCCTCCATGAAATTGTAGATATTTAAGGGAATTGTCAATACTTAGAGCGAATACACAGGCACAATGGTGATTCTGGGGTAACATTTGGTGGCTACCTCTACTTAAGCAAGGAGATATTATCAATAATTAAACAAGGTCATGTGAAGACATTAAGGCGCAAGCCCACCAAGGAAGTCCAACAAAGAAATGGGAATAAAGTTATCAACACAGATGGAGGGAATATATAGCCTATGGGACTCAAGAAGAACAAAAACTAGCCCTAACTGTATTCAATTTCTAATGCCAAGAAAATAATTAAAGAGGTTACCTCTGCTGCTACTGATCTCCTCAACTAGCTCTTGGTGATGCAACAAGCCTGGCCAGATTTTCTCTAGTATGCCTGCTATGCTATGGCGGACTTGGGTGAAAGTCATGGAGCTTGGGAAATTCCTTTACCCATGGTGGTTTTCTGTTCCCATTCTTTCATAACTAGTTATACAAGTTTATCTTTGAGGAATTCAATCCAATTCTATCCAGTCAGGGCCCAGGTAGCTTGTCCTTTCTATCTTTTCTTTGGGGAGTAGAAACCTTTGGTATTAAGGATTCCATTAGTCTTTATACATATGAAAACGACCAAGGAAGCCAAGGTTTCTCAAACCATAAAGCAAGTGGTCAATGATGAAAGCAGGCCCTAGATTCTGCATAATAAATGTATATCTGATAGTGCATCTCTGAGTTTCCTTCCCCATTCTTCTCTCAGGGAAGTATGTGTATCTTGAAGGAGAAATAGTACAATCATATTTAAAAATCAGCTAATTCAACTACATTCTCTCCCACTTCTCCTTCACTTTTACAAATTACAGAGTAAGGTTTCTTTCTACTTTCAATATTCTACTGAGTCCCCAAATTAAGCCTCAGGTTGTATTCCATTGGCTGCTGCTTATTCCATCTGGAATGACTGGTTTGTCTGTGACTCCAGAGAGTCCAAAACCTGCCTCAAAATATGGAGCTTATCAGGGAATCTAGATATCCAAGAGGATTACCTCACTGCAATATTCAGCCTACAGAGTGAACTCCTGACTATGGCTAATTTGAGCTAATTGAACAAATAGTTAATTAGTCCAGACCCTTCTCTTTTCATGTTAGCCATTTCATTAATACTATTTATGAGCATGCCTCCTACTCCCTCTTTAAAATGGGGGAGAGAAAGAAAGGGAAACACAAATCTGTCAGTTAAGTACTTGTTAATTGCTCAGGTAAAAGGTTAGATGGAAGAAGAGGGTTTTTGGATTATCTGAGGGGTTCATTTATGCATATTAGATAAGTGGCTCCTTTCCAGAGATAATTAAGAATTGGCTTAATCTCTATTCTAGCAGACTCTGAAAAGCATCCTCCCTCCAACCTTCTGTCTCTATAAAATGACCACCAAAGAACATTGTTGGCTAGAAACTCTTACCCGCTATGAGCACCAATGCTTAAATCCTGATAATCACTTCCCCAGATGCTACTTAAAGCAAGAAAAGGAGCGTCACTTCACTCTGCTCAGATGGCTGCATGGAAGTTGTTCCAAGATATACCCATCCACATGCCAGGGCATAGCATTTCAGATTCTCATTTTCATAAGTCTTGTCTACTCATTATTACCTGCCCTTAATTACACAACCCAAATCGCTTTAACACAACTAGTCTGGGAACAAGTTGACCTCTACTTCCCCCTAGTGGATCATTAGTGCATGTTTGGTGAGTCAGTATAAATCTTAACCAAGGGCCAAGACTTTATGCTATAAAAAGGCCAATGAGAAGTGGGCCAAAGAGATAATTTACAAGTAACAAATAGGTTCCTCCAAAATTGTATTAGTTGCTTTTTCATCTTTTTTCTATATTTATCTTCTAAGCTACTTAGACTCATTACTACATATCAATTCATTTCTTCTCCTTGTTCTGTGAGGTTGGAATCTGGATCCCAGATGTTCCTTATAGTCACATTTCATTAGTACTTCTGGTAGAGACAGTGTGGTATAGTAGATAAGAGCCAGACTTGAAGATAAGAGGACTCCATGACCCTGAGTAAGTCACTTCTCTTCTAAATGGTCCCAAGAAGACTATATATTACAGAGGTATTAACTTGCATTAGTAGAGGAAGTACCCTTATTTAAGAGTTCCATATACCAACAAAATAATAAGTCCAGTCCCAATACCCTTGACACACATTCCATTCTGATCAAACTGTCTTGCTAGCTGTTCCTAGTACACAGACCTTCCATCTCCTACTCCTATGTCTTTGTGCAAGGGATTCTTCATGTCTAGAATACATCCTTTTCACAGTATCCTCAACCCAGGATCCCTAGCTTTCTTCAAAACACACTTCAGGTCTCTCCTCCTGAAAGATGTCTTTCCTGATCTTTCTCCCCGTGTTATTGGCACTCTCTGCTTCTTAAAAAAGCCTTAGTATTTACTTACTTATATATGTGTGGTACCTTTCCATAGAAGGCAAGTTCTGTGATGGCAAGGATTAGTTTTGACTTTGTAGACCCAGAATTTAGCATAGTGCCTTGTCCACATGCCTAATAAATTTTCGTTGAATTGAATGCTTAAAATAAAGTCCAATGACTTTCTTGACATACCACAATTGAGATTGGATGAAGATCTGTAAACCAGTCTTCTAATGCACACTTCAGCACATTGCCCTTGAGAATATAACGTCATATTCTGAAAACTTTTTGTCTTTATTAAAGTGGTAGCACTTCATGGAAAGATTGATGAGCAAAGAGTTAGGAGATTGGGTATTAGTCTATTTTCTCTATCATTACTTGTGTGTGTCTCCTTATACAAGTCATTGCACCTCTCCTCAACTCTAAAATGATGAGGTTTGACTAAGTAGATGACTGCTAAGGTCCTTTAGTCCCTGGAAATCTATGGTTCCATTTTGAGAGGCAGATAGATTCATGATAGATAGATGGATAGATAAATAGATAGATATTAGAATATATATGTAAATGGTAAATGATAAATTCATTTATATGTTATATATATATTATATACACACATTTATATATGTATATGTATGTATTATGTACATCTGTATACTCATTGGTTGGTAGCTCTTATGGATGGTTCTTTTAGTAAGAGAATCCTCTCATTCTTAGAACCCCAGGGTCACCAAGACTAGTTATCACATGCAACTTATTTTGCACTGTGGCCTCATGAATAGTTTTTTTAAATTTATACTGAAAATTGCTCCATCGAAAGCTAGTATTTTTCAAGGAACAGATTGTCTATGGTCACCGTTGGCTCTGCTTTCTTTTTAATGTCCAGACTCTGTGGCTTGGGCAAAGATCGGTCTCTGCTGCCAAGCTGACAACAAGAATACCCAATTAGTGCCAATTTGTTTCCATCACAAAAACACCTGTCACCAAAGAGCTCAATAAAAATAACTAACTCAGTCACTACAGATTCAAACTGGGCTTGAACCAATCACCTAAAGGTAAAAAGAGGTATTTCAAACCCCATTTGCAAACCCTCCAAGGGATCCCGTCCTTTCGCCCGTAGGCAAATTTATGGTGTATTTCTGACTCATGGTGAGAAACCAGCTTATAATTGATCATTTTTGAAAAAAAAATACTAGTTATCAGGCACTTCTGCTAGTTAGCTGCAGGCACTCCTCCTGGTAGCTAAAGGCTCATAGTATTAATGGATTCTTTTCTTTTAATAGAAAAATACCTTCCACTGAGTTTGAATGAAAGTTACAGGGGAATAATAACAGCCTTCCCCACCAAGTCCTATACCTCTCTTTGGGAAACACTGCTGGATCAAGTGGTTTTTTTTTTGAATGTGTCTACAAGCTAACCAGGTTTTTGCTGAGTAGCTGAGCCAAGCACTGCAGCTGTGCTAGCTATATCTGAATTAAACCCTGCTTGACAATCACTTCGGAACCCTGTTACAGTCTATGCCAGCAATCCTCCTCCCTGATTGTGCAATCTTACAGTATGGAAACTGTCCAAGGAGCTATAGGGCTCAGATTAAAAATCAGGAACATACAATAAGCTGGAGACGTGACAGGACGTTGTGCAAAATAACATATGCAGTTGGCAGGGGGAGGTTAAAAAAACCATACTCTGCATCTCCATCTTATATCTATCTAGCTACTGCTTCCCTGGATTAGAAATCTCCTGCATTGAAATCTGCAACATGGGATGGAATTCTGAAACTCTGACTGGGTGAAATTTACCAGGCTATAGATTTCATCTACTCCTTTGTAAGGCAGCACTCATTATAAGAAACCAAATACAGAACCTCACTCTTAACTGGAGTATTAATAATGAAAATGGATTATGGGCATCCTGTTTGCAAAGCAATTATTCCAAGGCAGGGATTGAGTCCAGATTTTTTGCCTCACTGCCTGAATGGCAGAACATGAATAGACAGACAGGTATTTGCATGCAATGTCTCTGACCTGGAGAAAATGTCAAAAGCTTGGAAGACTACAGGGAGAGTGATAGAAACGTATTTTTTTCAAGCACAGCTAGATGTTTCAATCTATTCTTAGAAAAAGGCAAAGAAAGGGAAAAAGATTTTAGTTATACTGTGAAAGTCTTAAGTTCTCCTCTGGAGTATGGGTGGGGCTGTTTTCTGTTCCCCACATTAGGTTTTTCATTAACAGAGGGTGACTCAGTCTTCCTTCTCACAGAGATGGAATGAACTTCATGCAGTTCACAGTGAATGGTTCTTTCAGATAGTACCTATAAACCAAGATCCTTTCTGCTTAATCTAGGCAGGAATATAACACATTTTTTAATGAGCACAGATATTTCTCTTATACTTTAGCTCAACTTTTTCTTCTATCCCACTTTCAATTGTAGGTGCCATCTCTCAGGCTAGTGCACTCAGACCTTAAGGCTAAAGTGAATTCTGTGCAACTGGACTTAATAGAAATGGACATAATGGAAGGTATTTTGGACTTGGAATTCTGAGTTCGAATTCACTTCAGACACCCCCTAGCCAAGTGACCCTGGGTGAATTACATGTCCTTTCTGACTCTGAGCTTCTGTGTCTATGCAAAATGGAAATAATAGAAGCACCTAACACACAGGATTGTTACAAGGAACAAATGAGATAATAAGTAAAAAAATAAGTAAAAATCTTAAAGCATCATATAAAATTAAAACTTTTTCACAAGGTTTCCGTAGAATGAGTACCTGCCTAAAACTTCCATCCTTCTTACCCTTTTGTTCCTTTATCCAATCCACCATCCCCATAAGTCAATGTTTTTATGAGGGGTACCTCCCGTAGGGAAGAAGTGCCCCTCTGCTAGTTTTCATACCCTATTTTCTAAGCCATTCCTCATTTTCCTGCTTTTGGTGGATTCTGAAGAGGGTATTATCTCTAGGAAAGTCTTCGTAATCAATGTTCCCCCTATTCTGTTTACGTTCTGAGAAGGTAAGCATGCTACAAGAACAGCAAATTATGAAGACTGAACAAATGTGGACAGAAGTTGCTTTTGTAATTAAAATTAATAGAATTCTAGATCTAGAAAAGATCTTAAAATCATTTTGTCATAGGAACAAATCAAGATTCCAAGTGTCTTAGAAGAAGAAGATTACCATCTGTGATAGGACCACTGTCTACTAGGGTTCTCTTCTACCTACATAACAGTGCGGGTTGGGCTAGTTTTTCCATGAAAGGGACAAAGTTTCCCTGGAATTCAATTGGTTAAGGGAATTAAAGCTCAAACCACGCCTCCCTTGACTTCTAGATTGTCTCTCGCCATGTTGCTGAACTTCCTGGTCACCTAGGGGCACAAAAAGGCCCACTTACATGAAGTCAGACCTTTCAGATTTGGCAGAGGTCTCAAGACCACATGAACCTTGCCTTACTGACATTTGCATATGGGGAAAGGGGCACCATCTACCCAAGCTAAGTTAGACTATTCTTGTTGAAAAGCCTTTCTATGCTATGGCTAAGTAAACCTCTTTTTGTTAACTGTTGAATAACCTACCAGCTCCTTATTTTGTTCTATTACTGAACTTAAAATAAAGGGTACTTGGCATGAGTCAGACTCACCACTAACACAGGAGATTTTACAAGGATCAGAAGTTTGTCAGAGTCAGTAAATATTTATTAAGTACCTATTATGTGCCAAGCAATGTGCCTGTAAACCCTGGGATACAAAGAAAAGGTATGGCAGTGCCTGTTCACAAGGAGCTCACAATCTAATTTTATGTGTAACACAAAAAGAAGTTTAAAAAGGGGTATATGTGGAAGGGAGGAGGGAATGATGAATTCTTGCACCCTGAATGGGAATGGAAGAAGTAAATGCCCTGTTCTCCCTCCCTAAATGGTGTAGGATCTGGAATGAACTCTCAAATCTCCATGCTCCACCTTTTCCAATCAGAGGGAAGGAGGGGTCCCAGGGAGAAGGGATGAGGTTCAGAGGTGATGTCATCTTACAGAATGATTTTTCCAAGAATTTCTGGAGATCATGAAGTGCAGGAGAGCAGATGGGTGAAAAATGAAATTTATCTTTTATCCTAATTATAAAAATGTGTCAATAATTTCTGGACCCTTAATTCCTCACTGACATCCCAGATTCTTGTAATCTTGCTTCTAACTCCATCATTCAACTGATCTGTTCTTTCAAAGGTTACCAGTTCCCACTTAGCTGCTCCATCTTTCCTCCTTCCTCACCCATTTGACCATAGGTCCCTGGATAAGCTTCTTCCCTTGACTTCTCTGATGTTCTTCTCTCCCAATTCCCCAGTCTCTGCTCTTATGGCTTTTGCCATATGGCTTTTGCATGGACCCCTTTCTTAGATCTTCATCTTTTTCATAGTCCATAAGCTTGTGTATCTCCCAAGGCTCTATATTGAGCCCGCTTCTTTTTTTTCTCTCTCTGTCTCTAAATTCTTTGTGTGTGTGTGTGTATAGGTGTGTGTATGTATATAATGGAAATGTGTGTGTGTATGTGTGTATACACACTCTCCTTTGGCGAATCATCAGTTATGGTAGGTTCAATTATCATCTCTATATAGGTGACACAGTGGACAGAATGCCAGGCCTGGAGTAAAGAAGACTAATCTTGGTGAGTTCAAATGTGGCTTCGGACACTTACTAGTTGCATGACCCCGGGCAAGTCATTTAACCCTTTTTGCCTCAGTTAAGGAAATGGCAAAGCACTCCAGTAGCTTTGCTAAGAAAACCTCAAATTTGGCCATGAAGAGTCAGACATAACTGAAACCACTGAACAACAGCAACAAAAATAGATGACTCCCATATCTATATACCCAACCCTAATTATTTTCCTGGACTCCCATCCCAACTGACTGTTGGATAGCACCAAATAAATGTCCCATGGACTATTGAAATGTGATGTGGTAGGAAGAGGATTGTAGCTGAATTAAAAAGAAACCTCAGTCCATCACCTACCTCTGACCCTTCTGGTTGTGTGATGGTAAACAAGTCATGTGACCTTTTCTGCCTCAGTTTCCTCATCCATAAAATAGACAGTAATAATACCTTTAGTCCTTAGCTTATCAAGTTCGTTTTGGGGAGCAAGTAAGATAATCTTTATACAGTGCTGAAAATTATCCTGTTCTTTTTTTCTCTGACTTCCTCAAATCTTAGCTAAAATCTTACTTTCTGTAAGAAGTCTTTCCTAGTCTCCTAATGCTAGTATCTTCCCTCTGAGATTACCTCCAATTTATCCTCCAAATATCATGTTTGTACTTAGTTGTTTACAAAGTTGTCTCCCCCATTAGAATGTAAGTTTTTTGAAGTCAAAGTGCATTTTGTCTTTTTTTTTTTTGTATTTCCGAACCTCATCAGCCTCTGAGACATAGGAGGCAGTTAATAAATGCTTGTTGACTTGGCTTGGCTTGGCTTGACTTTGTACAGGCTAGCTATTTCTCCCTAAACTCTCTCTCCTCTAAGCTTCTCTGTAGGGTTCCACTAAGTCTTTGTGTCACCCAGATTTCAAACCTCACAGTTCTCCTTAACCTCACTGTCTTCACCCCCTAAAACCATTTACCAAGGTTTGTCAGTCCTGATAACCATATTATCTCTTTCATCCAGCTCAACAAATGATTTAATAAGTATTTATTAAGAACCTACTATGTACCAGGAACTGTGCTAAGTGCTGAGGACACAAAAAGAGGCAAAAGATAGTCCCTACCCTCAAGAAGCTTACAATCTAATGAAAGAGACAACAAACAAGTATATATTAGCAAGCTACATACAGAGTAAAAAGGAAATAATTAACAGAGGGGAAGAACTAGAAATAAGAGGGGTTGGGAAAGGCTTCCCACAAAAGATAGAACTTTAGGTGGAACTTAAAGGAAGGCAAGGAAGCCAGTAGGCAGAGTTGAGGGGAGGCAGCATTCCAGGCATGAGGAACAGCCAAGAGAAAACACTCAAAGACAAAAGATGGAGTGTCTTTTTCATGGTATAGCAAGGAGGTCAGTGATCGAATAGTATGTTTTGAGGCATAAGAAGACTGGAAATGTGGGAGGGAGCTAGGTTATGAAGAGCTTTGAATGCCAAAAAGAACATTCTGTATTTGATCTAGGAGGTGATAGGGAGCCACTGGACATTATTGAGTAACGGAATGACCTGGTCAAAATTGCAACTCCTCTCATTCATTTCTCATTCAAGTTCTTAAAAAGCCTCTGAACTGGTCTCTCTCATAACATTTTTCCCCTCTCCAATGCATCCTTCACACAGATTTCAAAGTAAACTTCCTAAGACACAGATCTGACCATGTCACACCCCTCTTCTATAATAATAATAATAATAATAATAATAATAATAATAATTTTCCATTGATTCTGGGTTAAAATGAATAATCATAGGCTGAGACAATTTACTTGCCCAGCTTTATTTCATGCTCTTCCATGGAACTCACTCTATGTTCTAGCCAAAATGGGCAATTAGCTGTTTCCTGAAATCAAGATTCTATCTTCCCCCTCCCTCCCCCCTGTGCCTGTCAAACCACTTCATGGCCTAGAATGGAATTGTTGCCCTCACTTCCATTTCTTAAGATCTTTATCTTCTTTCTGGACTCAGATCAGGTGCCATGTCCTCTGATGCCTTCCCTGACCTTGCTCTCCTCCTCCTTTCAATCTTCCCACCTCCAGCATGTGTGCACGCGCGCGCGCGCGCACACACACACACACACACACACACACACACACACACACACACACCCCTGCCTTTAGAGCTCTCTCCTTACTCATATTACTTTGTATTCTACTTATCTGAGTACATATTATCTCTCCTTCAGGGAAGGAAGTCTTTCAGTCCTTGTCATTGTATTCCCAGTTCCTAGTACAGTGCCTTATTCATTGCAGGCACCTGATTAATGATTGTTAAATTGAGTCCAATTCATTGAAATGGATTGACCTGAACAGTTCTGAACTGACAGCATATACCATATTATCATCACCACCACCACATATTAAAAGACAAACACCCTGGATCTTGCTCTCCATCATTTAGGGTTTCCTCTCACAGAGGCTGAGTGTTCTCAATACCTTGCCCGTAAGTACCCAACCTACCTCTCCCAACACATGCATATTATGGCAGTTTTTCCCTGATCTTTTCCTCTTCAGTTTTCCTGAGTGCTGGTGCTTGAGGGTTTGAGATGGTAGAAAATCTTGACTATGAGGCTGGGAATTGCCTGAGGTTGGAGAAAGAGCAACTGCCATGCTGTAATAGAAGAAAAACCAAAATATAGGTGGTAGCTCGGGGAACAATCAAGGCCAAAGTGAAAATGGGCTCTAGGTCCATAGAATCTAGGCATATGAGGCAGGAGAGATGGAAGAGAAAAGATTAACATTAAGAAAGGAAGAGGAATAATCCAGATATCTTAATATTCCTTCTGACCCAGAGATATGAAAATAACTATAGTAGATTTGCCTTCATAATTATCCTTACACTTAATATTATTTGAGGGTCAAGGAAAAGGTCTTCCCCCAAAGTACCTGCCCCTCCTTGTCCTATTACACGAAATCCCTTTAGCAATATGAGATACTTCTAAGGACCCATAATCTCAACACTATGGATATTTTTTTTGTTGACAGAGATTAGAAAATCCTCTCTACTAAAAATAAAGTAAAATTGAATTTTATAAACTAAATCACCTGTAACTTAGCTTAAGCTTTTAAATAAATGTTAATGCAAAGGAAATTAAAGTATATGCTTAAATTTCAAAAAAGGAAGAAGGAAGGAAGAGAAGGATGGAATGGAGGGAGAAAGAAAGGAAGGAAGGAAAGAAGGAAGGAGGAAGAAAGGACTGAAGGAAAAAAGGGAGGGAGCAAAGGAGGGTGATTATGATTATAAGTGAGGCAATATAGCATATTAGAGAGAGCTGACCTTGGTATCTGTGAGACCTGGGTTCAAATGCTGGCTGACACATAGTGGCTGTATCAACCTAGTCAATTACCTAACCTCTTAGTGACCCAGGAAGCTCTCCAAGACTATTAGTTGAAGAGAAAATGTTGGTTTGCATGGGTAGAAGGAGCTTCCTCATCACGAGTTTCTCAGGTCTAGTCTCATGCATTATAATTATCATTTTTGAAGTTGGATAGTAGCAGGAGAGTGCTTCCATTTTGCTAACTCCTAATCCAAGGACCTACCTAGTGAACTAGAAAGGTAAAAAGACCAATGATGATGCTGTTGCAATAGTCCAGGGGAAAGGTGATGTGGGCCTGGTGGAGTTTTTCCAACCCCCTTCTCCCCTGTGGCCTTTTCTAGGCACTTCTGCTCAGACTTGTTTTGAGTTACCTTTGCTCTCCAGAGGTGCATTCACCACTGATGATGAATAGGGATGATTAACAGGGCTGGAGGGAGAGCATGAGTTGGGGGATGGGGAGGAGAGATGACGATAAGGGCTTAAGGATCCAAGCCATGAACCAAGCCATGATAGAGCAATGTGCTGGGGTTGAGCCAGAAAGTTCACAGAAGTGAGTAAATCCAGTGGGTTCATCTCCCAGGGTTCTTAGGAATTCAGAGGAAGTCAAGTAACCTTATGGGGGGGGGGGAAGCACAAGGTTTCAGCAAATGACAGTTCATCCCCAAAAATGTATATGGCTTCATGAGGTAGGATTCTTTTGTGAAAAAGGCATCTTAACTGTGCCCCTTATTACCTCAGCCATGTCTACAACATTGTGGGCCTCAGCATTTGTTCTTCTGGCTGGACTTCTAAATTCTAGTTTACTTAGACGTTTAAGGGTAGGATCAACTATGACTCCTAAGTCTAATGAGAACAAAGGTTTTTGGTCTTTTATTGGCTATGTTGACCCTGCAATGGGTCCTCAGTGATTTTCTAATTTTTTCATATATAGTTTATTATTTTTTTTGGTAATAGTCATAGAGACTAGACCTGTGATGTCATTAGAATGAGAATTCCTGAGTAAGGAATATTCTTCTATCAAATTAGGTCGACACCATTTATGCAACTTACAGTCTTACAGTATTCCCTAGAGTCCTCAGAAGTAAAGTGGCTTACCTAGGGTCATATGTGTAAGGAATGAGACTTGAACTCAAATCATTCTAACTTTTATTTTCACAACTCAGAAGCTTTGGGCACATGGCCTCATTCCAACATATTACTAAGGTCTTTCTGAAAATTCACATGGAAATCTCTGTGCTAAGAATGAGTAACCCTTGAATGGGGAGCACCAGAGTAAAACGAATGATAGATGGTTCTTACAGAAGGGTTAGATTTGTTAGATGTTTTGTTCACACATTCAGTTTATCTTCTTCTGCTACATTAGCTCACTTTAATTTTGAATTCACCAGTATCTCCCATTCCCAGCTTCCAAACACAAATATGTAGCTTGATTGGCAAACATTACAAAATATGGGAATAGTCAATGTTGGAGGGCTTGTGAAAAGAAAGGAACCTTAATATGCTGCTGATGGACCTGTGAACTAGTCTAGCCATGCTAGAAAGCAATTTGGAATAATGCTAAGAAGGTAGCTAAAATATTGACAAGTTTTGAATGAGACATCTGACCGTTAGGCATATACTCCAAGGAAGTCAAAGACAGAAAGATCTCAGATACACCAAAATATTTATAGTAACACTTTTCGTGGCAGCAGAACTCAAAACAAGGTAGATCCCCACTGAATGGGGAACAGCTAATCAAATTATGGCACAGCAATGTAATGGAATAGTACTGCAATATAAGAAATGACAAATATGATGAATACAGAGAGATATGGGAAGATATGTGAACTACTATAGAACAAAATAAGCAGAATCACAAAATAACCTACAGAATTATTGCAAACCCCTCTAAAAATTGGAACTGAATACTGTGAAATTATAATGACTTAGATTGGTCTAAAGAAGACATTGAGAATATAGCTCCCTCTTGTCTGAAGAGATAGGGGCTATGGGTTTGGAACACAGTATATAATGTTGAACTTAGTGAATGTGTTAATTAGTTTGATTGAACTGTTTTTATTTTACTCTTTTTTTATTCTTTGTTATGGGAAGTGGGTATCTGGAGGAGGAATAAGGAGGGATATGTTGGGAGGTGACAGTGATGTAAAAACAAAAGATATCAACAAAATGTTTTATTTTTAATACATAGCTTTCCATTTCCATTTTTGGGGCTTCTACCTGAGTAACTGGTGACCCAAATACTAGCAGTACCCTTTATCAGCTTCTGAGACATGATAAAGCCAATCTTAACTAATTACCCTATTCTCCCGGTAGGAGGACCATGAATGGAGATGGGTGGAGAAAGGAACCAAATGAGGGACCCCCTCCTTCTCCCTGAATCTCTGCCCAAACAGGGTTCCCAAAGAATAAGGCTTGGGATAATTACCTTATTTGGTATAACTTAGGAATGCTTCTATAAGTAAGTAGAAAATGGCCTGCATCAGCCAACCAACTTTCAAGGGTGGGATAGATAAGACTGAAATTCCTGATTGAAGGAAGAATCACCAGTACCACAGTCCTCACTACAGTTTTGAGTATCACGTCCCCAGTAGATATCTCACATCTCCTATTTTACCTTCCATTCTCTTAGGAAGGATTTTGATTAGGCAGGAAGAATAAAAAATAAATGCCTCTTGTACCACAGTCAGGCCATCATTGTGGATGACTAGTGATGATTTCCTTCACATACTATCACCATACTGTCACTGACAATGAACCTCAACAGTGGGGTTCCGTTCATCCTGCCAATATAAAAAAGGTATCCAAATAGTGTCAAATATTGTTTTCACCCTTTGGAATCTGGATTGAAATCATCTGAGAAGAAGGTAGTAAAGTAGATAGAATACTGGACCTGGAGTGATGAAGACCTGAATCTGAATTCTACCTCAGATACTAGCTCTTAATGCTTTGGGGCCTCAGTTTCTTCATTTGGATTGGATGCAATGATCTCCAAGGTCCCTATCAGTTTTGACTCTAAGATACTAAGATTGTTGAAATCCCTCAGGTTTATAAATCAGCAGCCAGAGCAAACTAAACCAGGAGCATTTCAGAATCTTGCTTCACAAGGCCAACTTTTTTATGGAAATGGAATTCCATGTCTGTAGTATAGCCCAGAAAGTCAATGACCCTTGATAACTGGCTTTTGTTCATGAGGAGCCAAGATGCACATACACGCAACTGCATACTTTACGATCCTTCATTGTACCCTGGCTTTTGTTAATCAAAATAATAGCAAATGATGGCATAAAGCCATTCCCAGAGAAGAAATTCATTATGAGCAAAATCGTTTAAATGCCAATTCTTCAGCCCACAGTGACCTTCAGCAGAACAACCCCCAAAGACTTTTGGGAGGCAAATAGTAGAGGTAACACAACATTAATTCCAACAATGATTATGACATCACTACGCTGCAGCAAGCTCTTGCTAATCCTTTTTATACCTTAAAATTTCTAGCACTGACCTTATGATCAGACTGCAAACATTTCAACAGCTCAAGGTGCTTTGCTGGATAGCATAGCAATGAGCTAGAAGGCTTTTTTCCCTGTGGAAAAGAGAGAGGGGAAAGTTTGAGAGGGGCCCATCATGATCAGACTAAGAAAAGCCACAAAGTAATAATATTGTATAATCTTCTCTATTAGATATTCATTCCTTCCAAATAAAGAGCAGAGAATAATACTGCAATGGAAGGATTTTTGGTGGGGGGTGGGGTGGGGGGGAGGGGGGGGATGAAGAGGAAAAGAAAAGCCAACTGCAGAAAAAATGAGAGCTAGGGGCTCACATTCAAATCTCAACTCTGATACTTAAAAGTTTTGTGCTTCAAACAAGCCACCTAATCTCTCAGTTTTTTGAACTATAAAATGGGCATAGAAAATATTTGTACTACATATTTCACAAGCATGGGCAGGGAAAGCTTTGTAAACTTTAAAGTATTACATAAATGTTTATTTTTTATTATAGGATCTGACTCCTACGTGTACTATTAATGATATATGAAATGTGACTGTAAGATAAAAATATTGATAACAAAATAGTTTTAACAATTTATGCATACAAATAAAAACATTGACTTGGAGTCAAGAAGATCTGTTTTCAAATTCTACCTCAGACACCTACTAACTTTTGTTACCCTAGACAAGTCATTTCAACCTCTCTGTTCCTCACTTTCCTCATCTGTAAGGTGAAGGGATTGGATTCATCCTCTGAGGTCCTTTCCAGCTCTGACTCTATGATACTCTGTGTTGTCCCTTTCCAAACAGTCACTTATGGAAGGTACACGCATATTCCAAAAATGCTTCCCTTGCGGGAAAGAACTTTGGAACTACTCTTTTGAAGACTTGTTAGTATCAAGAGACTGCAATGTATTTTTTGAAAGATACTACCAAAGATCATTAATAAGCTTTTGTCCTTTGAGGGTAGATTTGAATGTTGTAACTGGCCAAAAGTTTTTGGAGCCAAGTTTTATGAGTAAAGTAGGTGAGTAAGCTGATGAATATCATTTTCAGCACTGAAAAAGAAAGGTGTGACTAGATCCTTTGATCTCCTTTGAAAATAATTCCAGAAGCTTCTCCATGGATTATCTGAGTTAAAAAAACTAAATTCTACTTAAGCAACCTTTGACTAGCTCTTTTTATTCATAGTACAATCAAACTGAAAATTTGAAAGGAACCTTAATAGTCACTTAGTCCAAACTCTCCCAGAAATCATCAATCTTGGCTACAACATGCCCAACAAATGATTGCCTATCTTTCCTTTCTGATAATAGGGAACTATCAGTGCCATAACTACACATGGGGCAAATTCAGTGAAGGAAGAGTGCAACATATTATCGACACAAAGGATAGCTTGACCAAGGGTGAAATGACACCCTGGAAAGGGTTGTCTCCCAGAAAGTCTGGTTATCCCTAGCTTAGGGTTTTGGAAGAAAAATGCATTGCTAGAAAAAGGGGCACCATAGCAATTCAATACTGACGATGCTTGCCAAAGGGAGGAAAGAACCCTCTCTCTCTTCCTTCTCCATGTCGCCACACTAGAACAATGCCCCATCTTTCCTAAGCTAGTTCTGTCTCTGGAACTCTCAGGCAGACCATTTCCAGTTTTAGGTAACCTTAATTATTAGAGAGTTTAGTTAATATCTGCTATCTTATAACTTCTACCCATTTCTCCAGATATTTGCCTCTGGTCCAAGAACAACAAGTCAAATATGTCTTCCATGTAGCAGACCCTGAAATATTTGAAGACGGCTAAGAATAGGATTCAAATTTCCGGACTCTTGGTCGAGCACACGACACCGAGCTAAGAGTATTGTTCATACTTCTTTGGATGGAATTCAGGAGTTGGCATTTGGGAAATGCAATTTAGCCTAAAGGTCTTGGTAGAAAGTTGTTAATTCTACTGGAGATCACATAGTACTTTACAAACTAATCACAAAATCTTTAATGTAGAATCATAGGATTGAAGCATAGGTTCACAGAATGTTAAATGTATGAAGACCTTATTTGACCTTTGGAGGTCAGAATTGGAGTGCTGTGCATGGTGGAGAGGCAGAAAAATAAACTGAGGTGTCTACTTTGTAAAGCATGGCAGAGATCTCCCTAAGTCTTTCTGTTGTGAGTATTCCCTGACTGGAAAGCAGCTCATAGGATCGTGGATCTGGAGCTTGAATGGACCTTAAAGGTTATTTAGTCTAAGCCCCTTGTCTAAACCTCCTGCTGTATAGATGAGAAAACTGAGGCCCAGAGAATTTAAGCAATCCAACCAAGTGCTATAGTACCGTTAAATTGAAAATTTGAGAGGAACTTCAGAAATCACTTAGTCTAAACCCTACCAAAAATCATCAGTCTTCCCTTTGGATAATAGGGAACCAACCAGCCATAATTATACCTGTAAGGGCAAGTAAAGTGAGACTTTTACTGTATTTTTTTCTTTTGGAGTACTTCTCAGCACTAAGGCAATCAAGACTTTGATTTAGTCTTGCCTTTGTTTGTAGAAAGGCCCACACCCTTTTGCTAATTAAGTCACAAGAGGTGTGAAGCCCTTGAGCCTTGAAAAAGGGTATATATACTCTGAGGGTAGCTGTTAAGCTAGAACTCTCAGAACTGTGGGAGGAGAGGTTTTGCTTTAGGGGCTCGCTCATTGGAAGAGTATTGGTAGCCGTTAAGGAGCCCTCTGTCTTTGAAAACCCAGATGTTAGTGCTTCTCTCTCTGGTAACTGTGTATGTATTGCTATAGTCAGACAGATAGAAGCCTGTCTGTTGATTTGTGTTATTTTGCTGCATTTATAATTTCTGCTTCTAATTTTTGTTTGTATTTTCTCTGAAGGTCAAGGTACTGACTTTTTCCCCTGAACTAAGTGAATGATATATGTATGTTTGATTAAAGTAAGATTGTCAACCCCTTAAAGTTGCTTTCCTTAGAAAAGCAGATCAAAGAACTTGTGCTAGCAGCCCTCCTCTGTGCTGGTGTTATTGGCCTTACGCAGCCACAGTAGCTGCAAGCCACATTGTTGTTACAACACCCCACAAGAACTACAAAGTAGCATGGGGGTAATGACAGAGGTGGGATTGTCCAGGTCCTTGGATTCAAGATCCAGTGTTCTGTTCAATGAACCTTGTGAGGCATCTTAAGAATCCTGTCAAGGAGGAAGAAGAGGGCCAGGAAATGTGGTTTGGTGAGGGATAGAAACTGGGGGATATAGAACATGATGGATTAAGGGTGTCTGGTGAAAACCAGTGAGCTAAAGAAGAGATATGAAAAGACATCTTCCCCTCCCCTCTCCCCTCCTGGCAGAGGCGGAGGTCAACAGGACTAGGAAATTGCAGAGATCACCAGATTTTTTATTTGTTGATTGGTTTTACTGATTTTTTTCTACCTCCTCTTTTTAAAATTCTTTCTTATGAAGGATGGTTCTCTGGGATGACAGGAGAGGAGGAAATGCAGGGAATTATAGAAAATATAAAACAAAATATAGTAATAAAGATATGCTTTAAAATTCAAAACAGTAAAAAAAAAAATAGATCAGTGGCATACAAGTAAAAGAAAGCCTGAAAAAGAGAGGCAGTGTGGTACACAGTAGCACTTGTGACTTTTGTTCTTGGGGCACTGGGTTGGTGCATGGAGATGTCATACAGTCCATTTGCAGCCAGCTAGGTGGTACAGTGGATGGAGTGCTGAGCCTGGAGTCAAGAAGAGTGGAGTTCAAATCTGACCTCAGACACTCCTTCCTGTGTGGTCTTGGGCATGTCACTTAACTTGTTTGCCTCAGTTTCCTCAACTGTAAAATGGGGATGATACTAGCACCTATGTAACAGGGCTGTCATGAGGATTAAGTTAGACAATATTTGTAAAGCACTTTGTAAATCTTGAAGTGCTACATAAATACCAGTCATTATGTGTTTTTGTTTTTATTATTATTATTAATTTGCCTTTCTCATGAGCTGTTCACAGTCCATTTGCATGGCTTGTGTTGTTCCCATGCCCACAAGTCATTGTGTACCATTGGGAACAAAGTGATGATGCAGCTGTGATGTCAAATCCAATCTAATGCAACATATCTGAATTGTACCAGCTATGTCAGAGGTATCCCCTCCTCCACTAGCCTTTGCAGTGTCTTGATTAACAACTGATATCTTCTGGTTTTTTAAATGATAATAAGGGTAGTAGAAGAGCATAACAATTCCCTAAACTGGCTGGCCAATTCACCCTATAGTGAGGTGATGCAATGGATAGAGCGCAGGGCCTGGGGTCAGGAAGACCTGCATTCAAATTCAGCCTCAGACACTCACTAGCTATGTAATCCTGGAAACATCATTTAACCTCTTTTCTGCCTCAATTTCCTCAACTGTAAAACCTCCCAGGTTGTCATAAAGATCAAGTGAGATGACATTTATAATGTACTTAGTACATGCAGTGTCTGGAACATAGTTGGTACTTCATAAATGCTTGTTTCCTTCTTTTCTTTTAGCAGGACACAGTACCCAATGGGCCATAGAATGAAGATATCTTAGACATAGGTCAGGATTCTCACAATTCAATCATGTGGCTTTTGTGGGAAAAGATAGGTCTCTGTTTACTCAATGGAGATCAGACTCTCATCCATATTCAGTTATGCTGGACAGGGGTTGCATCATTTCTGAGGAGGTGGAACCCAGAGGAAATATAGTAAGATCAGGAGTAGTCATCAGAATTTCTGGACCTTTAATGCTTAACCTTCCTTCTTATCTCTTTAATGTTTGGTAGCTGTGAAAGGGGCAAAAACTTGCCAGTTCTACTCCTATATTTTCACTCCAGTCTCTGGGTTGTTGAGAGAACAAGTGCCTGGTGGCTCAGATCCTATGTTTCTTCTTTCTGCTTTGATGTCCCAGGAGGACTGTAGGTCTCCTTACTAGCTTCACTTGCTGATCTGCAGCTGGAACAAATAACAGCAACAGAGGTCTAGCTTATTTTGCATTTCTCTCTCCCTCCCCCTCTCCATCTCCTTTTCTCTCTGTGTGTCTGCCTCTTCTCTTTCTCCCTCTCCTTTTCTTTCTCTTCTCTTCTCTTCTCTTCTCTTCTCTTCTCTTCTCTTCTCTTCTCTTCTCTTCTCTTCTCTTCTCTTCTCTTCTCTTCTCTTCTCTTCTCTTCTCTTCTCTTCTCTTCTTTCCCTCCCTCTCTCTCTTTCCGTCTCTCCCTCATTCCTCTCTCTCTCTCTCTCTCTCTCTCTCTCTCTCTCTCTCTCTCTCTCTCTCTCTCTCTCTCTCTCTCTCTCTCTC
>CM053624.1:245423861-245453403 GCA_028646595.1 Phalanger gymnotis
GAGGAAAAAACCAGATGCTTTATATGTTTAATATAACTCTTAAGAAATATAGTTTTTGTTATATATAACTAACTATACAAAACTCATTATTGATAGATTTGTACTTTGTTGAGCTAAGTATTCCTTTGGGGGACCAAGTTAGTTTGACTTATACCAGACTGGTATGTTCATTACTAAGAGAAGGATTCCTCTGCAGTCTATATTTTAGTGGCTAGAGATGAGTATATTGATGATTTCTTTTGTACAGGGATCTCACTGGTAAGAAAACGCCTACCAGTGCAGCCTGGCACCTTCTTTGCTCTTATAGACTTAGTTGCCTAGAGCACTGAGACATTGAATGACTTGCCCAGATTTGCCCAGAGTCCAAGGCACAACTTGAAGCCAGGTCTTCTTACCTTCAAAGTCAACTTTGTATCCATTTTGCTGCTGCTAATGATCCTTACTTAAAAAACCACTTATTTTCCTTCCTCTAGAGCAAGATTCTATTGTTATTTTTGTCTGTTCAGCTTTGCTGTAGCATTAATACCAAGCCTGAAAGATCCTCAGAGTCCTGGTAACCTAAGAGATTTAAGAGTGCTGCAGTTTCAACATCTGGGGAAAGTTAGGAAGCTGTTCCCCCAGTCCTGTGAGCTAATTAACCTTTGAACTTGCTTCTGGATCACCATCCCTGGAGAAGAGTGTTCCGAACTTTACGGTTACGAAACAATGAAGACTTAATCATTAGAAAATGAGAGAACAGGGACACAGTGAAGTGGATGGATTTACCAGAGGAGCTAAACAATCGACAAGCATTTATTTAGAACCTATTACGTGTCCAGCACTGTATTAGGTGCGAGATATTGAAATATAAAGAATGAAACAATTCCAACTTCAAGGTTCTTGCATTCTAAACAAGGAGACAACAAGTAGACATATGTGTGTATGTATGCACATACATTACTGTCACTGTTTAGCCTTCATTTTCAAAGAGAACTAATGACATCACAGGGTGATGACTTGACTTGCGAGTGAATTGGTTTTAAGTGAAATAGAATTGCACAAAGTCGTCATCCTCATTATTCCTTCCATAGTCATTGAACTCCAGTGGAAAGACAAAAATCAAGATGACTGGCGGCAGCCCAGGATGCAGTGGATAATTTCAGCATCTTTGATGTCTCAGCAAAATCTAAGCACTCCACAGGGCCCATTTCAGCTGCCTTCATGGTCATTGGAACAAGTTGTTCTCATCCATCCGTATGCCAAGAGAAGTCTTCACATGCTAAGGATAGACATCCCCCTAATTCACTGACAGGTTTGGATCCTGTCAGTTACCTTAACCTGGTTTAGCATATATTTGTGTGTGTGCGTGTGTGTGTGTGTATAGATATAGATATATATAGATTATATATATATATATATAATGTGTTTGTACACATGCACACACATGTATATACATGTAGGTGTGTGCATATATACATATGCATATATACACACACATATTTACGTACTTATATACATGATAAACATAAACTCGGTTTTTGGCTGAACTGATGCCAAAAGCAGGTAAGTGACTAATACTAAACCCATTTTGTTTTCATGGAGATGAATATACTTGGCATTAAAAAGAGACTTCCCAGAATCCCAGAATGGTTTAATTCCCAGGTCAGTGTTCAATTCAGTAGACCAAGCTTACTCTCAATCTGCCTCCCACTATGCCAAAGCTATCCCCTACAACCAGAAGTTGTGCATCATTTTTATTACCTCTGTTTTCATAAAGCTGCATGGACTTTCCAGAGAGAGTGCCCAATAAAACAGCTGTCCCAATTAAGCATGTCCCAGGTAACAGAAGCCAAATGATAACCTGTTAGTAATAGTTAGATGTTTTCTGCAGAGTCTAATCCTTTTCCTCTCTCTTCTATTTTTTGCTTAAAAAATGTTGTTTTGGGAAAGTTTTTCTTTTTTTAAGCAAAGAAGGTCCTAGAGACCAGTAATTATGCTTGGTGAAAAAAGATCCCATCATTAAAGGTACAAGAGAAGAAGTCATTGCTTTCTCAAATGGGCAGGGAGATGGAAAAAAAGGGAGGAAATTCCTAGAAACCATGCTTATATCTTTACCAACAAAGACAATGCCTTTGTTTTTCTAATTAAGTTCCCATTGAGTGGCCTCAAGAAAGTTCCATTCTATGGCCTCTTAACCCAGTTCCTGAAGTACTGGAATAGGAAAAAAAAAGTCTTACACCTAAATTATCGTAATGAAAATGATGAAAATCCTTAATAGCAATGATTGTACAGACACTAAGACTCAAAGTGTTGCTTTGAGAGATTGTTAGTGGTGAAACCAGGGCTTGCTGGATTGCAACAAGTCACAAGGTCATGTGAGATGACAGATTTCTGTCTGTGGACAGATGGACATTCATACTAATGTCCAGTGTGATTTGGAGCCCAGGTTTGGACTCGATCCAGAAATGTCATTGAGTTTGACCTTTATCCAATCTAGTGGATTTGCTTTGGGAGTTCCCAGATTATCTTGTTAGATTTTAAGATGAGTATCATTTCTTCTGTTAAAGTACTCCTTTAATATTCCATCATGGTATCAAGGGGACCATGAATCCTGAAATACTAATATAGTGGAGGGTTAGTTCTGAGAAATATCTGGAAGTTTCAATAACTCAATAAGATTTAGTGATGTGATGGGGCAGACACAACCCAAGCAAAACCTCACATTTGGGCTACATAGAAAGAGGTATATTTTCCAGGGCTAAGGAAGGAAGGAAACAAACGTTTGTTAAGTTACTACATTCTAAGCACTGTGCTAAACACTTTACATATATTATCTCACTACATATATTTGATCCTCATCTTGGGAAAGACATTGTAATTATTCTCATTCCATAGTTGAAGAAACTAAGGCAGACAGATGTTAAGTGGCTTAACCAGGATCATGTATCTAGCAAATGTCTGGATTTGAACTTGGATCTTCCCGACTCCAGGCCCAGCATTCTCTCCAAGGCACTACCTCTGCAGCTAGAGGTTATAGCCCTGTATTGTGCTATATGTAGTCAGGCCACATCTGGGGTATCACTTTCAGTTTGAGGCCCCACATTGTTCGAGGAATACTGATAAGCAAAGAGACAAATTTAGCCTTAATATCAAGACAAAACTACCCCATAATCAGAACTGTCCAAAGGTGTAATGGGCTGCATCTGGAGGCAGACCCCTCTATATAAACCTTCAAACCAAAAGTGGATTACCATGTAGTCTATTTTATGGAGCTATTTTTCTTTTTTCTTCTATTTGTACCCTTAGCCCTTAACACAGTACCTGGAACATGGTAAATCCTTAAGAAATGCTTGTTGCCTGCCTCCCTGGAGTACTAGTAGACCAAACAATGTTATGATAGAGATTCTTTTGGGGATGCAGTTTGGATTAATAACTATTGAATCCCCTTCCAACTCTGCAATTCTGTGATTCTTTGAGCCTTTACCTGTCCTTCCAAGCTGGAAGTCCTTCAGGTATAGACCATATGTCTCTTCTGAGGACCAGCCAAGACTATTTCAAAGAGGCCCATCAACAGAGGGCTGTCTACCAGGTGATGATTTTTTTCAGCCACGGTAATTAAAAAAGTTCATCTACTGAGCTGTGAAGAAGGTTGTAGTCTGTATTTGTGGAAGGAATATTCACATGGTTGAAATAAAATTCTTAAAGTGTTGAAGTATCATTTTGATCACCATCGAAGCTGTACTATAATGAGTTAAGTAGAAATGTGAGGAGTAATCTAGTCCATGTAAACACCACTAGGCAAAATCATACTTCAAATTCTCTTGGACTTAGAACAAAACTTTCTTTTTTTTTCATCTCTTAATCATCCTCTTCATGAAACCCTACCTGAGGCTAGTGCCCTCCCACTTAAAATCACCTGATATCCATTTAATATGTCTGACAATAAGATCCACAATAAGCTAGAACCAAGAGCCTGGAACACTCTAACCTCATACCCCAGGTGCTGTCTCACCCTACTATCTCCCTTAACCTTCTCATCCTGGAAAATCCCTCCACTGTGACAGCTCCCTTCTTCTACTGGTGAGTTTCTTGCCTGGGCCTTGATTTGGGGGAGAAACCTAACCCAGCCAACTTTGCTTCTCTTCTTGGCTGTACTTCTGAATTTCTGGGTTTCAACACCATGCCCCAATGCGGATACTTTCAAAAAACCTCTCCTTCCTTTTCACCTCCCTTTTGTATGTTCTCTTCTTTTATTAGAGTGTAAACTCCTTGAGGACAGGAGCTATTTTTCTTTTTCCTTGTGTTTATACCCTTAGCACTTAACATAGTTCCTGGAACTTAGTAAATCCTTAAGAAATGCTTGTTGCCTGCCTGCCTGGAGCACTAGGGCCTGCCCGCTAATTGGCTTATCTGCTGTGATACCACAAAGTTGGTCCAGACATGTTCAGTCTTGACCCCCTGAAAAAAAAAAGGATCAGAAGATGGAAGAAAGAAGCCAGAAAGTTTCCTGAACTCTCCCTAGTTTCCCTCAGAAATGTTAAATCAAGCCTCTAAACAGATTCTGGAGCAACAGAATCCACAAAAAGATGGAGTGAAAAAAGTTTCCAGCTTAAGGTAACTTGTAAGGACTTCAGGAATGGTCTGTATCAAAGGTCTGTATCTGAGTAAAAAGGGGAGCACAGGCCAGCACAGATGGTGTCCTGGCAAACCAGCAGGAGGCTCTTAGCCACAGCACGATTCAGCAACTGAGGCCTCTCAATCCTAGCTCAGCAGGCTAGTGGCACAGCAAACCAGCTGTGAGGCCTCTAGCCCCAGTGCACAAGGTAAACTGCCAGGCCTGGAACCCCAGCAAAACAGGTGTGACTAGGCCTGGCCACCCCAGCACAGTGGGTAAGATACAAATCCTTGGAGGCCCTGGAACAGAAGGCCAGTGACCAGGCCACTGGACAGTGAAAGAAGCTTAAGATAGTGATCTTTGTGCCCCAGGAGCAGAGCTCAACTTTAAAAGTCACAAAATAGACTAAAAAATGAGCAAAAACCCCACCCAAAAACAAACAAACAAACAAAACAGAAAAGAGCCCTGACCATACAAAGCATGGGTGAGAAGGAAGACCAAGATAAAAAATCAAAAGAGGACAACGATGTCAAAATGCCAACATGTGAGGCCTCAAAGTGGAATATGAATTAGTCTCTAGCCCAAAAAGCCATCTTGGAAGAACTCAAAAAGAATTTAAAAATCAAATGAGAGGTAGAAGAAAAGTTGGGAAAAGAAATGAGAATTATGCAAGAGAGAGTCAACAGCTGGGAAAAGGAAGGACAAAAATTGACTGAGGGAAACAACTCCTCACAAAGTAGAATTGGCCAAGTGAAAAAAGAGGTACAAAAGCTGAGAAAAATAATTCCTTAAACATTATAATTCGGGAAGAGAAAGCTAACGACCCTATGAGAAAACAAGAACCAGTCAAACAAAATCAGAAGAATGAAAAAATAAAAGAAAATGTAAAATATCTTGTAACAACAATGTTGCTAGCAGCTGCTGTGGGGTTGAAAGACCAACAACACCAGCACACAGGAAGGCTGCTAGCACAGGTTCCTTTGATCTGCTTTTCTAAGTAAAGAAATTTTAAGGCATTAACAATCTCACTTTAATCAAACATACATATAACCATTCAATTAGTTCAAGGGGAAAAGCCAGCACCCTGAACTTCACAGCAAATACAAACAGAAATTACAAATAGAGACAATATAAGCAGAGTAAACACACACACACCGTTATCAACAGACAGGTCTCTAACTGTCTGACCAAGGAATTACACAGTTGCCAGAGAGAGAGGCACCAACATCAGGGTTTTCAAAGCCGGGGGCCTCCTTAAGGATGGCTACCCAGAGTCTCACAACACTCTTCCAGTAAGAGAGAGCCTCCCCAAAGGCAAAACGCCAACTTCAGAGCTTATATATCCTGTTCAGGGTCAAAGGGCATCACAACCATGTGACTCAACCTTATGTGAACTAGGCTTTCTTGTTTCTTAAGCAGGTCATCAAAGACTCCCAACTTAATCAAAGAAACAAAGGCCAGACTCATCAAAGGTACTTGATTACAACAATGCTCCAAAAGAGAAAACAGTAAAAAAAAGTCTCACCCTAACTACCAATACACACCTCATTGGAAAAACAACTGACCTGGAAAATAGATCCAGCAGAGATGATTTAAGAATTATTGGACTATCTGAAAGCCATGATCAAAACAGAGAGAGAGAGAGAGAGATAGAGAGAGAGAATGGGGCTTAGATAGCATCTTTCAAGAAATTATCAAGGAAAATTGAACTGGTATCCTAGAACCAGAGGGTAAAATAGTCATTGAAAGAATCTACCGATCACCTCCTAAAAGAGATCCCCAAATAAAAACTCCAAGGAATATTATAGCCAAATTCCAGGACTTTCAGGTCAAGGAGAAAATACTGTAATCAGACAAAAAGAAACAATTCAAATGTCAAGGAGCCACAGTAAAGACTACACAGGACTTAGCTTCTATATAAAGGATCGAGGTTCTTGGAATATGATATTCTGGAAGGCAAAGGAATTTAGATTACAACCAAGAATCACCTACAAGCAAAATTGAGCATAATCTTTCAAGGGAAAAGATAGATATTCAATGAAATAGGGAGCTTTCAAACTTTTCTAATGAAAAGACCAGAGCTGAGTAGAAAATTTGATCTTCAAATACAAAACTCAAGAGAAGCATGCAAAAGGTAAACAGGAAAGAAAAAAAAGTTATTCAATAAGATTAAACTGTTTATGTCCCTAAATGGGAAGATAATACTTATAACTCTTGAGAACTGTATCTCTATTTGGTCAATTAGAGGAAGTATACATAGACTGAGGGTGTAGGTATAAGTTGACTTTTATGTGATGATATAAAAAAAATTAAGGGGTGAAAAAAAAGATTGTGCTGGGAGAAAAGGAAAGGAGGAGGCAGAATAGGGTAAATTGCATTACATGAAGAGGTGCAAAAAACTTATTACAGTAGAGGGAATGAAGGGGGAGTGAGCATTGTTTGAACCTTACTCTCATCAGATCTGGCTCAAAGAGGGAATAACATACACATTTAGTTGGATAGAGAAATCTATCTTACCCCATAGGGAAGCAAGAGGGGGAAGAGGAAAAAAAAAGGGAAGGGGGGCTAATAAAAGGGAGGGCAAATTGAAGGAGATGGTGGTCAGAAACAAAACACTGGTGAATAGGGCAAGGGTGGAAAGAGAGAGAAAAGTATAAAAGGGGGCGATAGGATGGAGGGAAATAAAGAGTTAATAATTATAGCTGTGAATGTAAATGGGGTGAATTCTTCCATAAAACAGAAGTAGATAGCAGAGTGGATTAAAAACCAGAATCCTACAATATGTTGTTTACCAGAAACACATTTGAAGCAGAGAGATACACACAGATTAAAGGTGAAAGGCTGGAGCAGAATATATTATGCTTCAGCTGAAGTTTAAAAAAAAAAGCCAGGGTAGCAATCCTGATCTCAGACAAAGCAAAAGCAAAAATACATCTAATTAAAAGAAATAAGGAAGGAAATTACATTTTGCTAAAAGGTACAATAGACAATGAAGTAATATCAATATTAAATATATGCACCAAGTGGTATAGTATCCAAATTCTTAGAAGAGAAGTTAAGTGAGTTACAGGAAGAAATAGATAGCAAAACTATATTACTGGGGGACCTCAATCTCCCCCTGTCAGAGCTAGATAAGTCTAACCACAAAGTAAATAAGAAAGAAGTTAAAGAGGTGAATAGAATTTTAGAAAAGTTAGGTATGATAGACTTCTAGAGAAAATTCCATGGGGATAGACAGGCATATACCTTTTTCTCAGTGGTACATGGCATCTACACAAAAATTGACCATGTATTAGGGCAGCAAAAACTCACAATCAAATGGAGACGCACAGAAATATTAAATGAATCCTTTTCAGATCATGATGCAAGAAAATTATGTGAAACAAAAGGCTGTGGAAAGATAGACTAAAAATTAATTGGAAATTAAATACTCTAATCCTAAAGAAAGAATAGGTCAAACAACAAATCATAGAAACGATCATTAGTTTCATCAAAGAGAATGACAATAACTAGACAGTGATCCAAAATTTATGGGATGCAGAAAAAGCAGTTCTTAGGGGAAATTTTCAATCTCCAAATGCTTGCCTACATGAATACAATAAAGACAGAGCAGACCAATGAATTGGGCATGGCAATTTAAAAAAAAGCTAGAAAAGGAACAAATTTAAAATACCCAATTAAATGCCAAATTAGAAATTCTGAAAATCAAAGGAGAAATTAATAAAATTGAAAGAAAAATAATTGTTGAACTAATAAATGAAACTAAGAGCTGATTTTATGAAAAAAAAAACAAAAAAATAGATAAACCTTTGCCTAATTTGCTTTCTATTTAAAGCAAGATGAAAACCAAATTACCAGTATCAGAAATGAAAATGATGAATTCACCACCAATGAAGAGGAAATTAAAACAATAATTAGGAGCTATTTTGCCTAACTATATGCCAATGAATCTGACAATCTAAGTGAAATGAATGACTATTTACAAAAAAACTAAAATTGCCCAGATTTACAGAAGAGGAAATAAAAAAAACCCATTTGAGAAAAAGATATTGAACAAGCCATCAACGAACACCTTAAGAAAAAAAATCCAAGACCAGAAGGATCTGCAAGTGAATTCTACCAAATATTGAAAAAAACAATTAATTCCAATACTATGTAAACTATTTGGAAATAGGCAAAGGAGTCCTACCAAATTCCTTTTATGACACAAATGTGGTGCTGATACCTAAACCAGAAAGAGCCAAAACAGAGAAAGAAAGTCATAGACCAATTTCCCTAACAAATATTGATGCAAAAAATTTAAGTAAAATATTAACAAAGAGATTACAGCAATTTATCACAAGGATAATATATTATGACCAGGTGGGATTTATACCAGGAATGCAAGACTGGTTCAATATTGGGAAAACTATCAGTGTAATTCACCATATCTACAAGAACAGAAATCATGTGATCATCTCAATAGATGCATAAAAAGCTTTTGACGAACTGTAATACCCATTCCCATTAAAAACACTAGAGAGCATAGGAATAAATGGAGTTTTCCTTAAAACGATAAGTAGCATCTACCTAAAACTGTCAGCAAGCATTGTATGTAATGGGGATAAGCTAGAAGTATTCCCAATAAGATCAGGGGGGAATCAAGGATGGCCTTTATCGCCACTATTATTCAATATTGTACTAGAAATGTTACCTTTAGCAATAAAAGAAGAAAAAGAAATTGAAAGAATTAGAATAGGCAATGAAGAAACAAAGCTATCATTCTTTGCAGATGATATAATGGTATACTTAGAGAATCCTAGAGAATAAACTTAAAAACTGTTTGAAACAACTAACATCTTTAGCAGAGTTGCAGAATATAAAATAAACCCACATAAATCATAAGTATTTCTCTATATTACCAACAAAGTCCAGCAGCAAGATATAGAAACACAAATTCTATTTAAAATAAATATTAACAATATAAAATATTTTGGAGTCTACCTGCCAAGACAAACTCAGGAACTATATGAACACAATTACAAAGCACTTTTCACACAAATAAAGTCAGATCTAAACAACTGGAAAAATATCAATTGCTCATGGGTAGGCTGAATTGATATAATAAAAATTACAATTCTGCCTAAGTCAATTTACTTATTCAATTCCATACCAATCAAACTACCAAAAATTATTTGATAGTGCTAGAAAAAATAATAACCAAATTTTTGTGGAAGAACAAAAGAAATATCAAGGGAATCAATGAAAAAAGCAAAGGAAGTGGCCCAGTCATACCAGATCTAAAACTATATTATAAAGTAGCAATCATCAAAATCATTTGGTTATGGCTAAGAAATAGTCATGGATCAGTGGGATAGGTTAGGATGGGTACACAAGACAAAGAAGTCAGTGACTATAGTAATGTATTGTTTGAAAAACACAAAGACTTCAGCTTCTGTGATAAGAAGTCACAATTTGAAAAACCTTCTGGGAAAACTGGAAAATAGTACGGCAAAAACCAGGCATAGACCACCATATATCAAGAAAAAATCAAAATTGGTACATGATTTAGACATAAAGGTTGATACTACAAGCAAATAAAGAAGGCTAATAGTTTAACTGTTAGATCTATGGAGAAGGGAAGAATTTATGACCAAATAAGAAAGAGAGAAAATTATGAAATGCAAAGAGGATAATTTTGATTACATTAAATTAAAAAGTTTTTGCAGAAACAAAACCAATGCAATTAAAATTAGAAGGAAAGCAACTAGGAAACAATCTTTATAGAAAGTGTCTCTAATAAAGGCCTCATTTCCCAAATACATAGATTACTGAGTCGAATTTATAAGAATACAAGTCACTCTCCAACTGATAAATGGTCAAAGATATGAATATGAAGTTTTCAGAGGAAAAAATTAAAGCTATCTATAGTCATATGAAAAAATGCTCTATATCACTATTGATTAGAGAAATGCAAATTAAAACAACTCTGAGGTACCACATCACACTTATCAGATTGGCTAACATGACAAAACAGGAAAATAATAGATCCTGGAGAAGATATAGGAAAACTAGTACACTAATGCATTGTTGGTGGAGTTATGAACTGATCTAAGCACTCTGGAGGGCAATTTGGAACTATACCCAAAGGATTATAGAACAATGCATACCCTTTAATCCAGCAATACCACTACTAGATCTATATCTTAAGGAGATCATAAAAAGGGAAAAGGACCTACATGTACAAAAATATTTATAAGTTTTTTTTGTGGTGGCAAAAAATTGGCAATTGAGGGGATGCCCATCAATTGGGGAATGGCTGAACAAGTTGTGGTATATGAATGTAATGGGATACTATTGTTCCATAAGAAATTATGAGCAAGCAGATTTCAGAAAAACCTGGGAAGTCTTACATGACTTGATTCTGAGTGAAGTGAACGGAACCAGAAGAAAATTGTACACAGTAACAACAACATTGTGTGATGACCAGCTCTGATAGACTTAGCTCTTCTCAGCAATAAAAATGATCTAAGATAGTTCCAAAAAGACTCATGATGGAAAATGCTATCCACATCCAGGAAAAGAACTATGGAATCTGAATGCAGATCAAAGCATACTATTTTCATTTTTTTTCTTTCTCATGGTTCTCTCCTTTTGTTCTGATTCTTCTTTCACAACATAACTAATGTGGAAATATGTTTAACATGATTGTACATGTATAACCTATAACAAATGGTTTGCTGTCTTGGGGAGGGAATAGGGGAGGGAGAGAGGAAGAAAAATTTAGAACTCAAAATCTTACAAAATGAATGTTGAAAACTATCTTTACCTGTAATTGTAAAAAATAAAATACTATTAAGTGCAAAAATAAAAAGGATCTGATTATTTTTATAATGCTCTTTGATTCATTAAGCCTTTGTCCCAGTATTACAGGGAAAATTGTTTAATGCTTAAATTTGGGTTTTTATTCTGTCTTATCAAAGTAGAGAGTAGAAAGATACTAAATTCACAATGCAAATCAGGTTTTGGAGAGATGTTTACTTCTTATACATAAAATGATATCTTAATACAATCAATTTTTCAGAAGTGACCATTAACAGAAAAAATACTTAGACAAACTAATCAGCTGTAATTACATTCTGCCATAAGATAGAAGATAGATAGATGATGCAAGAAAGAAATAAAGGGAGAGGGAGGAAGGAAGGGAGAGACAGACAGACAGACAGAGAGACAGAGACAGGAGAGAGGAGAGAGGAGAGAGGAGAGAGAGAGAGAGAGAGAGAATAGAGAGTGTTTATTAAACACTTGCTATGTGCCTGTCATTGTGGTAGGCTAAGCACTGAGTATAAAAATACAAGTAAGCAAGACAGTCCCAGCTCTCCAAGAACTCATATTAATGGAAGAAGACAATACATAAAAGGGGAG
This sequence comes from Phalanger gymnotis, assembly GCA_028646595.1. Classification (NCBI taxonomy): domain Eukaryota; kingdom Metazoa; phylum Chordata; class Mammalia; order Diprotodontia; family Phalangeridae; genus Phalanger; species Phalanger gymnotis. Next base: position 245,435,860 of record CM053624.1, read on the forward strand.
TTGGAAAGAGAGGGTTATGTATATAGCAGCATAGCATGGAGCAGTCTAGGAAGTATCATGGAGGCAAGATAAGACAAAAAATCACCTATCCGAGTCAACTTACATCGAAACACAAAGCATTAAGTGGGAATGCAAAATAGACATTTATATTTCACCTCAGTTTTGCACTGTCCTCCTCATGATAGATATCTTCTAAGCAGTCAGGCCAGGATCATCTCCAATATAACTAAAATAGTCACCACAGACTCCTTCCAAGGTACAGCTGATTCCAAATGAGAACCCAAGATCTGTGGACCTCTCAGACTCATAAAGATACTTCTAAGCCTTGATTCACTCATCTTGAGATGAATTTGCCATCACCTAGGACAAGGCAAATAAACACAAAGTAGAAATGATAGCCAGAGGCCCAGGCTCAAGCTCGTCTAGCTGAATGTTACTGTTCTAGCAACCACTAGGCAGCAATTAAATTTCTGTCAAGGTGGAGAAGAGTCACCCCTCATGGAGAAGAGTTGCCCAGAATTACACGGTCCACCAGAAGGGTTGAAAGAAGAGAGTCAGGAGCAGAATCACTCATTTTTTAAAGGTCTGTTGAGTTACCAGGTCTTCCTGATGCTCAGTGGACAATAAATTGCTTCTTCCCCAAAGCACTCAAATCCCCAGTGTTGAATAGAAAATGACCAGTGAGAATCAGCCAGGGGATTCAACAATCCCAAAGCACCCAGGTGCTGAACTGACACATATGGTGAGCTAGAAGCAGAGAGGGCAGTTCTATGTATATCCTGTTAGATATCTATTCGGTATACCCTTATAAATGTATGTGTTGTCTCCTCAGATAAAATGTAAGCTTTTTGAAGGTAGGGATTGTTTCAGTCATATCGCTGTACCCCTAGCACCCAGCACAGTTGGTGCTTACTCTGTTTACTAATCGATTTATAGATATCTACTCTAGGAATCTAGACACATGCTCCAGCCATATGATGATAGGTTCATATCCCTAAAGTTGAAAAGGATCTTAGAATTCAAACCCTTACTTTCTCAGAGATTATTTGGCTTGTAGGTGATAAGTATATGACATCTGAACTCAGATCCTGTAATTCTTTCTATAACATTAGGCTCTTTTCTATTGTACCTGGTTAACTCCCTCACTTTTCAACTTCAAAATGCAAAATATTTGGTCTTCTTTTGAACTATAAAATGAGACACTTTGAACAATATTAGACTCTTTACTAAGCCTTTCTTACATTGTAGTTGCTAGAAATACACAGAGGAGAACTTGGGGAATTCCTTTTTTTTCCTCCATTAAGGGAGCGAAGAAGAAGGAAGAGGAAGATAACAGGGAAAGGTGGGAAATGAGGTCTGGAGAAGCCTCTTGGCTATGGTACTCATTACAGCAGTGTTTCTCAAACTGTCAGTTAAGCCTTCCAACAAAGACAGAAATTAAGTTCTGCAGTGGTATGCACCTTATTAGACGAGTCATCTTTAATTAATGTCCCAGTCATTCTTAACGTCTAAGACTTTTTCACTCATACTACAAAGTGCATGGATAAGGAATGAGAGGTAGGAAGGGTTGAGAGAAGGGTAACTATCTTATTTATGAATTAGAGTGTAATAAATTGTTCCACCTGATTCTTGGCCTGGCTCTGAAAGTCACACTTCTAATTGGAGGTATCTGCAGGGTAGCTGTTTTTTTGAATTTTGCTATTTCTGCTGATCACCCGTTGAGGACCCTGTGACTTCAACTAGTTACATGACATCTAGCCTCAGCCAAAAATCTATAGACACCCCATAGCAGCTGGGTAGGAACCAAAAGCAATAGCACAGCCACTGTGAAAGTGAATGGGAATTGAGATGTATAGTGGATCTGGGAGGTTATGATGGGCCAAGATGTCTCATCAGGCATCTGATGCTTCATGAGCAGAGATGCCGCATTGACAGAACCTATGGAGCTAAGTACCTGCTCCCAGAGTTGTCTCTGCAGGGAACACCTGCAAAGCTAATAGCCCCATTTTCTGTAACAGTCGCATTCTGTGAAATATGCCAACCCCCAAAATCAGCTATGACATCTAAGGTAAGCCCTCACTGCAGAGGAAGATCTACTGTTTACAAACTCATCCAGCTCTTCACAATCAGTTAGAAAATTAAGCCAAACCCAGGAACTCAGTAATCTTTCAGCACAGCCATACATTAAGGAGAAAAATGGAATAGATTTTCTTTGCAGCACTAAGAAAATAAATGCAGAGATTGAAAGGGAGTCCTTGTGGGAGCCATATATGACCCTGAAACACAATTAACTCAACTGAGACAAATACTAGGCTGAGTTCTCAACTATATAGGGCATGCCCACACATACAAATACGCATACATATGCAAGCATGCTGTGTGCCTGTGCACACATAACGATATATTCTGAAGATAGAGAAGTTACCAAATGCAAGCATTTCAAAGAGAATTTCTTGGCATGGGAAAAAAAGATGAGAATGCAGATGGTGCCAAGAACAGATACAAAAGCTAATAAACATATTCGTCTAAAGATGGTGATGATGGGACTCCACCACTCACTACAGTTTGGGGGCTCAGATGATTAAGCTGACTTTTCTTCCTGGGCTGACACAGGCAAGCATTTAATGGGCCATCTGGTCGGTAGCTGGTCTCCTGGCCCATGGTGACTCTACCTGAGTTTATGATGCTGTAGGTCCTGTTATAATTTTTGTGACTGTCATGCTGTGCAGAGAAGTGCATTATTAGAAGTATAATATTACAGAATAGGACTCAAATGGCTATCTACAGATCGAAGGGTTGGCACTCATTTTCGAAGGCATGGTCACTGTTCCTCTGCCTATCCAACTTGAAATGGATGTGGCAGATGGAGGAAAAGGGAACAGGTTACTTGCCTGCAGTGTTGAGTGAACGGACAAACCCGGTCCTGCCAGCTAGCTGAATGGCTCCAGATAACTTGGCAAGCTTCTGCTGGACTGGCCTCTTAGAGAACAGAGTTGGTGGGAGGGAGAGGGAGAATAGCATGTAGATTATAATTTATCAGGAATTTTTTTTGTCTACAGATCCTACAAAAGTTCATAAAATTAAGCTGCAAACATCAGTCTTAGGGGACACCGGAATTTTATTTCTATATTTTTAATTTTAATTTCTTTATTATAAAATAATAACAAACACATAATACATAATATTACTAAATAATAAAAACTATCAACTTGGATCAAAGGTACCTGAGCACAGGACTCTTGGGAAAGGGGGAAAAATGTGTTCTGTTCTCAGCTTGAGCCTTAAGAAAGAAAATTCCACACAAGGTGTTTTGCTTTGATATGATATTTTTGTTGTTGAGTGATTATAGCAATATATGAGGTTGCCATCAATCAGTGAGGTACTTTGGACCATGTTGTCCTGCATATATTTTCTAAATATATCATCATGAATCTTACTCTAAGTTAAATAAATTTAAATGTATTGAAAAATATTGATGCCAGCATCCACAGTGGTCTATGACAAAGCAGTAAATATATGACTCACTCCATGCTACTGTGTGGTACAATGCTCAGAATCAGAAAGAACTAGGTTCAAATCCTGTCTCTGATAGTCACCAGCTAGGTAACCATAGACAAGTCTCTTAATGCCTCTGAGTCTCTGTTTCTTCATTTGGAAAGTGGGGACAATAGCAACAATGGAAATTATCTCACAGAGGCATTCTGTATGTTAAATGGGATGTTGGACATAAAACGATTTGAAGAATTTAAAGCATGCTAGAAAAGTCTTTAGTTGACTTTTTCATGGTTTGAGTTTAGTTTGTCATTGCCATTTTTTAAAGATCATCTCTAAATGTGTGATCAGAGGTAGGGGAAGGAGCTTTCGAAAGACAATGCACTCGCACAGCTAAAGGATTATTCATCTTGAGAATGTATGGCCAAAGTAGTCTTCATCTAAGAAGACAGTCTGGAAGTATGTTGGGATCACTTCCACGAAACACATATGAATACCAATCACTTTTTACATTAGAGAGGCTTGTATCTCCTCTCTAACAGAGCATTCTTTAAATCACTATGATCTTTAGTAGAATCATATTAAAGCTTACCCTGTACCTCTTGAGTGTCTAAAACATAACATAATTCCAGAATTGAAATGAGCTCAGAGGCAATGCTATCCAACCTATACCTGAAAAACAATTTCCCCTCCAAGTGGTCCAACAAGCCTTTGCTTGAAGACCTTCAATGAGGGAGGAGAGGAAGAGGAGGAGGAGAAGAATGAGAGGAAGAAGAAGAAAAAGAAGAGAAACAAGAAGAAGGAGAAGAAGAAGAAGAAGAAGAAAAAGAAGAGAAACAAGAAGAAGGAGAAGGAGAAGAAGAAGAAGAAGAAGAAGAAGAAGAAGAAGGAGAAGAAGAAGAAGAAGAAGAAGAAGAAGAAGAAGAAGAAAAGGAGGAAACTTTTATATAGCACTTTAGGGTTCATAAGTCCTTTACAAATATTTCATTTTATCCTGACAATAATGTTGGAAGATAAATGCTATTGTGGCTCCATTTTACAGATGATGAAACTATGGCAGACAGAGGCTATGTGCCTTGCCTGGAGTCATGTAACTTGTATGTTTCAGAAGTAAACTCTGAACTGAGGTCTTCCTGACTCCAGGTCCTTTATCCACTGTGCAACCTAGCTGTCTCCCAGTAAATAACCATTTCTTCAAGAACCTGCCATAATACCAGGGCAATGGCTTCCCCTGCACTGAAGGTCTTCAAGCGAGGGTGGGATGAGCCTTTGCTGGGCAAGTTGTAAAGAGAATCATTTTCAGGTATAGTTTGTAATTCCATCACCTCTGTGCTCTCTTCCAACTCTAAAATTTTCCCCAAATGTACAGAATAAGCTTTTAATCTTCTCCCCCAACCCCTGTCCTAATTTCTGTTTCTGTCTGGCTACTTCTCGGTATTTGATAATGCCTAGAGATAGGAACTCTGATTTCATTGATATATGGAAATTCCTGCTGAGGAAATTCCCTCTATCAATGCAGGTCAGCATCTTCCTCTGTGATTTATAGTCTTAGAAAGTTGCTTAGAGCACTGAGACATTAAGTGACTTGCCCAGGATCACATAGGCAGAATAGGTTAGAGACAGTTGAGTCCATATCCTCTTGATACAGAGGATGGATCTCAATCCACTATGCCAGGATTCTTCTCAGCCCTTTTATCACCACCTTGATGATAAAATTAGAGCTATTACATACAAGGCAGTGTATTGCCATTTTTAATATTGTTAATTGATGGGCATGTTGATTATGAATCACATCCTGCCTCTCTTCCTGTTTATTTCTTGTTTTCACATGTAGATCCTTCAGACCCTGAGAAACTTGGGTAGAAAGTGATACAACCAAATGGAATCTGCTCCAGATTCTATCAAATTCCTGCAACTAAGGCTACATATTTTACTTTATCTGATGGTTTTAAGGTAGATATGGGCACATAACTTCTCCCTAGTTTTTAGGGATCAGCCTGATGCTGTCACCACGTTAGCTCAAGTTCAGTGTTAGAATGAAATGAGATACTCATAGGTCCAGTCAGCAATACCATAGAAAATACATTACCAAGGATAGAGTAGCAATTGGTCTCACTTTTGAGAAAGGAGGCCACCCTCTCCTCCCTGTGGAAACATGTCTGATCACCACAGCAGGGTAAGATGACTTGTGTGGGCCTGGTCACCGACCATCTCTGAAAGGCCCAGGCTCTAAGTGGATGGAATTTCTTATGTCATTAGGTAACAAAAAACTACCTTAAGGGAGGCAGGGTCAGAAGGAAGTTTTGTTATCTTTCAAAGAAATCTAATTTTTGTTGGGAGTAGAGAGAGGTGGAGAAAACAGGGAAGAGAGAAAATATGGGTCTAATCCAAATTGTGGTGAAACATTGATAGGTATTAGTCCTATCACACTAGCGTTATCCTGAAATATGGTACCACTAATGTCATGCCAACCTGGAATTCTGTGGGGTCATTCTTTTCTTTTTCTAGTAAATCCTAGCACTTAGTTCACCCATGTCCTTAAAGCTATAACTAGAAATGTTTTCACCTAGAGTAAAAACAGAACAAAACAAAACAGTTACATGGAGGGTTTTGTTGTTTGGATGTCTTGACTCATTCATCAATTGGATTTAAGCGAGGCAGAGTTGCACAAAATCATCAGCCCCTCTCTTCCACAATCATTGAAGTCCATCGGCAAGACAAAAGTCAAAATGACTAGTGATGGCCCACAATCAAGATGGTTTCGATGTCTTCCATGTCTGGCCAAGCTCTAAGTATTTAATGCCTGCTTCAGCTGCCTTTGTGGCCATTGGAACAAATTGTTCTCATCTCTCTCTGATGGATCTGAGGCCCATCAATTACCCTCAACCTGGGTTAGCCCATCTGCTGAGATGGTTTACCAGGATTTGGCTAGTGCACATGCTACAGCTTTTTGGAGCCACAGTTAAGAGTTGAGAGCCAGGTAGACATCAAAGGTGGATGAGCAGCCCTGAAAAGGGTTCAGCAAGCCCTCACACCAGAGATGCTTGTCCTCCTTGAGCACCTCATACACCCCAAGCATAGAAGTAAAGAAGAGATGAAGAGTATTTGAAAATGTATACAGTCATGACAAGAGAGAAAACAATCTGACTCTTGTCCCAGAGGGTGTTGGGTAGTGGACGGTACCAAGAGAGGCATACTTTGGTGAAGGAACTTTAAGAAGGTTAGTTGCAAAGTTTGGTCAAGGACCATGAGGTAAAAATACAAGAAGAAATATAACTTCTTTAGAAAGAATTATCCTCCCACTCCTGGATGGCAGTACTCTGAGAATGTCCCATTTATCCCACGATAGTTACATCTCTAAGGGTCCATAGCTTTGTTTATTTGTTTTTTTGGAGGAGGGAATGTGGGACAATTGGAGTTAAATGACTTGCCCAAGGTCACACAGCTAGTAAGTATGTCAACTGTCTGAGGCCAAATTTGAATTCAGGTTCTTGGACTCCAGGGTTGGTGCTCTATTCACTGTGCCACCTTGCTCCCCAGTCTATAGTTTTCTAGCTGCTCCTCTCTTCTCTCTCTGAACATAGTTTGTCAAAATTTCATCTTGGCCTGTAGATGAGGATAAAGGCAAGTAATTCCTTAATACGTATTCTCTGAAGAGAGCATAGCATCTTGTTTTTAGGTGTTTCAAAGTATTTTGGTATTAATTATGGTATTATTATTTGTTGTGGGGCAGAACTGGGAAAAGGAACACCAGACTTTTCAGTCTTCTCCAACTACCCCAATCCATGTAAACTGCATAGAAAAGAATAACATATTAGGTGACAGAGAGTTGAAAATAATTTCCTCACCATAGTTTCACTCAGATCTCTTTTCACTTCGGAAAGTAAAAACCTAGAAATATTTGCTTCACCGGGGGGGAGGGAGTAGGATAAGAACAAAGAGCTAAAATAAGTTTCTGATACTGTCAAATTATTGATGAACTGAAGAAGTCAAAGAAGACAGTAAAAACGGGAGAGGTCTAAAGCGTAGATGGAGTATTAGTCTGGACATGTAAAATGAGGAGGTTGGCCTGTATGGCCCCTTCTAGCTCTCAGTTACGATCCTATGGTCTGCACCTTCCAAAAACAGCTTGGCTGAGGATAGGAGCTACGTAGATAGTGGCTGACAGCTAATTGAGGAGAGCTGCTGTGTTCCCTTACTGGGGAGTGCCTTATTATTCACAGCACACATCCCCACAGTGGATGGAGGACAGAGTAGCAGGTGGCCTTGAAGACTGCTCCTTAGCTAAACAGGCACAGAAGAAACTACTAAAAATAAAGAACTGTTAAGAGACTCACATCCCTTTCCTGCAAATGAGAAGGTCACTAGCTAGAGTACTCCCCAGTAGCTGAAAGAGCTGTAGCTCTCTGCTGGAGGGAGGGTTTGACTAACCATAGTAGTCCTAATGAATGGTGGGTGAGGATATTAGGGAGCCTTGAAGAGAGCTAACTAAAGGCCAGCTGCAGCAGATACGTGATGCCTGGCAAGGAACAGTCAAGATATGATGCCCAGCATGGAAAAGACACAAAAGAAAATGTCATGATGATATCACCAAAAGACATAAGCAGTTCTATAGCAGTAGAAATCTTGTATTTCAATACTCATGTTCTAACACAGGGGTGGGGAACCTGCAGCCTCAAGCCTACATGTGGCCTTCTAAGACCTTGGGTGAGGTCTTTTGACTGAGTCCAAATTTTACAGATCAAATCCTTTTGTTAAGGGGATTTGTTCTGTGAAGTTTGGATTTGGTCAAAGGGCCACACTTGAGGACCTAGGGGGCCACATGTGAACTCAAGGCCACAGGCTCCCCACCCCTGTTCTAGTAACTAGTGTTTCCTGTCTATATATTTCCATGTAGGTAGTCTAGCTATGTATGTTTCTTAGATGTGTACACCTCCCAAATTATCTCTATGCTTGCTCATTCTTACCCCTGAGTATCCGTCTATCTGTGGAAGAGTCATCTTGAGGTTTATGGAGCAAGTGGTATGTTGTTATTATGCTACTATATTAAATGCCTTTGCTTTTCGCCCAACTATATTTATTTTTTTTTTTTACAAGGGAAGCCTTCTGCATGGGCAGGGGTGAAAGGGGAAGAGAAAGTTAGTTAGAAAAATTAAAAAATCAGCATTGACAAAACATTAGAATTGTATCGTCAGTCACTCAAACAGCATTTATCAAGGCTTTGTTATGTGCCAGGCACTATGTTAAAGGATGGGATACAAAGAAAGGAAGAAGCAGTTCCTGCTTTTAAGGAGCCCACATTTTAATGGGAAAGACAATGTCCTCCTTGCTATTCCTCAAACAGGACACTCCATTTTTTGATTCTGTGAATTTTTACTGGATATCGCCTTTGCCTGGTCTCTACATCCTGGTTACTCTAGCTTCCTTAACTCAATCTCCCTTTTCATAAGAGGACTTTCCCTATTCCTTTGAGCTCACCTCCCCAACAAATGCCTCACCTAGGAGATTACCTTCAATTTGTCTTGTATATCTCTAGAAGACACACAGCTATTAGCTTGTTGTCTCCCCCATTAGAACGTGAGCTTCTTCAAGGCAGGGACTGTTTTTGCCTTTCTTTGCAGAGAGGAAAATGAAGAAAGGTGCAAGAGGTGATAAGCAAACATGGTAATATAATACTTAAAAATAAACTTCGTGGAACAAAAGCTCACAGTCTCACGTGCAATCATCTTTTTTGTTCATCATATGGGGAGATATTTGAGTTTGTTGCTAATCATTAAGTTAATAATGATAATTACAAAAGATTTTTAAAATGTTTTTGCTTTGAACTGTGTCCTTTGGCTAATAAAAAGCGAATCATATCAATGTGGGTTCATGGGCTATAGTTTAGAGAGAATCCACAAAGTACCCAGAAACAGGGTTAGCTTTCTGTGGCCCCTGGATCTATGTAAGCTGAGGAATCTAAGCACCTGGGGCAGCTAGGTGACACAGTGAGTAGAGCACCAGCCCTGGAGTCAGGGGGACCTGAGTTCAAATACATGACAGATACACAACACACTTACTAGCTGTGTGACCTTAGGCAAGCCACTTAGCCCCTGCCTTCCCCCCTGCAAAAAGAAAAAAGAAAAAAAGGAATCCAAGCACCTGAGTTGTATAACCTACAACAGAGGACAATAGCCCCAAGGACTGAAACATTTTCTTACTTGACAAATATTTATTAATCACTCTTTGTCTGCAGAGCATTATGCTAGTCTCCCTGGTTTTATGGGGTTTATGTAAACCACAGTTCCTTCCCACTTGGAGATTATAGTCTAGTAAGGAATAAGACACAAACACAGGTAACCATATAAATAATGTTACATCAAGCCCTGATTTGCAAACGCTCAGAATGAAAATTAACTATCAGCTTTAAGCAAAGTGGGCTCTAGTATACCCCTGACAATAGCAATAGTTCAAGGAAACAGAAGTCAACAAAAATGCAAAGACAAAGTTTAGTGTGTGTGAGAGAATGGGTCAAATTAAATGGAAGGATGACAAGTTGCAGACGGAGAGAATCCCAGAATTACAGATCTTGGAGATGTCAGATTTTAAGCGGTGGTTTTGTCTCAGCTGTGACCATGTAAGTGTGTGAAGTGGAGGTAGGGGGAGGAGGGCAAATAAGGCTAACAGAATTGAAGAAGCTGAGGAATTGTGGGATCATCAACACTAAAACTAAAGTTTCAAAAGATGATAAGCAAAAGTAGGGTGGAAAAGGAGATTTAGAGCATGAAGAGTCCATCTGATCCTAGGTCTTCATTTTATAGATGAAGTGAATTAAGAGACTTCCCCAAGATCACAAAGTTAGTGGGTAACAGAAGTGATTGCTTACTGCCTCGGGGAGGGGAGAGGGATAGAATCAGGAACTCTGGACTTTTAAAAAGTGTTTTTTAAAAATTGTTTTAACATGTAATTGGAGGAAAATAAAATATTATAATTAAAAAAGTAACAGAGGCAAGATTAGAACCAGTTCTTTCTGACCCCAAGTCAACATTTTCTCTGCTCTGCCTTATAGTCTCTAACTGTTATATAATGGTCACTGTACTGGGTTCTGGGGATAAAAATATAAAACTGAAATATTTCCTGATTTTTCAGAGCTTACATTCTACTTCTTTCCTTTTCCCTGTTCTCTTCAGCATGTCTCTGTCAGAGACTGTTAAACCTAACACAAATAAACATACAGGGGACATAAAAATTCAATTCAACTAATGTAGGTTCACATTGGAGGCAGCTAGGTGGCACAGTGCTGAGCCTGGAATCAGGAAGATTCATCTTCCTGAGTTAAAAATCGTTTCAGATACTTAGTAGCTAAGTGAGCCTGGGCAAGTCACTTAATCTGGCTGGTCTCAGTTTCCTTATCTGTAGGGGGGAAGGCAGGGGCTAAGTGGCTTGCCCAAGGTCACACAGCTAGTAAGTGTGTCATGTATCTGTCACGTATTTGAACTCAGGTCCCCCTGACTCCAGGGCTGGTGCTCTACTCACTCCCACTCCCAACTAGGGTCATAAAGAGTCAGATATGACTGAAATGACTGAATAACAAACAAAGGTTCTCATTACTACCCATCTAGACTATGATGCCATAATATCCTAATATTTTTTTATCTGGAAGAGACCTTAGAGATCATTTAATCCAACTTCTTCATTTCATTGAAGGAAGACTAAGAACCAGAGATATGAAAAGACTTGTCCAAGTCACACAAAGTAACCAAGCCAGAAATCAAACAGTTATTCACACTTATTCAGCTTACTACTATAGAACATTGTATTACAGTGGCCTTCAACACAGGTCTTTTCACCTCACAATCTGTCCTCTCCAATTCATCCTTCACACTACTGTCAGAAATAGATATGGTGATACCAGATCTTCCATGGCTCCCCATTATCTAAGAGGAAAATTCACTTTGATGCATGGTATTCATGGCCCTTGACAAACAGATACCACTGCCCTTTTTAAATCCTATGCTCCAGAAAAAGTAATCTCCCCTCAAGTCCCCCAATGTTTATTAGGATTTCCTTTCCTCTGTGACTTTACTTACTGGACCTTTGAATGTCATCATTCCTTACTTTACCTGTTGAATACATATACATCCTTTACATTCAAGTCCAATTCAAGTGGTTTTCTCCATCATGAAGTCTTTTCCAATCCCCTTTGTGAATAACAACTTCAGTTCCTTTAGACTTCACCTGCCACTAAAGAGAGGTCAGAAATAAGGACCAGGCTGTGGAATATCTCACTGGGAGATGTGGAACAAAAGTCTGACTTCTAACTTCTAGCTCTGGTCCAAGAACCAGTCAGCTGAATGTTATCTCACTTCTTTGTTTAAAGGTAAATGAATTCAGTTTGACAAAATTGTAGGTGTCTCAACCATTCTAGAGTATATTTCCTGAACCCTCTCATAGCCCCTGAAAATGAACTCATCTTCTTTCTGGCTTTGGTGTGGGAAGTAGCCTAGTCTTTCACCCCCTAGCTACTGGTATAACAGAGATATTTTCTTAGGTTACTGTCCTGGTTGCCCTGATACAGCTGACTAGATCAGTGACCTCCAAAATTTTTTGATCCTATACTTCTACCAGGTAAAAAATATTTAAGCATGCACCCCACAATACCATGCTAATAATTATGTATATTATAAACACAAAAATGGAAATTGAAAAGAAGAAATAAAGATGAAATGTTATTTGATTCTAGATTCAATTAGAAGCCACTAGAGTTTATTGAATAGGGGAGTGACATAGTGTAATGGAAAGCAAACTGGGACTTTTTGCTGTTTTCCCTTTGGAGCGTTTCTCAGCACTAAGGCAATCAAGTGCCTTTCATTGAGTCTTGCCTTTATTTGAATCAAGAGTCTTTGATTGAATCAAGAGTCCTTGATTGGAAACAGTATATATACTCTGAGGTTAGCATTTTGTTTTGAGGCTCACTCATTGGAAGAGTGTTGGTGTGATTTGGCCAGATGAGACTCTGGGTAGCCATTAAGGAGTCCCCCCAGCTTTGAAAACCCAGATGTTGGTGCTCTTCTCTCTGGTAACTGTATGTATTGCTATGATCAGACAGTTAGAAGCCTGTCTGTTGATTTGTGTTATTTTCTCTGTTTGTAATTTCTGTTTGTATTTGCTCTGAAGTTCAGGGTGCTGACTTTCCCCCCTGAACTAAGTGAATGATATATGCATGTTTAATTAGAATAAGATTGTTAACCCCTTAAAGTTGCTTTCAAAGAACCAGTGCCAGCAGCCCTGCTGTGTGCTGGTGTTATTGGCCTTACACCTCCACAGCAGCTGTAAGCAACATTGTTGTTACACATAGTCAGACCAAGAAAATCACATTGGCAGCTGTGGATGGTTTGGAAAGGGGAAACACTGGAGGCAGAGAGACCAATTGGTTTTTCACTATTGTTGTTGTTCAGTTCTTTCAATTGTGCCTGACTCCTCATGACCCCATTTGGGCTTTTCTTGCCAAAGATACTAGAATGGTTTGGTGTTTCCTCTCCAGCTCATTTTACAGATGAGGAAAGTGATGCAAACAGGGTTACGTGACTTGCCCAGGGTCACACAACTAGTAAGTGTCTGAGGATGGATTTGAACTCAAGTCTTCCTAACTCTAAGACCGAACGATGCTCTATCTATCGTGCCACCTACTGCCCTAGACCAGGGCTTCTTAAACTTTTTCCACACCTGACCCTTTTTGCCTTTCCACCACATTTGTTGGCATTTCATGGCCTGAGGGCATGTGTGTACACATGCTTTGTGTTCAGAACCAAGGCTTAGTGAAGTTGTCCAATGCAACATGGGCAAGTGCTGACAAAAACACCTTGGATTCATTCCGCATTTGATTTTTAATTAATTTTTGGTCATTGCATGTTCAGAAACCCTTAAGTGTTGCCAAATTTTTCATGACCTCAGATGGCATCGAGACCTGCAGTTTAAGAAGTGCTGCCCTAGACCAATTGGTAGGATAGTGGAAGTCTCTAGACAATGGGTGATGGGAACCTGCATAAAGGTTGTGGCTGTGTGCCTAGAGAGAAAGGGATGGATGTGCAAAATGTTTCAAAGGTAGAAATGACAGGATTTAGTAAATGAGGAGGGAGAATTCAATGATGACATCAAGGTTCAGAACCTGGGTGACTAGAAGGATGGTGGGATTCTCTATGGTACTAGGAACATTTGGAAGAGGAGAGGGAGGAGATAATGTAATGAGATCTACAATGCAGGTCACAACCATAACTGATCATCTTATGGGATTCATTCCAAACCACCCAAAATGAAAAAGTGGGGAGCAGTTTCTTATTCACTGGACACTTCCTTGAAGGCTGTCACAGCAGTAGGTAGTAGAGGGTTTGTTTTGCTAAGAGTTTGCTGTGAAGGTGACACTCATAAGGAGAGGCAGAGAGAGGTTTTCTCAGTGTGTCAGTGTCATAGCTGCTTTTCCAGGTATCCAGTTAATGGTTCAGTTATAACTATCTCTCCTAGGGAGCTTAGTCCCAGCTCAGAGTGGGGTAGATGAGGAGCATGCAGAATTAAGGGAAGGATCTGGGGAAGGAGGAAGATGCCGGTAAGCGTGGTTCTATTGGAGATGATCCACCTGGTGGACTTTCACAGGGAGACTGGGATATGACTCATCTTCCTACACTCTGACAGGTTGAGTACATAATCCTTAACTAAAGGCAGGCCAAAGACCCCTTGAAGTCAGGCTCCAGTCACCTAGGTAGCCTTAGACCCCTACTTTAGAGACCGCTGGTCTAGCTGGTTGTGATACTTAGTGCAACTTTTAAGTGAGAGGTGAATTTCTCTACCTTATGGCCTTAGGCTGGAATTTTGCCTCCTCTGCAGATCTTGAGGCCTAATAGAAAGAACACTACGCTGGGAGTCAAGAGACTTTCACTATCATTCTTCTTTGCTATTATTTCACTATGATACTGGGCAAGTAACTTTGCCTTGATGGGTCTCCATTCCCTCTCCAGCAAAATGAGAGGTTTGAAAGATGTGGTGCTCTAAGCTTTGGGCTCCAGCATTCCATGATCTCTGCTCCCCTTAGAATGTCTGTCCCCAACCTCTATCCTCTCACTATTTTCTAAGATTCCAGCTTTCCTTCCACTGACTTTAACTCCTCCATGCTGTTACTGGCCTGGGGTCTCCTTTCAGAATAGATTTTCTGTTCAAAGCATCAAGCTAGGTATTCCCCTTTCTGGCAGGTTCCTGATTCTGGGCCTCATTTGTTCTCTGGTGAGGTGGTGATAAGAGATAAATAAACTGCTCCCAGACCCACCTAGCCTCCCCAGGCCCAGACAACAACGGATAATTTGTTTCAACCTTTCATCTTGCTCTATAAATGTTTCAAGATTCTCCCTCAGCCATTGCCTTTCTGAGCTCTTGTTTTTCACAATTAAAAGAAGTACTTGAGACGTATGTTTTATAATATGAAATATTCCCCTCCTCTAACGGGAGCTGGGCCTGTTGCCACAAGGACTGAGACATCCAGAGAATGTCTATCAGTAGCTGTGAACTGAATGATCCTTCTCTACTTTCTCTCTTATTTGTCTTCCCACTTGGCCACAATAAGGTCATGAACAAGAGATGTTTCAGAGCCAAAATGGTTCATCATTATAAGTAATTATGTAAAGGCCTGCTCGTAGGGAAGAAGATCAGATATGCTCATTTTCCTGCTCATGCTGACACTGGTGATCCTTCCACCTAAGAGGAACAAGAAAGAAAAAAGAAAAGAAAGCAAAAGAGGAAGAAGCTTACAGGGATGTTAAGAAAAAAACACAATAAAAAAGCTATAAAAAGCTTATTAATAATAATAACTAAGTTTTAATAGTAATGTAATGCCTTAAGATTTGCAAAGTATTTTACATATGCTGTCTCAGTTGATCTACAGCTCTAGGAGCTAAGTCCTTCAGTAATTGTAGGATAATATTTTACAGATGTGGAAATTGAGGCTCAATGAGATTAAGTGAGTTAGCAAAGGTCTGAGCCCACACTCTCATCTCTCCTGACCCCAAATCTCTACATAAAAGTTTATAAACAAAGTTATAATCATCTTCTAGAGGAGAAATTCTGAAAGTGTGATCTGGAGAACTCTGGGGGTCCCCGAAAACCTTTCAGAGAGTCTGCGAGATCAAAACCATTTTCCTAACATGAAAATATTTTCATACCTACGACATCTTAATTTCTAGTGCTGTAAATATCAATACGTATGACCCACATAAACCAAACCTCTTTGGGATCACCAATGATTTTTAAGAGAGCATAGAAGTCCTCACACTACAATGTTGGAGAACCACTGTCCTAGAGAAATGTGCATAAGTCACTTCTCTATAGTGTTTCAAGGTTTACAAAGTGGCCCTCACAATCATTCTGTGCAGTAAGGAAGGAGCAGGGAGGGATTTTCCCAATGTAGTAGCTTCATGGCTGCTATTCTGAGTGTCTACGTAATGGTACTTAAAGTGACTTGCCCAATGTTATAGTGAAACAGCAGGAGAACTGAGAGGTAGCTTGGAGGTGCTCTGACTAGAGCATTGGGACTGCAGTCAGAAAGATCTGAGTTCTAAACTGACCTCAGATTAGGTGTGTTGTGAACATAGGCAAGTCAATTAATCTCCCTCAGCCTCGGTATCCTCATCTGTTAAATGGACATAATAATAGCACCCACTTCACCGAATTCTTGTGAAAATAAAGTGAGATAATATTTGTGAAGCACTTTATAAATCTTAAAGTGCCATATAAATGCTAGCTATTATTATTAGATAGATAGCTCAAGTACTACAATCTTCATTTTGCAGATGATGACTTCTAGCAATCTTTTAAGGTAATTTATCATTTCCAGAGACAGCCCATTCCACTATGAGACAACTCTAACTGAAAAATACTTTTCCTAATGTTGTTTAATCCTTTTTCTTTGGCACTTCCACCAGTTGTTTTTTGTGACCCTTGGGGCCAAGCAGAAAATACAACAACTAATTTCTCTTCTATATAATAGCTCTTCAAATACCTGAAGATTAATACATACACCCTGCATTCTCTTCTTTAGACTAAGTCACTTAGGCTCTGCCTCAATTTTCTCAACTGTAAAATGAGGATAATAACAGCATCTACCTAGCACCTTGATTGTGAAGGTCAAGTGAGATAATTTTGTTAAGTTCTTAGCACAATGTCTGGTACATAGTGGGCATTTAATAAATGCTTATTATTATTCTGTTCCTCTATGACATGTTCTCCAGTTCTTTCAATACCTTGGTCACCCTCTTCTGGATCCACTTCAACTTGTGGTTTCAAAATGACAACATGGGGACCCCCATGTGCTCTTTTCAGGGCAAAATATTTAGCAGAGCTATTCCGCTCTTCATCCTGAATACTATGTGTCTCCTAACATAACTTAGAACTTACTGATATATCACATTCTTGAATTTTATCAATCATTCAATGCACTAAAACTCTTGAATATTCTTTTCCCCCACAGGAACTGGTTTCTAGTCATAACTCTCCCACATTCTATACAAATGAAATTGATTTCTTGAACCCTTGAGGAACTTTACATTTGCCTCTAATAGAGTCCATCCCATTCAATTCACCCGAAAACTCTAGTCTATAAACATATTTTTGGTTTTTAAACAGGGATATGATGGAGCAACTCATACTGGCTCCTGAGAAACAATTGTTAAAATTTTTAGTGTGAGCAGTTACACCTTGGAAATTGGCAAATTCTAATTTGAAATTCAAAGTTTCGGCTCAGATTCAATCTAGTTCAGCTCAGATTAGTCTGGCCCATGGGCATTAGTGTCACAAATGCTCAGGCTCCCCAAGAGTCTACCCAATATGGTGAATCTTTAATAAACTTTGTTTTTTTTGGCTGTAAAAAAAAAAAAGAAATTCAAAGTTTTAAAAACAAATGTTTAAATTGTTTTTTTAATTTATTTTTAATATGTTTAGTTTTCAGCATTGATTTTCACATGCGTTTGAATTACAGATTTTCTCCCCATTTCCACCCCCCCCCCACTCCAAGATGGCGTACACTCTGGTTGC
>CM053624.1:245453903-245487656 GCA_028646595.1 Phalanger gymnotis
GGGGGCGGGGTGGAAATGGGGAGAAAATTTGTAATTCAAACGCCTGTGAAAATCAATGCTGAAAACTAAACATATTAAAAATAAAAAGAAAAATAAAGTAAAAAAAAAAAGAGCTTACTGGCCTTACTGGTGCCTGGCACCCAGTAAATACCATGTAAATGTTAGCTATTGGATATCATATGTCAACATACCCTTCTACCTGTTTTGTACCTTGCCTAATATATAGGAGCACAAGGTTATCAATAAGTGTTATTTCTATTATTATGTATTTTGAAGAATTTTGAAAGATATATCAATATGAAGTATGTACAAAGTAAATACTAGGTTATTCTGAAAGGACAATTAGAAAAAGCTTTATGTAGGAGGCATCTATGGGTCTGAGTTTTGAAAGACTCTAGATATTGTATGAACAATCAGTGAGTAGGGAATGCATTCTAGGCATGGGGATAGCCTATATAAGGGCACAAATATAACAAAAATAATAATAATAATAATAATAATTGGTATTTACATAGTACTTCGAAGTTTTCAAAGTGTTTTACAAATATCTGATTCTCACAGTATCCCTGGAAGGTAAATGCCATTATATTTCCCATTTTATTTTATAGATGAAGAAACTGAGACATAAAGAAGTGGTTTGCTCAAAGTCACACAGCTTATGAGTATCTGAGGCTGGATTTGAACTCAAGTCTTCTTCACTCTAAGTCTAATGCCCTGTCTACTGGACCACTGTAGTGCCATGTATGAGACATAATAAGTAGGTCAGTTTTGCTGAAACAGGAAGGGAAGAGAAATAATAATAACTCTCTCCCCCACACACATATATATACTCAATTTATGCACGTGTATGTGTATATATATACATATATATATCTGGGTGTATGCATGTAGAGGTATGTAGATATAGATATAACTGTAAGGTCTATGAAACACTTTCCCACAATAGTACAATGTGGCAATAATGCAAATGTGATGGTAACAGTAACTTAGAGACTGTCCCTCCCTTTGAGAAGTCTATGCTTCTATACTTGTTAGTTCCTGATAGGTTATGATTCAGGAAGGCAGCCCATGGAAAGCAAAATGTGGATCTCCAAATGTTTTGAAAAAAACATAATGTGTGTGTGTGTGACAGCTGGGTGGTGCAGTGGATAGAGGATTGAGGGCCTGGAGTCATTCAGATATGAGTTCAAATCTTGCCTAAATGGAGAAGGAAATGGGAGACCACTCCAATATCTTTGCCAAGAAAACCTAGACACATAGAGTCAGACAAGACTGGATAACTCAATACATAACATACATACACATATGTATATGTACATGCACACATATTCTGCATATAAGCCCCATCCTACTGTCAACATGCCAGCAGATAGAGTGCTAGACTTACTGTCAAGCAGGCCTGGGTTGAATCCTACCTCTGATACAAACAATAATCATAGAAGCAACTTTGCCTCTCTGAGATTGTTTCCCTTTCTGTAAAACTGTATTAATCATAATATGAAGTAGCACCTACTTCACAGGATAATTCTGAAGCTCAAAAAGGATGATTTTTTGCAAAATGCTTTGCAAATCTTAAAACGCTATAGGAATCTCAGCTATCCATGTTTTGTGCATTCGCATTAATGTGACTTCTTACACACACACACACACACAAGCCTAGAGAAGGTAATTTTCTCAGAAACCACAGGCCCCTTTTTCCAATCCAAATAAACAAGCATTAAATGTCTCCTCTGTTTCAGGCATTGTGCTAGGTACTGAGGTTGCAAAAACAAAATTAAAAATAACCCCAGACCCCAAATCACTGAAGGGATACATATATACATTACAAATTGAAGAGTAAGAAGAAAGTACAAAAAGCTAAGAATGGCCTTAGGTGAGAGAAAGTGAGCAGAGCCTTTGGATCAGGGATTCTAAAGGAGGTTGCAAGGTACGGGGGAGATCATTTATCCCAGGCACGGATACTTGGGCAAAAGAACAGAGATAGGAAATGGAGCACTGAATTCGGGACAAGTAAACCATTTGGCTGGAATATAGAGTACATGCAGAACAAAGTGAAATATCAGGGAAGGTTGACTGGAGCCAGGTTGTGAAGGGCTTTAAATGCCAAATTGAGAAATTTCTATTTTTGCCTAGAGATAATAAATAGGAAGACACTGAAAGTTCTAAAGCAAGAGAAGTATGGTGTCTGGCTTATGTTTCAGGAAGATGATTCTGGAGGCTACATAGAAAATGGATTGTAAAGGGAAGGGACTGGAGACAGGTCATCTGAGTAAGAAGCTACTATAATAGTCTGGTCTAGAGATGACAAGGACATGAACTAAGGTGGTGGTGATGGTGGTGGTGTGTGTGAGTGAGAGAGAGAGACAGAGACAGAGATAGAGACAGACAGAGACAGAGATAGAGAGTGACACAGAAAACATACGTAAAGAAAGAGACAGAGAGGTACAGAGTGTGACAGAGAGACAGAAAGAGAAATAAAAAGACCAAGAAGCAGAGAGAGAAGAGACAGAGACAGAGAGAGACTGAGAGAGAGACAGAGACAGAGAGACTGAGATAGACAGAGGCAGAGTAGAGAGTGATGCAGAAACATACACATAAAGAGATAGAAACAGAGATGGAGACAGAGAGGTATAGAGAGTGAGAGACAGAAAGATACAAAAAGACCAAGAAACAGAGAGAGAGGAGAGACAGAGACAGAGAAACACAGACTGACAGAGAGAGGGAAAGATAGAGAAAGAGAAAGACAGAGACAGAGAGAGACAGAGAGAGAGAGACAGAGTGTGTTGGTAAGCAAAATGGGCTACTTAGCACTTAGTTCAAAAAGTGCCCTTGAAAAGTTTGGCTTTTGTTTCCTTTGAGTAATTCAGTATATTTCATTGAGTCTTACTAAGTGCTAAGCCCCAGGCGCAAACCCCTATTAGGTGTAAATCCCACATGGGTGTGGCATTGGCAACTAAGGTGGGGCCCAAGGTGGGGCTAACTCAGGGGAGGGCCTAGTTTACACTTGAGTTTGAGTGATAGGTTTGGGATATCAGAGGCTCTTAGACCATGTGGGTTTAAGTTGCCTCTTTGTGACGATTTTAGGTCACATGACTCACCCCTGACGCTGAAAAAGATGTAAAACCAGGGCTTGGCCTCCTCTTCCTTGGAGCTCATTTCTGCAGCAGTGGTGGCGAGAGTGACTCTGAGCGGGCCCTTGTTCTGAACTCCAGGGCTGAACCTAGATGTTGGTAACTGTGAATCTGTATTGGGTCTGTCCGTTGATGTTTGTACTTTGTTTGTAATTTGCTCTGAAGTTCAGGGTGCTGGCTTTTTTCCCTGAACTAAGTGAATGATATTTGTACGCTGAATTAAAGGAAGCTTGTCAAACCCCTTCACCTTGCTTTCCTTAGTTAAGCAGATCAAAAGAACCTGTGCTGTTGGCAGCTTTCTGGGTGCTGGCTGTGGGTGGATCTTGTACCCCCACAGAAGCTGCTAGCCAGATTGTTGAAACACAGAGACCGAGAGACAGAGACAGAGAGAGAGACATAGACAGAGACAGAGAGAGAGACATAGACAGAGACAGAGAGAGACAGAGACAGAGAGACAGAGAGACAGGGAATGAGCCTTGGGCCTGGAGTCAAGAAGACCTAAATTCAAATCTGACCTTATTTACTTACTAGCTGTCTGACCCTGGACAAGTCATTTAACCTTTGGTTGCCTTAGTTTCCTTATCAGTAAAATGGGGATAATGCCAGCACCTACCTCCCAGAGTTATAATGAGTATCAAATTAGATTGTATTAGTAAAGTGCTTTGCAAGTCTTTTTTTGGCCTTAAATAGTATTTTATTTTTTCCCAGAATTACATATCAAGACAAAATTTAGCATTCATTTTTACAAGATTTGAGTTCCAAGTTTTCTTCCTCCTTCCCTCCCTCCCTTTCCCTCTTCTGAAAATGGTAGGCAGTTTGAGATAGTTTATATATGTGCTACATGTAAAAGATATTTCCATATTCATTACAGTTGTAGAAGAAGAAACTGATCAAAAGGGAAAAAAACATGAGAAAGAATAAAGTAAGTGAAAAAATATGCTTAGATCTGCATTCGGAGTCCATCAGTTCTTTATCTGGATGGGGATAGCATTATCTTTCATGAGTCCTTTGCACTTATCTTGGGTCATTGTGTTACTGAGAAAAGCTAAGTCATTCATAGTTGATCATCACATGATGTTGCTGAGGCTGTGTACAGTGTTTTCCTGGTTCCTCTCATTTCATTTTGCATCAGTTTGTACAAGTTTTTCCAGGTTTTTCTGAAATAGGCCTATTCCTCCTTTGTTATCACAGAATAGTATTCCATTACATTTATACACCACAACTTTTTTGGCCATTTCCCAATTGATGCGCATCTCTTCAATTTCCAATATTTTGCCACCACGATTAAGGCTGCTATAAATCTTTTTGCACATGTAGGTCCTTTTCCCTTTTAGATGATCTCTTTGAGATACAGAGTTAGCAGTGGTATTGCTGGATTAAGGGGTATGCACAATTTGGTTGCCTTTTGGGCATAGTTCCAAATTGCTCTCCAGGATGGTTGGATCAGTTCTCAACTCCACCAACAGTGTATTAATGTCCCAATTTTCCCACATCCTCTCTAACATTTTCTGTCACTATTAGCCAATCTGATTGGTGTGAGTTGGTCTTTCAGAGTTGTTTTAATTTGCATTTCTCTAATCAAAAGTGATTTAGAGTACTTCTTCATATGCCTATAGATAGCTTTGATTTCTTCATCTGAAAACTGCCTGTTCATATCCTTTGACCATTTATCAAATGGGGAATGGTTTGTAGTCATATAAATTTGACTGCTCTCTTACATTTGAGAAATGTGGCTTTTATCAGCAACACTTGCTGTAAAGATTGTTTCCCAGCTTTCTGTTTTCCTCCTAATCTTGGTTGCATTGGTTTTGTTTGTACAAAAGCTTTTCAATTTAATATGATCAAAATTGCCTATTCTATATTTTGTAATGCTGTCTATCTCTTGTTTGGTCATGAATCATTCCCCTTCCCACAGATCTGGTAGGTAGACTATTTCTTGCTCTTCTAATTTGATTGCTTCATTGTCTATGGTAGCTTTTAGCAAGATGTAGTTTCAACTTCCTTATCTCTTTTAATTAAGGCTAGTTTTGCTTTTACTTTATCTGAGATCAGGATGGCTACCCCTGCTTTTTTCTACTTCAGCTGAAGTATAGCAGATCTTCATCCAGCCCCTTACCTTTACTCTGTGTGTGTCTCTCTGCTTCAAGCATGAGCAACATATTGTAGGATTCTGGTTTTTGACATATTCTGCTATCTGCTTCCATTTTGTGGGAGGGTTCATTGATTCATATTCACAGTTATGATTACTATCTGTGTATTTCCCTCCATCCTATTCTTTCTCTTTTTTTTCTCTCTTTTTCTACCCTTTCCTACCTCAGCAGTGTTTTTCTTCTTTTAACCACCTCCCCTGTTCTATCCTCCCTACTTTCAGCCCCCACATATTGCCCCTTTACTTAATCTCCTCCTCTTCTACTTTTCTGTTGGGTAAGATAAATTTCTATATTCAAATTCTTCTGTTTCTCATTCTGTCTTTGAGTCGATACTGATGAGAATAAGATTCAAGTGATGCTCATTGCCCCCTTCACTGTAATAGGACTTTCTCACTTCTTAATGTGAGATAATTTACCCAATTCTACCTCTCTTGTCCTTCTGCATCCATTATACTCCTCTTTTTCATCCCTTATTTTTAAATGTCATTTCCTCAAATTCACCTTATACCTATACCCTCTGTCATGTATACATTCCTTCTATCCGTACTGTTAGTAATACAATTTTTAAGTTACAAGTATCATCTTGCCATCCAGAATATCATATTCCATGACCTCTGATCCTTTAAAGTTACAGCTGTCAAGTCCTGTGTGATCCTGATTGTGAATTCCTGATATTTGAATTGTTAATTTTCTGCCCAAATACTTGTAGCATTTTTTCCTTGACCTGCTAGTTCTAAAATTTGACTATAAAGTTCCTTGGGGTTTTTATTTTGGGATCTCTTTCCTGAGGTGATCGATGGATTCTTTTAATGCCTATTTTAGCTTCTGTTTCCAGCAATCAGGACAGTTTTCCTTGATAACAGGTCCTCCTTTTGATGACTTTCAGGTAGTCCAATGATTCTGATATTGTCTTTCCTGGATCTATTTTCCAGGTCAGTTGTTTTTCCCATGAGGTATTTTACATTTTCTTCCATCTTTTCATTCTTTTGAATTTGTTTGATTGATTTACAATGTCTTATAGAGTCATTAATTTCTACTTGCCCAATTCTAACTTTTAAGGGTTGTTTTCCCCAATTGGCATTTGTATTTTCTTTTCCATTTGGCCAATTGCACTCTTTGAGGAGTTATTTTCTTCAGTGGATTTTTGCATCTCCTTTTCTATTTAGCCAATTCTACTTTTTAAGCAATTTTTGAAGTTGTTGAGTCTTTTTTCATAACTCTCTTGCATCACCCTCATTTCTTTTCCCAATTTTTCTTCTCTCTTATATGATTTTAAAGTTCCTTTTTGAGCTCTTCTATGAGTTCTTTCTGGACTTGAGACCACTTCCCATTTTTCTTGGGGATTTTACCCATAGGTGTTTTGACATTTTTGTCATCTTCTGGGTTTTTGTCTTGACCTTCCCTGTCATCATAAAAACTTTCTGTAGTCAGGTTCTGTGTGTCTCTGTGTTGTTTTTTGCTCATCATTTTTGCCTTTTTCCTTTCTTTTAAATTTGATCTCTGCTCCCAGGGTGGAAAGGGCTCTGTCTCAGATTTCTTGTGCCAGTGTCTGCAGGCCCTGGGTGTTTGCCTGGTGTTACACTGATGTCGCCTGAGACCCACAGGGGACCCAATATCTGGGGCTGTGTTAAGGGGATGTGGTGAGGGGTGGGTGGCACTACTGGAGGTTGCAGGGGTCTGGCAGCTTATCTGTTACTGATCAGGGGTCCTAGTGGTGTGCTGAAGCCAGGTGGGGTTTTTCTGTGTGTCCCCAGGGCACATGGAAGTCTGGCCTCTGGAGGATGCTTGCTTGCCTGGGCTGTGCTGAAGTATGGGGTGGTCCTCAGAGCTGGAGTCTGCTGGTTCCCCCAGCTATGCCAAAGAATGTGGTGGATGGTGGGGGGAGAGGTATGCTGTTGTCGGCATTTGCCTGCTACACCCCACTGGGGCTCAAGATCTCCCACTGGTTTTTTAGGTGGGGCTTGCTTCTGGCTTTCTGGATGCTTCCTTTCCTGTAATGCATTCTCCTTTTACCCTAGAGAGATGGACATTTCTCGCCAATCCTCCAAGTCTCTGGGGTTAAAAGACTGCTCCACCTCATCTTTCCTCTGGCTCCACTGTTCCAAGATTTGTTCTGGGATGCTATTTTTTGCTTGCTTGGAGGTGAATATGGGAGAGCTAGAGTGATTTACTGCTTACTCCACCCTCTTGACTCCTGGCAGTCCAACCACTTTGCAAGTCTTAAGGTATTATATAAACTCTAGCTATTTTTATACTTATTATCATTATGGAGTTATAATCACCAAAACATGACAACTGATTGATGAGGGATATATAGGATGAGAGATTGGGAAGAGACAAGGATTGTTCCAAGGTTACCAAGCTGGGTGGCTAGAAAGATGGTGGGCCCCTTAACAGAAATGGAAAGATTAGAGTGATCAGTGGGTTCAGGAAGAAAGAAAATTGGCTCAACAGGGAACGTGTAAATTTGGAAATGGCTATAGAATATACAATTAGAGATGTTTAATGGATAATTATTGATAAAATAGATCTGGAATCTGGTCCCCAGATTGAAGCTGAATGTATATGTCTGAGAACTATCTGCATAGAAATGATAATTGAATTCATCAAAGTCAACACCCAGAAGACAATCATTAAATGATTTCGGCTAGCTGATATATTAAGCTTCTTTGTTCCTCTTCACAACACAAAAATTTCTCAAGAAGCAAAAATGATAAGCTTGAGGTTAAAAGGTAGTTAATTTGGAAAGAAGTAGCTAAGATTGTGGAGAAAAGTCAGGAGTTACCTGAGCTCTCCCCAGTTTCCCTCAGAAACAATGTTAAATCAAGGATTTTGGAGGGACAAACCTACAAAAAGATGGAGTAAAACAATTTTTTAGCTTAGGATAACCTAGGAGGACTTCAGGAAAGATCTATTCCCCTTGTGTAAAAGGAGAGCACAACCCACCATAGGCATGATCCAGGGAAGGCAGTGAGAGGCTCTTAGCCACAACGCAGATCAGCAACTGAGGCCCCTAGGTCTTGGCTCACCAGGCCAGTGGTACAGCAGGCAAACTATGAAGCCTCCAGCCCCACACAGAAGGCAAACAGTGAGCCCAGGAATTCCAGCCACAAAAGGTGTGACTAAGCTTGGCCAGCACACTGGGCAAGCAGCCCCCAACTGAGTCCCCAGCACAGAAAGTACAAGAAGCTTGAGACAGTGCCCCTTGAACCCCAGTTGAGCAGAGCTCAACTTTAAAAGTAAAGAAATAAGCTAAGAAGGAGCAAAACAAAACAAAATAAAGTAAAAAAAAAAAACAGAAAAGAGCCTTGACCATAGAAAGCTACTAAGGCAACAGAGAAGATCAAAACACAAACTCAGAAGTGGACAGCAACATCAAAGTGCCCACATGTGAAGCCTCAGAAGGTCTCAAGCCCAAAAAAGCCTTCTTGGAAGAACTCAAAAAGGATTTTAAAATTCAGAGAAGTAGAAGAAAAATTGGGAAAAGAGATGAGAGTTATGCAAAAGAGAGTCAACAGATTGGGAAAAGGACAAAAATTCACTGAAGAAAATAATTCTTTAAAAAAACAATTATCCAAATTAAAAAAAATCCACTGAAGAAAACAACTCCTTAAAAGGTAGAATTGGCCAAATGAAAAAGAAAGAAAATGAAAAATCTAACTGAAGAAAATAATTCCTTAAAAATTTGAATTCAACAAGTAGATCCTAATAACTCTGTGAAACACTAGGAATCAGTCAAACAAAATCAAAAGAATGGGAAAAAGGAGAAGAAAATGTAAAATACCTCATTGGAAACAAAACTGACCCAGAAAATAGATCCAGGAGAGATAATTTAAGAATTATTAGACTACCTGAGAGCCATGATCAAAAAAAGAGCCTGGACAGCATCTGTCAAGAAATTATCAAGGAAAACTGCCTGATAGCCTAGAACAAGAAAATAAAATTGTCATTAAAAGAATCCATCAATCACCTCCTGAAGGAGATCCC
Source organism: Phalanger gymnotis (assembly GCA_028646595.1). Classification (NCBI taxonomy): domain Eukaryota; kingdom Metazoa; phylum Chordata; class Mammalia; order Diprotodontia; family Phalangeridae; genus Phalanger; species Phalanger gymnotis. The sequence continues at coordinate 245,463,172 of CM053624.1, forward strand.
AAAGTGAAAACTCCAAGGAAATTCCTGAATTATAAAGTCAAGGAGAAAATACTGCAAGCAGTCAAAAAGAAACAATTCAAATGTCAAGGAGCCATAGTCAGGATTACACAAGACTTAGCAATTTCTACATCAAGGGATCAGAGTTCTTAGAATATGATATTCCAGAATTCAAAGGAGGTTGAATTATAACCAAGAATTAATTACCAAGTAAAATTGAGTATAATCATTCAGGGGAAAATATAGACATTCAATGAAATAGGGGGCTTTCAAAATTCCCTGATAAAAAGACCAGAGCTGAACAGAAAATTGGTATTATAAATACAAGACTCAAGAGAAGCATAAAAAGGTAAACAGGAAATTAAGAAAAATGTTATTGAATAAAATTAAACTGTTTATATCCCCAGTTGGTATGATGATACATATAACTCTTGAGAGCTGTATCTCTATTAGGGAAATTAGAAGTATACATAGACGGAGGCTGTGAGTATAAGTTGACTTTGATGTGATGGCATAAAAAAAATTAAGGAGTAAAAAAAGGATTGTACTGGGAGAAGAGGAAAGGGAGAAGCAGAATAGGGTATATTACATCACATGAAGAGGCACAAAACACCTATTGCAGTAGAGGAAAAGAAGGGAGGAGGTGAACATTGTTTGAACCTTACTTTCATTAGATTTGGTGCAAAGAGAGAATAACATACTCACTTGGCTGGGCATAGAAATTTATCTTACCCTACAGGGAAGTAGGAGGGGAAAGGGGAAAGAAAATGAAGGGAGTGCTGATAGAAGGAAGGGCAGAAGAAGGAGGGAAAAGGGGAAAGAGAAAAGTGGGAGATGGACAGAAGCTAGGGCAGATGGAGGGAGGTGGTAGTCAGAAGCAAAACACAGGTAAGAATGGACAGAGTGAAAGAGTGAAATGTATAAACAGGGGGAAAACAGGATGGATGATTACTAATAAACAGTAATTATAATTATGAATGTGAATGCAGTAAATTCTTCCATAAAATGGAAGAGGATAGCAAAGTGGATTAAAAACCAGAATCTTACAATATGTTTTATAAGAGATATATTTGAACAGAGAGATACACATAGAGTCAATATAAAAGGCTGGAGTAGAATATATTATGCTCCAGGTAAAGTAAAAAAAGGAGGGGTAGCAATTCTGAACTCACATAAAGCAAAAGCAAAAATATATCTAATTAAAAGAAATAAGGAAGGAAACCACATTTTGCTGAAAAGTACCATAGAAAATGAAGCATTTTCAATACTAAACATATATTCACCAAGTGGTATAGTATCCAAATTCTTAGAAGATAAGTTAAGTGAGTTACAAGAAGAAATAGACAGCAAAGCTATACCCCTCAGAGCTCAATAAATTTAACCACAAAATAAACAAGAAAGAAGTTAAGGAGGTGAATAGAATTTTAGAAAAACTAGATATAATAGATCTCTGGGGAAAATTGAATGGGGATAAAAAGGAATATACCTTTTTTTCAGTGGTACATGGCACCTACACAAAAATTGGTCATGTATTAGGGCAGAAAAACCTCACAATCACATGCAGAAAGGAAGAAATATTAAACACATCCTTTTCAGATCTTGACACAATAAATTGCATGTAATAAAGATCCATGGAAAGATAGACTAAAAAATAACTGGAACCTAAATAATCTAATCCTAAAGAATGACTGGGTCAAACAACAAATCCCAGAAACAATCAACAACTTCATAAAAGGGAATGACAATAATGAGACAGCATAACAAAACTTATGGGATGCAGCCAAAGCAGTTCTTAGGGGAAATGTTATATCTTTAAATGATTACATGAATAAAATAGAGAAAGAGCAGATCAATGAATTGGGCATGCAACTAAAAAAAGCTTAAAATAGAACAAATTAAAAATCTTCACTTAAATACCAAATTAGAAATTCTGAAAATCAAAGGAGATATTAATAAAATTAAAAGGAAGAAAACTATTTAATAGATAAAACTAAGAGCTCCAGGACCAGATGGATTTACAAATGAATTTTACCAAATATTTAGAGAACAGTTAATTCCAATGCTATATGAACTATTTGAAAAAGTAGGCAGAGTCCTACCAAATCCTTTTATGACGCAAATATGGTGCTGATACCTAAACTGGGAAGAGCCAAAACAGAGAAAGAAAATTATAGGCCAATTTCCCTGATGAATATTGATACAAAAAATTTAAATAAAATATTACCAAAGATATTACAGCAATTTTTCACAAGGATAACACAAGGATAATGAATCAGGTAGGATTTGTATCAGTGTTTCAACAATCTGCTAGCGACTGCTGAGGGGGTGTAAGACCCACCAACGACCAGCACACAGAAAGCTGCCAACACATGTTCTTTTGATCTTCTTTACTAAGGAAAGCAACATTAAGGGGTTATCAATCTTACATTAATCCAACATACAAATATCATTCACTCAGCTGAGAGGGAAAAGCCAGCACCCTGAGCTTCAGAGCAAATACAAACAAATTACAAACATCAACAGACAGACCTTGTCTGATTCAAATCTTAATGCATAGTTGCCAGAGTTTAACAAAGTCCTAACATCTGGGTTTACAAGTTGGAGGGCTCTTAACTACAGCTGCCCAGAGTATCCACATCAGCACTCTGCCAAGAGTGAGAGCCCTAAGCAAATAGCTCTGTTCTTTCTTCTTATATACTCTTTAGCCATCATCAAATGTCATCTGAGTGACCAGAACTTAGGCTCTTACTATTGGCTCTGGTCTTAGCAACTCCCCTTAGGACCCTGAGGGCTTCACAACCACATAGGCCCAGCACCTAGTAGATAGGGGTTTGCACGCTTAATTAATTTATCATTCTAAAACAGTAAAGAAAAGTCACAACTTAATTAATATTACAATCAGGAATGCAGAGATTGCTCACTATTAGGAAAACTATCAGCGTAATGGACCATACCGATAACAAAACTAACAGAAATCATATGATTATCTCAAAAGATGCAGAAAAAGCTTTTGAAAAAAAAATACAGCACCCATTCCTATTAAAAAACACCAGAGAACATTGTAATAAAAGGAATTTTCCTTAAAATGATCAGTAGTATCTATCTAAAATCATCAGCAATCATTATATGTAAAGGAGATAAGCTAGAAGCTTTCCCAATAAGATCAGGGGTGAGACGAGGCTGTCCATTATCCTCACTATTATTCAATATTGTACTAGAAATATTAGCTTTAGAAATAAGAGAAGAAAAAGAAATTGAAAGAATTTGAATAGGCAATGAGGAAACAAAGCTATCATTCTTTACATGTGATGGAATACTTAAAGAATCCTAAATAATCAAATTAAAACTAATTTAAATAATTCACAACTTTAGCAAAGTTGCAGGATATAATATGAACCCACATAAATCATCAACATTTTGTATATTACCAACAAAGCCAAGCAGCAAGTGATAGAGAAATTACACTTAAAATAACTATAGACAATATAAAATATTTGAGACTCTACCTGCCAAGACAAATCCAGGAACTATGTGAACACAATTACAAAACACTTTTTACACAAATAAAGTCAGATCTAAACAATTGCAAATATATCAACTGCTCATGTGTAGGCTGAGCTAATATAATAAAAATGGCAATTCTACCTAAATTAATTTACTTATTCAGTGCCATAGCAATCAAACTATCAAAAAATTATTTGATAGAGCTGGAAAAATAATACCAAAATTCATCTGAAAGAATGAAAGGGCAAGAATATAAAAGGAATTAATGGAAAAATACAATGGAAGGTGGCCTAGTGATACCAAATCTACTAGATCTAAAACTATATTATAAATCAGCAAACATTGAAACTATTTGGTCTTGGCTACAAAACTGAGTGGTGGATCAGTGGAACAGGCTAGGTACACAAGACATAGTAGTAAATGACTATAGTAATCTACTGTTTGATAAACCCAAAGATTCTAGTTTCTGGGATAAGAACTCACTATTTGATAAAAAAAAAAAACCATTGGGAAAACTGGAAAATAGCATGGCAGAAATTAGGTATAAACCAACTTCTCATACCCTATACCAAGATAAGGTCAAAATGGGTACATGTTCAAGATAACAGTGATACCAATAGCAAATTAGAGAGTAAGGAATAGTTTACCTATCAGATCTGTGGAGAGGGAAGAATTTATGGCCAAACAAGAGATACAGAATATTATGAAAAGCAAAATGAATAAATTTGATTATATTAAATTTAAAATATTTTGCACAGAAAAGACCACAATACACCCAAGATCAGAAGAAAAGCAGAAAGCTGGGAAACAATTTTTACAGCTAGTGTCTTTGATAAAAGACTTATTTCCCAAATATATAGAGAACCGAGTCAAATTTATAAGAATACAAATCATTCCCCAATTGATAAATAGTCAAAGAATATGAACAGGTAGTTTTCAGACGGAGAATTTAAAGCTACCTGTAGTCATATAAAATGCCCTAAATCACTATTGATTAGACAAATGCAAATTAAAACAACTCTGCCCTCACACTTATCAGATTGGCTAATATGACAGAAAAGGAAAATGATAAATGTTGGAGATGTGGAAAAATTAGAACACATGCATTGTTGGTGGAGTCGTGAACTGATGTAATCATTCTAGAGAGCAATTTGGAGCTATACCCAAAGGGATATAAAACTGGGCATGCCTTTTGATCCAGCAGTAGTCTTACTAGGTCTGTATCCCAAAGAGATCATAAAAAAGGGAAAAGAACCCACATGTACAAAAATATTTACAGCAGGTCTTTGTGGTGGCAAAGAATTGGCAATTGAGGGGGTGCTCATCAATTAGGGAATGACTAAATGATTTGTGGTACATGAAGTACTATTTTGCTATAAGAAATGTTGAGCAGGCAGATTTCAGGAAAAAAACCTATAAAGACTTATATGAACTGATGCTGAGTGAAGTAAGCAGAACCAGGAGAACATTGTGTGCAGTAATGGCAACATTGTAAGATGATCAGATTTGATAGACTTTTCTCAGCAATACTATTCAAAACAATTCTAAAAACTCATGAATAGAAAATGCCATAAACATCCAGAGAAAGAACTATGGAGTCTGAATGAAGATCAAACATACCATCATAATCACTTCTGATTTTGGGGTTTTTTCCTTTCTCATATTTTTTCCCTTTTGTCCTAGTTCTTCTTTCACAACATGAGCAATGTGGAAATGTGTTTAACACAATTGCACATGTATAACTTATATTAGATTGCTTTCTGTCTTGGGGAAGAAGAAAAATTTGTAATTCAGAATCTTATAAAAATGAATGTTGAAAACTATCTTTACATGTAATTGGAAAAAATGAAATGCTATTAAGTGTGGGAAAAGGTAGTTAATTTGGTTGAGCAGATAATTTGGTTGCTGATAAGTTGGAAATTGAAACACTCTGTCTTTGCACCCACAATGATAATGGTGGTGATGATGGTAGTAGCTTGCCTTTACATAGTTTTTTCCAGGTTTGCCAGCATTTGACACACATTGCCTCATTTGGACATCACAACAATCCTGTGAAGTAAAATCTATTACTATCTCCAATTTTAGATGAAAAAACTTAAATTGATGGGGTTAATATGACTTGCCCAGATCCACACTACTAAGTGTTAAGTTGCCAACACTTAGTCGAGTGCCTGGCACATAGTGGGTGCTTAATAAATGTTTGTTGATTGATTGTTAAAAATGAACAAGAAAGAACCTACCATCCTGGTGCTTTGTGGAAGTGAATTATCACTCTCACCCATCTTTTGACGTCTTCCAGTTTGATTCTGGGCTGAACCTCAGGGAAAAGTGAATTTTGAGGTTTTATTCTAATATTCACACTCATAGCGTGAGCTAGAATAGCATGCAGTCTCCCTTCGGAGTTCCACAAGTAGATTGACAATAGATACTATAGGTCAAGATTTGTCCAGACACCCCTAGAAAAGATAATATCTAAGGATAGATATTTTTCTTTTTTGGGGGTGGGGTGGGGTGGGCAGGGTATATCTAGTATATAAAAGCAGTGCTTTATGACCTCACCTTCAAAAACCTCAAATTCATAGTTACACAAAAGCAAACAAACAAAGTCACCCACAAAACACCCCTAAAACACCCCAAAGAATAAAACAAAGGCTTCCCTCATTTACATGGATAAATCACAAACTGTCATGTGATTTCAGTATCATAGGAATTTTGGAAACAGATGGTGAGCACAGCTGACAGTGATGTTATAGTACGTATGTAGGGGCAAAGGGGAATATAAGTGGGGAGAGATTCTAGCATAGTCTAAAAGAACAGGCAAGAATTATGAAAGAGAATATTCCAGGAGTTTTCCTTGTGAAAAGATTGTCAGAATTTAAGGGGGGATAGAGATGGCAGAGAGGCACCTGGGCTGGTGAATAGGGAGGGAAGAGGAAAGGCTATGCTTTCAAGTGGGAGGGGAGAGGAATGTGCAACATGCTAAAAAGTATAGGAGAGGGACTCCTGAACTTGACTAGTGAGTAATTCTGCTGCCCCAGGAAGTAAGTGTGCTTGGCAGCTCAAGAGCTGAAGGTAGAGCTGCTGTTGTTTGTCCTTCATTCTCGAATGAGGACCATGACATGAGAAGGATGATGCCATGACTTGCAAGTGAATCAGATTTAAGTGAGGGAGGGCTGCTCATAAGGGGAATAAGCATCCCCTGAATAAAGGGTCAAAGACAGAGAGCTAGACAAAGACAGACGCCTTCAATGTCATCGATCCTGACTCCCTAGTTTAACAGATATGGAAACTGAGACTTAGAAAGGTCAAGTGACTTCCTCTGCTACCACCACTACCCCTCCCAGAACTCCAAGAATCGCCACCTGCCTCTGTGGAACCCTCTTTGCGATCTCCCCTGTAGCTGTATCTCAAGGACCCTTGCCACTGCATCCTAAGGATGACCAGTATTTTCCATCAGTCCTGTAGCTGCCCCTTCCTTTATAGTTTATCTCCCCATATTAGAATGTGATTTCCCTGAGGTCTGGGACTGTCTCATTTTTCATTTTGTATCCCTAGCATGTGGCAACATCCTTATCACATAGTAGGTGTTTAGTAAATGCTTTTTCTTTCATTTATTATTGACCACTCAAGATCACACAGTGAAGGAACTGGGATCCCAACTCTGGCCTTCTGATTCCAGGATCCAGCATTTCTTCCATGTTGGGAGGCACGCACCATCACCCTGCCTCTCAGACTCTACCACTGACAAAGCACATAGGCTCAACAGGCACCTTTTCACCCTAGGGGGTTTCTGGACAGTGTTTCTCTGGCCTGGCTCAGATGGCTACTTTTCTAATCTTAGCCTGAAATGTATTTCCTAGGGAGCTGGCACTTCTAGCTGGATGTTGGCACTGCTCCTAAAACCGTTACACCTGCACTCCTAAAGGGAGGTTATTTGTTGTTCATTAATATGCAAGAGGGTGCATGAAATCATCCCTGATTGTTCCTGAAGGGAGTTCTTACCCACCATTCCTGGAATGCTTCGCTTCTGAAGGGGTTGAGTACAGAAACCTGGTTTTCCTTCTTTTTAAACCAATCCATCTTGTCTCTGCCTAAAGAGTTAAAGCATGCTCTCAGGAAATCTCAAGCAAGATGCAGGGCATCTTTTTATTCTCTATTCTTTTCTTTCTCCTTGCTTTCCCACCCTCCCCAACCCCCCACCACACACACAAAGTACATCAAAGTAAAAAGTGACATGCAGTGCCCTGAAGCTCTTGGCGGCAGGCTTTTAGGTTTGGGAAATTTCATTTCCTACCTTATGATGATTACATGGGGAAAGATGAAATGCTTGCTTTGAGGTTTATTTGAGAAAGAAATGTAATAAATGCTGCAGCTTCTCACTGCAATGGAACAAATCCACTGTGTACATGTGGATATTTTATTTATTTGTTACATACGTGTGTCTGCATGTAGATGGCATGTGCCACTTAGCTGACATGAGAGTACCTACTGTAGGTGTGGGAGGGTGGCTTGGGTAGCTTTTCAGACAAAGCACTCATAAAGGTTTTTCTCTTATCCTGTTTGGGATGCATTTTATTCCAAGTCAAAATGAGTTTCCCCGACCACCACCTCCTCCCAGGTCCCTACTGAGTCACTGCAGGTAAACTACATCACTTGCCCCTTAGTCTCTATCCATCCCCGCCCCAGTGACATATACAAAGAAAAACCTCACCCAAACCTTATAATTCACTACAGGTTGACACTGCTTATGGCTTGCTCTCAGGTGAAGCTTGCAAGTGAGCCAGCCCTGAGAATGATTGATCTTATTTCCTCTTCCAGAAAGTCAATTTCTCCAGAGGCCTAAGCAATCCAATCTAACCTTAGCCAACTAATATTTATTAAGTGCCTACTATGTGCAAGGCAAAGATGCCAAGGCTGATATGATTTAGTTCCTCCAATAACATATCCTCATATCCTCCTGTTGGTCATTGGATAGGGATCTCACATTCAGAATGGTAACAGCTAAGTACACACATACACATACATATATATATATATATACATACATACATATATATGCGTATATGTGTGTGTATATATATATATATATACATATACATATATATACATTACAAAGGAAATCCTATGTGATTCTAGGCTTTTATGCTTCCTTGTCCATCATTCTGCGGCCATCATGACAGAAGCAAAAAAAAGCATGCATAGAAATGAGTCCTTTTAAATTTTTTTTCATTGTTTGGATGAATAGCCAGTGTGCTATATAGGTATTTTTGTATTGTTAAGAAAATAAGTATAGGCCATGTCTCGTAAACCTATAGGAAGAGGGCAAAGGGAAGAGTTCCACTAGACAAACATGGATGTATGGGTTGCATTTTGCATCCTTGGAGATACTACCCACTTCCATTGAACATTTGAGGATAAGCAAGACACTGCTGAGAGATAAGGATATACCAAGACAAAGGGGAAAGGAAGAAGCCTTTATTCTTCAGAGGGGGGGGGGTGTTCAATATTTAAACAGATAAGCAGGTAGGAGATTGCCCACAAACTCCTTCTGAGGTTTGGACCAGCCGCATCTGATTATCAAAAGGTCTGAAATATAGTTAGCCAGGTAGAAAAGACAATGATTTTGCCCCATGGGCTTAGCTTATCCTTATACCTAGTCTTCTCTACCCACTCACCTATATGGGAGAATAAAAGACACAGGTTTAGGAAACCGGGGGAACCCAAACCCCAGAGCTGTTCAGTAGCTATTAGGCAAATAACAATTATCTGGTTTACATTATAAACTGCAGAAGTTGCAAATTGGGAGTTATATGGATGTCCGCCATAGTCTCTGGTAAAGTCTCTGACAAGCCTCTGGACCAAAAAGATGAATCCAAAAAAAAGACCTATGGGCATTAGCTATCTTAAAGGACTACTTTCTTTGCTCTACACAGTTTGGTACTGAGTTAGATTATCTCCTGCTCTAGAGATGAGGGGCCTCAGTTGATAAGATAGGCCATGTTTGTTTCCTACATGTATTCTTCTCCACATGAATCCCCTACATGTGCCTACTCTTCTCTGTGATATTATGTGTATTTATGTTAGAATCCTTTCAAAGTTTATGAGGGAAATACTTTGTTACTATTTTTCTTAATGTGACATTTCATTAAATGTTTCAGGCTAATTGTATCTTCTAGCTGACTATTAAAAATAAACACATCTGTGGGGGCCCATAAGTTTGGAGTTGTGGGGAGTGAACCCTGACACTATAAGTACGTATATGTTAATTTGGACATTTGAATCATTCTTCATTACAAGAGATGATCCATTTTGTGGGATTTTTGTCAGGGTTTTTTCTCAACTTTGCCCGTTTGTTTTTGCCCAGGAAATTTTTCTCTTCATTAGAAACTTTACAAACTTGTCTTGCCTAGGGAATGTAGCCAGGGTGATGGGGGAGGTATCTTTAGGATATAAATGATGTCTGCCCTGTATGGTAGAAATATAAATACATTATTCACAAAGTAAGGCATTTCTCGGCACAGAGACAAGAGCAACGTCTCCATGCAATCTTGGGCTCTATTCAAAGCTCTTTGCATCACATGCCCTGCTTTTTGTTCCGAACACAGCTGGGCCACACAGGTTGCTCAATACACGATTTACACCAGTTCTTTCCATCAGCCTTGTCAATCATCTCAACACATAAAGACAACAAACTATCCTCTGGGTTTCATTTGACTACTTCTCATACCCACTTTAATCAGTTGTACTACTAGCTAGAGGGGGCTACTGAATGGTGGCTCTGGATGTCGAGAGAGAAGAATGCTGATTATATTTCCACAAAGAACTTTAACCTATTTGTGGATAAGTCACTAAGATTGGAGCCTGAAGATTCGGGTTCAAATTCCAGTGTTTCTCCTTGCCAACTGGTCTACCCCAAGCATGTAAATACTTTCCTTGGTGGAATGAATGGATGAGAAGAATTTGTTCCAATGGCCATGAAGACAGCTAAAACAGATGCTGTGGAACACTTAGAGCTTGGTCAGATGTTAAAGATACAAAGCTCATTCATTGCATCCTGGACCATTGCTAGTCATCTTGACTTTGTCCTGTCCCTGGACTTCAGTAACTCTGGAAGAGAGAGTGAGGCAAATGACTTTGTGTCTCACTTCAATCCAAATCACACACAATACATGGCCCTCGTGATGTCATTGATCCTCTTCAAAAACAAAGGACATTTGTTTTTGACATAAAAACAACAATACCATTCCTAGAATTCTGTTTCCTGATCTGTAAACTAAAAGTGTTGGATTAAATGATCTCTTAAATCCATTCTGGCTCTAAGCTTTATGGCCTTGCTTCTATAATAAGTATCTGTGACATAATAATGACCTGTAATAACTATCGCTGAAGTCACAGCTGGGTAATCAGGACTAGAGGGGAAAAGAAGAAGAACAGAAGAGGAAAAGAATGCCAATAGTGGAACCTAGAGAAGTAGGGAAGATTTAAGGAAAAATGCAAATAAATTACTAGTCCAAAAAGAAGAACTAGAGAAAGAAATTAATGTGGGAAGAGAAAAAGAAAGAGGCTGCTTCCCTAACAATTCCTGAGGGGACTGTAACATCCTTAGGGGGAAGGAATGAGAGTGAATTTGAAGGTTTAATTCACTAGTCAATAAATATTTACTGAATAGAAGGTGTGAAGGGGAGGAGGTACAAAAGAAACATGCCATGATCTCTATGCTCAAAGCCCATGGATCTATGACTGAAAGGGCCCATAGAATTATTTAGTCCAACTCCACCCAGTTCCTTGCCCTCAGAGGAAAAGAAATGTCATTCCATCCAGCACTGGTCTTTTCCCTTGAATGGAAGGGAAAGGCTATCTCTAATGCCCTGAGAGAACTCTACCTTAAGGACCAATCCCTAGGTATGTTGATGATTTACCTAAACTCATTCCTGAATGAGTAACAAACTTGGTCATAGCCTACCTGTACCAGTGATTCTGAACCCCCAGCTGTCATTACTCAAACCCCATTCTCTGTCCCCTATTGCTTGATCCCTTATTCCTATTCCCTTCAACCCACTCCTCTCTTTCTCCTCCAATGATGTTCCACTCTAAAGTGGGACACACCTTGCACTATATTCTCTGGATTAATGTTCCATAGGTAACAAGCTTGTTTCATTTTAAATCTTTCCCTTTCTCACTCCTTCTTGCTCCATGCACTCTTTCTGAGACCTTGTTCCCTCCTGATAACACAGCATCCCTGGCTACCTTTTCCAACAGTGGTTGCACATTCATTCATTCCCTCTGACTCCCTGGTTGAGGTGGGAGAGTTGGAATACTCCTTGTTCCCCATTGCCACTTCCAGGCTCTCCCACTACCACCATCATTCAGTAAAGTCTCCTTTTGAGATTCATTAAATACATATCTACCTTCCAATCAAAATTCTGGTAGCTGTTGTCTATCAACTTCCAGGAGATTATACTTCTTTCCTCAATGAGTTCTATGTCTACCTCACAGTCTTCCCTCCCCAAATCCTACCCTTTAACTAGGAGGCCTCTCTCTTTCTCTCTCTCTCTCTCTCTCTCTCTCTCCCTCTCTCTCTCTCTCTCTCTCTCTCTCTCTCCCATATGTATGCATGTATGTATGTGTTGATACTCTCTCTCTCTCTCTCTCTCTCTCTCTCTCTCTCTCTCTCTCTCCCATATGTATGCATGTATGTATGTGTTGATACTCTCTGAAACATCCTAAACTGCCAATTAGTCAATTCACTCATTTCCCATGATTTACTCTTCCACTTCAACTTACCTACACACAAAGATGGTCACATCCTTGATCTTATCATCACTTACAAATGCCACATTTCCATGTTCATGAACACTGAAATTCCCATATCTGATCACAATCTATTGTCATTCCTCCTCTCCCTCCACTTTTTACCTCCAAACCCTGTTTTTGGGGGGCAGTTGTGTTTTTATTTTTTTATACTAATCACAATCTCATCCCTCTTTCTCCTAGTTCTTTTCCAGGCCTTCAATCCTCCATTGGCAACAGACTCCTCCCTTCCCTATATTGGTCTATTGGTGAATTAAATCAACTGTATGCCATCCTCTTCTCTCAAGTCCCTTGCCAAGCCTCAGCCTTGGTTCAATTCTACCTTCTACTGCCTTCACATATGCTGCTGACTGAAGCTGGAGAAAATCACACAACAGTGCTGATTGGGTTCACTACAAATTTACATTATATGATCTAATGGGGCCTCACTGTGTTAAGGCAATCCTTTTAGATATCCTTAACTGACTACCATCTCCCCCACACACATACACACATACACATTTGGTCCAAGATTCTGATTTTGTTGGTGAATGGAACTTTCAGTGAAGAAACCTTAACACTTAACACAGTACCTGGCATATAATAAATGCTTAATAAATCCTTGACTGAAGAAAGAACAATACTCAAAGCTGCATGCCATGGAATTATAACAACTAAACTTGGATCCAAAGGACAGATATTAAAATGAGCCCTCTGAATAGGTTGGGGAACTGTGAAAATGTTATTGTTGTTATCCAGTCACTTCAGTCATGTCTGACGCTTTGTGACCCATTTGGGATTTTCTTGGCAAATATACTAGCATAGTTTGCTATTACCTTCTCCAGCTCATTTTACAGAGGAGAAACTGAGGCAGAATTAAGTGACTTGTCCAGGGTTACACAGCTACTAAGAGTCTGAAGCCAGATTTGAACTCAGGTCTTCCTGACTTCAGCCCAGCACTCTATCCACTGAGCCACCTACGTGCCCAACCGTAAACAGTGTCTATATTGTTAGACTTTATTGACATATTGCTTAGTTTTGCTGAGTTGCTTTTTTTTTCTTTTTAAACTTTTTTTTGGTTTTAATGGATGTCTCTGAGCATGGGGGAAAGGATGAGGGCTGTATAAGGAAATGAAGTGATGAAAAACAGATATCAATGAAAATTTAAAATAAATATTAGCATATTGATAGCATCATAAAGTGCTAACTATGGTGAAGACAAGCAGAATGCAATTTCTCAAAGTATGTATGTGTGTTATGTTAGATTTTATATGCCATCACTTCCTTCTACTACAAATATCTTCCAAGGAAGCTATTAGCTCTAAGACTCAGTATAAATCCCAGTGGTGTCTCAGTTCTCATCTGGGACAGTAGACAAGGACCAAAGGGGGTTGTCTCCCCCTGCCCCACCCTTGCTTCAAGGAAAGGGGATCCAAAAGGCCAGTTTGACTGTGGGAGAACATTTAGAAATGGAGCTGCTGCTAGTTGCTCTTCCTACACCTGCAGGTTATGACAAAGAATCAGATAAGTACATTGTTCCATAGAAGTCAATGACTCAACCCTTTCTCCTTCTCTACTTGACAGACCTTGAAACAAATTACCTTGCTAATTCAGGAGAAAAACCTGTGACTAGTCACTTTCCATGACTGTGACTCGATCACTTTGCCCTGGTGAGCAATTGTAAGTATTTCTCTCATATGCGTATGTGTGAATATGCACACATATAAACACAGTGCATGTGTACTTATTATATATTAATATAATTTAATACAAAGATAATTAATGTGACATTATATCATCATATAGCATATAATGACATGATACAATTGATTATGTATGTATTAATAAATTATTAATAATATTATATATAGCATATATATGTAATCTGGATTTAGCTATGTATGCATACGTTTGGGTATCTGTGTGAGTATGCTTAAACATGTTTAACAATCAGGTCTCTAAGAGAAACAAAAGTACAAAAGATACTGTCAAGCTTAATAGGCATTATTAACATATCCTCTATCGCTTTATTAAGTCTAGACAATTAACGAAAGAATATATCCAGCCTGATTTATAGCCACTCTTTGAGGGGTAAATGCTCACACTGAGAATTTAAAAATCAGGCCAGAGATGGCTCCAGCACAATCCTGGTCTAGACCCACTGAAATTTCACTACTTAAGTGATTACCTCTACCAAGGAAACTTCTGACACCAATATAGACTAGCAAACATTCTGTAACTTACAGTATTAGGGAATTCTCTGAGGCACTCAGAGTTTATGTGACTTGCCAAGGATGAGGACTAGGGTAACTATTGTCCTGTCCAGTGGTAGTTTTTAAAGATCAGGTCCCTCTGGTCATTCCCATTCCCCTACTGTTTCTTGCTGTCTGATAAGAGTAGAAGGCACCCAGAAAATTGGGGGCCGGGTGGACTGAAGGAAAAGGAAATATTTAGCCCCATTTTCTGCAGTTACTGGTAGAGGGATGGAGCCCAGAATATGGATGAGTTTTTTCCCCTCTTGCTTTAGGTGGACCCTACCTGCTACCTCCATGCTAGTAATTGCTGTCACCTGGGTCAAAGTCCCACATTCCCTACCTTGGTTATGGCTCCAATAACTAACCAACAAATAAATAACGAAACACACAGCTTAGTGATGAGAACTTCAGCCATCCAAGATAAAGTGGTAGCATGTGTTTGTTTTTATTTTGGAGTGTAGTTAACCAGGAGACCTATGATTTCATCATTGTAGAGAAACCACCAGTGAAGAACTTTCTGGAAAAAATGCAGATTGTCAACTTAGCTGTCACTTACGAGAGGCTAATTGAATCATCCAGGGTCATATGGCTAGTATGAACTAGGTTTTCCTGACTCTAAAGTCATCTGTATCTTCACTTCTTTGTACTGTCTCTCTTACAGAAAATCACTGAACAGAGGAATTGGAAATGAGTATAAAAGTCATCCTGTCCCAGTCCCAAAGACTACAGAGAAGCAAATTGAGGTAAAAATAGGTTAGGTTGTCCTAGCTATTCAGAACAATAGGGCATTAGTTGATAGAACACTAGACCTGGAGTCACAAAAACATGAACTCACATCTTGCCTCTTACATTTGTAGGATAGATAACCATAGTCAGGCCTCTGAGACTCAGTTTCCCCATCTGTAAAATAGGGATAATAATGTATATTCATTGTAGGCTCCTGACTCATTCTGACCTGCTGCTCTTTTCAAATGTATTTTAAAAGTTTGAATATAAAGAGTTAAAAAAATCCATAAATTAAAAACAGTGGGTTATAGTTGTAAATCCTTCTCAAAGTAACTTTTGCATTGTAGCAGTTGGAGCATGGAGGAGATAATCTGAAAAGACAGGGCTCCTCTTTTAGGCATGTGCTCATTTTGCAATAAGCTAAGGGGCTCTTTTCTGACATTTAGTTGAGGGCCAGGCTATAAACTTAAATCTTGTGGGTGGATAGAATATTTATTTAAGATAGTTGACTTTGGCCAGGAGAGCAGATATGAGTTAACTTGGGCCACCTTAACACCTAAGAAGTAGCGATAGGTTTTCCATTACTTTGTTCTGGCTATAAAGAATTGTCACCTGGAGATTAACTTGCCTTCTTTTCTGAGCCTACTTACTGCCTGAGAATTGAGTGGCAAGCTTGGGGCACAGAATAGCGCTGTCTCTAGAATAAGGTAACCTTAGTTTGACTCCCACCTCTGCTTCTTACTACCTGGGTTACCTCTGGCAAATTGCTTAACTTCTCTGGATCTCAGTTTCATCTGTCAAATGAGGACTGCTAAAGTCCCTTCTGGCTCTAAATGGAAAACCCTAGGATTAGCACCCAGCTTTTGATTGTATTTGTGTGTGCGTGCGTGCGGGGGCACACATACACACACACACACATCCCAAAAGCCCAAGCTTCAGGGAACCCTATATCTGCTCATTGTGAGCAAGAGGGGTTACTACAGGGAGGAATCCAGAGCTACCTCACAACCATACTCAGACCTCAGCTGGATCTGAAAGCCCGAAGGCCGTGGAAGGAAGACACCAATTCTAGGCGCTACCAGGATTCAGAGTTGGGGTCCCACCTAGCAACTTCTTTAACTTTTCTTTAGCCCTTTGGTATCTGCAACCATCCATAGCCCTTAAAAAGTCCCCAGGCATGGGCTCATAGGTTTGGTGGTTTATAGCTGATCATTTAGGTCTACCACTGTGAAGCCTGGAGGGGTCAAGTGACTTGCCTAAGGCCACATACGTAGAAAATGACCGAGATAGTATTTGAAACTGGGTCCTCTGATTTAATCCACTATACCACAAAAAGGCATAGGGCAAAAAGGATTCCTAGGCCCATCATCATACAAAGATTTGGCGATGTGGCTCTAAAAAAAAATCATCAGTAACTCACTATTCCTTATCAAGTAAACTAATATGTATTTATTAAATTAAGCAGCTATTAGTGCAATTAGAGCACTGGGCTGGAGTCAGGAAGACTTGAGTTTAAATCTGGCCTCAGACATTTATTAGCTTTGTGACCTTAGGAAAGTCACTTAAGCCTTCCTCAGTTTCCCCACTTGTAAAATGAGAATAATAATAGCACCTACCTTGTGTTGTTAGGAGAGAGTCGTTGTGAAGGTTGGATGAGATAATATTTGTAAAAGCACTTAGCACAGTGCCAGGCATGTAGTAAGTGCTATATAAATGCTTACTACCTCCCTCTTTTAAATGCTTAATATGTGAGGAATTGGAAGTTCAGTCTTGTTTGCCTGGAATACAGCCCTCCACTACAGCCTTTTATCTCATATTGTTTCCCTTGACAAAGTAGACTAGAAGCTCTAGACTTCTTTTGAACCTCTGACATTTTTGTCTTTGCTAATTCTCATCAGATAATTCCTCTGTCCCAACTTCCTGGTTTCTGAGCTTGTCTAAGGAAACGCATTTCTGTTAAATCCATACTGTCCAACAATGGTCGGTTCTTTACGGCTACTCCACCATCTTTTTCTTCAATTTCTATTGATTCTTTATTCTGCATTATCCACTGTGGCTGTTCCAAACCTTTACTTTTTTCCACCCACTCTCCATACTGTCAAGTAATCACAAACTTTATTATCTGTTTTACTGAGATCTAGGCTATCTGCTGCGAACTCCCATAATTCCATTTCTCTAAACCTCCAAACTTTTCTGTTGTCACACCTACATTCTCTTATTTCCCTGATGTTTCAGTGGAAGCAGTGCTCTACTCCTTCCCAAATCTAACCCCTTCACCTGTACTTAAGATCCCACCCCTTCCTGTCTTTTCTTGTTCTAATTCTGTCCATTATTGCTTCTCTTTGTTGTACTTTCGATCTTTTCCTCTCCAGTGGTTTCTTTTTCTCTGTCTACAAATGTTCATGGCTCCTCTCTAGCAGAAAAAGATCTTTCCATTCACCTTGCTATCCCCTCGAGCTACTTTCTTTCTTCTCCCTCTCTCTTGTCAAACATTGATCAAAGAGTATACAATTTCCAGGTCCACTTCTTCATTATCAACTCATCCTTCATCCCCATGCAGTCTGGCTTCTACCTCCATCTCTCTACTCAAACTACTCCCTAAAGGTGACCTCCTATTTTCTGAATATAAAGGGCTGTTCTCAGTCTGTTTCCTCGTTGAATTCTATGTGACATTTGATGCTTGACCAGCCTCTCAACTCATTTTAAAAGTTTCTGAAAAGAGTGATAAAGAGAGAGAGTGAGAGCAATGGAGACCACATTGTGTAAGTATTGGTTGAGAGAATGGAGGACTTGGAGGGTAGAGGGTAAAGAAACCAAGAAGGGGCATCACTCTGAGTATGAGGATGAATTGTTAGACATACTAAGAATACCCAAGTAGGTGGCCCATGGATAGAGTGCTGGGCCTGGAGGTCAAGAAGACTCGTCTTCCTGAGTTCAAATCTAGTCTCAGGCACTTACTAGCTGTGTGACCCTCAGTTTTCTCATTTGTAAAATGAGCTGGAGAAGGAAATGGCAAACCACTCTGGTATCTTTGCCAAGAAGCTCCCAAATGGAATCACAAAAAGTCAGACATGACTGAAATAACTGAATGACAAAAATTAGAATTAACAAAATCTTTAGCATTGGAAGGGACTTTAGAGTGCAATCTCTATTCAAATCGTGAATATCGAATACAATATTTCCAACAAATTGTCATTCAACCTCTGCTGAAAAATTTCCTCTGATGGGGAACTCATTGTTCTCTAAGGCAACTTATTCTGTTTTTCAATATCATTCTCAACAATTTTTTTTCCTCACATTGACCCAAAATCTGCCTCCATGTAACTTTGATCCATGGCTCCAATTCCTTTCTTGTAGAGACAGACAGATAGATAAATAGATAGATAGATAGATAGATAGATAGATAGATAGATAGATAGATAGATAGATAGATAGATAGAATCTAATTCTTCTTCCATATGATAATTCTACTAAAGTAATCTGAAAAGTGCATCATATCCCCCTCCCCTTCCCCTCTACCTTCTCTTCTCCCAGACAAACTTCAACTAGCACTTGAAATAATGTGAAGGATTTTTTTCGTAGTCATCATCCTGTTCACCTTTCTTTGCATATACTCCAGCTTATCAATGTCTTGACTTTATTTGCCTCAGAAATTTTAATCAAGAGCATTATACAAAAATTAGAGTTAAGTTGAATGAACTGTTTTGGGAGGTAGTCAATTTTCCTATTCAAACAATATCTGAATGAGCACTTGCTGACAATTGCATAGAAAGGATTATTATTCTGGTATAGAGTGGACTAAATCGGGGATTCTGGGTAACAGAGGTTAGCCTGGGTTCCATAAATTTAATTTAAACACACACACACATACACACACACACACACAACTGCCTTGCAATATAATTGGTTTCTTTTGTAATCCTTTGTATTTTTATGCATTTAAAACATTATTCATCTGATTGTGAAAGGGATCTATGATGCAAAAAAGATTAAAAACCCCTGGACTAGAAGAAGTTCTAAGGACTCTTCCAACTCAGACTCTGTAAGTTTACAACCTTTTTGCCTTCTATGACACTGCGCTCTCCTGGTTTTCTCCCAACTAGGTCTGGAGTTGCAAACCTGGGTTCAAATCCCATCTTTGATACACATTACCAATTTGACCTTGGGCAAAGGAAGGGAAGGCATGGCAAAGCAAGGCAAGACAAGAGAAAGAAAAGAGAGAAAAAGAAAGAATATACTTATTAAGTACTTAATTTATGCAAATCACTATGTATAACAGGCCCTGCTCTCAAGGAATTCATATTCTAATGGGAGAAACAACACATGTAGAAGGTTTCAAATGCAAGTCAGATGGAAAGGTCCCATAGTTATTAGGTTGCAGCAGCAAAACAGATGTTAATGACTCTTCTTTAACATTATTTCCCCTGATAAAATCATATCAGTTTCTGATATTGAACCATTTAACAATATCAAGGGCTTTGGTGGCAAGAACTTTCTTTTCTGAACCTTTAATAGACATGGCTATGGTGCCGGCAGAAGCCATGGCTAGGTCGCCTCCATTTCCACAGGGGTTGCTGCTTCCTAGGATGATGTCGGCACATACTAGGCTAGAAGCATTGCTATCACAAGAGCTCTTGGTTTCAGGATTCTGAGCCATTTCCATCAATATCTGAAGGAAGATGGCTGTCAAGATGGCGGTGGTGTTTTCATTTTCCTGGCACATGCAGCTTCCTTCAGGTTACCTAGCTTCAGCTAGGCTGGCTTGTCTGCCCTTTATGAGGCAGTCGTTTGAAAGTTGGTGGGGATGACTCTACAAGTTGCTTCCCCGAGTTATAGCGATAAAAGTAGAGTGCAGCAGGAACGGTGGTCTGGAGGAGGAGAGGAGTACTGCCACTTTAGGGACTCTTCTGTTCCTCTGACCATGGGAAGGAGGAAGAACCTACTATTTCATATAAATGGGGTACAGAATATTACAGAAACATTAAAGAATAGGTTAAAGCTATTGGACATCTTACCTTATTCTTAACTGAACCAGACAAAGGAGGGTTGGAAGCTAGCATGCACGCACACACACCACAGAGTTTGGAATAGAAATACATTAAATTTGAGAAGAAAAAAGTAGAAGCTGGGGGGAAGGAGATATAATAGGTAGAGTAGAAGTAAAGAGTGAATAGTCACAAATAAAACAAATTTCTCCTTTGAAGGGTTGAAATAAAAGGTGGATAAAGAAGAAAGAAAACATAAGAATCAGAGGTCAGGGTCTGGGCTTGGTGAAAAAAAGGCACCATCAAAGAATATGACAGACCAATTATAGCTAATTACTATTGGTCGGATTTCATATCTTTCTAAGAGATCATGATAAAGAGAAATAAAAAATTAACAGTCATAACAGTGAAAGGAATGAATTCATCTATAAAATGGAAAAAGGCAACTAAACGGATTAAAAAGTAGAATCCAAAAATATGTTTACAAAACCATACTTGGAACATAAATGTTCACACGGAATTTTAAAATGAGGGGATGAAGTAGAATTTATTATACTTAGAGTGAATTCAAAAAACAAAGATAGAAATTATAAGCTAGATAATAATAAAAATAAACATTACTAAAACAAACAAGCAGAAAACCTGTATTATTCTTAAAGACATCACAGGTAATGAATACTATCAATACTATGCTTTTCTTTGTACCAAATATCATAAGATCTTAATTATTAAAGTAAAAGATAATGAATTTTTAAGATAATAAGAAGAAATAGACAGCAAAACCACAGCAAAGACTTCAATGTATCCTATAGTATGAGCAATATCTGGTATATAAACTAAGCTAGTTTCTTCTTAAATGAAATTGAACCCATCCTTGAGATTCATAAGACAAGGGCCATGAATATGGTTTCCTGGTAGCCTAAGTACAAAAACAAGCCTATGAAGAAGCAGAAGCTGCTCTCCCTCACTTCTAACTGATGTGCCACTTCTACTCGCATGGCAGGGAAGCTATGTTTAACTGAATCAATGCTGTCTCCTTGCTGAGAGTCCTTTCCATGCTATGGTTGAGTAAATTTCCTTTTGTCAAATGTTAGATTATCTACACATGTATCACCTCTTTCAAATTGTGAATTGTAAACAACACACCAGTTTGAATTCAGCCTGACCTACAACAGCAACTTTTAGACCTAGTCAAATCGAAGAAAATGGAAAAAAAAAAAAAGAAATTAAGGATTTTAATAAAACTTTGAAAAAATAGTTTTGGGGCAATTATTGAATGTGAATAGAAAGCAATATGCACATTTCTTGGCTGTGCATGGCAAAAACTTGACCATGACCATATGTTAGCATATAAAAACCTCAAAAACATTCATAAAGCAGAAATATTTTTAAAATGCCCTTTAATGATCATAATGCAATAACATTGTTAATCAACAAAGGGTATTTGAATAAAGCATTCAAACTTTTAGAAAAGAACACTAAAGAATTAACGAGTCAAAAAATAAATCATAGAAACAATAGATAATTTCGTCTAAGACGCTGACAATAACGAGATGATATATTCAAATTTTGGTGATGCAGCCAAGGGAATCCTTAGAGAAAATTTTTATATCGTTAAATACTTTCATTCCCAGAAGATAGAAAGATCAATGAATTTCTGTTTAAAAAAACTGAACATAAAAATAAAAATTCTGAAAACAAAGAAGAGATAAAGTTGAAAATTTTTTTAAAATGTTTTTGAATTGATAAATAAAATAGACTAGATGACCTCTGAGGTTCCTCTCAGCTCGAGATCTATGATCCTGTGATCCCAGAATGCTTCAGACCTCTACTTTGTCAATAACATCCCCGTTTCTGTCCTGGCTCTTTTCTCTCTGTACACTCCCTTTGTTAGCGATCTCATCTTTTTCCAAAGCTTCAGTGATCACTTTAAGTTCTATTCTATATAGGCCACAGTGGGGACCTATTTATGGATTCTTTACTTTCTCAGCTTTCACCCCCACCTGGTTGAGCTCAGCTTGAATTTTGTTCTTTGTGATCATGAGTGGTGGTGGAGCAGAGAGTAGAGGAAAAGCACACGGGTAGAGTAATGAAAAGGATAATGGGCACCCATATGTCACCCAGGAAGTGTTTAACTCTGGGTTGTTTTTTTTTAGGATCTTTCTAGAACAGTTCTTAAAATTTTTGTGTCATGGGCTCCTTTGGCAGTCTGGAGAAATCTATTGCCCTCTTCTCAAAATAATGTTTTTAAATGCATAAAATAAAAATGGATAGGCTTACAAAGGAAACAAATTACAGTTATCAGAATATATATATATATGTATATGTGTGTGTATGTATGTATACACACACATATACATACACACACATATTAAAACAAATTCACAGACCCCATATTAAGAAGCCTTGTTCTAGAAGATCTTTCAAAACCTTTTTGCAGCTAGGTGGTACAGTGGATAGAGTGCTGGGTCTGGAGTCAGGAAGACTCATTTTCTGGAGTTTAAATCTTTCCTCAGTCACTTACTAGCTATGTGACCCTGAGCAAGTCACTTGACCTCTATTTGCCTCAGTTTTCCTCATCTATAAAATTTCACCTGCCATAATAATAAATCCTACCTAGAAGGATTGCTGAGATGATAAAATGAGATAATATTTGTAAAGCACTTTGCAAAACCTTAAATCACTATGTAAATGCTAACAGTTATTCTGTTCCCTCAGTGCCTTTGATTCACATTTTTGATCTGAGAATGGAAACCAATATGCTATTGCAACAATATTGTCTTTTTAAATTTCTCTTGTTTTGCTTTGCTTTGCTTTCCATTTTGATCTGGACCTGGAGTTTCATCCCCGTAGAGAGCTCTCAATAAGGAAACTTCTATCAATGCAGACTGATAACCTCCTCTACAACTGATAGTCTTATTAGAAATTTGTCTGAGACACTGAGAGGTTACATGATTGCATGGGTTCATTCAGCCACTGTGTTAAAGGCAGAACCAGAACCTAGGGGGGTCCTTATTCCAAGGATGGTTTTCAATCTGTTCCCAATTTTTCCTCTACCTCCTTTACTTGATTTTCAAAATCCTTTCTGACCTCTTCCATGTCCTGAGACCAATTCATATTTTTCTTGGGGGCTTTGGACGTAGGAGCTTTAACTTTGTTATCTTCTTCTGAGAGTGTGTTTTGATCTTCCTTGTCACCATAGTAACTTTCTATGGTCAGAATATTTTCTGTTGTTTGCTCATTTCCCCAGTCTATTTCTTGACTTTTAACCCTTTGTTAAAGGAAGGCTCTGCTTCCAGGGTGGAGGGCACACTGTCCCAAGCTTCAGGGTTTTATGCAGTTGTTTTCAGAGATACTTCTAGGGACCAGTAAGTTTTCAGTTCTTCCAAGGTGGTATGATCTAAGGAGAGGTGTTTACTCCTCTACTGGCCTGTGCTCTGGTCTGTGAGTCACCACGAGCACTCTTTTCTACCCTGGAACTGTGACAAGGGTCCCCCCCTCCACTGTGGATATAAGATGTACCATGCTAATGCTCCTCTTCCCCTGAGACTGCCACCGAGGACTGTGACCCAGATCTGAGTATGAACAAAGCAACAGAGTCCTGCCTCAGTGCTACCAAAAAGACAACTGTAATCTCCTTCTGACCGCTTTACTGTCTGAGGACTGAGAGCTCTGGAAGCAGCTGCTGAATCAGTGGCTCCCAAGGCCTGCTCCTGGTTTGCTGGGGTTGGGACTGTGGTGTCTCAGCCTGTGCTGCACTGTGCTCCACTTTCATCCAGCTGCAACAAACCTTTCTTGCTGACCTTCTAAGTTATCTTTGGCTGAAAAAGTATTTCACCTCATCCTTTTGTGGGTACTGCTGCTCCAGGAATTATTTTATGGCATTACATAAAGGTGTTCAGAGGGGTCTTGGGGAGAGCTCAAGAGAGTCCTGCCTTTTCTCCATCATCTTGGCTCTACCTCCCATAGCTCTCAATTGGAATTGTACCAGACACCAAAGAGGGTTGTTAGAGGTGACACTGGACTTACTGAACATAGGGGATTCTGAAGCTGAGGATCTCTTCTAGAACCAGGAGGAAGAAGATAAAAAAGGGGACATGATCGAAGGGAGGGCAGATGGGGATGAAGATAATCAAAAACAAACACTTTCGAAAAGGGACAGGGTCAAGGGAGAAAATTCAATAAAGGGGGATAGGTTAGGAAGAAGCAAAATATAGTTAGTCTTTCA
>CM053624.1:245488156-245512947 GCA_028646595.1 Phalanger gymnotis
GAGAAAATTCAATAAAGGGGGATAGGTTAGGAAGAAGCAAAATATAGTTAGTCTTTCACAACATGACTATTGTGGAAGGGTTATACATAATGATACGCATGTGGCCCATGTTGAATTGCTTGACTTCTTAGGGAGGGTGGATGGGAAGGGAAGAGGGGAGAGAATTTGGAACTCAAGGTTTTAAAAAAATAGATGTTCAAAAGTAAAAAAGGTTTTTTTTCATGCAACTAGAAAATAAGACGCACAGGCAATGGGGCATAGAGATTTATCTTGCCCTACAAGAAAGGAAGGGAAAGAGCGATGGGAGGGGAATGGGCTGATGGAGGGGATGGCAGACTGGGGAACAGAGCAACCAGAGTTGTACGCCATCTTGGAGTTGGGGGGGGGGAGGAAATGGGGAGAAAATTTGTAATTCAAATGCCTGTGAAAATCAATGCTGAAAACCAAACATATTAAAAATAAATTTAAAAATAAAAGAAAAAGAAGAAAAAAATTAGATTGGAGCAAGTGGAAGCTAGTGACTTTAGGAGAAATCAAGATATTACACAACAGAAGCAAAGGAATGAAAAAGTGGAGGACAATGTGAAATATCTCATTAGAAAAACCACTGACATGGAAAATAGAGCCAGGAGAGAGAATTTAAAAATTATTGGAGTACCTGAAAGCCATGATCAAAAAAAGAGCCTACATATTGTCTTTCAAGAAATTCTCCAGGAAAACTGCCCTGATATTCTAGAGCCAGAGGGTAAAATAGAAATTGAAAGAATCCAACAATTGCCTCCTGAAAAAGATCCCAAAAAGAGAACTCCCAGGAATATTGTTGCCAAATTCCAGAGCTCCAAGATCAAGGAGAAAATACTGCAAGAAGCCAGAAAGAAACAATTCGAATATCATGGAAACACAATCACGATATCACAAGATCTAGCAGCTTCTACATTAAGGGATTGCAGGGCTTGGAATATGATATTCTGGAGGTCAAAGGAGCTAGGATTAAAACCAAGAATCACCTACCCAGCAAAACTGAGTATAGTGCTCCAAGGTAAAATATGGACTTGTGGAAATCAATGCTGAAAACTAAAAAAATTAAATAATAAAATATGAAAAAAAGAAACAAAAGAAGATGGTATCAGGAAACTAGGTAAGGCAATAGATAGAGTGCCCCAGGGCCTTGAGTCAGGAAGACTCATCTTCCTAAGTTCAAATCTGGCTTCAGATACTAACTATGTGACCTTTTGCAAGTCACTTAACCCTGTTTGTCTCAGTTTCCTCATCTGTAAAATTAGCTGGAGAAGGAAATGGAAAAATACTCCAGCGTTTTTACCAAGAGAACTTCAAATGGGTCCACAAAGAGTAGAATAGGACTGCAAATGACTGAACAAAAATAACAACAAAATTGGCTATCTAATAATCTTCTTGGGAACTTAAGTGCCATGGGTAGAATATGAAAGGACAAGACCTTTGCATATTTTCCTTTTTTTCATTTTTAACTATTCCTGACTATTCCCAAGAGGGAGACTACAGAATCTCTTAAAAATGAAAGGGAGGGAGGGAGGGAAAGAGAGAGAGAGAGAGAGAGAGAGAGAGAGAGAGAGAGAGAGAGAGGAGGGGAAGGAAGAAAGGAAGGAAAGAAAGAAGGAAGGAAGGAAGGAAGGAAGGAAGGAAGGAAGGAAGGAAGGAAGGAAGGAAGCCAGTTTTGAAGGTAAATTTGAAAAGCTTACTTGCATTTCATCAGGCTTTGGAAATGATCATTTAGAACTGGAAAGGATGTTAAAGATCATCTATTTCAGTCCCTTCATTGACAAATGAGGAAACTGAGACCTGAAGAAGAAAAAAAATTTGCCCAAATTTACACAAATAATCTGTTTCATCCTGTTTAATGTGTCATATATTGATCCTTCCAGGATATGCCATATTCCTCTCCCTTGCTTGAAACTATGACCACTTAGTGATTGGTAAGTAAAATCTCTGTTCAGCCTTCTGTTTTTCAATCTAATATTGCAGATTCCTGCCTTACTTCATAACCACATATTTCTTTTTACTGCATTTCCTCCAACCATTTCCTTCTGTAATCTGTGTTCTTTTCTTTGAGCTTCCTGCAGAGAAAGGACAATGGACAAGTTAAGTGAGAAAGATGATTTACAAGGCCTCTCTGCTTTCTTCTAAGGAAAATCTCCATGACAGGAGTGAGTATTTTGCATGATGGGAAGCTATGGTATTAATAAAAATGCCATTTTCCCCCCAGAAAGAACATTTGCCTCTCTTTTAGAAAGCACTTTGCCTCCTCCTAAACCTATCAGTTTTGAGGGAGTTCTGTCAGGAATCATTTCAGAGCTCATCAAGATGACTCATCCACCACATCTTTTACATTTCAGTTTCATCCAGTGAGGCTGCATTAAGAATTTCCTATTGATAGTCAGAGAACATGGGTTCCAGGCTCCGCTACTCCTCCACTGTGGGACCTTGTATAACTTGTTTAACTTCTCTGCTCCTGAGGTTCCTCTCATGTAGAAAAGACTTAATAATTTTTTCAGTTAAAAAAAATACAGGACTAACTCACAGGATAGATTGTTTGGCTCAGTGGATATTGCAAGTTTTAATGAAGGTATCACATGTAATTTTATATACACACATATACACAAACATATACATATATGTTTATATACATACAAATATGCATATATACACACATACATGTGTGTATATGCTTCATGACACCAGGGCCTATCGATCTGCCCTGACGCCACTGGACCTCATCACTGGAAGTGTCATAACAACTATTACCCTATGACTCTTATCACAATCCCTATGAATGCCCAGGGCAGATGAAAACTCTCTTCCCTGGCTACCAATCTTCTTTATGTGTTGTAATTCTCTAATAGAATATAAACTTTTTGAAGGAAGAAACTGCTTCACTTTTACATTTATATCCTGACACAGCGATTGGCACGTAGTAGGCATTTAAATATTTTTATATGAATGTACTTTTCCATCAATAGAATATAAGCTTCTTGAGGATAAAGACTGTTTATTGTTTGTCTTTGTATCTCCAGTTCCTAGGACAGTGCCTGACATGTAACAGGGAAAGAAAGATATAAAGAAAAAAATGAAAAATATAAAAAAGAAAGAAAAAAAGAGAAAGAAAGGAAGAAAAAAGGAAGGAGGGAAGGAAAGAAGGAAGGAAAGAAAGAAAAGATAGATGTAGATATATACTCAAATTTATGTATGAAACATTTTCTTTCAAGATTCTGTGTGTGGATCAGTTTTTATTAAACATTCATGCTAACAGCCCCTAATAGCGCTGTGGGTTATATAACTTTCCTATGTCATTTTCTGATCAGCTCGGTCACCCCCATACTCTTTGTTTCACGTTCATTTAGTGACTGTCTCCAAGAACACGTAATGTCTGGTTCCTTTTAAACCCGTCCAGCAGACATGAATCTGCCCAATGTGTCACTACAACCTATTCTCGTACAGTATCCCCACACACTGTACATGTTGTCTGCCTCTCCCTAGAGGTAGCTTAGAAGGTAAGAGAAGTCATGAAGAAATCTAAAACATTAAAATGATAGATACTTACCAGTTGGGGGAGGCTGATTTTTGTGATTCGTAATAAATGCAATAAGAGCACCATTTATTTCTAACTCTCTGGTGGGATGAGAGATTATTAACTTTTTCTTGCCAAGATAAACTTGATTACATTACTTATTTATGCTATGTACATTCCATTAGAGGGGCCCTATCAAGATAAAAATCATATACAGTGTTTTAAAATTAGCGTGTGTTTTTTTTTCATGTCTGCTGCTAATAGTGGCATAGACTAGTAAAAAAGGAAAAGGGGAATCTTAGATATGTAATTTACTTTCATTTCTTTATAGTATTGTTTACTTTTACACATTTCACTGAACTTGACAGACCAATCTAGAAATATCATCTCCACTCATTTTCTCTCCCTAGTCTTCATGGCAGCAGGATGTGTGTTGTTTGGATTTGGGATGTCAATAGAATATTTAATTCTCAACACCTGAACCAAGAGACCTACTCTGTCTCACAGAAAAACAGCTGCCACCACCACCACCATTCCATGATGACAACGGCCAAATAGAAAGAATAATTAATCATAGATAATTAATTTAATCATAGGGTCTATGAGCCAAGCTGTTCTCAAGTCTTCAGTCAAGTGTAATCCTCTTTATCCTATTGGAAACGAGGGGTGGGAGGGATAGGTTGGAATTCTGACCTCTGTTCAATTCATTTCCCTCATGCCTATAATGTTATCCCTCCTCCTACTGGCCTCATGACCTCCCTGGCTTCCTTCACATTCTTCCTTCTACTAGAAACCTTTCCTAATCCCTCTTAATTCTAGTGCCTGTCCTCTGTTGATTGTTTCCAGTTTATCCTGTGTATAACATGTTTGTACATTTTTTTTAACATGCTGTCTCAACCCTTGGATTGTGAGTTCCTTGAGAGTAGGGACTGTCTTTGTATTGTCAGCTCTTACCACAGTGTCTGGCACGTAGTAGGTGTTAATAAATATTTATTAACTAACTACTATGTGCATAGTTAGGCACTAGAGAGACAAGGACAAAAACAAACACCTCTAACCCCAAAGGACTAGTAATTTAAAATGCAACATTTCTTTGTTGTTGTTTGTCTTTTGTTTTTGAAGATGACCAATGACATCACAGGTGATGACTTGCATATGAGTTGAATTTGAATGGAGCAAAGTTGTGCAGTCTTCAGACTCACTCTCTCTGCCTCTGTCATCAAAATGCAGTGGCAGGACAAAAGTCAAGCATTTTATAGTAAGTGGCAGAAGAATCTGAATTTAGATTTTCTGACTCTGCCTCATATCATCACCTGAACCCCTAATTCAGAGTTCAACACCATCAGTACTTCTCTCTCCCTCATAAAAAAGAAAGAAAAAGACCTGCATATCTTTTGTCACAATCTGTTAGGCAATGTCACCCAGAGATGGACAGCTGAGCTAATCCATGAAGAATAAGAGGCCTGGCCCTGAGGCTGAATCTGTATGGCCCATAATCACTGCTTTGATGTCCTCTTAGATGTACTATGTGTCCTGGCTCCTAAGCAATATAAGACTTGACCATGGACCACATAAGGCCCCCAGGGAAACTCAGCATTCCTAAATCTACAATCGCCCTCCCGGAGAGATAGCAGTTAGAGCCATACTCAGCTACACAGGGAGGCCTGGACCATCTGAGCTTTCCCAGTTATACACCTTCCTACCCTTTCATATATTATCTTGAACCAATGACAAGGGTTGAATTATTCTGCCCAGAATATACCATCCCACAAGTTGGTATGGACCTGGCATAAACATTTATTAGGTCAAATAGAGACCCTGTTACTCATCCATAATGCACAACACTAGCCGAGGTCTTCTACTCAATTCTTATTGCTAACACCACTTTCCCCTGAAGGTGGCTTGAACTATTATGGGGCAGAAGCTTCCTTAGCCTATGTTCTCACCCAGTAGCTTCTTCAACCGTTTCTGGTACCTTCCCTCTCTCTTCTTTAGATCAATTGTTATCTCAGTATCTTCAAGGGTTCCCAGGCTCATCAGCTGTTCTTGATTTATTACCCCGTGTCTCTTTGTGTAGAGCAGCTACGTGGCACAATGGATAGAGCATCAGGCCTGGAGTTAGGAAGACTCATCTTTCTGAGTTCGGATCTGGCCTCAGATACTTACTAGCTGTGTGACCCTGGACTAATCACTTAACCCTGTATGCCTTAGTTTCTTCATCTGTAAGTGAGCCAGAGAAGGGAATGGTAAACCACTCCAGTATCTTTGCCAAGCAAACCCCATTTGCGGTCACAGAGTTTGAAATGACTAAATGGCAAGCTTTTTGTGTGGTAGAAATGCTGCTTGACCCAGAGCCAAGAGACTTCAGTTCAAATTCTTATTATAATTCTTAGTGCCTATGTGACCACAGGTCATTAACCTGTCTGGGCCTCAGTGATCTCATCTGCAAAATGGAGAAAATAGGACGATTAATTATACGGTCATAGATTTTGAGCTCAAAGGGTCATTAGACGCTAACTCCCCCAGTCCTAGTCCAAACCCCAACCCCAGTGAAACTGAGATGCAGAGAAGTTAAATGATTGGATTTGTCCAGGGTCACGTGGTTACTGAGAGAGGGGGATTTGAATCCTAGGACCTGATTGCCACATGGACTCTCTAAGTGTGAGCCCAATTTTACCTGGATTCTCTGTTTCCTCATCTGTACATTGGGAATAATAATAATGGTGCCCCCTAGCCAGGGTTGTTGTGAGAATCACAGCACTTAGCACAGTGCCTGGCATACAGGAGGTACTAAGTAAGTGCTAGACACAATGCTGCTGCTGCTGCTGCTGCTGCTGCTGCTGCTGCTGCTGCTGATGATGATGATGATGCTACTGGTAATGATGGTGATGATGATATTGATGTTGCTGCTGCTGCTGCTGATAATGGCGATGATGATGATGATATCATGATGGTAATAATGATGATGCTGCTGCTGATGATGATGGTGATGAGGATGATGATGATGATGATGTTGCTGGGCTGATGATGATGGTGGTGGTGACGATGGGAGAGTGTGCCCCAAACTTTGGGAAACGGGAGGAGATGTTTTATCCCAACTGTTCTTACTGTACCATCTTTGTAAAAACCTATTTCCAAAAGCTAATTAAGTACGACTGGCTAATTGATATCCACTGTAATCAATCAATCAACATGCTCTAAGTGCCTGCTATGCCAGGCACTACACTAAGCACCGGGCCATAACAATTAGGGAACTGCACCTGTGCAGGCTTATGACCTATGATTCCAGGGAAACTTGCCTCCATCTCTAAGCCTTTGGGATCTAAAGCTGCTGCTGCCCTCTGGGGACCCAGCCTACCTTTTTGAATGGGGATTTGAATCTATGAAAAATTAGGACAGGACAACAAGGGTTTTCCCTTTTCCCTTTCATTTGTAGGGTATCAAAATTGCTTGTGCTCCTTCAACAAATAGAAAACTAAACTTAGCACCTAATTAGCAAGAAGAGTTAAAGAAGCTGCCAGATGGTAAACTTTCTCCCCACCCCCCCATACCCACACTTCAGGTGAGCATCTTCTTGGTCCAGTGTTGTCCTGATCCCTCCTCCTACAGCATACACTAAGGGTCACCACCCATTAAGGACTCTGTCCAGTCATCTCTATGTGCACCTCAGAATTGTGTTCCTAGGTTTTCCCTCCCATGAGCCTTAGATCCCCAGGTCCCGGGTCTCTTTCCTACCCCCAACCAACTGAATCTATTTTATAAGGTTGATTGGAGGGCACATTTACAGTTACTTGTCTTGAGATACTTTTGTGTCTGGGGCCCCACAATTGCTAAGTGCATCCTTACCATGCAGTAGCACTGTATCAACATGCTACTCATTCCTTGTTGTCAAGCCCTGATACATGGCATAGATCTAGCAACTCTTCTTAGCTCAGGACACTGTCATACTATCCAATATGGTGCCCCAGCCCCCCAGGGTGTTACAGCATTGAGTTCTTCAATAGTTTCTTGGTAGTGTCTGAACTCAGGTACAAAAGATATCTGACAACACCAATCCCTCTTCTTTGTCATCTGCCTACCACGGGGCACAAGCACCCATATGCAAATCAAGTCCCAGAAACAGCTGTGGGCTTCTCATAGCTTTCTGAGGCAACTGTATCTAATGACCACCCTGGGTAACTTAAGAGAAATGAATATGACCGGAAAAATTCAGCTGCATAGAAAGTAAAATGGAGGCATGGAAAGAAGTCTGATGAGTTTGGGGGGGGGGGTTTCTCAAAAGAAAATACATATTTTATGTTTTTGAGCATTCAAAGACATTATTAAATACCAACATCTTGATAATTTTTTCCTTCGTTTTTTGGAGGGGGGAAGGCAGGGAAATTAGGGTTAAGTGACTTGCCTAAGGTCATACAGCTACTAAATGTGTCAAGTATCTGAGACCAGATTTGAACTCAGGTCCTTCTGACTCCAGGGCCAGTGCTCTACTCACTGTGCCACCTAGCTGTCCCCGATAATTTAATAACAGTCCTAAAAGCAGAAATGATGTGAGCAGGTAATGGTGGTCCAGACAGGTATGGAGTCAATTTCTTTACTTGGGGGAGTGGAATTTGGGAAATGAGGATATGAAGACAGGGGCTGTCCTTTCTAGCACAGTGGGCACACATAGAGACTAGGACTAGGATAGATGTTTAAATTGGGATTTCATTGGATAAAGGAATTCCCATCTAGGTAAATTACCTCTTCCAATGCCAATCAGTACCTTCTCTGCAATGTATAGTCTTAGAGAATATCCTGGGGCACTGAGAAATTAAATGTTTTACCTGGGACTACATAACCAATATGTGGTATCCATATGACTTGAACCCTGGCTCAGAGGTCAAATTTCTATCCATTATGTCAAATTGCCTTTATGGCACATAGTAGATATTTAATAAATGTGTACTGACTTTAAGTTCATTAGTCATGGCATATAGAAGCATTGTTGATGGGGAGCTCAAAGGAGACTAGAATTAAGAAGTCTTAAGAAAAAATGTTGGGATCTCTGAGTGTCTCCAGTGTCCTATTGACTATCAATAAGAGAGAAGAGGGGTGGTTAGAGGCAGGTAGACACTTTCCCAGAAGTCATATTAGTGCCTGAGGGCTCTCTGATAGGTAGCCTGGAAGGGGGTGCCTTTTTCAAAGTTTATAAAACTAATTGGATGTAAATATTTTAGGGGTTAAAGAGATAGGTACAATATGCATGAGGTTTAGGGAATAGGATTTACTGAGGCACCCCAAAGAAGTGACAAAGGGTTCTAGGGCCATGTTGGGGGGTGGGGCTGAAGGGTGGAGGGAGTCCAAGATGTGAACAAATAAAGGTCAGCATGATTATGAATCCAGGAAAGAGTATAGTTTAGTGGTTGGTCCATTTTCTCCTCATTCGCTTTAGGAACAGCATTTTTGCCTCATTGATTTTCACTACTCATTGAGTCATGTTCACTTCATTTTGATTCATTTTTCCTCCTGCTCATCACTTCTCTGTGTTAGCTCTCAGCTTTCCTCTAATCGTGATTACCAGCTATCGGCTGAATGTGGCACTACCATTAATCATGGCATCCCCCTGATAGGAGGCCAGACTCATCAAGTCACACAGATCCTCAGCTTTCTCACTCTCCCTGGCACTATTCCTATCTTACTAAGAGATGAGGACAAAGACAAAGCGAAAAAGTAATGCCATCTATCCATTCTAATTCGTCTTCTGTGCGTTGCTTCCCAGTGTTTGTGGGTCAGGTGAAGGGATCACAAGGACTAATTAATGCAGACTTTTACTCACATTGTCCTTTACCTAGGATCTCAAAATGCTGTAGAATTGTGGAAGGTAAGCTCCTATAGGCCAGGGATTGGTTTGTCTTTATCTCTGTACTCCTAGAACATGGCACAGTACCTTGTATATAGTAGGCACTTTATAAATGCTTATTGAATGAAATGAATGAATGAGGTCACTTCCTGAACTCTCCAACAAAGGGGAGAGGAAAATGTGTACTCCAATTCTGGCCATTCTAAAGAATTTTTCAATTATTGAAAAAAGGGCTAAAGTAATTTTCTGCCACCCTGTATATGTATCTCTCTCTCTCTCCTTCCTTCCCTCCCTTTCTCTCTCTCATATGTGTGTATGTATGTGTATGTGTATGTGTATGTATATGTATATACATGTACATATACATACACATATACATACTGTGTTTATATACACGTGCATATACATCTAGGTTTATGTGTATATATGTATGTTAATATACATGAATATTATATTATTGTAAATGATATATTATTTTTAAACGTTTACTATAAAATTATGTTTGTCTCTATTGCTGGTTGTTTAGAGCACCAACATGAGATATGTTATATTACCGAAAGTAACTAAACTTAGTTGTACCAAACCGTTTTCAGTGATATTCTGGAATTAACTGCCCTCATCCCTACTCAACCACATCCCTATCTCTTCCATATCCTAATATGTCCTCATGAAGTAAAATTACTTTAGGTTTTCTAAAAAGACAACCTATCACCAATAATGTCCATTAAGACAATTTTAAGGGCAATGACTTTTTTTTTCTTTACACATGTTTTCTCCTAGTCTCTGATGATGAGGTGAGCTTTCTCTTTGCCAAAGTTAATGTTTCCAATTATTTTCTCCATCTCAACTCTTCCCAGTTTTTCCAGATGCTTGTCACCTTGGTCATTCTCTCTTTCTCTTCTTTAGTCTCTCCTTATCCATTATTTCCTTCCCTGTCACCTACCAATAAGTCCATGCCTCCCCTCGAACCTGTCATTATTTCAATCTATCATCCTATCATTTCTCCATTTCATAGCAAAATGACAGAGAGAGAGACAGAGAGAGAGACAGAGAGAGAGAGAGAGAGAGAGAGAGAGAGAGAGAGAGAGAGAGAGAGAGAAAGTTTTTTCTATGCCTATTATCTCAATTTCCTCCCCTCCTAGTCTACTCTCAAACTCTTGCAGTCTAACTTCCAACCATGCCACTCAGCTGAAATTGATCTCTTCAAGATCACTAGTGGTATCTCACCTGTTATGCACAAAAGCAATTTTCTTAGTCTCCATCTTTTAGCGCTCAGTGGCTTTTCTGCCTTCATCCTAGACACTTTATCCTCTCTTGCAAGGCTTTTCTTAAAGTGAGAACCAGAAAAGACCTTAGCCAGGGTCTCCCATTGCATCCTGGGCCAGCTCCAGTCCTCCTAGTGAATATCAGGTGCCTGGACCCTAATGTCTCTGGAGGAGAAAGTGAGGCTGGTGACCTTGCGCAGCCCTCCCTCACTCAAATCAAAGTCAACTGCAAGCCACGTCATCATCTTCCTGATGTCAAGATCCTCTTTGAGAATGAAGGACAGAGACAACCTATCCTCTCTTGACTTCTGTGTGACACCATTGCGGTTTGCCATTTCCTTCTCTAGTTTATTTTACAGATGAGGAAACTGTGGTAAACAGGGTTAAGTGACTTGCCCAGGGTCTCACAGCTAGTCAGTGTTTGAGGCCAGATTTGAACTAAGGAAGATGAGTCTTCTTGACTTCAGGCCTAGCACTTTATCCATTGTGCCACCTAGCTGCCCCTTTGCTAGACTATTTCCTCCCAATTACTATGTGTGGCCATCTCCTCCACTCCTCTGTTCTGTACCCTCTGTACACTATCTTCTTTGGTGTTTTGATCAACCCCCATGGGTTCAATTGTCATCTCCGTGTTGATAATTCTCAAATCTATATTAATGGCGCTGATTTCCCTCCTGATAATATTTTTATGATATGATTTGCCTGCTGGACATCTCCAATTGGATGTCTCAAACTTAAAATATCCAAATTGAGTTTGAATCCCATTTCTTCCACATAATGACTGTATGGCTTGGGACAAGTCATTTTGTCTTTACGGCCTTAAGTTTTCTATAGTCTTCATATTTCTGTAAAATGAGAGTTTGGGATTAAATGGCCTCTAAACTATCTTCCATCTCTAATCCTATGATATTTTCTTTCGTTGGCTATGCCCAAGAATAAATGTGCTGGTAAACCCCCAAAGAAGTAACCAAAGGTGGGAATGGGTGAGGTGATACACAGATTTTGCCTGATATTCTTGGAGAATACTAAAAGTAAGGAACAATGGCCTCACTGCATCCCCCTCTCCCACAAAAAAGGGTTTTTTGTGTGCATCTCAAAAGCTCTTGATGTCATCCTTCGTTCTCTCTTTCTTCACTTCAGTCTCTGAAGAGGTGGTCCATCATCTCCTCACAAAGGCCAATCCCCATATATATATATATATATATATATATATATATATATGTATATATACGCATATATATACATATATATATATATATACCCCATCCCTTATTGTCTCCTGTGGATTGACCCCCTAATTATTCCCCTCTCCATCCAAAATGTCTCCTTAGTTAATGGTCTCTTCTCCACTCTCTAAAAATAGTCCTAGGTCTATCATATCTTTAAAAAAATATCTCTCTATACCTTACCATCCCTTTAAGCTATCATTTTGATGCCTCTTTTCTCTTTCACATACAAACAGTTAGAATAAAATGTCTACAGACGTTGCCTCCATTTCTCATTCACTTCTCAGGCCTTTGTAATATGACTCCTGACTTCATCATTCATCTGTAATTAATCTCTGCAAATTCACCAATTACTTTCTTAATGATTAAATCTGATGATATTTTCTCAAATCTTATCTTCAGATTATCTGGCTAGGAATCTAGGTGTCAAACTGGATAGAGCCAAGAAGGTCAGATAGAGCCTCAGATACTTATTAGTTGTATGATTCTGGACAAATCGCTTAAGCTCTCTGTGCTTCCATTTCTTCATCTGTAATGTGATTTTAAAAAATATTCCCTAAAAGTACTTACTCCCTAGGGCTGTTTTGAGGATAAATTCAAATCATTTTTATAAAGCATTTTGCTAATCTTAAAGTTCTATATGATGCTTATTATTATTATTATCATCATTAACTTCTTTTACCATTTGACACTGCTGATCACCACCTTTCTTCTTGGATACTCTCTCCTCTCCATTTTTATGAAATTGGTTTTGTTGTTGTTGGTGGTGGTGGTGGTGGTGGTGGTGTGTGTGTGTGTGTCTGTCTGTCTGTCTGTGTGTCTGTGTGTCTGTGTATGTGTGGTTTTCTTCCTACTTCTTGGACCACTCCTCAGTCTCTTCATTTATATTTTACCTTATGACTATAAGTGGACTGCGAGGATTTGTCTTGTGCCCTCTTCCCTATGGATATATTCTCTTTCTTGGTGAAGCCATCAGATCCCATGGATTAAATTATCATCACTAGTATCTCTCCTGAGTTCTAGGACCATATTGCCTAAGATCCAGTCTCATATCACCTTGAAATGGATGTCCCAGAGACAACTCAAATTCAGCATATCTAAGTCTTGGTCCTTTATCTTCCACTCTCCCCAAATCTTCTCTTCCTCTGAATTCGCCTATTTCTATTGAGAACCTCACTCTCCTGCCAATTACCTACTTGAGTACCAAGATTCAAAACCTTGATGTCATCCTCAACTCCTCACTCTTGCTCACCCCACATATCCAATTAGTTGTTGAGTCTTATCAGTTTCACTTTCACAGCATCTCTCATATCCTTCTCCTTCTCTTACCACTGTAGTTCAGACCCACATTACCTCTTGCCTGGACTATTGCAATGACTTCCTAGTTGGCCTCCTTCCTCCCACCTCAAGTCTCTCTCCTCTTTAATCTATTTTGCACTCAAATACTCAACGGTTAAAATATATCTGTGATTTTATTGATTCAATAGTTCCATCCAGTGATGTAGGTAACAAACCATCCACGTATTTCCGTCCTATGTCACTCCTGCCCATGTTCTCCCCAAATATCATAATCTGAGGTGCATCCACTGTGTACAGAGACCTTCCTGACTTTCTCCTGATATCACAAGGGTATCAGCCATGCACTCTGGCTATCCAATTGTCAGCTCTTGTTTTTGTCACACTATCAGATGACATTATTTTTCTTTGGAGTTTCTCATGGATTATATGTTGTAGCCTACTCACAACCACTATGCACCTCTTCACTGCTCTCTGTGTGATATTTATCTTTAGTTCTTCAGAGGGAAATGGTCTTCAATGTTTCAGAACCATATAGCAGCACAAGTAAAATTTTAGTATTGAATAGATGGATCTATGCTTTCATTGGACTCCCTGGGCCCATGCCCATCTATTATATAGATTCTAAAATGATTTTCCTAAAGCATAGATGTGACCATATCACTCTCCTACTGCTTAAACTGCATTGTTTCTTTATTATATACTCCATGGTCAAATGCAAACTCTGCTCTTTGGCACTTAAAGTCTAACCCTAGCCTGACTCTACCTACCTTTCAATTTTTATTATTTGTTTCATTATATGTTACTTCCCAACCAAACAAACCCTTTGTTTCTCGCACATAATAGCTCCATCTCCCATTTGCATGCCTGGAATGTACTCCTTCCTCATCTCTGTCTTTTAAGAACTATGATTTCTTTCAAGGCTCAGTTTAAGTGAACCATGTAAATTTGACCTTTCTTGATCCCCTACAGCTTACCCTTGACTTACCCTTTCCTAATTACCTTGTATTTATTTTGTATACATTTTGCATATGCATACCCAATAGAATTTAAACTCTTTGCGGTAAAGGACTATTTCATATTTAACTTTGTATCCCCATAGCTCAGCACAGAGTCTGGTATGCAGTAAGTGCTTAACATGCTGGTTGATTGCATCTCTTTTGTGGGGGCAGTAGATTGAGTGCCATATTGTTTGTAGTTACTTAAAGCCATAAAGTGGGAAATTGGTGTTTAGGTGGCGTAAATGGGGGGGTAGTTGGCATAGATTACCTTTCTGTAGCCAAGCATAAGGTTAGTTATTGAAGACAAAGGAATGGGCATACCAATCAAAGAAAAGGTTAAATAAGTAGAAATAGAAATAATTCCCTAAAATATCATACTACATATTATCTTAGCCTTTTGGACTACCCTGTAGCAGCAAATAAATAGATTGATAGCTTTCTTCTTCGAGGAAACAAATGGATTCATAAACAACACAGTCATTTTCAACAATGAAACCTTTTAATTAGGACCCAAATCAGCACTGTGATGATTAGCTGATTTCGAAGCTTACTTCAAATCGACATCTTCCACGGCAACTACTGTGGAGGTGCTATAGTCCTTTTTCCATCAACAAATAGCATATTCTTTTTTAAAACTTTTTTGGATGTAGCTCAACCCAAAATGTGGTAAAACATAACTTTTATAAGAAAGAGAACATGGAGGTATGCAGAACAAATTAGACCTGGTGAAAGGAACAGCTGCAACCCAAGGCAAGTCCCTTCCCTCTCCCACTCTCAGTCTTCTTATCTGCCTTTCTCATAGACTCAAATGCATCTATGATCTTTATCTGTTTGAATGTTTGGATGTTTTCACCAATGATGCATATCCCAACCTATCAATGTCTGCTCATCTTGTGCTAGTCTTAATCATGTTATCCTACAAGCTGACCACAGGGGCTCTATCCAATGTGCTAGAGACCTTCCTTACTTTCAATTCCATTCAAGAAGCATTTATTAAGTGCATGTTATATGCCAGGCATTGTGCTAAGCACTTTTCTCCTAATGGCTCCAGGATGTAACTGGAGTATTGAGGCTGGCTTCCTTACTCTCACTACATAACCAGTTTATCTCCTTTGTTGATTACACGTCTTTCTGATGACTATCTTTACTCCAATTCTTCTTGAAGTTCATTACTTGTTATATGTTGCAGCCTTTCCATTGCCCTCCGTGTGTCACTCATTTTTAATTCTTCAGAGAGTACAA
The DNA here is from genome assembly GCA_028646595.1 of Phalanger gymnotis. Classification (NCBI taxonomy): domain Eukaryota; kingdom Metazoa; phylum Chordata; class Mammalia; order Diprotodontia; family Phalangeridae; genus Phalanger; species Phalanger gymnotis. Next base: position 245,503,570 of record CM053624.1, read on the forward strand.
TTACCCCTTTCACATCTTGACTTTCCCCATCATGGTTTCAATATATCACAAGTTGGCATGAGAAATTAAATGGGAATTTTGTAGAGTTTTGCAGAAGCCACAGACAATACACAAAGGCCAGCAGACAATGCAGAGCCTATGACCAAATACTCAACTCAGATTTTACAACAATATATTATAAACACTCCATAAAAGAAAAAGAAAAAAAAAATCAGACTTCTTTGCTGGTACAAAAAGAGGGCCAAAATTTATACACGGATTTTCCAGATTACGGGGAAACCACACTCCTAATCTCCATGACATAGAAGGTATAACCATATATTATTCCATAACTCATAGCTATACAATAATGTTAGAATATTGGCATTAAAAATAAGCCTTAATACTCCAAATAGTAATAATACTCCAAAGTGAACAAAGAGAGAGAGAGAGATGTATAAAAATATTTGTAGCAGCAATTTGTGTTGTAGCAAAGAACTGGAAACAAAGAGGTTGCCCATCAATTAAATGAGTGGCTGAAAAAATGATGGCATAGAAATATAATGGAATATTACTGTGCCTTAAGAAATGATGAAAAGTGTGAATTCAGAAAAACTTAGGTAGATTTGAATGAACTGATATTTAAAAACAAGCTATGCATAATAGAGATTTATGGTTTCACAAATAATCCTCTTTTTCTGTTCTGCTTCATGAATGAAAATATTCTTTTTTGGTGTTTATGAAGTTGAAAATAAAACAGATAAATTAAAATAAAATGAATGAATGGGCCCTTATTTCTGAGAAAATATTGGGATTGTTAAAGGAAGTTTGTGATTTTAGGAAAGGAAATCCAACTGACTTTTTTCCTTCTGTTTAATATTGTGTCCATTTTTACATATACCTGAAGTGTGTGTAACTGAGGATAATAATGGCTTGCAGTTATGTAGCATTTTAAGGTTTCCAAGATGTTTTACAAATATTATGTCATTTTATCCCCACAACTCTGAGAGGTAGGTGTAGCATATTATTGATGAAACTGTAAATAGTTTAAGTTGACTTGCCCAGGATCACACAGGTAGTAAGTGTTCAAGATTGGATTTAAAATGAAGTATTTCTCACTCCACATCTGGTACTCTATCTACTCAGCCACTTAGCTGCCTTACAGCAGCTCTAGATGGACAGATTCCACGTGTTGTCCATCTAAGTGTCATACTCTGGATAACTGACATTTTTCATCCACTTATTTTTCCTGTTTGGATGATTGGGTCAAATTCTTTTGAAAATTTATGTCTCTTCCAGGACTCTTTGCCATATTTTCAGCACTTATTCAATCAGCACAATGACTTCCTTGAATAGGAGCATATTGAATCCCTCTTCAGTTTGACCTCTGTACTGTATAGTTTCCATGACATCAGTGATTGTCTTTGGTGAGCATATATTTCTTTGTTTTAAGCCTCATTTCACGCTTAAGTGCAGAGGGTCATCAAACAAGATTACTTTTGTTGTAGTATCTTATCAAGAATCCTGAATAACTTTGATGAGTAGAGATGGGAGACATCCTCTTGGAAGGGAGCTCTCAATTCCATTCCAGAATCAAATACTGTTTCACAAAACCAGCAAAATTGATAATGATAATGAGAAGGAGGGGAAGGAGGAGGAGGAGGAGGAAAAGGAGGAGGAGGAGGAGGAGGAGGAGAAGGAAGAGGAGGAGGAGGAAAAGCACAGGAGGACTTTAATCACCCAATCAATTAGGAGATGGCAAAACTGTAATCTATTGAGGAACATCACCTTTAAAAGCACTTATCTAAAAAATGGAGATAAGAAAATTTAGTTCACCAGGTGGTTGTGAGGATCCAATGAGATAATGTATGTAAATTGTGTTGAACATCTTAAAGTACTATATAAATAGTGCTTTATTAGTAAGATAAAGGTGACAGTTTCCACTTATTTTCCCCAAAACAATTTCAGAACTCACTATGATAACATTCCTAATCCCAAATAACATCCTCTTTGAGGCAACCTTCAGCAATTACTTATAGTTTGTGTAAATGATTAGAGTGATTAGAGTGCTCAGAGTTTGTGCCTGAAAGTATCTATCCACCTGTAAATATTTTTGTGCCAATTCTGCAACCTCCAAATGAGGGGTCAGCCTCCCAGGTTTTAGCTATAAGGCAAGATTAGACTTGCAGCATGAGTTACTTTCCAGAAGGAATAAGATAACTCATCATATTTGTTTCCCAAGGCAGATGGATGATAGTTTATAGGACTAATTTTTAAGTTTTATTACACCTTCATGATTTTTAATCTTTCAACAGTACAAATGTTTGTAAAGCACTTTGGAATCCTCTGGGAGCAAAAGCAGTATATAAGAAAAATCTCAGCTCTTCATCTTTTGAAAGGGCTGTAATTAGTCAATTTTTCTCACACGATCTCAGACTCATGCACCTTTCTATTTACTTATTTATTTTTACTTCCAATGATTGAATGAGAGGACCAGAAAATGCACCTGGGAAAGAAATCAAGGCAATGTCCCTAGTCCTATGTCTTGTGGCAGGGAGAATATTCTTTGGAAGGCTTGTTGGGGGACCTTCCTAGTAACCATGATATATGGGAGGGGCCACAATGACGTCAATCACTTCCAGAATGTCACTGGAAGAGTTCGGTTTAATTGAATTTTGGAGTATAGTCCCATCCTAGGTTCGAGAAAATTATTTCAGTGTCTGTATTATATTTCTCCTCCATAAAACAGGGATAATAGGACTTATCCACTATGAAATTTGCAGCTGGCTATGAAAACCTGTGCCAATGTACTCTAGAAGCCATGATATGAAAGCCACTATATCTCAGAAAGGACCAGAGAGAATCTTTGCACAAGCTTTTGGTACTATAACCATTACCTTCCCTCCCCAAGTGAGATTTGAATATTATCATTTGTGTTTAGGAGTGTGTGTGTGTGTGTGTGTGTGTGTGTGTGTGTGTGTGTGTGTACATGAAAGCTAGCTGCACTTTCTTCGGGAAATTGCAAAACTCCTTAAACAACCCCCAAATTTTTCTAACAGAAAATTTAAAACATCTTTTTTTTAATACCAGTACTCTACCAATGTTATTCTTTGACCATGAGTCAAAGTGGTCTCTGGAAATGTCATGATCGATGTGAGCAGAGAACAGCAAATATCAAATAAGGAACTTCGGAAAATAGAAATCATCAAAGAAATGGGCTGGTCACGTGGAGAAAGTGAAGGATGGAAGGCAGTTAGCCTGAATACATTACTGGTACCCTTGAGATATTAGGAGAAATTAAGAAAGGAACCCAGAACTTTGGGTAGTTTCCCTGTGGCAAATTTATGGGGGAACACAGATAAGTTTCACACAGGATACACAGAAATGAATGGATTGCTATCTCCCTTTTGGAAAAAAAAATCCATATCAATGAGTTACAGATCCATCAGAATAGGAGAGTACATGTATGTGCACATGCATACATGTGCATTGAAGCAACTGCATGTGGGAACAGAACACTCTGCCATCAAGACACCAAATGTTGTTTATCCAAGTCACAGTGGAAGGGACCATTTGTTCATCTATAAACTTTTGTAGAAGTGTCCACAGGCCTGGAACAGTAGGTACGTTCCATAAATCTAATAAAGAAATAAAGGCATACTAAGTCATTTTCATTAAAATCATAATATATTACCAAAAGTGAGTTTGGCTCACCACATCGTCTCATTAATGAAAATGGAAAAGATGGTGGCTTTCCATGGCAGGGTAAACATCAAAAGATAAATGCTAAAATTTTAATGAAATTCATTCTCTCTTGCCCCATAGGAAGCCTAGTCCCTCTATTATGAGTATTCAGTTCATACTTTTATGAGAGATGCTTGTTGATGACTAATTAGTTTTGTCCATAAAAAGAACTTAGAGGAAGCAAACCCATTGACTGACAGATTTTTTGCACGTTCTACAGGTAATTACAGTATTAAAAAATGTAAGGAAAAATAATCCTGTAGAAGCCTCTTCCTTGAAGGTAAATTGTTGAGGATGGGTTTTTTTTCCCTCTATGGTGCCACAAACTGGTTTGACTCCTTGCCCAGTGCTATGCAGTAATACACAAGATGTCTTAAAAATCTTAGTGCAGAATTAAGCTATTAAAACTATTAATTTATTAAAGTTTAACACCACAATAAGACTTGTAGTACATGTTGAATGAGGATAGAACCTTCCTGTGTGCTGTGCTCATAGTAATTCAGCATCTTAAGTCGGGGATCAGGTAGGCAAAGGATCATGGGACCACGATGCCAGAAAAGGTGCCTGATCAGTGTAACACCGATAATTAAGTGGTAGTCTGAATTTTAACCGAGGCCTTCTTACTCCCAATCTGGTTCTCTTTCCACTACTATGTGCAGAAAGGGGAGAGATGATGGGAAACAAAGGCAGTGAGTTCTAGCTCCTTGGGGTGGGAGTGTGTGTGTGGGGAGGGACTTTTACTTCAAGTCTTTATATCTCCAGTGGCTAGTCCAGTGCTCAGCACATTGTAGGTGCTTAATAATACTTGTTTTGTTTTTTCATAGTTCTTTACTCAGTGTAGTTTCCTGTGAGTGTAATAGTACTCTTCTAAGAAAGCAAAAGTCATCTGGATGGATCACCTCTTCAGCTGCTACAGATATATCTATATGACTATTTCTAATATTGTCATTCACAAAAATTGTGTTTCCTAAAAATGAATTTGGTGATGTTTTATTCTTCTTCCCTCCCCCCTCCCCTGGTCAATATGGTATCATGGTATAGCAAATAGAGAGCCAGTCTTGGAGTATGGGAGGCCTGGGTTCAAGTCCTGCCTATACCATAACTATGACAAAACTGTGGACAAATCCGTTAATCTTTCAGGAACTCCAGTCAAGTCTCTAAAGGGATAAGTGCTGGTCCCCTTTGGCAGAGAGAGCTTCCACATTAGGTGCTCCTCACATCAATGAAATCACAGATTCAGACAAACAAAAACGCCCAATGCCATGCAGTGCCCCTGCTTTTGATATTATAACAACTTGTATAGGAAGAACTGGATGAATTTTACTAATATTGATAAAGAGGAATATGATTGTGCATTTACTAAAATCTCCAGTACAAAAGTAACATAGAATGCCCGACTTGTAGTCAAGAAAACCTGGGTTCTAATACTACCTTTTACTTATTAACTGTATGACCCTCAGCAAAGCAATTAACCTCTCTGAGCTTCAGGGTGCTTTTCTTTAAGCTAGGAGTAATAATAATCCCCAGGGTACTTAGTTCCTAGGCTGTTGTTAGGCTCAAATGAGATAATGGATGCCAAGCACATTGAAGCTTTAAAGCACTATATAAATGACTACTAATATTATGATTTATTGCTGATAGGATAGGTTATAACAAAAAGTAACTAAAATGGCTTGAGGATGGCCAACTCATAAGTTCTACTGTACAGGTCTGGAGCAAGACTAATTAATATTGGGTAATTACAAAGGGGGTTTTCATAAGGTTGCTGTGTTATATTTTCTATTTCCATTTCAGCTTCTTCTTTTTACCCCTCCCAGATTGACACTGGAATCATTCTCTATAATATATTTCCTCTCTATTATTGTGTCCTTGGTCTTATTAATCCATCATTTTATTTAGCCCTGCTTTTCAAATGTTAGATATGAGCTGTGATATTTGTCTTGGCTATCAAAATAAATAGGATCTGAAGATTCACTCAGAATGCATTTTTCTTATGTTCTCTTATGTCTCCAAGAGTAACCTGGCAGATATACATCCTGTCTGGCTTCATTCCCCCCCCCCACCTACTATTTCTCTGACACTGGATTCTTCAGAATTATCCAGAGAGCTATTTAATTATTTCCATGTCGGGATATGTGGCGATAGATGGGTGAAGGCAGGAAAGGGAAAAAGAAATGGAAAGATTTATCAGAAATCCTAGTCCAATTCCACCCCAGCTGAGAAACCACCCCATCCAAAAAGAGTTGGTCACAAACACAAGTGAGACAATAACACTAAAAGCAATATTTTTGTCAGGAGGCCTTTTCAGAGCTGAGAAATTGGGAAATGAACTTGCTTTTGTGTGTGTGTGTGTGTGTGCGTGTGTGTGTGTGTGTGTGTATGTGTATGTGTGTGTGTGTGTCTTTTTTCTCTCTCCTGCTCATAGATGGTCTCAGAATCAGAACATATAAATCCTGCAGGCTGCTCCCATTCTGATGACAGGGAGGAGATGGGAAGAACTACTTCATTGCTGAATAGTAGAAATAATCATGACTTTTTTTACAGGATAGACAAAAGATTTGTATTAATATCTCCCTATTCCCCCTACAGGAAAGAAGCCACTGGCTTTAAGTAGACAATAAGCAGACCTCCCAAACCCAGAAACATGCTAAGCTGGGCTGAATTTCCCCTGGCTGATCCTTAATATGAATTTTGTAGGGGAAAAAAATTCAGACCCAGGTGATACAACTACTGCATCTTTTGCAAGACCAGCTGATTCATACAAATCATTGGTCCTGGCTCAGGCAGGGAAGGTAATTGCAGGATGTGATTTTCCTTGCCAAGATCTGGAACAGAAGTCTATCTGCTTACCTCAGCCAAAGCCCAGCACAATAAGTAGTTGGGGAAAATTTAAATATGAGGTACTTTTTGAAAGGAGGCATGTTTGGGAGTCAATTTACTGGGTTTTCAAATCAATGCAATAACTGTGGAGCACTCTGAAAGTCTCCCAGCAGAGAGACAGTGATGGACAAGGATGTGTGCAGGAGGGAAACCTAGAAACTCTGTTTGAATATAACACAAGGCTGGGGTGGAAGAGCTGGCCTGTGCCTTATATAAAGAATTACGAATCTCTCATAAGCAGTATCTCTCCTCCCTCGCCCCCCCCAAATCCAACATTTGGGGAGATTCAGAAGAGACAGGGAAATAAAATGAATAGTAATGAAATATTCATAACCTTGCATTTTATGGACCCCAAACACTAGTACCATGATTTACACTATTTTTGTATGCAGTAGTATAGGATCTGCCGAACAATAATAAAGATGACATTAGAATGCCGCTGCTTCAGTGTCATGGAGAGGGGAGGATTAATCAGGACGGCAGGATAGCTGTAAACTTGCTCAAATACAAACATATATAGGGCCTCCCTGCTCTACACACTTCATCATCAGCCTATGGAAATTGAATGGCTGGAGAAATGCAGTAATTACAAAAGTGACAACGGCCATGGCCATTCAGCATTTCATATAGCCACCTTTTCTCTTCAGGTTCAATTTTTGCTTAGGATTATTTGCACACAGAAACAGATCCTTCAAAAATAAATTTGCCGTCATCAGAGCCATAACTAGACTGGGGTGATGAGGGCTTAATCACATGTGTCTCACTTCCATTGGAGGGGGTGGGTGACATGCTTATAACGAACACTAGTCCAGATGCTGTCTATGCATCATAGTCTTCTTCTTCTCCCGTGTTTCCAAATGTCCTTCTCTCTCTTTTCTTGGTTTGTCCTTCTCATGTGGGCATCTTCTTCCCCCAGACTGCTTTTTTCTCCAATACATCTTCCTCATAGGGTTGGGGAGAATGGAATGAACTCTCTATAGCAGTGGTTCCTAACATGTTTTTTTTGCATCATGGAACCTTTGGCAGCCTGGTGGAGCAAATGGCCCCCTTCTCACAATTGTTTAAGAAAATAAAATACATCAGATTACAAAGGATACTTATTATATTGAAATACAGTTATCAATTTTTTTTAAAGTTCACAAACTCCTGTTAAGGTTAAGAACCCTTGTTCTAGGGGATGGGCTACCCCTTCTTCCAGCAGGACTATACCAGAGCAATGATACTGTGACAGAAAAGTGATCCTATACTCCAAGTAAGCTTTCCCTTCCCACTTTCTGTGTCGTCAGTTTCACCAGCATTGGCATTCAAGATTTCCTACCCAAAAAGTGTCATTACTTGAGTAAGGCCTTGAATATACAGATGCAAATTCTCTCTCCAGTTCTGCCCTCTTCCCTCAACTGAATTTGCCCCTAGTGTTACAGTTCCTAGATATGGCCCTGACTGTCTTTTGGATTATATTCCACCTTTCCAAAGGCAGTAGCAGAAAGTAAGTGAATATGACAGGGATAAAAATGAGTTAAAATCCAGCCTCTACCATTTAACTAGCCATGGTACCTTCAACAGTTCACATTACTGGGTTTTTTTTTGTTTGTTTGTTTATTTTTGTTTGTTTTGCTTGGTATCTCCAGCCCTTAGCACAGTGACTGGAGAATAGTAAGTACTTAATAAAAGCTTGTAGATAGATTCATTGATTCTGTAAGAGGAAAGGAGGACATCAATGTAAGTTGTGGTTGTGTTTGTCCTTCATTTTCAAAGAGGACCATAGCATCAGGGAAATGATGATGTGCCTTGCAGTTGACTTTGATTTGAGTGAGGGAGAGCTCTGCAAGGTCACCAGCCTCACTTTCTCCTCTAGAGCCATTAAGTGGAGCTTGGGTAGGGTCCTATTGTGGTCCAATCTATGAGCTTCCAGTGAAAGGTAATGGCTGTATTTTGCGCCCTCTAGGCTTAGAGTGAATGTCCATGGTAACTGTTTCTCTTTGGAACAGCAACCCTCATGGTCTTCTTCTCCCAGCTTGATTTTTTTTCTTTTTTTCTAATTAAAGGGGCCATCCCTTGACTCACTTCTTAAAGAGGCCTATTCACTGAATGGGTATTACCTCACTCTAAGTGAGTACCTGCCTGAAAAGGTACTTAGCCCAAAAGGGTCTCCCATTGCATCTTGAGTCATCTCTAGTCATCCTGATGAATATCTGGTCACTGGATCCAGATGACTCTGGAGGAAAAAGTGAGGTTGGTGACTTTGCACAGCCCTCCCTCACTCAAATCAAATTCAACTGCAAGTCATATCAACATTTCCCTGATGCCATGGTCCTCTTCAAAAACTAAGGACAAACATAACCTGTGAGTAGACGAAGCTGCCTGAATGGGGACCCAGCTAGTTGCTTAACTCAGCTTGTCTTCTCTCTCTCCCTCTCCTCCTTCTTCTCTCCAAAGGAAGGTATTTTTTTCTGCAGGGGGGAAGGCTGAGCAATTGGGGTTAAGTGACTTGCCCACAAGGTCACACAGCTAGTCAAGTGTATCAAGTGTCTGAGGTCAAATGTGCACTCAGGTCCTCCTGACTCCAGGGCTGGTGCTCTACTCACTGCGCCACCTAGCTGCCCCAGAAGGTAAATTTCGATGGCCAGAAACTGCCCATTCGATTTGGGGTTCACTGGCTAGGTCTGTCTTCCTTCCTTCCTTCCTTCCTTCCTTCCTTTCTTTCTTTCTTTCTTTCTTTCTTTCTTTCTTTCTTTCTTTCTTTCTTTCTTTCTTTCTTTCTTTCTTTCTTTCTTT
>CM053624.1:245513047-245547645 GCA_028646595.1 Phalanger gymnotis
AGGGATAGAGATTCTAGATGCTTGGGGAATCAGAAAAAAACTTCAAATAGAAAATAGTGCCCATGATGAGCTTTGAAAGAAACTAGGTAGTCCAAAAGGCAGGGGTAAGAAGGGAGTTTATTCTAGGAATGGAGAAAAGCCATTGCAAAAGTATGGGGGTGGGAGTGATATTATGAAAACAAGGAATATTAAGGCCCCTCCCCCCAAAAATATGCCTTTAAGAAATGGTGAAATCTACTGATTAAAGCATGGGTCCAAAAGTCCATCGGGGGATTGGAATTCTGCTTCTGGCATGGAAACAAATTCATAGTATATTTTGGGTAAGCATTCTATGTCTTGGTTTCATCACTGTTAACAGATAACTTTTAAAAGAAGACATTGATATAAATTGAAAAACTTATGAAATCTGCAAGGTGCCCTGAGCTCTTCAGGGACAAACTGTATATGTTGCTATTATTTAAAAAATTAAATGAATAAACAAGGAGTATTGCATGCTCGAGTGCATTTTAAAAATTGAATTGTTCCAAATGTTCTATAAAAGGGTTGATAGAAGAGATGCCCTATCAGACAATAAATAGAAGGCACAATGTAATCTATCATATATTTTATAGGAATGGAATGATTCATTTAATTAATGTGAAGGCACATTTGAAGTTTCAAGGTTCTAATAAAGACAATGTAGGTATGCCCTGTTTTAAGAAAACTAAGCACTACATATGAACAACCAAATTTACAAGCCAGATCAGGGGGTGATTATTCACACTTTAAAAGGATTCATCACTTTACAAATGGAATCTCAGCAGGGTTCCTTTTTAATAGGGAACTCTCTTAGCGTGGGGAACCACTGCCAATTAAAAGTCAATCAGAAATGAAGATAAAGCATCTTTGAATTTAAAATCTAAGTTAAAGGGAAAGCATGATTTTATTTACAAAAGTTCCATGGGTTGGCAGAGCCAAAAAAAATAGAATAATGTGTAAACTGGGTTCTTTTCCTGTAAATCAAATAATGTTTTCACATTGATGTATATTGATCTGTCCTACAGACATCTTAAGCTCAGCATGTCCAAAACTGTGCTCATTATTTTCCCCTAAATCTTCTTCTTTTCTTAACTTCCCTATTAGTGTTAGGGTTACCAACACTCTCCCTATCACCCAGGCTTGAAACCTAGGTGTCATCCTCAACTTTTCATTCTCTCTGTCCTCTCCCTCCCTCCTAATATTTGATCTATTGTCAAGGTTAGTCCATTTCTTTTCTCCTCTCATACTACCTACCACCACCCTGGTGCAGGCCCTCATCACCTCATTCCTTGGCCATTGAGAAATAGCCTGATTGTTGGTTTGGCTGCCACTTCCCTCTTCACACCAGTTCATCTTCTATGTGGCTATTAAAGTGATCTTCCTAAAGCATGGTCTAACCATGTCACTTCCTACTAATAAACTACAGTGACTCCATATTACCTCTAGGATCAAATATAAAATCCTCTGTTTGGCATTCAAACCCCTTTAATAATCTGGATCTCATTACCTTTCAAGTAATGGGAACTCAATTTTGTCCTGGAATGGACCTCCAAGGCCCACATAGTGGGAGAAGTTCTGCTCTGTTAATTTATCTGTTCCAAGAGAATTCCACCAAGCCATGAAGTAGGACCATATGTGAAAAGATGGGTTACAAATCGATGTAATTAGACTTAATTTAGAAAGGGGGAAGTCATCCACTGCATCTCATGCCATTTGCCAGTCATCTTGACTTTGTATTGACACTGGACTTTGATGACTGTAGGAGAGAGTGAGGCTGATAGGCAACACAGCTCTGCCTCACTTAAATCCAATTCATGCACAAGTCAAGACATAATCTTCATGAAGTAATTAATCCTCTTTGAGAATGAAGAATGAACAACAACTTTCCACTCCATCATATACTCTGGTCCTAGTTACACTGGTGCCCCCTTGAAGTTCCTTGAACAGGATCTTCCATCTTCTGACTCTGGGTATGTTCACTGTCTGTCTCCCATGTCTAGAATGTTTTCCCTCCTTATTTCTGCCTGCTAGCTTCCTCAGCTTCCTTCAAGTCCCCGCTAAAATGCTACTTCCTACAGGAATGTTTCCTGACCTCCCTTAATGATAATGCCTATCCTCTGTTGATTATTTCCAGTCTATCCCATGTATAGCTTGTTTGTGCATATTTGTTTGCTTGTTGTCTCCCCGACTAGATTGAGAGCTCCTTGAGAGCAGAGACTGTCTTTTGCTCTTTTTTGTATGCCCAACATTTAGCATAGTGCTTGGCACATAGTAGGTGCTTAAATGTTTACTGACTGACTGAGTGTATGTTGCAACACCTTAGTTATTAGTGACAACTTATGTGTAAGAAGTGGCTGAAAAAATATCAAAAACATATATGCCTGTTTCAAGAATGAGACACAAGAAGACAAAGTCTTCTACATAACATTAAAAGACCCAGATGAGGTCCTCCACTAAGTAGATTGTCTATGGAGGACATATGAATACAGGTCTAGAGTTAGAGCTAGAGAAGGTCTTTATTAGAGGAAGGAATTTCCAATTCAATAAAATTATATGTCTACCAGTGTATCAGTTTATAATGTAGTTTTTTAGGTACACATTTCTAATTGCTCAAAGATAATGTATTAAGCACCTACTATGTGCTTAACATTAAGTAGGTGATATGGAAGATATGAAAAAAATGTAGATTATAATCATTCGTGCTGTCAAGAAGCTTGTGTTTGTGTACATGTTGCTTCTCCCCAGTGAAACATAAGCTCCCTGAGGGCAGAGACTGTTTCAGGTTATTTGTTTTGGGGTTTTTTTTTGTTTTTTTCCTTCATATCCTCTGGAGCTAGCACAGTACCTGGAACATTTAGGGAAGAGGGGTTCAAGCCTGTGATTTTGTGAATGTAAGGTACTCCCAGTAAATAAACCACTTCTATTAATGCACATGCATATCAGCTATTCTTCTGTTGTTTTTACAGTCTTAGAGAGTTGCTTCTGGCAATAAGGATTGTGACTTGGCCAAGGTCACACAGCTAGTATGTATCTGAGACAGTATCTGAACCTAGGTCTTCCTGACATCATGGCCAGTTCTCTATTCAATACACCATATGGTGCTCGATGTTGTCTTGTTAAATTGAATTAAAATGAGAACATACATGCACAAAGTAAGGAGCAGAAGATCTCAGATGATATGTAAGCCAGTGAATAGTAATGGGGCATAGACAATATATGTATAGGATAAGAAAATTTAGAGTAAAGGAAGGATAATCATAGGGGAATGGACATTAATTTAGCAAAAAGACGTAAAAAGATGACATTAGACTATGGTGGCATGTCAAGGATTTCAAGGAGGAGATTCTTTCAATTAGGGCTTGGATTATATGAGCTCTGATGCCCTTCCCAATTCTGAGATTCTGTGGTTCTATAAAGAGCATATAATATTTCATTTGTTGGAAAGGAAGAGAGGGAAGGATTAAAGTTGGGGGAGGAGGGTGAAAGGAAGAACAATAAATAAGCTAATAATGAGAGGAAGGAACAGTAATGGTTAGTGGGAAGAAATCAGATTTTGTAATTATCCCTACCAAATTATATCTTATGAGGACCCAAGTTCAGAACTAGCCTCAGACAGTTACTAGCTTTGTGACTCTGAGCAAGCCAGTTAAGCCTGATTGCCTCCAAAATAAACTGTATCTTATTAGAACAAAGGGCCAAACACAAAATGATGACATTGACATTGAAGGGGTATAGATATAATTTCCGCTTCAGCTTAAAATAATCAGCTACACACATGTAGAATAATGGAGGAGGCATGGTTAGACAGCAGTTCTTAAGACAAATATCTGAGGACCTTAGTAGATTGCAAGCTAAAAAGGAGCTAAAAGTATGACATGATCCTCAGAAAATGTTCACAATGACCTAGATTTCACTGAAAGGCATAGCATCCAAAATCTGGATGGTGATCGTTCATATTATGCTCTGGTCAAACTGCATCTGAACTATTGTGTTCAGTTCTGGCAGCCATATTTTAGGAAGGATGCTGCCAAATTGAGGTGCATCCAGGGGAGGACAATGAGGATGGTGAGGGTCCTGAGCCACCGAGTGAAGGAAGTGAGGGTGTTGAGCCTAGAAAAGAATGTACTCAATACCTATCTTCAAGTATCTTAGGGATTCACCAATGGACTAGGTCACTAGACACTAGAACTTATCCATGTTGAGTAGAACTAGAAACAAAGAAGTGGAGGCGGCTTTAGGCTTTATGTGAAGAAAAATTTCCTAGTAATTCGAGCTATCACAAAGTTGAACTGGCTTTCTCAGGGTATGGTAGATTCCCTTTCACAGGAGGTGTTCTAGCAGAAGAAGTATGGCCACTTGGTCAGAGATGTGGACACTGGGTCAAGACCAACTTAAGATCTAGGGCCCCTAAAGTCCCTTAGGATACTGATATTCTTATGATTAAAATGACTTGGCTTGGACCAGAGGGGCCATGTCAGGCACAAGTGGCATATAAGGTTAAATCATTAAGGTAGGAACAGATGATAGTGGATTGATTTCCTGTTGGGTAAATTCCAAACTCCTAATTTGCTCTTCAAAGCCCTCTGTAATATTGCTCACATCAGTCCAGTATTACGTATCCAAATCACAGTAGGTCATCTTGAGAATGATATGGTGAAATTGGTGCCTAAGAAAACAATCTAGTGTGTATGAGGAGTTGTAGTGGGAAGAGAAACAAACTAAGGAGAACCACTAGAAGGCTACTTTTATAAGGCATGCATTGTACTATGAGGGCAGAGAAAAAACTAGAGGCAATCAAAATATCAGAAGGAAGGACTGAGAGAAAGAATTAGGTACAAATCCAACATTCCTGCTTGAAAAACAATCCAAAGCATACATCTATTTATAATGGTTCAGCATCATCTTCATAGATAAGAACAAAAGACAGCACTCTTGCTGTATCTACCCAAGTTTAAGAAGCATACTCATATTTGGCAAAAAAATAATTTTGTTTTGAAAGAATTTTCATTTTGGTTGGAAACTTGATGTGATAATCTGGGACCCTATGGGAGTTGAGTTCTGCTCAAATGGAAAAGATCTAGTGCCAATCCATTGGTGAGTCTCTAAGATACTTGAAGATAACTATTGGGTCCCCCTGAATATATTCTTTATATGATCACACCACATTTCCTAAATTACTTAATTCCTAATTCTTTAAGTTATCACATCAAGTTTCCTTTTAAAAAACCCTTCAAAACAAAATTAATTTTAATTCACTTTAGTTTTAAGGATACATACATCTATAGCAGTCCATGACTCAGTCATGCAGCATCCTTAAGAGAAGAATGGTGTTAAAAAGCTTATTTCAGAACAGCCACAATGTGTGATGACTGACTTTGATAGACTTGGCTCTTCTCAGCAGTGCCAGGACCTAAAACAATTCCAAAAGACTCATGACGGAAAATGCCATTCACCTACAGAAAAAGACGTACGGAGTCTGAATGCAGATAAAAACAGACTATTTTTTTGTTTTATGTTTTTCTTTCTCATGGTTACTCCCATTCATTCTAACTCTTCTATACAACATGACTAATATGAAAATATGTTTAATAGGAATGTATATGTAGAGCCTATATTGGATTGCATGCTGTCTTGGGGAGGGGGAGAAAATTTAAAACTTGTGGAAGTGACTGTTGAAAACTAAAAATAAATTAATTTTTTTAAAAAGGAGAAAAAGGCTTATTTCAGGGAAAAGCTTAGGGTCACTAAGAGCACCACATGACTTCCAAAAGGCAAATCACTTTTCTACTACCATTGAATTCTGGCCACTATTCATTGTATATTCCTAGTTGTCTATCCAAGTTATAGGTACTTATGGTTTGACCATCCATCTTTGTGCTTTATCCTTCCAATGGACAGAAGATATTGTGGTTTTGGTTGTTCCTGTGATAGTTGAAACAAAAATTTTTTTAATCAGCTGTTGCTAACAAACTACTTGGATTTCATGTCAGTAGTAAATAACAGAGACAACTTATTTTAAAATATCAAGGATTATACTATGAGAAGCAAGCACTCACTGTGGCCCAAGAAAGCCACGTGTTTCCTTCCCAACACCATCAGTGGCAGTGATTGTGAATTAAATCTTTTCTCCTACCATCTTCTAGACTCCTCAAGGGAAGGGGAAACTAAATGTTTAATACTTCCTCAGAAACCTGTCAGTCTCTCAAAAGGAAGAAGAGGGAGAAGTAGTTCATTCACTTATTATACTTTCTAGGGGAAAAAAACTAGCTACCACTGTTAAAAATTCAATGACTTTGACTAAGGACTCAAGACAGTCTTTGAAAATGCCCAGCCATAGCTTAGTCATCTTCAACAGAAGAGCGATCTCATAAATTTCCATTTCCCTCCTATTGGTGTTATGGCCCTCAAGAAATTTAAGGGAAGAAGGAGAGTAAGACTCTCAATGTTTCACTAGAGCCTTGAGAGTTTGACTGACTTGCCCAGAATGACAATAATATCAAAGGCAAATCTTAAAACCCTGTCTTCTTGGTTCCAAAGCCAATATCTATTGACTACATCATGCTGCCTCTTGTTGGAACATAAACTGCAATTACTTTCACGGTGGTCTATTTGTAAATGCTTATTATAAATTCAGCAACATAAGGTGATCAAGTATTTGATCAAATTATGACTCTTGTTATACTTGGATACAAGCTGAAATCAACTTTAGCAATTCTTTTATTTGCCTTTCTGATGTGAATCTACAAGCTATCTTTTTTTTAATTCCCTTCGTATTCTGGTTTCATTTACAGTGAGGATATTTAAAATCATAGTATTTATTTCCTTTGGAATTATACCTTCTCCTTTACTGAACAGGGATCTCACATTTAGAGTACCATTAGCTAAGTTAATGATCATTGAGAGTCTAAAAATTGTGTGGTAATAGTACATTTCCCTACCATTCTATCAATGTCACTGAAGAGAAAATACAAAGATAAATGAGACATAGTCCCTTCCCTCAAAGAGATTACATCCTATAAGCCAGATTGTAATAGAATATGAGATGGGTTGGGGAAGTAGGACAATTTACGGAGAGCTGAGAAAAGTACAATTAGGAGATTTATTTCTTAACATGAAACTATTGAGAGACACAGGAATGGATGGGGAAGGACGGATCCTCAAGTGTGCAGAAACTAGAAAAAGTATGTCTTAACTCTGTTCTTGTTTTTATCCTGTTTTGTGACAGTACTTAAGTTCCAGGAGTTATTTTTCCCTTTTTGTCCTTCTACTCCTTGTGTTTCATCCTAATTGCTAACTTTTCACACTCAATACTTAGCTTCCACTTTTATGGAAAATTCTACTTCTCCTTGCTCTTGAAATCAGGAAGGTTCCAACCACTAGCTTGGAAGTTCCAACCAGTACCCTGGAATCAGCTCAACTTTAACTCAGAATGGGCTGTAACTAATACAATTATATGAGAATATCCAAAGCAATTTAAGAGATTGAAACCCTAATCAGTGGGTTGGCCAGTGTAGTTACCTTTTTCATCATTTCTTACTTTCAATAAAATCACATTATATTTTTATGTCATACTTTGTTTAGTCATTCCCTAATTGAAAGACATCCATCATCTTTCCAGTTCTTTGTTATAACAAAAGGTGCTACTTACAAATATTTTTGTACATGCAAGTACTTTACTTCTTTCTTTGAACATTGTGGGGTATAAGCCAAGTAGTGTTATTTCTGAGTCAAAATTACAGTTAAGTGACTTTTGAGGTATATTTCCAAATCACTTTCAAGAATGGTTGGACCACTTAACAGCTCCACCAACAGTGCATGAGTGTGTGTATCTTCCTCCTACCCCTCCTCCAGCAATTGTCATTTTTTTTGAGTCGCCTTTAGATATCAGGTAGAAAATTAGCGTTGTTTTAATGTGAATTTCTTTTCTTATTTGTAATTTGTAACATTTTAATAATTTTATAGCTTCTTTTACTCTTTTGAAAAATGCCTAATTATATCTCTTTGCCATGTATCTATTGGGGAATAGCTCTTGTTCTTCTATATTTGTATTAGTTCTCTATAGGTCTTAGACAGCAGATGTTTATCAGAGAAACTTGACACAAAAAAATTTCATCAGTTAACTGTTTCTATTCTATTTCTAACTAGATTGACTATGTCTATGCAAATTTTTTTTCAATTTTATATAATTAAAATTGTCCATTTTATCTCCTGTGAGTTTCTCAGTTTTGTTTGGTCAAAAACTCTCTCCTCTTTTGATACTTATGAAAGGTATGTACTTCTCTGTTCCTATAATTTATTTAAGACATGACCTTTTATATTTAGATATTGTAACCATTGGAAGCTAGTTTACTATGGCGTTAGATATTGTCTAACTTAGTTTCTTCTTGATTGCTTTCTAGTTTTACCAATAGTATTCATTTTTAATTTAAATAGTGAATCCTTATTTCAGTAATTGGAGTCCTTGCATTTAATGAACCCTCTTCTATAATGCTTATTTGACTTCTGGGTCTTGTCTCTTCCATTGATCAATGCTTCTATATTTTTGCTAACTACCAAATAACATTGATGATTACTTTGAAATCTGCTACTACTAGGCAGCTTTCCTTTACATTTTTTTTCATGATTTTCTTTGAGATTCTTCACTTTTTGTTCCTCCAGATGATTTTTGTTGTGGTTTTTCTAGTTCTATAAAGCAACATTATGATAATTGGCTTATCGCTGAATTTATAAATCTCTTTAGGTAATATTGTCATGTTTGTTACATTGGCAGAACCCAAGCATGAGCAGTTAACAACTCTCTAATTAGTTAGTTTTATAGAGAATATTTTGTTCATATATGTTTTGCTGCATATATTTTTATTGTGTATGTTTTAGTAGATAGACTTCCAGGTATTTTAGACATTCTGGTCATTTTGAATGTTATTTATTTTTCTATCTCTTTCTTCTAGCTTTTGTCAGTAATGTACCAAAAGAAAAATAGTATATTGAATGTTCATGAAGAAGGGTAGATCCAGGGATGTGCTAGAGCCAGATCTAACCAGCTTGTTAGAGCAATTGTTAAAATTTTAGTGTGAGCATTTACATCTCAGATATCAGCAATCACTACAAATAAAAGATTTATTGCTTTATTGATTGCCTAGACTTAAGAAAATGTTAATAATTCAGAATAAAGTCAAAAGTATGAGTACATACATTTTTCCCCTGGAGAGCCTTGTTGTTAAATATTTGCTAGCACACCCTTGTATTGCTCTATAAACATTATTTGAGTTTAGCAGGAGGGTAGTAGAAGGCCCAGGGAATGAAGCTATCAAGAGACTGGAGACCAGGTCATTGTAGGCTAATAAAAAAATAGTACTAACTGTCATTGATATGAGAGAAAGGGGGTGGGGGGAAAGCATTCATATAGCACCTACTACGTGCCAGGCACTGTGCTAAGCATTTTTGCAAATATTATGTCATTTTATCCTCACCACAATCCTACAAAGTAGATGATATTATTTTCCTCATTTTACATTTTACATTACCAAGGAAAACAGAGGTTAGATGACTTGCCCAGGGTCACACAGCTAGTATTTGAAGTTAGATTTGAATTCACATCTTCCTAACTCCAGGCCCACACTCTATTCATTAAGCTACCAACTACTTCTAATATAAAAATGTAGAACTTTAAGGTTTACAGATGCTTAACATCCATTATCTCATTTGAGCTTCACAAGGCTCCTGGTTAAATTACTCCTGGAATAAGTTCCTGAAGGAATCAGGAGGCCATATGATTACACCTCTCCATAGAGATGTTCTCCATAGTGAAGAATAGAGATGGTTCCTCCTCTGACTAGAAGAAAAGCAAAGCAGGTGATGAAACTAAGGATCTTTGAGGATAGTAGTTAAAGAGGTACACACCAGACAGCTCTAATTCATATGATAAAGCAAGAAGAAATATAATTGTAATTACATTTGTAAACATTGATTTCAAGCTAGCCTAATTTTTGTAAATTTCATCATGGAGAGAATCGTGTAAAATTTTATAGGAACAATGGAGAGAGAAAAATGGCTTTCAACAGGCACTATGGTTTCTGTACCTCATTTTCCTTCTCTATAAAATAGGGAGAGTGATATCTATGGTATCTACCTTATAGGCTTACTATGAAGATCATGTCAGATAATGTATCTGACAAAAGCTCTCCCCTACATGTAGCTTGGGGGTGTCATTGTGCAGCACAAAGGGAGGCAAAATACACATCTCTAGCTCCTTCTCCACACACCCTTCCCGAAGGGAGACTTTAATTCCTTCCAGGAGAGAAAGCATGCCTTCAGGATGGGGCCAGAAACTTGACCACTCTGCTCCCCTCAAAGAGAGAAGGAGTACAAGGTTTAAATTATCTCTCTGGTGCCTTAAATATTATTAGTCTAGGGAATGAGGTTTTCAGGTTCAAGGTAACTTTTGATCTGTTTTTCATTAATTGGTGGAAAGCAGGACCTGAAGTTTTATGTCAATGGCTTGATCCCTTTCCTATGAAATACAAATTCTACAATGAACATATACATAGTAGATAATAAAAAAACTCATTTATCCAAATTGGTAGCAAAATAGAAGTTAGAGAAAGGATACATAGGAGAGTATATATCAGACAGTACAGAGTAGAGGAGTTCTCCCATCTGGAGTGAGGTGACTCAGCTCAAGCAAGAGAAAATCTCTGGTCTTACCTAAAGGAAAGTTCCCTGGAGTCTCTAGTATGGCAAGTTGGGGATAGGGACACAATAGAGACTGCCAGATCTTCTCATGTCAGCTTCTTCTCAAAATCTTTTCCTTCAGCAACCTTAAGTGAGGTTAGCATCATTTCATCTTCTTTCCCAGAGCTCTTTTTTGTTTTAATAATTTTGTCTTGTTTCAAATCAAAGTTTTGAGAGTTTGAATTTGTTTCTTGATCTAAGCACACAACATTTAGGTATGAAAGAGAAACAAGCTTCTAAAATGTCTTCAATGGCTCCTTGAAAATCAAATTACTCTCCTGAGAATTCATTTTGATGAGGAAATGGAAGCGAATCAGGAATGAATAAATCAAGTTTTCATTAAAATTCCTTTGGAAATAAAGATTATAAGAAAGTATATTCAGCAACATATTCAGCAAGTTTCAAATGCCTGAAAAAGAGTTTGAGACAATTGTTAAACCCAAAACAAGTGTGACTTCATTCATTCATCTCAGATTTATACTAATGAAATAATTGGTTTTTCAGTAAATAAATTGTCTTCTCAGCAATGATAATATAATAATAGCAACTGATGTTGACATTTCACTTTATATACATTCTCATAATGGATCCTGACAATAACCCGATGATGTAAGTACTTCTATCATTATTCCCTTTTCACAAATTAGGAGACTGTGGTTAGAGAGATCTTGCCCGTATGGCTAGTGGTTGTTAGAGGGAGGATACAAGCCCAGATATCTCCAATCCAGTCACTTCCCTCTCCCATTCTATTATTTCTCCAAGATGTTTCTTATTTGCTGGCACATCAAATCACTTTTTAACCTACAATTTAATTTTACAGAGTTATTTTTAACTGGTCCTATGATTTCATAGATATAAAGAACTCTTAGCACAGAAAATCTCTATACTAATGCAGATTAGTATCTAATCCAGAACTTAATGAATTGACCAGGGCACTGAGAATTTAAGTGACTTCTCAGGATCACATGTCAGGGGTAGGAGGTGTACCTAGGTCTTCCTAATTCCATAGTGGACTCACAAACCACTACACTGCATTGCCTCTCAGTATACATCAGAAAGACTCCTCTTCCTGAGTTCAAATCCAGCCTTAGACATTTGTAAGCTGTGTGTCCCTGGGCAAGTCACTTAACTTAACCCATGACTCAATTTCTTCATTTGTAAAGTGAGCTGGAGAAGGAAAAGGCAAACCACTCCACCATCTTTGCCAAGAAAACTCCAAATGTGAGTGAGGAGTTGGACACAACTGAAAAATGACTGAACAAAATGCTTCCCCTACAGAAAATATATTGCATATGGAGAAAGGAAGGTAAGGAACATTTATTAAGTGCCTATCGTGTACCAGACACTATGCTAAACACTTTAAAGATATTATTTCACTTGATATAATATGAGATATATAGATATATTTCAAATCAGTTTAACTTTCCATCAATTAATTTTTAAAATACTAAATTTCCCACCAAATTCCACTATGGACAACTGTGTTGCGTGCTGTATTTAACACGAGAATCCTGGGATCTTAAAGCAACGTTCCTCCCATTGTTCTGTAAACCAGGCCCTACAGACCAGACTCTCACTGCAGAAAGCCTTTAATCAGAGACAGCCAGTGCCTTCACCCCTGAAGCATCAAACTCTTTTCTGAAAGGAAGGTGATTTTATCTCACTGCCACATACATTTTTCACCCTTTCTGAAAAAAGCCTCGAAAGTTAGCCACATCCAATTGGCAGGTAGAAAAAGGTGGTGGTTGGACAGCATCTCCTGTGCAGAGCAGGCTTTGATTGCTGGTTTTCAGAAAGTGTTGAGCTGTTTTATATTGGACTACTGCTTCTCAGGAGCCATGATCAGTGCCCTAAACAACTAGATTCTCACCTACTTTACAATGCACCACCCTTTGTAAATAAAGATATTACTGCCCCAACATCCAACAGAACTACACTTCAGATAGAATCCTCCCATCAGCATTCATGATTAGTAAAACTCACCCTCTCTTGCTCATGTTTGAAGGCGTATAGTTACAAGGCATCTGGTGAGTGTCCCTCTGCCCTCACCCCATACCTCACTATGAAGTTAACTACTCCATAATGTCCTATATCTGTGAAATCACAGATCTGGTCCAAAAGAAATATTTGTATTAAATTGTACAGAACTGTTCTTGGACCACTTGTGTGATCCTTGTTTTTGTGAAAATTCAAGAGACTCTGTCTCCAGTGACAGTACAACCTCCATTAACTATTGGGTTCATGGAGAGTTCTTGGTAATTGGATTTTCTGATGAAGTGTGAAGAAACCAGACCAGATACCCCAAGACCCAAGGCTTCTCAAAGCACATCATTGGTAACTTCTGCTGGCATTGTTCGAGGGAATATATAGACTTACAGATTTGGAGCCTGAAGAGGTTTTAAGAGATTCTTTAGTACAAACCCCTCTTTGTTATAAGAAAAGGAAAATCAGACCCAGAGAGGTTAAGTGGGCAAGTGCCTGAAGTACTAGAGACAGTAACTGGCAAAGCCAGTATTTAAAACTCTGTCTTCTAACTCCAGGTTAGCATTCTTTCTTCCATATTGTTGCTGTTGTTCATTTCAGTCATGTCTGATTTTTCATGACCCCATTTGAGGTTTTCTTGGCAAAGTTACTGGAGTGATTTTGCCATTTCCTTCTCCAGCTCAGTTTACAGATGAGGAAACTGAGGCAAACAGGGTTAAGTGACTTTTCCAGGGTCACATAGCTAGTAAGTGTCTGAGACCAGATTTGAATTCAAGGTCTTCCTCACTGTAGGCCTGGCACTCTATCCACTCAACTGCCTTCATTTCCTATATTACATTTACATTATAGTAGCCTCCTAGTGGGTCTTCCTACTGATATAGTGTCTTCTGCAATCCATTTTCCATATCACTGTCAGTTTAATCTTCCTTATGCATAGATTTAGCTGTACCAGGTCTCTGCCAAAAAAAAATTTCAGTGATTCCCTATTGTCTGTAAAAATAATTCAAACTTTCCTACTTTGTGAAGTAGCTGTCTAGAGGGATGTAATGGATAGAAAACTGAGCCTGGAGTCAGGAAAACCTTAGCTCAAATTCAGCCTAGCTGTGTGACCTTAGGAAAGTCACTTTCTTTTTGTCTGCCTCAATTTCCTTAACTGTAAAATGTGATTAACAATAGCATCTGCCTCTTAGGAGTGTTATGGGAACCAAATGTAAAGTGTTTGGCACATTGTAGGTGCTTAGTAAATGGTTTTTTTTCCTTCCTTATATTCAAGGCTCTGCATAATATGATGCCACCCTACTTTTTGAGTATCATCTCATATTACCCTCATCTCCATATTCTATCTACACTAAATTCCTCTAAGTCACCATTCTTTCCATGCGTTTGTGATTTTGTTGATAGTAATGTTTTTTCTCCTCATCTTTTGAATTCCAACCAATCCTTTAAAGCCTAAGTCAAACGTCACCTTTTCTATGAAACTTTTCCTGTTGTCCCCATCAACAAACAACTTCTTTTCTTTGTACCTTACATAATTTTTTTCTTTTCACCTTTCTAATATATTTATTATTTATATATAAATATACATACATATATTTATTGTAATTTTATAAATGCCCACCTACAAGACTGAGGTCCCATCTGCAAAATACTACATTCTATCTAAAACATGCATCTCCTAGAGCATAGCACAGTGCTCTATACATAGTAGGCACTTAAAAAGTATTTATAGGATTGTTCTAAATTGAAAGAAGAATGTCACAAAATGACCCAGCCATTTTCAGTCAGTCTTATTCAGAGTCACAGAATTTTTGAATTAGATGGGACCTCAGCAATCATCTAGTCCAATTCACAACCAAAAGGAATCCCCACTAGAGTATACTCAACAAGTGGTCAACCATCCTCTGCTTAAAGACCTCTAATGAAACAGTTCATACCTTCATAGTCAATAGTCAATAAACATTTACTAAGTGCATACTATGTGGTAGGCACTGTGCTAAGTGCTGGGGATACAAATTAAAAAAAAAAGAATGATAATCCCTTCCCTCAAGGAGTTTGTAGTCTAAAGAGAGAAGACAACACAGAAAAGAAGGTGGGAAATAGAGGTACCCAACATGGAGGCATGGTGGATAAGTTAAGTCAAAAAAAAATCTCAGAGTAGCGCAACCAGGTGAGAAATTATATATCCTGAGCTAAGCTATCTCCTTAAATAGAAGTTTGTAGTTCATGGTCCCACCCACCAATCAGAGGGGTAGAGGAGTGTGATAAAGTAGAATACCAAAGATGATGAGATCTTACCGGATAGTGAGCTTATCCCAATAATAAGCTTCCTTTGGCATGGTAGAGAAGTCATTCAGAGAAGTCTCAAAGTAGTAAAGCCAGGTGAGAAATGAGAAACATCTGGTTCTTTCTTAATCTCTCCCTTCCTTTAAGTTGACTGTCCACCTCTCCTATAGTAAATTTCAGTGCCATAATGGGCAGTTAGATGGTATAGTGGATAGAGTACTGGGCCTAGAATCGGGAAGACTCATTTCCATGACTTCAAGTGTGGCCTCATCTGTGTGACCCTGAATAAGTCACTTAATCCTGTTTGCTTCAGTTCCTCATCTGTAAAATGAGCTGGAGAAGGAAATCACAAACCACTCCACTATCATTGCAAAGAAAACCCTAAATGGGGCCATGAAGAGTTAGATATGACTAAAAAAATTATTGAACATAATTAGGAATCTTGGCATCTGGGGCAAGTTCATATGAGCTGGAGTGGATATTGAGGGTAAGATGTTTGATCACATCTGTACATGGTTAAGATATATTATGTAGTTCTTTAGAGTTTTCAAAGCACTTTACATATATTATCTCATTTGATCACAACAACTTGCCCAGCATCTAAGGCAGGATTCAACTTTAAGTTTTCAAAATTTGAATTTTCAACTCAAAATTGCTTATCTCCAAATCCAGCATTCTATCCACTATGCCAGCAAGCCACCTCTAATTGGAGACTACAGATCAGAAATTATAGAGGAGAGAGTTGTCATGGAATTTAGGGAGGTTGAGGAACTGGGGGACCAGGGTAATGGAAGAGAGTGGTAGTGGCTGGGTGGGAAAGACTGTGAATCAATGTTGAACTATTGGAAGAGAAGAGAGATTAAACCAGAAGCTTGTCAAGGGCAGCAGCAAGAATCTGAACAAAATGGAGGCAACTTTAAAGGAGAATCAATTGCTTAGTGATAAGGGCAGACAGAAAGTCTGAATGAGGTGATACAGGGCAGAGGGTAGTCAACCCTCTCCTCCACCACTATTCTATCCAGGTGTGTCAGCAGGTATGATATGAAGAGCAGCTAGCCTTGGAGAAGATGTCAAGAAACATGAGAGATTTCAGTGAGCACCAGAAGACCGGGAATGTGAATCAGAGTTCAAGTATGACAGAATCACCATCTGAGATGTAGATGAAAGACAGCTTGGAGATCATGTTAGTTCTACTCTCTTATTTTGTTAAAGAAACCAAGTCCCATGGAATTCAAATGAATTTTCCAAGGTCATACATATAGCATGTGGCATAATTAGGATCAGAATTCATGTCTTTTGACCCTAAATCTAATGATCTTTCTACTGCACCACAATAAAAGATTTGCAAAAAGTGTTACAGAAAATAGAAGGTAAAGGAGTTGGGCCTGAGAGAGAGCTAGGATTGAGTTTACTATGGGGGAGAGAGATGGCAAAGTGACAGGTACCTGGAGGGGCTAACCAAAAGCTTTCATTGCTGGACTTCCCATCTGAATCCCAGAATTAAATTATTCCATGTAAGAAATAAAGAAAAAACAAAATATGAGCAAGAACACCCGATAATTACCTTACCTAATAATCAATACAAGATTTTGCCCTAGTAGCCCCTCTGCCCCCATCCTCTGCACTAAAAGGATGGAAGGGGATTTAACGATTTGTTCTCCAGGGCTATTATTGGTTCTTCTTTTACTCAGAGCTCAGCTTTGTTTTATTGAATTTTTGGTTTACATTGTAGTCATTGTATACATTATTCTAATTCTGCTTATTTCTGTTTGTATCATTTCATACAAACCTTCCCATGTTTCTCTGAGTTCTTCATATTTATTCTATCTTATGCAACAGTGCTATTCCCTTGAGTTCATGTGTCACGATTTATTCAACTATTCACCAATCAATGAGAACCCACTTTATTTCCATCTCTTACCTGCCACCAACAATTGACACTAGGAATATTTTGAGATATTTTGGAACTTTGTTTCTATCTTTAACCTCCTTGGGAGTCTAGGATGAATCATGGTATCCCTGGTTGAAAGTGTTTGGACAGTTCAGTTGTTTTCCTGCATAATTCTTGCATAATAACGATATTTGAAGTTAGACTAATAGTGTATTAGTGCATACCCAAATATTCATTTTGCTAAGCTGAATTCTATGATCAATCCTTTATAGTTGCCTTTCTATTTTATCCCAAAGATGGCCAGCTCACTCTCCACAGTAGCCATATGTGACAAATGACATAATCCTTCAGTTTTGGATCAAAACTGTCTTCTTTGAAGGCACCTAAACTCTCATCTGGTGGTTGTAGTTTCTTCTATATTCCACTCAGCATCTCTTTATCATCTTCTTTCCCTAGATCCTTTTGCTCTGTCTAGAGAAATATCCCCTCATTGACTGCTTTCTTCTATGTAGCTTTCACTAATTCCTTTGCTTGTGGTCAGCTCACATATTTCTTCCTAGCCATAGTCTTTCCTGTTATCTGGATCAAGTCACAATTGTTTCTGCCCTCAGTTTCTCTAAACAGCTTCCTTTCCTCCCTGTCCATGGCTCTTTCTGGAAAATGTCTTATGAAGATTGTAGCAGCAATTTGGATTTGAAGATCTTTCCCACCCATTAATAGGCCATGTTACCTGCTTACATCATGGGAAGCCTAAGACATATGTGGTGGCTGGAGCTTCCTGACAGGAAAAGGAAGTTATGTCACAGAAAATGCTGAGAGAGGGGGAGAGAGAGAGAGAGAGAGAGAGAGAGAGAGAGAGAGAGAGAGAGAGATGTTATGGCTGCTAATGGCTGCCCTCATGATTGTTAGAACTGAACAGACTGACTTAGTCATACTGGGACTTTGTTTTGGGGAAGAATCCAGCCAGGGTCAGAGAGGTTTGGGGATGTTGAGGCTCCATGTTGTGATATTCTGTATTGAATGTTTTGGGTTCCTTGCTGTTATGATGAAGTGGACTGACTGGCTGTGGGAGCTGAACATTTGGTTATGGGATATGATCTTCTGGTGTTTGAATAAATGTTGTACTTCTTTTACCTTCTTTATGGAAAGTCTCTCACACTTTGTGATACAGAACTACATAGGCATAATCATGATTATCATTGACAGTGTGTTTATTGCCTTACAGTTTCAAGACTAAATTTGAACTCATTTTCCTGACTCCAGGTCCAGCTCTCTGTTACAATTTTGCTCTATTTTGAGGAGTTATCATTATCACCCCCCAAGAAACCTTTGTTGAATAGCTATTATTCAATTTAATTGAATTCTGCAAATACTGTGCTAGATGTGGGGCATACATTAGGTACAGGACACTATCTCTGCTCTTAAGGAGCTTGCAAAGTTGTAATGAAATTATTGAAATAAAATTATTGCAAAGATTGGTGCAAATTAATATATGATGTAAAATATAAAATTAGTATCCCCCCTTCCCCAGTAGAAGGTAAAGTCATTTTGTGTTCTCAGCACCTGGTCCAGTGCCTTATACTCCACATAGGCAATATTTGTGTTTGTTAAATTGAATTGTTAAATATAGCACTTTTAGGATGAGACAGGAGTTTGGGAAAAATCAATGTTGGGCATTCCTGTATTGAGCTAACCATCCTAGATAAACTTTCACTTATGAAAGTATAGACCTATGCAATGAAAATTCACCTAGCACTTCACACTCTTAACATTAGTCTTCCTAGAGAACATTCTAGAAATTCCTGGAGAGCATTAAAGAAAAGATTTCTCTGTAGATTGAACAAACGCATACACACCTCTAAAGTATGCTTAATAGAGAAGAGTTGAACACTCATTTAATGGAGTTTTTCTTTCCTGAGATATTATCATCTACCTCCAACATCCAGATGTTTAGTTTACTCCTCATCTCATGTACAACAAACCTTAATGTGCTTCCAATATTATTTAGGAATATTCTTTCTCCACCTTTCAGTGCAATATGGCTTCCTAATATCCTTATAAATGGCTCTGATCTATAACCTTTTGATCTGCAATCTTTTGAAAAGTAACTGCATTAGGAGGGTGGTGAAGAGATGAGCTAGGATCCTTCTTGGTTCAGAATTGCTCCTTAATGTGCTTTATAACTTAATACACTGCCAAAGAGACAAGACATTTTTAGACTCCCTGGGAAAACCTGCAGGACCACTATTTTGCCCATTAGGGGAAAAATAATAACCTAATAATAGTATTAAGAATATACAAAATCTCTCTCTCTCTCTCCTCCCACCCCCTCTCTTTTCCTGAGTGCACTTTCAGGACAATTAAGGGAACAAGTAATAGAAAACTAAAGCCATATTCACAAGCAGAAATAGGCTTTCTATATCCAAGGAACTTTTCGATTTAGCTTGAATTTGAGCTTCGTGTTTCAATAAAAGGTGTACATACTTTAACAACTGACACTTATTTGCAATGAAAATTATGTTAGATTATTATAGAACATGAAGCAAACACTAAAAGCATTCAGCATTAGCTCCTATGAATTTTTTAGGCTGACACATTGCAAACATGCACATTTTTCTGTATTTCTTTTTTTTTGTTCTACCCATATTCCAGATAAAGAAATATTGTAAATGCTTCTACTTCAAATTTACCATATAACATGAAAACTACTTGAGAATGAGGACTATTTTTGGTTTTGCCTCTGGGTTTCCAGCATCTAGCACAAAGCCTAGAACATTCATGATTTTTTAGGGGGTGAGGGTGGCAGGGAGGCAGCCAGGTTTAAGTGATTTACCCAGGATCACACAGCTAGTAAATATCTGAGGTCACATTTAAACTCAGGTCCTTTTGATTCCAGGGCTGGTACTCTGTGCACTGTACCACCTAGCTGCCCCAGAGTCAGCATTTTTAAAAAAATGTTGTTGAATAAATGAATAGTTACATATGTGTTTAATTTAAAAAAAAAATGTTTCTGGGTATCTTGTTTTTAATACCACAGTAAATTCCCATTATCTTCCATAGAATTCTACCTTATTGGCAAGTAAATGGTACAATGGATTGAATATTGGATCTGGAGGAAGAAAGACTTGAATTCAAATTCTGGCTCAGACAGGTACTAGCTGTGTGACCCTGGTAAAGTCACATGACCTCCTCAGTCTCAGTTTTCTCATCTAAAAAATGGGGATAATAATAGCACCCACCTCCCAGAGTTGTTGTAAGGATCAAATGAGATAATATCTGTAAGGTGTTTTGCGAACCTTGAAGTGCTATATGGAAGCTATCTATCGTTATCATTATTACTGTTATTAATAGCAATAATCACCAACAAAGTAACACATGACCGAATATGGAAGTATATGCAACATTCCATACCCAAAGTGTCCCTCCCCCCCTATCTCTCCAGCAAAAAGGAGAAAAAATGTCTAATCTTTTGTTCTTCAGGAGCAAGAATGGTCATTATGCTTGAACTGAGTTGGACTTCTTTTCATGATGTTTTCATTTATATTATTCTAGTTAGTGGATGTGCTGTTCTTTTGGTCCGACTTGCTCTGCTCTTTGTCAGTACATATAAGTTGTCCCCTGTTTCTCTGACTTTGCAGTTCAATTTTGAATCCCCAGTTCTGATATCTTAGCACCTCAATAACACTTTCCATTTTCCAATAACACTTTAAAATCCACTTGCATTACTTGAATGTGTGATTCCACCATTCTAAATGGTCTCTACTTTCTTTGCAATTAGTGTTTCTGTATAACACATCACTGATCTCACGCAATAGTAGCAATGATCTTCTCTCTACATTTGTAAATGTCTTCCCGACATTCAAGTTGTTTATCTTCTTGATTGAAACTGCCTGTATTTGAGCTCCTCTTACATGATGACTATGGAAAGTGATGCTTAACTAGAACAAGTCATTATCCCATTTCAGGTAGTAAAAGGAAGAGTGCCCACCTAAATCTCAACTTTTTACACAAAGCAGGATTTCTCCAAATGTTCTCCAAGGCCCTCCCCACTTTTTTTCTTAAATGAGTAGTTTGAGACCAAATGGATTTTTGCAGGAGAAACTTCTTCATGGGAAGGTTGAGAGTAGACATTGCCTAGCCTGATCAAGTACCTTCCTAGTTAAAGACTGGGGAGAAAAATAAATCACTACTTGAGATTCTTTCCCAAACTATGATTGATTCTCTATTTTCTGAAGACAAAACAGCAATTCCCTAAAAATAAATCACTTCTGTTCCAGAAAGACATAACTTTTATAATGAAATAGTGGAGAGAGAAGATTTAAAATCAGAAAGACCCAAGTTCAAATCCTACCTTGCCTACCAGGACTATTTCATTTTTATCTTTGTATCCATACCACCAGCACAACAACTAACACATAGTAGGTGCTAAATAGTCAAAGGCAGAATTGAATTGAATGAAACTGTTAGCTGTGTAACCATGAGCAAGTCAACTTCTCTAAATCTCAATTTCCTCATCTATGAGATGGGGATAATAATATCTTTAGCATTTATGCTATAGGGTTCTTTGGGGGATCAAATGAAATACTGTGTGTATATTGCTTTTTAAAGCTTAAGACATTACAAGCCAACAGATTGAGTTGTCAAGAAGCATTTATTAAGTACCTACTATGTGCCAGGCACTGTTCTACATGCTAGGGCATCTGATATTTGGGGAAAATTACACCCATTTTAAATAGATGTTACAAAGTAATTGCTTCCTAAATTCCAGTTAGAGGAGATGCTCAAAGCAAAGAGTTGGTCATTAACTTTCACAGAAATTTCCTGATGGATTTTGCACATTTGAAACTTGCACTCTCCAAGGCAAGCTTGCTCATATAACTGATGTCAGTGATTTCTGAAATTCATTTGCTGCCATTTTATTGTAGAGTAGAGCAACAGATTGTTTCTAGTCCCTTCTGATGTGTGGCAGCTGTGTTTCAGCAGGCCCCAAGTATACCATATGAAAGTAATCACAGATATTAACAAACCAATGTCTGCAACTCTGAAGAGGTATTTCCTGTGCTTAATGTGTGTATGCCATGCTAAGTTGGTCATAAGGCTTTTTTTTAAGAATGCAATGCATGTGGGCCCAGGTCTCCATACACATATGTACTCATACAGAGGGGGAGAGAGAGAGAGAGAGAGAGAGAGAGAGAGAGAGAGAGAGAGAGAGAGAGAGAGAGAGAGAGAGAGAGAGAGAAAGAGTAATAATATCATAATACTTTGCTACTTTGCAGCTAGGTGTCAGTTGGACAAGATATAGACTATAGCACATGAATCCATGCCAAATATGGGGAAAATGATCCCTTAGATTCCCCAAGGAGGAAATAGTTAAAGTTTATCATTTTCTGTGATATAGTGCACCCAGGGTAGTGCAGTAATGGCTAACTACATAACACACTAATGTAAGCAGTTATTGGAAAATGTTTCCTATACAGTGTTTTATTATGGTAAGATTGCACTGTACTTAAAGTAAATATCCCTGGCTTCCTTCCAACGCTAAAAGAATGTAGTTAAGTTCCAGAACCTGCTCATTCAGCAATTGTGTCTTATAATAAATTATGCTAAAAAAATGGTCTGCTTTGTTTATAACAAAGGCCAGGAGAGCTGAAGAGAGGATATTTCCAAGCTACTGTTTGTCAATAAAGCAATATGTTGTACAATCTTGAAAGAGGATATAATAATATGAATTCTTTATTGCCTGGCTCATTGTAAATATGTAAATCAACTTAGACCATGGAAGTGTGAGAACATATAACCATAGTGGAATCCATGCATAATAAAGCATGTGAAAGTATGGTGGATGCCAGTACAGATTAGGAGATGTTCAGCTTTGGGTCTTTATTTCTTAAAATAGGAGGGTATCCTTGGCCTTCACTAATTCTTTAATAATTCCGAAATCTTCCAGATGTTTTCTTTCAATACTTATTTTTTCCCCCTAATCTTGCAGTCAGTGCCAAGGGAAATAAAAATTTCAGGTAAAATAACCCCAACCCAAGAAGCAAACCTCTCTTTCCCTTGAATGCTATAAGTTCACATTTGGGGGTGGAAGGGGTATTTTTCAAACACTTCCAATAACAAGTTTTAAGACCCAATGGTTGCCAATTCTTGGCAATTACTCTGTGTTTCTCCCTGTTGACTATTATTGACAAGGCTTCACCAATGTCTGGGCTACAGAAAAGCTTTCAGCCTTAATTAAAATAGTGAAACTGAAAGTGTTTAACAATTCCTGGCAAGCTATTATAAGATGCAGAGCGAACGTTAAAATTGGGTCCCATGTTTAGGGAAGCCCTTTAAAATTTGGAAGTTCTTTTTCTCATGGCCTTGTTGTTGCCCATCCTTTGGTTTTTCCAAAAGACTCTTAGTACTCTACTAGCAACTGAATCAGTACTAACTTTACTACTTATTGAAAGAACAATTTGGTAACACCAAACTCCGGAGGCAAGATAATGAATTTCAATGGTTTGTGCTAGTTCAAAGAAGTATAATTCCATCCCTCCATTTCACCCCCCACCCACCCCCGTTCTTTTAACTTGGCCTCTTTCCTTACATCTATGTCCATATGCACTGAATAAAATAAGGGATGAAATGTCCACCACAAATCCTTAAAGAAAGTGAATGAACACAGAATCATCTGAAAAAGTGATTGAAATGAGAGCTTGAAACTGAGCCAAGGACAATTCTGTACTCTTGATTTCAGAGCCCTGTCTCCCACCCCTAGTCCTACCCTGTTGGCTGTAACTGAACCATTTGGTAGGCACTCTTCAAGCATCTTGATACTTTCCACTTCCTGCTCTTGGGGAAAAGAAAATTAGAAACAGGCAGCTGTGAAAAAGGCCTAGACTTTCCGCTGATTCAATTCAACAAATATTTATTAAACACCTACTTCACACCAGATTCAAGCTGAGAATGAGAGATCCAAAAACACAATGAAATAAACCGCACCCTCAAGGAGCTTACTTTCTCTTGGTAGGCATGGTAGATAGCATGTGCTTACATATAAAGACAAAGTATATGCAAATATTTGAGGATTTTTTCAATTTTTTCTTTTACATTGGGATAGGGAGGTGTTAATTTAAAAAAAGGAATCTATTCTTCCGGAGGAAATGCAGAGAGAGGGAGGAGAGGGAGGGAGGGAGGGGAAAGAGAGAGAGAGAGAGAGAGAGAGAGAGAGAGAGAGAGAGATTTTCCAGGAAAGACAGATCTAATAGGAAAGGCAGTTTTTTCACAAATGAGTCAAAACTCCAGGAGGCACAATAGAAAAGCAAGGAAATGTAGATTAAGAGCACAGGAGATATGGGGCTGACATAGACTGTAGAGTGGCGGTCAACGAAGGGAGCTTCAGCCTAGCCAACCTACAACTCAGAAGAACAAGAATACCTTTAAAGCAATTTAGCAGTAGATTGACATTACCTTTCAGAAAACTAAGAGATATTTAGATCTGGAAGAAGCTTAAAGGCCACTGAGTCCATTTTACAGAGGAGGAGATCAAAGGATAAAGTGACTTGCCCAGGGCTGATAATACTCATCTGATTATCAGTTCCTGAGAAAGAGGCAGAAAGGGAGAGAGGTTTTAAGTATAGAGAGTTGTCCTGTTCTTGGTCCTGACTGATGGTCAAGGCCAGAGTCAATGGATTGCCGAGGCCAGGCAAGTTATTAAAGGGGTGAAGTATGATCGACAGACTCACTCTCAGACAGGTCATTTCTGCACCAGGCCTCTCCAGTGTTCAGTAAGATGAAACAGTCCTATTCTCTATTTACCAACATAGGGTTCTTTCATTAACGAACCTAGTAATAATCCAGAGGGTTTTTTGCAGTGATATTAAAGCATTATTATTATGGATTGAGAGTCAATAATAATAGATAATACAGCATTATTATTATCCCTCCCAGAGGTATTTGCATTTTAAGTGGAAACTTTTAAATAGGACCAGTCCTACAAGTTGAATATTCAGTCACCTATATGATTTTCCTTTAAATTTCAGGAAAGGTTTTCATCTTACAAATAAATATGAAGTTTCTCATAGAAGTACTCTTGAGAGAGGAAACATACAAATTAAATTCATACCCAAATACATGAGGGATTCTTGATTTCCTACATGTGTTCCAATATTTTAGAAGATGAATAAATTAAATGAATAAAAAAAAAGTATGTACTATGTGCCAAGCACACTGTGCTAAGCCCTGGGGTGGGGGTGGGGAAGCAATGTCTATCCTACCCTCAAGGGATTTCCCAGCAATGGAGGAAGCAATACAAGTTAAAGAGTAGTGGCTAGGGAGGGGATCTTTAGTTCTGAAAGTTATAGGGATGGTGAATAGGACCAAAGGAGATTTGATTGATAAACCCCCTTTGAAGAATGAGGTCAAAGTTAATTTGATTATTGTTCATAGGCTCAGATGTGGAGGTGACAGATGCAAGGAGGAAAGGATATGTGCACATGGGATAATGAAGAGGCTGAAGATGTTATCATAGAAGAAGAAGTAAAGTCAATTATGGCAAGAGAAATCTGAGTTTCATGAGGCAAGTAGAAGTAATATGACTTGTCAGGGGTCATATAGCTAGTAAAAGTCTGAGGTGTTCAGAACTTAGGTATTCCTGAATTGCATGTCTGGTGTGAGGGCTTGCCAAGTTCTTTTCAGAGCTCTTCATCCACCTTTGGTGTCCACCTTCACTCATCTCTCACCTGTAACTCCAAAAAGCCGTTGTTGTTGTTGTTGTTCGTCCTTCATTCTCAAAGAGGACCATGACATCAGGGAAGTGATGCCATGACATGCAAGTGAAATGGACATAAGTGAGTTGGGGCTGTGCAAAGTCACCAGCTTCACTTTCTCCTCTGGAGCGATCTGGGTCCAATGGCAAGACATAGACCGGAATGACTGGAGATGGCCCTGGATGTAATGGGAGACCTTGCCTTTTTAAACTAAGGTCTTTCCCAGGTCTCAGTCTGACTGAGGTAATGCCCATTCAGTGACTAAGGCTAGGTAAAATATGAGGCAGAGAATGACCTCTTTTTCCTAGTCAAAAAAAAAAAAATCGATCTGGGAAGGGAAGGCCCTCAGGGTCTCTGGGCAAAACAGAAACAAGTGCTATTTACATATACTCTGAGCCACTTAGTGCCCAAAAAATGGCCAAGCTGGGCTTAGCCTGGGACCTATTTCAGGCTAGTGGATGAGAGCCAGAGTGATTTGGATTTAAGGCATAGTCCTTAAGAAAAAAAAATGTAGTCTGTAAACCCCAAGATATCTTTTGATGTTTCAGCAATCAAAATTTACATTCCTCTGGGCAGAGCACCTGCAGGTAAGGGTATGAAACCTTATGTAAACAAAGGGAAGGAAGGAAGGAAGGAAGAAAGAAAGAAAGAAAGAAAGAAAGGAAGGAAGGAAGAAAGAAAGAAAGAAAGGAAAGAAGAAACAAGGAAAGAAAGAAAAAAAGAAAGGCAATTAGGGTTAAGTGACTTGGCCAAGGTCACACAGCTAGTAACAGTGTCAAGTGTCTGAGGTCGGATTTGAACTCAGATCCTCCTGACTCTAGGGCTGGTGCTCTACTCACTGTGCCACCTAGCTACCCCAGCAAACTTTGCCTTTAACACTATTTTTCTGTGTTTTTTTTCTCTTTTCTTGGATACCCAAAAGCATTTAAGACCCATGGAAAAATAATCTAATGGTGGAAACATCAGGCATAGTTAAACAAGTAGTAGGTAAGATATTTTGAGGCAGCAACCTCTCAAATACTTCCTTACGCTACTGTTATCTCAATGAAATTGGCTATTAACAAGATCCAGTGAAATTGAGTCATTCCATAAAGATAAAAACAATTCATGTTTATATGGTGTTTTGAAGTTAACAAATGACTTCCTTCTCAACCACCCTATGACATAGAAAACACAAGAAATGACAAACCAGTCCAGTATCTTTGCCAAGCAAACTCCAAATGAGGTCATGAAGAGTCAGACATGACTGAAAACAATTTAACAAGTTCACTTTGGAATTTATATCTCTTTGACTGCTCTTTAACTTTAATGGGATTTTAGTGTGCATCACAAATGACACATTAACATCTTATCCCAATGTCTCCTCATGATGCATAAGTGATCCTGGATTCTCAAAGGCTGGGCCAGCAAACAACAAGCACTACAACTTGGTGCAAATCTTTATCCCCTCATGCTTAGACTATCGCAATAACCTAATTTATCTCTCTGCCACAAGTTTCTTCCCACTCCAAGTCCATATTCGCTCCAACTTATCAAAGTGATCTTCATAAAGCTCAAGTCTGACCATGCCATTCTCCTATTCAATAAACTCTAGGGTTCCCTATCACCTTTAGGTGATATAAAATTATATATAATATAATATAATAATTATATATATAATATAAAATATAAAAATTCTCTGTTTCATATTCAGTCTTTTAAAACCTAACCCTGCTCTTCCTTATCAGTGTTCTTACACCCCCAAATACTCTTAGATCCAGTGACACTAACCAATTTCTTTATTGTTCCTCAAACAAAATATTTCATCACTTGACTTCTGGGTATTTTCATTGGTTGTCCCCCAGGCCTGGAAAACTCTCCCTCCTCATCTCTGCCTTCTGGTTTATCTGATTTCTTTCCAGTATTAGTTAAAATCCCATCTTCTACAGGAAGGCTTTCTCTAACCCACTTAGTGTTAGTGCCTTTTCTGGGTTATTTCCCAATTATCCTATTTATAGCTTCTTTCAGCATTGCCTGTTGTCTCCCGCATTAGACTAGGGGCTCCTTGAGAGTAGGGACTATTTTTTGCCTTTCTTTGTTATCCCCAGAACTTAGTACAGTTCCTGGCACATAGTAGGTACTTGGTAAAATATTTCTTAATTGACTGTCAAGATGTAAAGATTCCAAAGAAATGTCCCAATGATAAATGCTTGTCAACTTTGAAAGCTCAGAGGGGCTCAACAAAAGAGGGCTGGTTGCCAAGTAATATTTGCAGCCACAACAAATTATCTACTGAGGGTTGAAGGGTTTGACATCTGCTTTAATCCAGAGAGTACACACACTGATGAAATCAGTAATTCTTGAAGTATTATTCAATAGTGATGGCCTCAGAGTAAGCAAGACCTGGGTTCAGATTCAGATTCTGCACATTTTGACTGTTTTACCCTGGGCAAGTTTACTTAAGGGTGGGTTAATAGAGTGCCAGGCCTGGAGTCAGGAAGGCTCATCTTTTTGAGTTCAAATTTGGCCTCAGACACTTACTAGCTGTGTGATGGTGGACAAATCACTTCACTCTGTTTGCCTCTGTTTCCTCATCTGTAAAATGAGCTAGAAAAGGATATGGCAAACTGCTCCAGCATCTTTGCCCAGAAAACCTCAAGTGGGGTCATGAAGAGTCACACATAACTGAAACCAACTGAACGACGATAACAAGTTTACTTAACTTCTCAGTACCGTCAATCTATTTTCTAACATTCTAAATTCCAGAAAGTTGTTAATCTGCATTGATAGAGGGAATTTTCTTCTTGGAAGTTCCAATGCCAATAAAATCACAGGTCCAGAATGACAAAATGAACAAATCGCAAAATGCAGGACTTTGTTATAGAAGCTAGAAACAACTCTGTTTTCAGACTTTTCTGTTTGGTTTTCTTTATATCATATTTATTATGGTCATTTTTCCCATCTCTTGGTAACCTAGGGTTCAAGTCTGTACATTTGCATAAGACCCTCTTCATTGGTGCAAAAACGATTACTCAAAACTCCATGCCTACATGAAAGGTAGCTTTCTATTCTTACGTGATCATCAGCTAGTATTTAATTTCCCCTTGAATCTTAATTCTTTATATGGGATATTATCATTCTTTGTCTATCTGGTAGTTTTTGTCTATTTGGTAGTCTATCCAGATGATGGCTCCAAGTTGGAGGAGGATAGATAAGTGGTATTATTATTGTTATTAACTTCTTTTTTGCAGGGGAGGCAAGGCAACTGGGGTTAAGTGACTTGCCCAAGATCATGCAGCTAGTAAGTGTTAAGTGTCTGAGGCTGGATTTGAACTCAGAAACTTCTGACTCCAGGGCCAGTGTTCTATTCACTCTACCACCTAGCTGCCCCAATTGCTATTAACTTCTAAGAAAATAAGGAAGGTGGTATTATGTAGTGGTCAGAGCACTGAACATGGAATCAGGAAGACCTGGGTTGTTATCATGCCTCAGATACTTATTAATTGTTTGACTCTGGAAAAGTCACAGCACCGCTTAGGTCTCAGTTCCTTCCTTTTAAAAATGAGGGAGTTGAAGGCATGAATGGTTTGTGATCTGCATCCCTGGGGGAAAAATCCAAAATATTTTGAACATGGTTTCATTGGTAAATTGGACTCAATGACTTTCCAAATGTCAAACCTTCCAGCTTCAAATATATGCTCACATAGGAATTTCTTACATAAATAAAGACTAAAGAATAAATTGGGACACAATTTTCATCACAATGATGTTTGCTTTTTTTATTATTAAATCAGGAGCCATGACCCTGATAAATTATTGGTTTCATTTTTTTAGAAAGAACACCCCAAAAAATGGTGACTTTTCTTTGATACGGTAATAATGGCAAGTTCCTTTAGACATATATTTTGAACTGGAAGGAACCTTAGAAGTCATCCAATCCCACTCCTACCTCCACCCCCATTTTACAGATCAGCAAACAGAGGCCCAGAGTAGTGCTAGTACGTTACTCAAGGTCACAGTATAACCAAGATCAGAATTCAATTCCTGTTATTATTAATACAGTGTTCTTTCCTGTATACCTCAAAGTCTTCTTTATATGGTGGAATCGTAATAAGCCATCAGCTCCTCAGTGAAAAGACCTATCTTTAGACAATATCTCCATGCAATATTTTTCCCCCAATAACTACAATACAACTTTTCCCAGGAACCTGGGACTTAGCAGTTAACATCGTAGTATTCGCTCTAAGAACAATCTAGATTTTCTTCAGTAGGCTACATAAAAGGACCTGTGATCTCACCAATATGGACATTCCTTCCAATGACACAGATCGCAACTTATCAATGCCTGACCAATCTCTGGGATAGATAGTGACCCTTAAATAAAAGCATTCTCTTTTTTTTGGGGGGGGGAGGCGGGGATAATGTAGGCATTTAAGTGGTCAGCTCTGTGCAAGTATGAAATACCAACACATGGCATCTAATGCCCAATACTAGTGGATAGACTATAATAACACACTGGTAATGGGAAGCATTTCAGCATGAGCTAATTCTTCTTTTAAACTTGATTGATTGCTGAAGTGGTGGTGATGAATTATTTCCTAAAGGATATTTTTTTTCTATCTCCAACTTTTACTTAGGATTTAAGCACAGTTCTATGGAATAAATATACTCAAGGATTTTCCTTCTGTCTTTACACAAGTCAAGTGTGACCCAAGTACTTTGTCATTTGCTTTAAGTGACTTTTCTTTGCTCCATTTTGGCTTCCTATTTATCTACCATGGCATAGAATAAGAGGGCGAACACATGGTATGGACTAGTAAAAACAATTTACAATTGCATGCATTTACTATCAAAGAGCATTTTTAAAATGTATTTATTTATTTTTAGTTTACAACATTCAGTTCCACAAGCTTTTGAATCTTAAATTCAAAGAGCATTTTAAATAAATTGTCTTTCAAGTCAAACAATTCTATGAAATAGGTACTTCAAGTTTTGTTAGCCCGTTTTACAGATGAAAAAAATTGAGGGTCCAGAAGACTCACTGATTCATCTGAAGTCATGCAGCTATTAAACAGTAAAGCTGAGACTTAAAAATTAAGGTTTGCTAGGTATTTTCTTCACAACCACCCTGGGGGCTGAGGAGGGGGAGGAGAGGGAGCAGGTTATAATATTATCAAGGATCGATATTGCTATTTTGCAGAAAAATTAACTGAAACTCAGAGAGGCCAACTGATTTGCCCCAGAGGACAAAGATGGCTGCAATGTGTTGCAGAGACTCAAATTTAAGTTTAATGTAAGGAAAAAACTTCCTTAAAAACTAGAAGTATAAACTGACTTGGGACGTAGTGTTATCTTCCTACCCGGAAATCTTTAAACGGAAGATGGGATTCTCACTCAGGTTTGGGTTGGACTAGATCTGAGATTCTATGATTTTACATTATTGTGTGTGTGTGTGTGTGTGTTATGGACTAATTGGACAATCTAGTGAAGCCTATTTACCCCTTATCAGAATTTTGTATGTTGCTCAGTCACTTTTCTGTCATGTCTGACTCTTCATGACCCCAATTGGGGTTTTCTTGACAAAGATACTAGAGTGGTTTCCTATTTCCTCCAGCTCATCTTGTAGACAAGAAACTGAGGCAAACAATCTTAAGTGATTTGCCCAGAGTCACACAGCTAGTGTCTGAGGCCAGATTTGAACCCAGGAAGGTGAGTCTTCCTGAATCAAAGCCCAGAGCTCTATGCACTGGGCTCACTGGCTGCCTCTTCTCAGTATAATGTTTTGTTTTGTTTTAATGCATAATGGCAAAATACATAGGATCCCAAAGGAACTCAACTGTAAAATAACAATGATCAAAATAGCGTGTTTGTTTTAAGTTCAAGGACCTTTGGGTTAAGAACCCTGACCTAGATCTTGACTCTGAATTCAATGGTCTTTCCATCATGCCACAGAGCCTTCTTTTATTTGTTTTCCTGACCAAATGAACTCCTTAAGAAGGCAAGTCTTTTTCAATTCAATTACTCATTTGGGTCTGTGACCTCAGCTACAAGGGGATTCCTTCAAGGGATATAGAACACAACACAGCCAATTCATGCCTGCCTGTCCTATATGAC
The DNA here is from genome assembly GCA_028646595.1 of Phalanger gymnotis. Taxonomy (NCBI): domain Eukaryota; kingdom Metazoa; phylum Chordata; class Mammalia; order Diprotodontia; family Phalangeridae; genus Phalanger; species Phalanger gymnotis. Next base: position 245,544,797 of record CM053624.1, read on the forward strand.
TCCTAGGGGCCTTTCTCCAACTCTCTTGACATTTTGAAGATACCATTGGAGTTCACAATTATCCCTCACTCTCACCACATGACTTTCCCATCTGTTTTTTCAATCATACATTTCTTTGATGACATCCTTCACTGAGTTTCTCCTTCATAATTCTTTATTTTAATATATTGTAGTCTGCTTATACCTATCATACACTTCTACATTGCCCTATGAGTGATTTTTAACTTTATTTCTTCAGAGACTACAGTATTTCATGACTAGAAGCCATACAACATCACATGAAGAATATTGATAATTTAAAAACAGGTCATGGGAGAGGCTTGGGCGAAAGAATTTTATAATTGCCTCAAACATATTCCAGCTTGCTCTCATTTTTAAGTCTGGATTCAGCTCATTCTTGATTTGAAGAGTCCATCCAAATTATGTACAACTGATGGATGAGTTTATAGGTTGCCCATCTAACCTCATAGCATTGGTTTTTCCTCTGGATATTTGAGGTCACATACTTTTGAGTGGTTCACTTCTCATCTAGTAGACCGTGTTCTGGGGCTTGATTCATTCAGCACAATGTTATCTGGATAGAGGAGCATCTAGAACAGAGGTTCTTAATCTTTTTTATCTGTCATGGTATAATGGCAAGCAAAGTGGGACTTTTTGTTGTCTTTTGTTTTGGAGTGCTTCTCAGCACTAAGGCAATCAAACGCCTTTGATTGAGCCTTGCTTTTGTTTGTAGGAAAGCCCATACCCTTTTGCTAGTTAAGTCACAGGAGGTATAAAACCCTTAAGAGGTGTGAAACTCTCTAGGGGTGTGAAGCCCTCTAGAAGAAGTATATAAATACTCTGAGGTTAGCATTTTGTGTGGGGCTCACTAACTGGAAGAGTGTTGGTGTGGAGACTCTGAGTAGCCATTAAGGAGCCCCTTGGGCTTTGAAAACCCAGATGTTGGTGTTTTTCTCTCTGGTAACTGGCTATGTATTGCAATGGTCAGAGAGATAGAAGTATATCTCTTGATTTCTGTTATTTTGCCATGTTTATAATTTCTGCTTGCAATTTCTATTTGTATTTGCTCCAAAGTTCAAAGTGCTGACTTTTCCCCTTGAACTAAGTGAATGATATATGTATGTTTGATTAAAGTGTGATTGCAAACCCCTTAAAGTTGCTTTCCTTAGAAAAGTAGATCAAAGAACTTGTGCTAGCAGCCCTTCTGTGTGCTGGTGTTGTTGGTCTTACAGCAGCTGCTAGTAACATTGTTGTTACTCATGGACCCCTTTGACAGACTACTAAAACCTATGGACCTCTTATCAGAATAATGTTTTTAAATGCATCAAATTAAATACATAATATTATAAAGGAAACTGGTTATCTTGAAATATAGCTATCAAAATAGTAAAAATAAAAAGTTCACAGACCACAGATTTGGAATCTCTCATTTATAAGACCTTAGCTTCTATAGGAAGTCCCTCCTCAATCGGCTCTCCTGCTCTCCTCCTCCCATTTGATTCTAGATTCCATTCATTGTCCATTTGCACTGGCTATCCACTATAGAAATAATAACTGAGGGTTGATTTCTATAGATTATTCATCCAACTGCTTTTAATAGACCAAACAATAGCATTCTTCATCTGGAATGTTAAACAATACAACCACACCAATACTATGGGTACAAAATTACTCATACTTAACAATGTTATTGACTAGTAATTTCTTTTCTTTTTTTTGCAATTACTCCCTGGGATTTTATTTTTTTTTCCTTAACAACTATTTTATTATTTAATATTTTAGTTTTCAACATTGATTTCCACAAGATTTTAAGTTACAAATTTTCTCCCCATTTCTACCCTCCTCCCACTCCAAGATGGAATATATTCTGATTGTCCTGTTCCTCTTCTGTCACCCTACTCCCTCCCCTATCCACTTTCCCCTTACTTTCTTATAGGGCAGGATAGATTTCTATGCCCCATTCCCTATATATTTTATTTCTCAGCTGCATGCAAAAACAACTTTTTTGAGCATCTACTTTTAAAACTTTAAGTTGCAAATTCTCTCCCCTCTTTCCTCCCCACCCACCCTCCCCAAGAAGGCAAGCAATTCAACATAGGCCACACATGTATCATTATGCAAAACACTTCCACAGTACTCATGTTGTGAAAGACTAACTATATTTCCCTCCATCCTATCCTGTCCCCCTTTATTGAATTTTCTCCCTTGGCCCTGTCCCTTTAAAAGTGTTTGACTTTGATTACCTCCTCCCATTATCTGCCCTCCCTTCTATCATACCCCCTTTTTGTCCCCTTCCCCCTACTTTCCTATGGGGTAAGATACCCGATTAAATGTGTATGTTATTCCCTCCTCAAGTCACATCTGATGAGAGCAAGATTCACTCATTCCCCCTCACCTGCCCCCTCTTCCCTTCCAACAGAATTGCTTTTTCTTGCCACTTTTTTGTGAGATAATTTACCCCATTCTCTCTCTCCCTTTCTCCCTCTCTCAATATATTCCTCTTTCTCCTCTTAATTTGATTTTATTTTTTTAGATATCAGCTCTTCATAGTCAACTCACCCTGTGCCCTCTGTCTATATATATGCATATTCCCTTCAACTACCCTAATACTGAGAAAGGTCTCATGAATTACACACATCATCTTTCCATGTAGGAATGTAAACAAAGCAGTTCAACTTTAGTAAGTCCATTATGATTTCTCTTTCTTGTTTACCTTTTCATGCTTCTCGTGATTCTTGTGTTTGAAAGTCACATTTTCTATTCAGCTCTGGTCTTTTCACTGAGAAAGCTTGAAAGTCTTCTCTTTTATTGAAAATCTATATTTTGCCTTAGAGCACTATACTCGGTTT
>CM053624.1:245558188-245683280 GCA_028646595.1 Phalanger gymnotis
TTCCCTCTGCCACTTTGTGGGTTCTGCAGCTCTAGAATTGGTTCAGAGCCATTGTTTTATAGGTTTTTGGAGGAACTTGGTGGGGAGCTCATGCCAGTCACTGCTTCCCAGCCGCCATCTTGGCTCCGCCCCCCTGAATTTCATTTTCTTAATCCGAAACATAGGAAGTACCTAGAATAAATAAGTCCCTGGAGTACTTACTTCACCAGGGCTGGGGTTCTGGTGTTTGTTTCAGTCTTGACATGTGATTTAACTGATGTGGGGAACTTCGAATGAGGAAACTTCCTCTACAAATGCTGATCAGCCAATGTTCCCCAACTTGGAGATTTGTCACTGGTGACTAAACAAACAAAGGACTAGGCCAGGGCCAAGTAGCCAGTAAGAATTAGAGATCAACTTAGTAACTCAACCCAGATCTTTCTGACTCCAAAGTTGGGCATTCCATCCACCATGGCAGACTGGGTTGTGATACACTTTACAAATATTATCTCATTTAATCCTCACAGGTAGGTATGGTTATTATCACCATAGTACAGTTGAAGAAACTGAGGCAACCAGAGAATCAGGTGACTTTCCCAAGGTCACATAGAGAATACCTGAGGCCAGATTTGAACTTAAGTCTTCCTGACTCTTGACCCAGCCTTTTATCTAATGTACCACCAGCTACCTAAACTGCTTTGCAAACCTTAAAAGGCTGTGTAAATGTTAGCTGGGATGATGTTGTCAACCATCTTAGAGCATTAAGGAAAAATTGTAAGACATATCTGAACAGTTTCAGTTCTGTATCAAATCATGAAGTGATTTAAGACTTTGATTCCTTTAATAATTAAAAGGGAAAATGTTACATGTGTGCAAAATACGGTTAGTAACAATTGAAATTTCTATTCATGCTAATGCTTTACAAGAAATGCAAGCTTCACCTTGCTTTCAAAAGCCATAAGAAGAGACCTCTTCTTAATCCCACTTCACCAAAGGTGAAGGCAGAACATTGTTCACTATGCTCAAACTAAGGTTTATCTTACTTACGTTCAATTTACTAAACAACAGAACTATTCCACGCATCCATATTTGAGATGATAATTTTAATATATTAATTATTGTTTTTATACATGTTCAAAAGAGTAAATACATATTTTCCTTTGTGACACATAAACCGTGTACTACAGAACACTTTCTTGTTCTGACTTGACAAGCACTGTCTTCTTTTTTTTAATAGCAAAACACCAAATAAACGTAGATGCTTTAGATGACATGAGAATTTTAGAGCATGTCTTCACTTGCCTTTTAAAATTCATTTTTGTTTGCAATTCCGTCTTGGCGTTTCATATTTGATACTGAAACTTTTGAGTCCCCTAAGGTCCCAGGCCTCAGCTTGGTTTTGTGCTACATGGGCATGGCCTTCAAGTCAATAGACCTCAATTTAAATCATCCAATTTAATTCAACATTTATTAAATGCTCGCTGCATATGAGGCATTGCACAAGGTGGCTATACCAGATGGAAACAACTCTAGATACATGCAGTTCTGTTTATCAGTGAGAGAATGTAAATAGGAAATATATTTTTGTATATTATGAAAAGTCCCATGGTTTTCTACGCAACCATGGGCTCTAAAGTTATTCTTAATGACTTCTAAATCTGAGAGTAGGGAGAAAAGTTCTGGTCCTCTCTTCTGACAACACTTTGCGGTACAGGGGCAGGCAATTAATTTGTCTGGGAGAATAGTGAACTGGCACCCTTCCAACTTCTCCTCTATCCTGTGGGGGGAGGTGGGGAGGTGGAGAGAGGGATTGAGGGAAGGAGAAGGGAGGAATGAGGCCTGCTGGTATCAATGTGCTGACAACAGGACTAACACAGATGTTGGCCCAGCAGTGGCCTGCCCTCTTCCCCCCTCCTCCCCTCCACCACAAACAGCATGCTGGATCCTTGGGCCAAGTAACAGTTCACATCACATCCCTGGACCGGACACCATTGCTTGGCCAGCCAAATTGACAGGCACAGAAAACCAGCTGGGTGGGTTGTATTTTGACCACGTCTGTTGTGGCATATGGTACATTCTCTTTAAACTACTGACAGAGTTATTTAACTTTACAGCTTGTTGGTGTGACGTTCTAGTCCAAATAGCACAAAGCCAGCCATCTACGCACATACATACTCAACAGGAGAAAGGACCAGGCTGGGACATAGATTGAGCATTAGAAAGGGGCCTTAGATATTTCTAAGTCCAGCCCCACTCATTCTTAAAAAAGAATGACATTGAGGAACAGAGGAGGCGGAAGTGTCTTTCATAATGTCACATGGGTAGAAAATAGCAGAGCTCGGATTTGAACTCAGGTCCTCTGACCCTCAATCCAACAGGCTCTTCATTTTTCAGCAAGCACTTTTCAGACACGGATCTAATTTGGAGGGAAGACTTGACCATGAGCGCAGATCCTATCACTATTGTCTTCATCTTCAAATTTTGTCCCTGGCCTTCGCCTTCTCTCGGGTTTCAGAGACCAACCTTAGAGGCCATCAGAGCACATTTGGGAGGTTGGGAGAATAGGAGGTTTGCATACTTTCATCAAGTTTGCCAATATTCGCTCTCTGGGATAATCTGCATAAGCGTTATTAATAATGTAAAGTCCTACCCCCTAAGTTAAAGTGTTAGCTCTCCATAGCCTTTGGGGAGTCAGAGGACAATTAACGCTGGCAAAGTTACCAGCCACACGTGGCAACAAAGGTAACCACTGATTACTGTTATTACTATTGACCACTTTAAGTGGAACTATTTTTAAAATACTGTATGCCTCATTAAGCTGCCTCTTGGAAAATGAGAAATTTGCTTTAACTGCATTGTTTTGAATTGCTGAGGAAAGAATCTATCAACCACAAGGTGCCCCGCTGCTGAACTCAGCCAAAAAGCTGTTAATAACTCCAGCAGATGTTTCAGCTTTTTAGGCCAATAGACTCCCTCCATCCCTCCCCTCCCCTTACCAGACTCGGATGCCAATATGACTGAACTCCAGAAACAGCTCCTGTGATTGCTGCTGCGGCTTGCAAAGGAACAAATCTTTAGAAGACCCTTGGTGACGGAACTTCTGCCCTTAAGGTCAGAATATTACCATTTTTACTATTAGAAGTTGGAGCCTTCAGGGAGGTAAAGAAGGTAAGCCCACAAAAATAAAGTGTTTCAGTTTTGTTACAGACCTTAATTGCTATTAACCTTAGTTTGCCTTTTATATTTTTTCCCTCTCCAACCCTCAGTAGCACACAGCTCTGAGTGATTATGTAAACTAGACTCCAAGCTAGATTGCAGTATTATTAATCTATCAATAATGTTGCCAGTTTAATATGTGGTCATTTCCATCAGCATCTTTGTAAAAACAAATAAACAAAAAAGGGCAGATCCTGATTGATTTGGGCCATAGGGGTGATGTTTTTGTAAGTGTCCTGCCTGTGGCTTTGTATGCCCTGACCATCCCAGTTCCACAATATTATAATTGTGTTTTATAAATATAATCATATTCCTGTGCTCTATGGAGAAAAAGAAATCAGAGTAAGACTCTGCAGTGCAATGATACTGTCAGCATCTCCCCGTGGTTGTGAACCCGAAATCCTCATTTTCCATTAAATCTGTATTCAGTGCTTTTCCTAAATGAGAGGACAAAAGGGAGGAGGTGGAAATATCACATTCCCCCCCTCTGTTTTGGAGTTGGGAGCTTAAAGGCACCCCTGAGACAAAGTAGTGACCAAAAAAACCCAGGTGCAACCCATTTATGGGATATTGCATCCGGCACACTCACATCCATCTGTACTGCTCATCTACACATATAAGCACTTCAAAATTTGCCAGTTCAAAAGAGGAGTTGTGGGAGGGGAAGAGAAAAGAATGAAAGACAGTATTAAGTACATAAATATTTTCTGCTCTTATTTTGATGCACCACAAAAGCAAGACTCTGTGGGCCTTTATTGTCAGCAACAACGTTGGCCAAGTGTAGTAATTCAGGCCCAAACACCCCCTCCACGCTTTTCTGTCACTGAGACACCAGTTGTAAAAAGTAAGTGGATTGTCCCCAGCAGCCCTGACACCACACTGTGTGCACAGACTAAGTGGAGAAACAGAGCCTTCTTTCTCTGAATAGAATGGCAGGCACGTGATGAAAGTTTTATTTTTCTTTTTAGAACAGACAGAACAGAGTAACCTGCTTTGTTTTGTTTTGCTCTATACTCTCTTTGGCACACATACCTAATTCCCTTTTCTGATCCTGGGCTTTGTACGTGTCCTTTGAAGGGAAAAATACAAATTCCCAGGTATATGTATGTATTCTCTTTCAAACCAAACCGAGAGCTATGCTTGATGCCTGGGAGTGGAGTGGTATCAATATCTTTGAATTGTGAAACATATATAACTCAAAACTAACTAAAAAGGTACCCTTTCCTTCTAGACCAAGACTGGCTCTTCACCTTTTCTGTGTGTGAATCACGAGCCCCTTTGGCAGACTGATGAATACTATGGGCTCCTTCACAGAATATTGTTCTCAATGCATAAAATGTAATACAAAAGTTGGCAAAAGAAGTTAGAGGTTAGTGAAAATAAGATGTAATTTTTGTCCCATTCAAGTTCATGGACCCTCTGAAATCTATCCATGGAGATGGTTTGGGGGGTTCTGTGGACCGCAGGTTAAGAACCAAGTTCTAGTTAATGGTAGGCACATATTCTTGGTGCCTGTGGACTCCAGTTCAGGGATCAGCAAACTATGGCCTGAAAGCCAAATCTAGCCTACTCTATTTTAAAATGTTAAAGCCATTCTTAACATGCAGGCTTTATAAATCAGGTGGCAGACTAGATTTGCCCCATGGGCTGCAGTATGACAACCCTGGAACTAGACAACGGCGGGCAAATACTATTGGCATCTGCAATATACATGCCATAGGTAGACCACTTAGATTGTGAAGAACCAGTATAATAGGTAGGTTAATAAGTTAATATAATATTTAATATTAATAAAATAATATTAAGTTAAATAAACAAAACCATAAAATTATAAATAATAAAATAAAAATGATTGGTAATTAAATCCATCCTCCCACTGAATCTGAATAGTTTCATTGCCCTCAGTCATCTTGCCTGAAAATTTTAGTGGTTGAACTATAAGGCCTTCAAGGTCCCTTCCTGCTCCAAATGGATAATTCTATGTTACTAAATATTCAAAATGGTCTAGATTAAATTACACCTATATACACCTATATACACCCCCACAAGGAGATCAAGACTAGAGAGCTTCAAAACACAGTAAAGTGGAGGTGCTGGTACACTTCATTGTTATTGTGCTGGATCTATAATTTCACCGAGATTAGGATAATTTGTAAATCAAGTCACAGGATCTTCTAGGGCTGGAAGAGACCTCAGAGACCACCTAGTACAATATTCTCATTTTACAGAAGAAGAAATTAGGATCTAATAAGATTATATGACTTGTTCAAGGTCACATAGGGAGTAAATACTAGAGGCAGGATTTGAACTCAGGTCTTCCAGTTCCACAACAGAGCAGTGCTCTTTCCATTTTATTGCCTCCTAACTAATCTTGTAGTCTTGTTCAGTCATTTTTCAGTCGTGTCCAACTCTTTGCGACCCCATTTGGGGCTTTCTTGGAAAAGATACCAGAGTCATTTGCCATTTCCTTCTTCTGCTCATTTTACAGACAAGGAAACTGAGGCAAATAATGTAATGTGACTTGCCCAGGGTCACATGGCTAGCAAGTGTCTGAGGCTGGATTTGAATTTAGGAAAATGAGGTTTTTCCTGACTCCGGGCCTGGCACTCTACCAACTGTACCACCTTTTCAATGGTGGTACACCATTGGTGGTCACCAATGACTTTTCAATGGTCACCTAGAATATATACATATATATATATGTATGTATGTGTATATATACGTATATATATATATTTAAATATATATATACATATATATACATATATATATATATATGAAACAGAACTTTGAACCCAGAACTTCTGACTTCAAGGCTAGCTGTCTATCTACTATGCCCCAAAACCTCTCCCTGATATGCTATAGGCTAATCTAATTGATGAAGATGTCAAGAGTCTATGTAAATATAGAACATTTTCATGGAGTCCCAGACATTAGCTGAAATCTCCTACAAAAAAAAATCTCCAAGGTCACATTATTGAGCATTTTCAGACAAAATCAAATGGGCAGGATAGAAGTTCCCATCATTACCATGATGGCATTTTAGGATCAAAACAAGATAACTTTTGCATCTGACAGACTACAATCTTAAATCAAAACAGACATGGTACAGTAAACTCGCTTGTCTGGCTAAGGGACTTTATTTGCCATATGGTTGGAAAATAATCCAAGCAAATGTTTTGGTGCATTCTATTTTGAAGCTGAATAAACAAATCTTGACCACAAAGAGTTACTCAGCTATTTAATTCTCTGCCAACATTCCCTTCAAGATGGTGTTTAAAATGAGGGGATGGTGTTTTCCATCTTGATGGATGTCAGCACCACAATGTCTTTGAAAAAAATCATCTTTTTGATTCTTTAGAATAAGGAAAGAGCTTGACACAATGGAAAAGGTGCTAGATTTGGTGTCAGCATACTCAGGTTTAAATCCCTGTCTTTGTCGCCCTGTCTTGGACAAGTCACAATCTTTCTGGTCCTCAGCTCTTCCAAATCTAAATTTATGATATTATAGCCTCTAACATCTCTTTTAGCACTAGATCTCTGAACCTATGAGCAATCCCTGTTCTTTGAAAACATAGCCGATGTCCTAAAGTGGATACGTTTGTACAGCCTTAGATTTAAAAGGGGATATAGAGGTCATCTCTAGTGAGCGGGAATGCCCTCCACATGTTTCTCACAAGGGATCATTTAACCTCCTCTTGAAGCCCTCTGGCAACATGGAACATTTTCTCTCCCCTAGCAGCCCATTTGACTTTTGGATGGTTCTAATTGTTAGTAAATTTTTCTTTATACCCAGCCAAAAATGTCTTCTGTAACTTCCAACTATTGTTCTTAGCTCTGCCCTCTGGGACTAAGTAAAAACAAATTAAATTCCTCGTCCACATGGCAGACCTTCAAATAGTTGCAGACGGCATTCATACCCCCTCCCAAGTCTTCTCTTCTCTTTCTTTGGATGTGGGTTTAGCACTGTTTGTAGTTCCCTCACCATCTTGGGCACCATTTTCTCAACAGTCTCATTTTGTCAATGTTCTTCCCAAAATGTAGGCACCAAGAACTGAACATAGTACTCCAGGGGTGGTCTGGCCATGACAGAGGATAGGATTCTGGTTTTGGATACTTGGCTTCTCTTTATGCAACTTACAAATTCATTTAGCACTTGGGGTCATATTTTATAGCTCTTTTTTCAGTCTGAACTCTTGGTAGAGACCGAAGTAATTAAGACTGTGTAAAGATTATTAAAATATACTTGCCAAAATTTGATGTACTATAATAATAATTAATAACAATAATAATTGCTATGACCATAACAGCCCACATTTATATAATGTTTTATAGCTAGAAATGTTCTTCCTTCATAACAAAACTAGGTTATAAAAGAAACATCTCCATTTTATAGATGATAGAATATCAGAGGTTAAATAATAATTAATAATAATACTATGCTAAGTGCTTTGCAAGTATTATCTCCTTTGATCATCAAAACAACCTTGTAAGGTAAATGTTTTTATTATCCCCTATTTGTAGATGAGAAAATTGAAACAGTCAAAGGTGAAGTAAATAGCTAGTATGTAAGGCCAGAATGAATTCACTTCTTCCTGACTTTGAATCTACCGCTCTATCCACTGTAGCTGCTGTTTTGTTCGAGGTGACATAACAAATACATGGTTAGAAAGGCAATTCAAATCCATGCTAATGGTGTCCTGAGATGACCAACAGTTCTAAGGTCTCTTGGTTGTTTCCCCAATAAATCCTTTCGTTTGATGACTGATTTCAAACCATAGCATGTATCCTTTATTCAAAAGTTTCTGAAAGTCTAGAAAGAGCGTTATGGGTAAGCATGGTTTGGAATAAGGAGAGGACTTGAACCTAGAAGAGTGAAAAATCAGTTTTAAGGATTTGTTACTAGCTCACCAAGTTCTGGAACAAAAGTTTCAGAGCGATACCAAAATTCCATTACCTATAGTAGCAAACTGAATTGGGTGGAGTCTTGTCAGCTAAGAAATATGGTTCCAGAGATGGTGACTCCTATCTCCTTGAAGAAGAAAAATGAGTCTGGCAGTTCAGCAGAGATTGCATGATGGAAAGTCCATGAACTACATCCTTTCCTCTACAACTGCTTGAGGGAATTTATTTTGTGGGGATGTTAGATTCTGGTTGTCAAGAGTATCAAGCACAATCCTTGAGGAATAGTTCCTAAGACTCTATTCATCAGTGCTTGGAAAAGTGCTCCTGCTCCCTGATGTAGCACGAATCATACGCTTGGGACACCCCTCATAGTTTAAGAATGATCATATTCTCACCAAATCAAGCAATTTGCATTGGCTTTTTTAAAGATGTGTTCCTGTCAGATTCTTGGCAAAGATATTTTGCATTAACCACTGGGGCTACATGGGTTTCACCCATGAAGGCACCTCAAAGCATAGTCTGAACTAAGGGGAACTCTGAGCCCACTGAACTTACACAAAAACTGACCTAATATTTCCAGTTAGTCAACAAGCATTTATTAAATGCCTACTATGTATGCTATGCCAACCACTCCATAAATGATACAGAAGATGGCCACACACCCCCACCAAAGTCCTGGCTCTCAATAAGCTCACAGTCTAATTATGGCAACATACAAACAACTATGTAAAAACAAGATGACTGTGTGTATGTATGTATGTATATATATATGTATGTTTTATATATATATATACATATATATATATATATATGTTGGAGATAATCAGCAGAGGAAAGACATTATAATGCAGGGAAATAAGAAAAGCTTTTTTGCAGGAGGTAGGATTTTAGTTGGGACTTGAAGGAAGCCAGGGAGGCTAGGAAATAGAGATGAGGAGAAAAAAGCATTCTAGGGATGAAGGTCAGCCCTTGAAAATGCCTAGAGTTGAGAGATGGAATGCCTTGTACAAGTAAAAAGGAAGCCAGAGACACTGGATCACAGAGTACATGAAAGAGGGTGAGGGGTAAGAAGGTAGAAAGGGTAGATTATTAAAGGCTTTGGATACTAAAAAGATAATTTTATGTTTGATCCTAGGGGTTATAGGGAGCCACTGGAATTTGCTGAATGGAGTAGAGGTTAACATGGTTAGACCTGCACTTTAGGAAAATTAAACAGTCAAGTGAAGAATAGAGTGGGGAGAGATGAGGTATAGAGAAAAATTAGAAAGCTACCAAAATAGTCCAAGGGAAGCGATAAAGGTCTGCACCAAGGTAGTAACAGTGCTACAGGAGAGAAGAGGATGTATGCGAGAGATGTTACAAGTGTAGAATCTGTAGGACTTGGCAACAGATTGGATATGGGGGATGAGACAGAGAGTGATGAATCTAGGATTGGATGACTGGGAGCATGGTGATGTCCTTTACAATCATAGGAAAAGATCCTCACAGACTTTCTAGTCCAACCTATACAAATATGATAATTCCTTCCAGAGCATCCCTGACGGTCTTCCCTTGAGGACCTCCAATGATAGAGAACACATGGCTTCCTGAGGCAAAGCATCTTACTTTTACGCAGCCCTCATTGAAAGAGCTGTTCATGCTTTAGGAACAAAGTTTCAAAGGGGCAAATCTGATTTATCCGGTAGACAGATCTGGAACATCCTTATTCTATTCTCATCTCTGAAAAAGCATGTTTCTACTAAAGTACATTTCAGTTATGGTGTATTTCTCATGTTTAAATGACGACTTCTGAGAGGATCTAGTCATATCCTGCCTCTAGACTAACTATTCAATCCTGGCTAAGTCACTTAACCCCCTCTGTTCTCAGTTTCCTTAACCATAAAATGAAAGGGTTGGACTCCATGCAAAGTACATTGTAGGTCTAAATTGGTGATCTTGTGATCCTATAACTGACATTCAATTCATATTTATATAAATATTATTTTCATTTTAAACTAATGATAATAACCCAGTGCAACGAGTTGTAGTTTTTAGTGACCTTTGGAACACTATTCCTTGAAAGTAGGTCCATGAACCATGGCATAAAAGCAAACTCTCCAATAGAAAAGGAAAATGGCAAATGCTGGAGGGGATATTTGGAAATAGGTGCACTAATGTATTGTTGGTAGAGTTGCAAACTGATTCCAAGCATTCTGTAGAGCAATTTGAAATTACACCCAAAAGACTATAAAACCATGTGTACCCTTTGGCCCAATAATCCCACTACTAAGCCTGTATCCCAAAGAGATCAAATAAAAAGGAAAATTATCTATTTGTGCAAAAATATTGATAACAGTTCTTTTTATGGTGGCAAAGAATTGGAAACTGAGGGGATGCTCATGAATTGGAGATCACCTGAATAAACTGCATTACGTGATTGTGAGGTTGTACTATAAGAAACGACAAGCAGGATAGTTTCAGGAAAAACCTGGGAATATTTATATGAACTTATGTAACATGAAGTGAGCAGAACTAGGAGAACATTGTATGCAGTAACAGTAATATCGTACAATGATTAAAGGTGAATGGCTTAACTGCTCTGATCAATACAATGATCCAAGACATTTCCGAATGACTCATGATGAAAAATGCTATTCACCTCCAGAGAAAGAACTGATGAGTACAGACTGAAACAAAACTTTTTCACTTCACTTTTCTTGCTTTTTTTGCAACATGGCTAATATGGAAATATTTTTGCATGATTTCACACATATAATTGATATCATATTGCTTGCCTTCTCAATGGGTGTGTGAGGGGAAACCAGATGGAGGGAGAGAATTTGGAACTTGAAATTTCTTTAGAATGAATGTTAAAATATATAAATAAATAATTTAAAATAATTTTTTAAAAAGCAACGTCCCACCCCCACTAGTCTTATGGAACATGGTTATTTGAAATAATGTACCTGCCACCTATTTTCTACTTAGCCAAAATAAAATTTTAAAACCAAAACTCTAATTCACATTTAAATTCCCTTTTAAATACAGATTTTAATTTAATTTAAATACAAATAGCCTTTTCACAAAATTAGTTAGATTGTAGACAGAGAAAACAAGTGCTTTTTCTTTAAATTAAATAAGTAACCTTTAAAATTTCTACTGCTGAAAGAGACTACTTAAGAAAAGAACAGGGGAAAGGAGTGGGGCTGTATTAGTTAAGCCAGTTTTGAAGTGAATATAAAAAGGGACAAGAAAAGTTAATATATTGTTTCAATCAGAATAAAAAGTCAGTTGTATTGTTTTGAAATGAACATATAAAGGGACAAGAAAAGTTAGTGTATTGTTTCAATCAGAATAAAAAGTCAGTAAGGTGATTTGTCTTGGTATCTGAAAGAAGAAGAGGCTCAGGATGGTTCCAGGCCCCTCTGAAAAGAAGTGGGGTGCCAGCTTCTTTCATCCCATCCCACTTGGGGCACTGAGTAAAATCCCGGAGGAGTATGTCACTGGTGGCCACTCGCACTACCACAGGGGACCACTGAAGTATTCAGCACGTGCGATTGCTAAAGGAGCCTCACTGGAATAGCTGGTCTTCAAACGGGGCTCATTTATTGTATTTCTCAATGTCCTGCAGAGTTGATCCAAGATCATAAATGCTATTTATTTCAAAGAGAGCTCTGAACTTGCAGAAGCTCCACGAGGCATGGAGCAAGATGAGAAACACGATGAACGGTCTTAAAACACATTCAGACATTTGTTAATGCTCCTAAATGGCTTTGACTCCATTGCTGTCTCATAGGAATGTACTTACCCCCTACTGCCAAGTATGAAATGAAGCCATTTTCCAACATGGGTAAAGGACAGCCTCAAAATGATGTTAAATATTAAACCCATGCATGGAGGCTAAAAACGTGCTTACCAGTTAGAGCACCAGTCCTTAAACATTCTAGAGTGGATCATGTAAGGTATGTGAATAGAGGCTGTATGTTTGGCAAACAGTGTCTAATGGGGTAAAGATTCAAGGATCCAATGGTCTCACCCATATATACTGTGAAGGATGTTAATTACATTTAGATGATCTAAACAAGTGTGATTACAACCCAATCATTCCTTCTTCTTCAGTCCCCAACTTCAATCAGTCGCTAAGTCTTACTGATTTTCTTTCCACACAATATCTCATATCCCTCCTCTTCCTTTCACTCACAGGGACTTTACTCCAGCTTGGATCTTCATCATCTCACATCTGGAGTATTTTAATAGCTCTCTAATTGGTCTCCCTGCTTCCAGTCTTTTCCTTCTCCAACCCATCCTTTCCAAAGCTGCCAAAATAAACCTCCTAAGGTGGAAATCTGGGCCATTCATCCACCTGCTCAAAAACCTTCAGGTTCTCTCTATTACCTCTAAGATAAAATACAAAATCTTTAAGCACTTAAGACTCTTCATTGTTTGACTCCAACCTATCTGTTTGGCCTCATTCCGCTTATTCTTCTTTGCACATTCTATGTTCCAGCCCAACTAGTCTGCTGAACTTGGTGTTTGAGAGGTTGTCTCACATGTCTGGAATGCATGCCCTCCTCATCACTCCCAGAATCCTTTCCTAACTTCATTTCAGCCCAAGTGTTATCTCTTCCCTGAAAGCCTTCCTGATTCTCCAGCTGAAAGTGCTTTCCCTTTCTTAATTTTCTTAGGCCACTTTGTCTCAATACAGAGTTACCAATGATCTTTTAATTGCTAAATCTAATGGCCTTTTCTCAATCCTCATCCTTCGTGACCTCTGTGCAGCCTTTGAGGGCCTCAGACAAACTTAGATGTGGGAAAGGCTTTAGTTAAGAAAGTCCAAGGTCACCCAATGAATCCTGGGCCATCACCAGTGGTCTTGACTTTTGTCTTCCCACTGGACTCATCAGACTCTGGAGGAGAGAGTGAGGCTGATGATTTTGTGCAGCTCTGCCTCACTTAAATGCTATTCATGTGCAAGTTAAAACATCACTTCATGATGTCATTGGTTGTCTTCTAGAACAAAGGTTGAACAGCAACCTTATCCCCATTACTCTCTGTCTCGTGTCTTATTTATCTGTAATCATGTAGTACCCTTCCCCTACCACTGCTACCAATGAAATATTTAAAATACTGGATTTTCTTGCTCTGTAGTACATAACGGTACATGGATCATAGTAAGTACTTAGTAAGTACAAACATGGAATGTTTGTTTGTTGAAAGATGACTACAATGCAAATTTTCCCACAATCATTTTATCAGAATCTACCTAAAATGCCAGAAGCCTTCACCTTACTCTTTTAGTATCTTAGGGGCAGTAATGTTCTACTTTGGCTGTTCATCTGTTGTCTTGCACACTGGACAATCCTTAGTAAGTGTGACTAATGTCATTTCTTATGCATAAATCACCATTCGTAATATATTTCATCCTACTTGGAACCACCACGAATGGATTCTTCATTGATCATTGGGTCACCTCTAATTTTCATTCCACTGGGAATCATGTGTACTATATACTCCAAGTCATTACATATTCAAATATGATACTCTAGTAGATTGGAGGGTAGAAGCCTTGAGAAATAATGGGCTTCTCTTCACTTCTCTTAGATGGAGCACTATAGGGAACACCTGAGAAATTCCCTCAGTGATGGGGAGTTTCTTTCATCAACCTGGGTAAAAGGGCAAATTCTAGTAGTCTCCATCCATCAATCAATCTACCAGACAGATATATTAGTACCTACTATGTACCAGACATTGTGCCAGAAATTGGGAATACAAATGTAAGGGTGCGGATGGACGCCCACGCCCTAATTAATGTGGTTGTAGAAGCTCAGACTTCTCAATTGGATCGAACAAACAAGCAAAGGTATGAATTAGGTGTGAAGAAGTCTCACACCTCTATTAAATCAATAAATATTGATCAGTTAAAAGCATCCCCTAGATTTGAATAAGTCCTTTATTTATTGGAGAGTAACAATGCTTTGAGCCATTAGATGAAATCAGATGAAGATACAGAGGAAATTTTTCAAGACTAATTGAGAGAATTGGACATATCTTTTTCCTATATATAACTGAGAAGGGATACAAATGGAAAGCATTCAAGCTTTTGGGGACCTTGAAGAGGCAGACTCCTTGAGGCAGGGCAACAAGGGGAGGAGGAGGATGAGGAGGAAGAATGAGCCCAAGAAAAGTGTGACATTTCTTTCCCCTTGACCAGAGAATGACCTTGGAGACTCAGAAAGGTCAGAAGATATGGACTAACTTCCCATCGGCAGTGTCCTCAGAAGAGCAGTGGCTGCTTGCAACATCTAAATAAAGAGCTGAAATATAGGAAAGGAACAAACTAAGCACAACAAGAAAAAGCAACTCTCGGAACCTAGCAGAAAGCTATGCCTAGGAGAAATCCGTGAGGATTTCACAAAAGAAAAATAGCATTTCCTTAACCAGGAGCCATGAGCTACTCTTTGGCCGCATTGAAACTCTTAAACCCACTTTTTTATGTAATTGTAGAAGAGTGTGTCCCAGACTTTTGGGGAGGTTGTGCTTTTCACCTACGATTATGAAGGTACCATTTCAGTAAATATTCCTTACTAGAAGTGAATTAACTCTGGCTGGCTAATAATGGAGTATAAATCAGATAGGTGATTGTGAATGATAGTCTGGGGAAAAACAACCTTTCAAGATTATCCCTAGAACAATGAAGAAAGAAGGAACCAGCCACGCTTTACTAGACTCTGGACATTTTCTCTGACCATCCTCCATGCCTGGGATGTTCTTCCCCTTCATTTCTACCTGCTGACTTCCATTAAATCACAGCTAAAATCTCTCCTTCTACAGGAAGCCTTCCTTCATCCCTCTTAGTTCTAATGTCTTCCATCTCATGGAATCCTAATAAAGCTGCCCCCAGTCCCAATATTCTAACTTCCTTATAGGACCCACTGAACAGCAGGCCCACTATACCTACCTAGCCAGTATCCCCCCCACCGCCCACACACATACTCAGTACCCTAACTTCTTCGTATATGCCTCACTGATCACTAGAACAACAGGTATGTCCATGAACTCCTATTTCTCACAGAAACAGCACAGTTCTCACAGAACAGCAGGCATGTCCTTGTGATGGGATCCCTGCCACTGCCTCTAGCTAGACACTGCCCCCAGACCCATTCCTCATATTTCCCACAGAAACAGCAGGTGTGTCCATGCACTCAACCATAACCACATCCATCTAGTCTCAGACAAGACCACAATAGTCAGCTGATCAGAAAGCAGCCCCACTAGGATGCCCAAGCAGGATGTGGACCCCAAAACAATAGAAGGAACTTTCCCTAAGTAGGCACCTGCACAATAATAATAAGGAATTGACCTAGAGTAAACTTATGACGTAGAGAGACTTACTGTAGTATCATTATCATACATATGTACCCTGCCAAATGGGTTTTTCTGTATGCATTGTGGGTAATCTCATGTGCAGTAACACTGTGGCTGGGACCTCCCCCTAATTACCTAATCCCTTAACAAATCCCTCCTTCCTTTTTAATATTCATAATTTCTGTTATGCACTTGCATCTTTATACTATAAAAGTCCATCTTGCTTTCTCTGAAATTGCTGGTTACTCTTGGATCTTAACCGACTTCATGAGAGGCGTCAATCTCAATAAATACCTATACTTGGATCAGAGGTGGTCTGATTGAATTCTTCGAGACAGTTCCACCACAACATATAGTGAAACCACAACAGTTTTTGGCATCCCTGGGTGAGCAGAGTATAAACCACAACACCACTGTTAATCATTTCCAATATCTCCTCTATGTAACTTATTTGTACATATTTGTTTGTTCTCTTCCCCACCCTCCTACCCCAACCTCTCAACTTCTCAAGGGTAAGGACTGCCTTTTGCCTTATTTTGTATCCTAAGTGCTTAGCGCAGCGCTGGCCCTTAATAAATGTTTATTGACTGACTGATTCTTAGTCCCCAGTCCAGCAGTTTTAAGTAGGAGGTCGGAGAATGAGACCACATAGGGTTCTGTGCAAAGACAAAAATGAAGTAATTCTTTCCCTCAAGGTGTTCACATTCTCTTGGGGAAAAGAACATATACACATAGAAACAAAAGCAGGAATTAAGAGTTTTGTGACGAACCACTCTGTTTTTTAGAAATCCTCATAGTTAAAATATGTATGGGGAAAAATACTGAGGATGGTCCCAGTAGGCTCTTTCCTTAACTGATTGCTAATAGGCATCTTTTCTAACTTCATTAGCAAGGTGACCCAGCCACTGGAGCAGTCAGAATGACTTGAGCACAGTCACTTTTTTCTTACACTCTTTTAATATATTCTAGGAAGCTCCCAGGTTGGCAATGCTCCAGGGAGGACTCTGAGGCAGCAGTGGAAATGTGAAAGGGAAAAATGAGATTTTGGTTAATACTTTTAAAAAATCAGTTTATTAATGATACTGAGAAATTAAATGTGACTTCCAGAAAAAATATATATATATAAACTTCTGGGGAAGTATGATTGAATTACCCCTTCTCTGATGCTTCTTACTTAAAACAAGCAAAAACAAAAGATGTCAGAATTTTAGAGTTGGAAGATGTATCAGAGGCCATCTAGCCCTAACTGTACCAGACCAAGAATCCCCCCTACATTATTAAACACATCCAATCGTCATTTGAACACATTCAATGAGAGGGAGCCAATCACTTCCTAAGGCAGCCTCTTCCACTGGTATAGTTCTAACTATCTGTGATTACCTACTATGGCTATTAAAACTCTTTTTTTATATAATTAAGATTTTTTATTTTTAGTTTACAATGCTCAGTTCCACATAATTTTGAGTTCCAGATTTTCTTACCCTCTTCTCCCTCCCCCAGAGGGCATGGAATCCAATATATTTTCTACATATAACTTCACATTGAACTTATTTACACAATAGTCAAGCTGTAAAGAAGAATTATGACCAGTGGAATGGACCAGTATTAAAACTCTTAATATTCTAAAGTACTTATAATTTTACCCCTTATTTTGACCATTTTAAGTAGAAGCTAATCTAAAATTCATTGTAGACTCTCAAAGAATGAAACTAACACCTAAATTTCATTCTGTAACCATCTCCTTACCATGCTGCCTATACTCTAGACACTTTTCTCTACTTTTCCCTCACCCCAAACCAAGAATCTGGGACTCTGCCCTGGGACACTGGGACCTTTCACCTTACCTTGCCGAGAATCAAGCCTCCATGCCACTTCCCAACCATGTCTACACCATTTTTCCTGCACTCAAGCCATGGGCCTCATCTTCTCCCCTTATAGAAACTTTAAACTCCTCTCCTAGGAATCCAGGCTCAGATAGGTGAGCTTTTACTGTATCTTACCTAGAAGCAGGACTCCATGCTTCCTCTTAGCCATCTTCATTGCCAGCCCTCCTCCAGACTCCCTTTAGTTTTCCACCACTGAAATGCAAGTTCTTTGGAGACTGATTGTCTAGCTTGCTTGCAGTCACATATTTATGCTTTGTACTATCTTTGGCATCAAGTAAGCACTCAATAGTTGTTTTATCTACCTAAAATGAGGGAAAGGACCATGTTGCTTTCTGATCCTGATACCTGCTTGGTTATAATATGCTCCACACAAAAGCATGCCCAAGGAAAAGAATATTGTGATCCATAGAAGATGGGGGTATTTAGGATGATGGGAGAATAGATTTCAAGGTAAAAGAGACTTCATAAGTCATCTAGTCCAACCTCCACCTCATTTTACATGCAAAACAGAGCCACAATGAGATTAAGCCACCTAAGGTCATATACTTTCCACCACATCACCTTGACTCCCATGGCACCACACTCTGCTCATTTGGATAAATAATCAGTAAACATTGCTCTTGCTTTATTGCCGGAGAGCGATTCACACATAAGATTAAAATTCATTCTTAGAGAGCTAATTTTCATGTTTTAAGCACAAAGAAGATACTTCCAATGTTGATCTTTTCATCTCCCAGGGATGGAGGAGTAGATTTGGCCTTGGACGCAAATTTAGGGGAACCTACAGTTTACAGTAAACTTCCCTGCTTTCAGTTACCATTACCATGGTGGGATATTCCTGTCCTCTCTACATCCCTCCTTAATTATTCTCCACACACTCTCTTGTTCCTGCCAAGATGCTACCATCATGTATAATTACTTCTTTTCGATGATGGACCCAGAAATACTCACACTATCCCTACAAACATTTATTTTTGTTGTTGTTTCTTTTAAGTTTTATTGGTACCTTTTGACTGTATATCAAATCATTTTCCCTTTTGCTATCCACCCTCCCCTCCATCTACATCCCTTCCCCATAATCCTTCCTTTGCAACAAACAAAAACAATTATAAAAAAACCAACCAATGCCACAGCATGACAGCTATGTAACATTCTATAACCATAGTTCTCAGCTTCTCCAATGAATTTCACTGTATCAGTTCATACATGACTTCCCATGTTTCTCTGAATTCCAAGTATTCATCATTTCTTACAATACAAGAATATCCCATTACATTTATTTACCATAATTTGTTCAGTTATTCCTTCCCCTAATTGATGGGCACAGACTTTGTTTCCAATTCTCTGCTACCACAAAAAGTGTTGCTATGCACAATTTGTTTTATATGCCCCACAGTATGATCTCTGGGTCAAGGGGTATGGATAGTTTGTCAATTTTCTTGCATCATTCCCAATACTAGCATACATTTCTCAACTCTAAAATTATACAGAGTGTCTGGCACACAATAGGTATTTAATAAATGCTAGTTTCTTTCCCTTCCTTTCCCTAGTAGCAATTGGTAAAAAAAAAAAAAGAAAAAAAGAAAAAAGGAAGGGAAGAAAGAAGGAAGGAAGGAAGGAGGGAAATGAGGAGGAAAGAAAGTGAGTTAAAGGCATAGTGCTTGGTGCTGAAGATACAAAGACAAAAATAAAAACCCATTTCTTCAAGGAATAAATGTATTTCCTGAATTGGAGTGGAAAGTAAGAGTGAATACGAAAAAAATAAATTATTACCCTTATGTTTCATCATCAGGACAGTAACAGTGGTTATTGCACAGCATTAAATTCTATTGATTGAAACAATATGTACATATTTATTATGTACAAAACATATGCGAAGTAAATTCGTGGTAATTTGGCAGATTGAGGTCACAGCCCTGGGGGGAGCAGGAAAAGTCTCATGAAGATAGTGGCATTTGAACTGTGTCTAAAGAGGTCAACACAAGAAGGAAGGGCATTCTAGACGTGGGGAACAGTCTGTACAAAGACATAAAGATGGTAACATCATGTCATGAGTGACTCTACTGAAAAGAAAAAAAAAGTTTTGGGGTCTTGTGCCCCTATCTGATACCTATCCCTGGTTTTTTTAAGGGTATTTGCATGAAACAGGCTCAGAATCTAGACTCCTAGCCAACTAGACTGATTCTTTCTAGAGAATAACACACCAGTTATTTCTGTCAATCTTAAATTTTCCTGAGTTGTAATTATTTTCCAGGTTTCTTTTTCTGAGGTCCTCATCTTCTAATGCCCTTGAAATGCTAATTTGACCATTCTGAAAATAAATATGTTCCCTGAATTAGGATGGTAGATGAGAGTGAGTGTGAAAAAAGGAGAAATTATTATAGTCATTTTTTTCTCATGATTGGCAATAATAGTGGTTATTGCACATCATTTTTCCTCCATCATTAATATGTGACAGGGAAATGGGGATTTTTGTTAAATGGGGATAACTATTCTGATCTAAGCACACACACACACACACACACACACACACACACACACACACACACACACACAAAACCCTCTCCTGAGGCTCCAGCCTATTTTGGCTAGCAAAGAAGGAACCCAGAAATGTAAATGGGTGACCTGGATGGTGCCATGGTACGTGAGAAAGAGCACTGGTGGTCTAGAGTCAGAACATTTGGGTTCACACTCAGCCTCATGTTGTTTACTAATTATCTGACTTTGCAAAAGTTATTTAGCTTCCCTGAGTCTCCATTTCCTCATCTTAAAGGGAAGAATGAGTTCTGAAGTCCTTTCCACTTCTAGATCTATTAAATCAGAGTCTATTTTAACTACAAGCTTCCCGTTGACTACTGCTCCTTTCACCCTCCACCCCACCCCAAAATCCATCGAAACTCTTAGAAAGATTTTAAATCATCAGAACACTGCTAGGATGGTAATAACATGGATTTTGGTGGTGTTGATAACCAGTAATGATAATTGAAAGCCAGATAATATCACCTGTTTTATAGAAATGAAAGGATTGATGGGGGAGGTGGTCTCGAATAAATGGAATTTTGTGGGAACAAAGGTTATTCGTGATCCTTTTTAAGATTCATATAAACATGTTGTTTGAAGACTAATCTTCAAAGTGTGAGTACTTCTGAAAAAGGTGCATTTAAGTTTTAAATATATGTTTTCCCAGTTCTATGTTTGATCTTGTAAACATTGAGATAGAATCTACTTCTTTGCAATTCCAGGAGAATGTTCAAGCAGGTACTGAAGGGAGGAGGAAAGAGCAAACTCAAAAAAATTAAATATGATCTGCAGAATAATACAATGCTAGAGGTCAAGTTTTAATATCTACTACAATTCTATTTCACTGCTTTAGTGTTTAAGCATGCAAACTTTCCAAGTGTCTTCTAGAAACACAACACCTTAAATATAGACTACAGTAATTAGGAACTAAATTGTGCAGTCCTCATTAGCTGGGGAAGCAGTGCATTTGAATTATAGCCCAAGCCACGGGAAGTTTTTGTTTTGTTCCAAGAAAAGTCAGGAAGTTGGTTCAGCTGGAGCCCAATAAAGATTTCAGGTCAACTGGTGCCATAGGGAATTGACCAGGGTTGATAGTGAAGTGTCTGGAAAAGGCAAAGAATAATAAATACACAGAGAATGGCTGGCTGTAACTAGGAAAATGGTTGGAAAATGTTATTAAGTTTAATCTGCCTTTAAAGTTTTATTATTGTATAAGATCGTTTCTTCAGATTAATGTGTCCACCGCAATAGTAAGGAGGTAGTTGGTTCTTACTGGAGGTCTTCAAGTAAAGGCTAAATGTCTAGCACATAGTAGGCACTTAATAAATACTTGCTAATTTGACTTGGATAACCATTTCCTAGGTTTATTGTAGAGGAGAATTTTCCCTCACAGACAGGTCGAACTAGAGGTACTCTGAGGTTCCTTCTGTGAAATTCTGTGAGAAGATCCTGAATTAGCCAGTTATATTATATTAATATGTCAAGTTGATCATTTCTTGGCTGTGACACTGACATCTACCTCTAAGCATGATGTCTGAAATAACACCAATGTGATAAATCCTCAGTTTTTAAAACTGTCCCATCTTTGTACATGGAGATGATCTCAAAGATGGAAAAAAAGCTTTCCACATAGGTTCCTTAATCTCATTTATTTCCTCTTTGTCAAAACCATATGCCCTAGCACCACACAACATTATTCATTGAATAGAGGAACCTAGATCAGCTTTTGGAGCCGACTAAGGGACGTTACTTGCTAATATACCAAAGGGACTACATTAGTAGCAGTCTCAACTGTAACAGTCAGTCCCATAGAGACAGCAGAGTTATAGATATCTCCTACCATTTTAGTATGTGTATTTCTCTTCTCTGGAAAATTCCCTGAGATAAATATTCTTACTTGAACTAAACTCCACCACAATATTTTTTATCCAATAACAAAAAATATTGTCCTATTCCTCTCTATCTGACCACTACCCATTTTTGAAATTTAAATCCCTTTACTGACAACTCCCTCCACCCCAGTAATGTCTCATTTGATCCCCACGTGAACAGCAAAGCAGGGTGGGCATGTGCTATTATTATTATCCCTATCTTAAAGATGAACAAACTGAGGCTTAACATGAAAGAAGGAAGGAGGGAAAGAAGTAAGCATATATTAAGTGTCTACTATGTGTTAGACACTGTGCTGAGCACCTTACAAATGATAATCTCATTTGATCCACATAACAACTCTGAGAGGGAAATGCTGTTATTATCCCCATTTCATGGCTGAGGAAACCAAGACAAACAGAGGTTAAGTGTCATGCCTAGGGTCACACACTATGGTTCACATATTAAGTGTCTGAGGCTGGATTTGAACTCATGTCTTCCCGATTCCAGGAACAATGCTCTACCTAGGGAGATTTTGCCCAGGGCCACAAAATAAAAAATATTTATGTGGAATTTAAATCTATGTCTCCCTTACTCTAAACCCTAACTCTAGTATACTACTTCTTCTTTGGGTAACATTCTCATTTTATCCTAAGACTTTAAAATAATTATTTGTAGGAGGATCAATTCAGTAGTGAAGGATGAAAAGGGAATCTTCTCTGAGTTCTTAAATATGCTACATCTCTGTGAGTATGTAATCCATGGAAATGGGGCCGAGGGGGCAGGGGCTTGAGGAAGGCCTCTCTCTGCCATGTTTTTGGTGTTCGTGGGTTGTTCTAGGAATGGAGTTATTAGAAAACACCGGTACAATGGAAAGAGAATTGACTCTAGCACAAGAGACTCCTGATTCATACACCACTGCTGACACTTATTACTCTGTGAACTTGAGAAAATCGCTGAACCTCCCTCATTTTCCTCATCTTTAAAATGAAGGGCTTAGACTAGATAGCCTCTGAAGTTCATTCCAATTCTAAGTCTGTGGTTGTCTTAAAAACTTACTCTTAAGCTACTTATAACAAGATGTATCAGGATATGAACTAACAAGATGCAGTCAAAATGTGAAGAAACCATTGCATATTGACAAGAAATTAATTAAGAGACCCAAGAGGGTAGGATTTAGAGGTCAGAAGATCACTGAGTAAAAACTAGAAGAGATCTTAAATTAATTTCATCTTATTCTCTCATTTTACCAATGAGGAAAATGGGTCCCAGTAATACAAAATATCTATGCAAGGTCACAAGCCAGCAATTGGCAGAGCTGAGCTTTCAATGTAGGTTTTCTTATATCACTCTTTCCTGTAAAGCAGGGTTTGTTAACCTAAAGTCAATGAATTTTTTAAAATAGTTAATCAACCATATTTTAATATGTTTGGTTTCCTTGGTAATCCTATATATTTTATTTTATGCATTAAAAATATTATTCTGAAAAAGGGTGTATAAGTTTTACCAGACTGCCAAAGAGATCTGTAACACACACGAAAAGGTCAACAATCCTTGATGCCATACTGGCATCATAAAAGGAAAGACTCTCAGATCAAACAACCTTCTGAGCAAGACAGCAAAGAAGAGTCTGGTAGGAAAGAGAACCAAGAGGATCTCCATTAAGTTCCCAGTCAGAGAAAGCAGATCTTATTCTCATAAATGGGATTAGAATGTCAGCAAACTAAGAGACAGGTGCAGCTGAGGAGATGATTGGTCACCCCTGGTAACCAACATAAAAAGCAGGGGGAAGCCTCAGTGAGCCCAGAAAACCTAGAGGAACCGTATTCTAAAAGAGGGCCTTAGCCAAACATTTTGTGAAAATGTTGACTACCAGTAGCTCTCCTTTGAGGATGATATGGACTTGGAAATCACAATGAACCATTTGTATTTTCTTTCTTTCTTTTCTTTTCTCTGTGGTTTCTGCAATAAAACTTCTAAGACATTGGTGCTTACAAGGGCAGAATTGAACAGTTCAGTACAGAAAATTTTTGAGGATTTTTTGTTGGAGCTCTGAGTCAAGAATCAGAGAAATAGTTCCCTAAGGTGATCCAAGCTCTTGCACCATAAGGCTCAAGGTTTCTATGTTAATTATAGCATGTAGTTTAAGCACAAAAATGTTCAAAATGTAAACCAGCAACTTCTATTCACTTTTGAGAATGACAAACTATAGGCTGACCCAGATGTGCACATGTTTCCTGTAAAATAACAATCCTGGCTAACTCAACATGATGTCTTAATTCTACCATTACAGATGGCTTCATAGCAGGCACTATGTTTCCTAGAATATTTAATGAGTAAAAGTCAAATGGTGTAAGATGAGAAGACTGGGCAGAAGCTCTTTATTTCCTTTCTGTCTTACTTATCTTTAAGAGTGTTTGCCTTTTTTAAATTTTCTTTTTAATTGTGGACTTAATAATCATCAACAAACACAAACATCACAATATACAAAGAAAAAAGAATGTATATCAAACCATCATGTTTTGTTATATAGTTTGTTTAAAGCATATATTCAATTTTGCAAAGCAGTAACCAACTTGCCATTTTCTCTTCCTGTTTTTGAAACTTCCTTTCTTGCTTCTTTCCTTTCTTATCTTTCTCTCTTTCTTCTTTTCTCTCTTCTTTCTTTCCTTTCTCTCCTCTTTCTTTACCTTCTGTCCTTCCCTCCCTCCCTTCTTTCCTTTCTTCTTTTTTCTTTCCCCCTCTCTTCTCTTTCTTCTTTCCTTCCTCTTTCCCTCCATCCCTTTATTCCCTTCCTCCTTTCTTTCATTTCTTTCTTATTTCTATCACATCTTAGTTACTCACCTGCTTTCTACTCCTTTAGTAGAAGCTCTTCTTTGTAACATACAAACATAGACAAGCAAAACATTGGCCATACCTAAAAGGGAATTCTTCCCCTCTAATCAATCACTTTCTGCCATAATGTGAGAAATGTGATTCATTATCGGTCTCCTAAAGTCACCATTGGTCACTATGTTGATCAGAGTTCTGAAGTTTCTTAGAGTAGTTCACAAAATTTTGAAATGTTCTTTGTGGGTAAGAATTGCTTTATTCTGAAAATCCTTTGCTCTCCCATCTCAGATAACTAACTCCTTTTATTTTCCTGTAGACTTGCCCTAGTATATCATCTACTTGGTATTTATACGATCATTTGATTTTAGTGTTGCAAATGACCTTAAAGTTCATCTAGTTTCCCAGCCTCATTATAAAGAAGCCAAGGTCCAATGACCTAAGTGATTTACCCAAGATCACAGAAGTAATAAATAGCAGAACCTGGACTTGAATCTAGATCTTCTGAATCTGCATCCAGGGTTCTTTCTAGTACTTTATTTTTAAAACCCTTAAAAAGTTTGTAAAACTCTTACTACAGATTGCGGACACTGGACTGCTTACACAGTTAAATTCTCCATATCCTCAAGTATATGCACATTTGGAATCAGCTGGAATTTTTTTTTGATAATGTGCTTTTAAATGGCCTTCACTGAAACTATGTGGGCCAAAGGACTAACTAAAAACCCAGATTTCCAAGGGATCAGTAAGGGCCATACACAGAGGTAAGCAATCTACCTAACAGAATTCATTTCAAACAAGCCAGGCAAAACAAGAGAAACAAGTGAATCCTTTATGTTCAACACGGAACATATGTTGACACAGTTTGATAGAAGCATTATGCACTCACATCACTGCTATGTTTGTACGGTAGTCCCTTCACAAGCATTTGGGGTCTGAAAGAACTATTTCAGGCTCTCATAAATCACATGCTAGATTCCCCTGCTACACACAGCATAGCATGGTTGACAATGGGATATTGGACAAGACCAAATTCTCTTTATAGAGGGGGCATAGCACAGTAGTGGTGGGCATGATAGATATGCAATGTGGGGATAAGAGGGGCAACATTTTAGCCTTAAACACACCCATGACATCTTTAAATTGAGCAGCTGGAGCATATGAAACATTAACTGCTTCTGTTTTGAGGGTTGTGGGCTGGATTGTCTCTTCAGAGTGGCATAATTCTTTCATTTTTTTAAATGTCAGGAGTGCAGTGAGTGTTCTGGGAAATAAATGTAAATTCATCTTTGTCAATTTCTTAAGCAGAAGACAGAATGTTTCAGGTGGTGTTCTGGACAGGAGGGAGTTAAACTGTGGAAAGTGACATCCTAGGAGGTTTCATTGAAGTGGCCATTGGAGCACTTGGATAAGGACAGCTTTTGTAAGAGAAGAGGGTAAAGTAACATTGACAATAGCTCAGTTCGTAGGCAACAAACAGACCATGCTAAGCAATGGAAAAGCTCCGAATGATTACTGTCTTCAAATATTTGAAGGGCTCTCATTTGGAAGAGGATTTAAAGTCGTTCTACTTGGCCCCAGATGACAGAACGGGGTGAGATGTGCGGAAACTACAGGGAAGCTAATTTTGGTTCAAAGTAATAAAAAAAACTTAGAAGAAAAAAAGCTGTTCAAAGCAGGCCTCAATGGGAGGGAGAGGGTTCCCCATCACTAAGGGACTTCAGGTAGATGCTGGGTGGTCACTCATTAGGGGCACTGTAGATCAGTTTCCTCTCCAGGTGTCAACTGCATCAGATGTTTTTTGATGTCTCTTAGAATTGAGTTATTCAATGATTTCTATGATTCATGAAAGAAGAGATAATTCAATATGTCAAATCCATGGTCTCATTAATTTGGGCATTCCTCATATGGAAGAATGATTTAGAAGTGTTTTGCTTGGCCCCCAAGGGCAAAATTAGAAACAGTGGGTAGAATTTTAGAGTAGATGGATGGATAGAAGTTGGTTTGCAGAGAGGCAGATTTTGCCTCTGTGTAAAGGAGGAAAATGTCTTAATAAATAAATTTTCCAAAATTGGAATAGATTTCCTCAAGAGATATTTGGTTTTCTACCATGAGAGATTTTCCTGACCCCAAATATAGTCTTCTCACTAAGTGAAGCTTCTGTGATTCCAGAAAGAGGGTATACTTTTATGCTTCAGGGAATCGACAATCTCATCAGTGTGGGCATAACTTCCACTGGTACAGATCATTATCCATCCCTCCCTTCTCTCATCAGCTCATCTCTTATCCATGACTTCCCATAAATCCTCAGATTTATCTCCTGTTTAACTTGCTAGAGGCCTTACTCTGGGTCTTTTGCTATTTCACGGGCACCAGTAAATATTTATACTGTGCATCTGCTATCTCTCACTACATAGCTATTTGATCCATTTCCCCTTATCAATATCTTACTTGAAGAGATAAAGTTGGAATTATTTTAATTGTTCATCACTGTTTTTTCCCTTATTTTCCGATTTAGTGTTCGGTCTTGTTGCAATTGGTCAATAATCTAAGTGGACAGAGATGGCTGTTTTGGAAGCAACCAAGTAGCCCACAAAATAATGTTTCTTCTTGCCTTTAGATACATCATGAAGCAAACGTTGCCAACTCCTTTATTTGCTTCTTCACAGAAAACCTGTGAGCAACACTTCCATTTAGCTGCAAGATAATATATGTAAAGTGCTTTGCAAACCTTAAAGTGCTATTTAAATGTTAGCTATTATAATGTCTTTTGGTTTCATTTATTACAAGAATGTCAACTGATGTGATTTAATTCTCCTAGTAGTATGCCGACTCAATGGTTTTTGGACAAGGATCCCACACTTAGAATAAAGTAAAATATTTTGAAGTACTGATTTAACTGCTAGCACTGTGTATATGAGCAATCTGTGTCCAACAACCAATTAATGAACATACTACCTCAGGAACAGAATCATATCAATATGGACTTTCTGAAAGGTGAACTTTTGCCTTTTCCAGAACAGAATGAGCACTGTACCTGGAATCCAGAAGACCTGAGTCAAAAAACATCTTCGTTTACTAGCTATGTAATTTTGGGCAAGTCACAACTTTGTCCAGCCTTAGTTTCCTTATCCATAAAATCAGTTAATAATAGCACGTACCTCTCAAGGTTGTTACGAGGATAAAATGAAATATTTGCAAAGAATTTTGCAAACCTCAAAGTACTATATAAATGCTAATAATTGTTGTTGTTGATGGTGGTGGTGTTCCCAATAATTTCTACACTGTATCATCTGGGGTAAATTCCTCTCCTCCCAACTTTCACTTCCCATTTGTGTATGGTCTTTCCCCATTAGAATGAAAGCACCTTATTCTTTGTTATATGGAATGGCTCTCTGGGAGAGAGTTGGAGGAAGGGAAAAAAGCTGGAAGAAATGTAGGCAATAGTAAAAGAAATATGTCAATAAAATTTATTTCAAAAAAGAAAAATTAAAAAGAATGGAAGCTCCTTGAGTGAAGGAACTGTCTTTTTTACTTGTATTTGTGTCTTAGCACTTATCACAGTGCCTAACACATAGTAAGTACTTAATAAATGGCTTATTATTCATTCATTGGTTGTTGGGGAGAGAGAGAGAGAGGGATAGGGAGAGAGAGAGAGAGAGAGAGAGAGAGAGAGAGAGAGAGAGAGAGAGAGAAAGAGAGAGAGAGATTAACTCAAATGGATTATTTAGCCTGGAGTAGATAAATTACATTACATCCTAAGGTTACAGATAAATTTTATATGAATGCTGTGCCAGTGTTGTTAACCTCTAGGGAGTAATAGAGGAAAGACAGCGACCACTGGACTACAAACCAAAAGAAAATGTTAAACCAGTTTTCAAAAAGGAGAGGGGGGGAGTTGGATTCTTCTAATTATAAATATTTGAACATATTGATCGCTAGAGAAATCCTACAAATCATTTTAAACAAGTGGCTGTAAGCAGCCAATAATATTAGTTCACATTCATATAGCAATTTCAGGTTTACAAATACAACCACCTGTGTGGTAGAGGAAATTGCCATTTTAAAGAGGAGGAGACTGAGGAACAAAGAGATTAAACAACATGCCCAGTACCTCGTAGCTAATAAATGTCTAAACCAGGTTTTGATGTTGAGTGTCCTGATTCTAGATTCAGGGTCCATTCCTCCACACTAAACCATCACGCTTAAAAAAAGAAGGCACAACCAGTCTGCCACACTCCAGGTTCATAACTTCAGCCTTATCCTCCACCCCTCACTTTCCCTCACATTTCCAATTAGCGGCCAGACCTTGCTATTTCAACCTTCACCACATCTCCAGCATCTTCTACATACTCCCACAGTCAACATTTCAGTTCAGCTGTTGCTTTAGGCTCTCATCGTCCTTTGCCTAAATTATTGCAACAGACACCTAATTGATTTCCTTGCCTTAAGTCTCCCTGATCTAGTCTATTGTCTGTCCTCCACACAGCTACCTAAGTGGTTTTCATTTGGTGATGACCCGATCATGTCATACCTCCCTGCTTTGCCCCCCCCCCCCCCAGTCCCATTCAGTCAACTCCTGTAGCTTTCTATTGCCTTCAGGAATGCCTCTGTTTAACTTTTGACCTTTCCTATACTGGCTCCAACCTATTTTTCCAGACTCACTGTACACTACTCTCTCTCCCAATCCCTGTATTCCACAACTCAGACAAACTGGCCCTCTCTCTGTTCTTTCCACTCCATCTCTCATCTCCTTGCTTTTACACTGGCTGTCCCCAATCTTTGGAATATACTTCCTGCTTACTTCCACCTCAAAGTATCCCTCTCTTCCTTCAGCAAGCAGTTCAGGTATCACTTTCTACATTAAGCCTTTTCTAAATCACCCCAACTGCTTGATATCTTGTATTTAATCACCTTGTGTCTATTATCTTTACATTTATTCTATCTCTACTTGTATATACGTGTGTTATCTCTGCTGTTAGAATGTAAGTTCCTTGAGAATAAAGAATATCTTATTTTTTCTGTTTATCTTAACACGTAGACAATGCCTGGACATAGTAGGCACCTAATAAATGACTAGTTGATTGAAATTGAGGGTCTATTACCAACAAGTCATACCAGAGGAAGCTCTCATGCTTTTTGACAGGATCAGTAGACTAATGGAACAAATTAATGCTGAGGATATAATACAGCTATTACTTCAGTGAGTTATTCGAGATTCTCTCATAATATAAAAGATGAAGAGAGATGAACCAAATGATAACCTAAGAATAATAACCAAATCCAGATAAGTTTATTTGGTTGGTTGACTGGATTTAAAGAGTTTTGATGAGTGGATTTATTTTTCAAGCTGGAATGAAGTCAACAATAATTAATAACTTGACGGCTTACATGAGCCTTGTGGAATGAGGTAGTAGAAAGAACACAAGTTATTGAATCAAAGGACCTGAGTTCAAATCCTTGTTCTGATGATTTCCTTCTGTGTAACTTTTGAGCAATCTCCCTGAGCCTTGGTTTCCTCATCTATAAAACAAGGAGTTGCTTCTGAGGGTCCTTCTGTGACCCTAAATCTAAAAATCTATTATTTTGGACCTAAATCTATGATCTCTCTATGTAATGCTTTACAGTTTGCAAAATGCCTCCATCATAATAACACTATATATTTATAGTACAAGTATCATTATTGCTATTTTGCATATGAGGACAGCAAGAGCAAGACATGTTAAACAACTTACCAAAGGTCTCTTGTCCAGTAAGAGGCAGAATCAAGGCTTAAATCCAGGTCTCCGGAGTTCAGGTCCCGTTTTTTTTTTCCCTCTCCTCATTACACCATACTGCTTATGGGACTTGGTATGTAGCCCTATTGTGTTCAACATGTTTAGCAATAACTTAAATGAAGACATAGATGCCTTGTTTCTGAAATATACCAATGATGCAAAACTTAATAGGATAATTAACATTGGAGGACCCAAAATCATCTCTCTGGATAAGAATTACTGTTGGATCATCTCTCTGGATAAGAACTGGCCAAAACCCAATAAAATGAAATTTAATTGGGTTAAATGTAAAGTCCAACACTTAGCTTCAAAAAATCAATTGCATAAATACAAGACAGAGCTGAAAGGCAGAGATAGGGTGATATGATATGAAAGTTCATATGAAAATAACCTGGGAATTTCAGTGGGCTTTAAGTTCAATAAAAGCTAACAATATGAATTGAAAGCTATAAAAGGTAATGCCAATGTAATTTGAATTAATAAATATTTGGGACCTCCTTTTCTTTTCATCCAAACCTGTGATTTCCTTTGCGTACAAACTACCTCCACTGACAAGATGACAAATCTTAAGTAACCTACGGTCTTAGAGAGTTGTCATTGAGAGGTAAAGAGATTTGCCCATGGTTATGCGTCTAGAGTGTGTCAAAGACACCAATTGAAGCCAGGTCTTCCTGGCCTCTCATTTGCCTATTATCTAACTTCTCATTAAGTGAAGCCCAAAATGAAGTAGACTATTTTCCCTGATGTTTATATTATTTCTTAAAGTGTCTGATATTGGAGAGGATACCTAGGAGTACTGGGTGAAAATTACAGAAAGAACATTTTTTACCTTTTGACAAGAAGAGATTTATTTTTACATTTTTTTTGAGTGGAGAAGGCAGGGCAATTGGGGTTAAGTGACTTTCCCAAGGTCACACAGCTAGTAAATGTGTCGAGTGTCTGAGGCCGAATTTGAACTGAGGTCCTCCTGACACCAGGGCCAGTGCTCTGCTCACTGTGCCACCTAGCTGCTCCAAGAAGGGATTTCTTAACAGTCAAAGCTTTCAAAAAATTGCCAGGATGCTTTAGGAGGTAGTGAGTTCTTCATCACTGCAGGTCTTTCAACAAATGTTAGATACACAGTTGTTGGATATATTACAGAAGGGTTTCATGCTCATAAATGGGACTGAAGGCCTCTAAATTCCCTTCTAGAATAAGGGACTTATTTGTTTTATTTTAGATTCTGTGATTTTGTATGAGAAGTGCCATCCCTTGATTGTACAGAGAAAGGCAAAAAATCTCTGCACAGCTAAGCAAGAAAGTACCAAGAGAGATAACACTAGTTATACTCCAGTAACAATGTTATTAAAAACACTCTGGTAAACAGGTGAATAAATGAGATATATTTCAGTGTCACTTCATTAAGAAATAGGGTATCATCAAAGTATTATTAGGCAGGTAGAAGCAAGCTTTGGGGAGATATATCATTTAAGAGAACTGAAAAGTCTATACAACTAACCTGAAGGCAGAATAAGAAAGATGTTGAATGGAAGATAAATTAATTGCACTAGAAAGAAAATATCTATTTTCCATGAGTAAATGAAAAAAAAAACCCTTTCACCCAATGATTGAGACCAGTGAAGAAACTACAATGAATATTAAATAAAAACTCTTTAAAATAAACTAACATTCCTTTTTAAGGGGTTTTTCAAATTTTGTTTTGTTTTATTTTGTATTTACCTCTATGTCCCAAAGAGTTTAGGAGAATGAACAAATTAACTCTTAGGAAGAAAAAAAGACAGACTGGTGATGTCAACTGGAAGCACAGAGCTAATATTTATGCTATACATAATGTTCAGGTCACAGAAAACTGCACATTCTCTACTTCTACTCCTAACTACTATGCCCCATCAAGAATAAGTAATATGAGGATTTAAACCTCTTAACCTGGTTACCTGTAATTGAAGATGAAAGGTTACAGTGATTTTAGGGCTAGCCTAAATTGTTGTTGTCATGTCCAGCTCTTCATGACCCCATTTGAAGTTTTCTTGGCAAAGATATTAGAATGGGTTGTCATTCCTTCTCCAGCTCATTTTACAGATGAGGAAACTGAGGAAAACAAGGTTAAAAGGACTTGCTCGGGGTTATACAACTAGTAAGTGTCTGAAGTCACATTTGAACTCAGATTTTCCTCACTCTAGGTCTAGCTCTCTATTCACTGTGCCACCTAGCAAGAGCCTCCCCTAAGTTTGAGATTAGTCCTCTAGGACTCTCTCATCAGAACAAGTATAAAAAGAGATGGCCTTATAGAACGACACATTCCTCCAATCTCTAGACTGGTCTCAGGGATAATTTCTTCTTCCCCCATCCCCACAACCCTAGAAACAAGAAATATGGCAACCATAGTTCAAGGGGCTTTCCAAATCATGATCATGGGCTACAGGTTGCATGAGATAACAATTTGATATTCTTAATTTTGTTTTATCACTTATTTGAGAATTTAGTCTCTCACCACACCTTTTCCAAGACATCTTTCATTGCCAGTTACCTAAAAGCAGAATATATATGTATGCATATATACACATATATGTATTGTGTATGTGTGTAGGATGTACACACATGCACATGTATACTATGTACATATGTGTGTGTACGTGCACACATATATAGATCTATGTTTATGGTAGGCTGTGCATGATGATACATGCCTGCAGTTCACGCTTCTAGGGATGCTAAGGCTAATGGATTACTTGAGTTCAAGAGTTCTGTGCTGCATTTGGGGCTAAAGGTGATCAGATATCTGCATCAAATCCAACACCAAGATGGTGAACCCTGGGCAACAAAAGTTTACTTACCAGGCTTCCTTAGGAGAAACAAATCAACCCAGGCCAGAAAAAAGAGAAAGTATAAAGCAATATTAGGATCAAGCCATGAGAGATTGTTGCACTTCCAGTCAGTATCATATACACACACACATACATTTATGCATACACATAGGTATATGTACCTCCCTACATGTTTATATGTATGCATGTATGTGTATAGAGATAGATGTACTTGTATATACACGTATGCATATGATATAATGTCAATTCAACTGGTGGTTTTTTAAGTGCCTACATTGTGTGAGGTACTATGCTACATTCTGGGAATTAAAATTTGGAAAAAGAAACTGTCCCTGCCATTGTGGGTGGGGGGGTGTTATATTCTGCTGAGAAAGACAATATACATGTATTTAAGTTTCTATGAAACTTATTTATAAAATGATAAGGAAATGTTCTATGGGGAACAGGTATTTACTAACATCTGGAGGGATCTTTCATCTAGGTTATGCTTAAGCTGGGCTTTCAAGAAGTCTCAAGATTCTAAAAGGCCATGGTGAGGAGTGAGTGCATTCCAGATATGGGATCAGAGAGACAGGAGATGGAATACCAAGAATAAGTAACAGAAAAGGAGCTGAATTGATTGGACATTAGAGTGAATGAAGGGGGGTAATATGTTTTGACACTTTAATAGCTTAAATCTGCATTAAGACTTCTGAAACACTCTTTATAATAAAGCTGGAAAGATAGGTCAGGGCCAGGATGTGAAGAGCAGAAGAATATATGCAGTCTAACAAACAAATAGTATAATACACCAAGCATTTATTAAGTTGTATATTATTACAGCATACATTTATTGTGTGTAAAATACTGTACACCTATGATAGCAGCTGGGGAAAAATCAAAACATCCAATTAAAAGATAAATATGCTGCATTTCATAAGGAGAGAGAGAAGGGTCAGTGGATTCATTTTTCACTGGCAAAACTTTTATTTAAGTATTGAAGAAAAGTCTCTTTTTATTTAGGTGGCAAATTCTTATCTCCAAAGAGTTAGCTCTGGCAAAGGATAAACAGGTCCAGGGGAAAATTCCAATTAGCACTCAGAATGGAGACATTGTATTTTTGATTTAAGATCACTGGCAAATTTGGAACTTTACATAAAAACAAGAAAAGAGAAAGGGCCACTGCCCTAATTTAGGATTGAAAGTATAATTTAGCATAAGAAAAGTATGTTATATGGTTTCTGCTTTCTTTGAGCCAGGCAGAACCAAACATAGTTTAAGGTTTTAAATGGAGTGTGTGTGGTTTGTACTACCCCAATTAGACTGTGAGTTCCTTGAGAGCAGGGCATTGTTCTTTCCTTATTTTGTATCGCCAGTGTTTAGCACAGTACCTAGCACATAGTAGGTGCTTAATAAGTCCTTGTTGACTTGATTATAAGAAACAACCTAATAAGAAATGTTATTTAAACAAATTTTTATGTAACATAAAATACATCCTCCACTCAAGTCCTACTCTGACACTTCATAGAAGCATTGAAGTGACCCTGGATTTTCAAAGGTAATACCATGGTGCTACTTCAAAGGCAGACACAGAAACATAGTTGTTGTCTAAGGACTAACTTAGTTAAAATTCAAAAGGGTCATCATTAGAAGACTAGCCACCAAATGATGGTGGGATGTTTAGGCTATAATAACTCACAAAAACTCTCTGATAAAGCATAGAGGGTGTTATGACGTGTGTTAATTGTGTATGGGAGTACACACAACAAGGAAGGCATGTGTTTGTTTTTGTTTTCAATACAGAAGCACACAATTCATAACATTTAAACTTTTCTTTAAATATATAGCTAATACAAAATTATTTAAAGACTAACTATAATTACTGGGATTATCTATGTTTTCTATTCCTCTCACCACCATCATTTATTGTTCAATTTTCAGTCAGTTCTTTGCCCATTTGTTCCTATGAGAGAATAAGCAATGAAAAAAGAAAAGTAATTTAAATCCCTGAACACAACCACTTTTTGTTTTTGTTTTTGGTTTTTTTGGGGGGGGGGCAGGGCAATTGGGGTTAAGTGACTTGCCCAAGGTCACACAACTAGTACATGTATCAAGTGTCTGAGTCGATTTGAACTCAGGTCCTCCTGACTCCAGGGCCGGTGCTCTACTCACTGCGCCACCTAGCTGCCCCTAACACAAGCACTTTTAATGAAATGTATATAGTTTGATTATATTTTCCTAGGCCATTGCTCTGACTTCACTTTCCTCCTGTCCCAACAACAACACTCCCAAATTTTAGTTAAACATTTCAAATATCTTCTGCTGTCAAATCCCTAGCTTCATTGTCCTATCTCTGCTTTGGAATATAAATGCTCCCAGTCTGTTGTCCAATGTCATCACACTGGGAAGCAAGGGGACCATGGCCAGTTGTCTTGCCACTGGACTCCAATGACTCTGGAGGAGAGAGTAAGGCTGATGACTCTGCACAGCTCTACCTCACTTAAATTCAATTCACTTGCAAGTCAAGACATCACCCTGATGATGTCATTGGTCCTCTTTGAGAACGACAGATGAACAACAAGCTGGGAAACAACCTCTGTGCAGATGCAGCTTGATGGCTCTTCCTGCACATGTTGGCGCTACATGGTTTCAAGACCTGAAGAAGTTTCCTTGTCAACAAAGTCTTTGGAACTGTCAAGTGGTTCAGCATCAGAAACTGATATGATTCCATCGATTTTTAAAGAAGACAATATCTGCTTTGCTTCTTCACCCTAAGGACCATTGGAATTTTCCATTTGACTTGCCATGAGAACCTTCTGAATGTCTTGTCTCCCCATTAGAATGTGAGCTCCTTGAAAGCAGGGACTGTCTTACTTTTTATTTGTATCAAAAATGCTTACCACATTGCTTTGCACATAGTAAATTCTTATAAATGCTTCATTCATTTATTCCATTTATTTCTTGCCAAACCCCAACCTCTCACCATCTGCTCCTCCCAGCCTACTCATGTACTACTGAACGGAGAAGAAAAAAAATCATTCACCCATGATTAGTGGGTTCACTACAAATTTATCTTATTTATCCTCTTTAAAGTAACAAGGCAAGCCTTTTACTTCTCCCTAATTAAGTCTCTATCCCATTCCCCATGGTGACTGTTCCAAATATTCACTTCTTCCCTAAAACTTCCACCACTATCCCCTGCTCCCACTCTCTTGCCTGAGGACCTTACTTCATACATTACCAGGAAAATAGAGGACATTTGCAATAAGATTTCACCTCTTTTCTCCATCCTCACATTCTCTCTCTTTTTTTAATCTAGTTCCTTTTGATGGTTCTTCTCAAAGAGTCCAATATTTCTAAATTGTAACAGTTTCTCTTTTAGCCAGGAACTCTGAGGATCTTCCCCTCCCAGTTTGGTTTCTTTTTTTTTTAGTTTTTGATTAAAGGGGCTATCCCTACCTCACTCAAAATGAGAACCTTAGCCTTTAAAAGGGCCAGGGTCTCCCAATGCATCCTGGGCCATCTCCAGTCATCCTTGTAAATGTCTGGTCATTGGATCCAGGTGGCTCTGGAAGAGAAAGTGAGGCTGGTGACCTTGCACAGCCCTCCCTCACTCAAATCAAAGTCAACTGGAAGTCATATCATCATTTCCCTGATGTCATGATCCTCTTCAAGAACGAAGGACAAACACAGCAATGCAACAATCTTTCTACATATACCTTTGTCATCTCTCACATCCATCAGCTTGCTCAGTAATTACTCCCCTTCTCTGTCTTATCTTTAATCTTTTCTTATCCACTACTTCATTCTCTGTTGCATACCAACATGCCAAAGCCTCTGTCCTCCTTAGAAACCTCTAAGTAGATCCCAACAGCCCCTCAAGCTAATATCATTTTCTCAACTAAACTCCTATGGGAAAACTATGGACACTCATTGCTTCGCTTTCCCTCCTCTCACTCATTTTTTACAATTCTTAACAATCTGGCTTCTAACCTCATCACTCAATTACAACTCTTCTCTCCAGGGTTACCAGTGATCTCCTCATTGTTAAGGTGAAAGGCCTTGACCTCTCTGCAGGATTCATCATTGATGCCCACTCTTTTCCTCTCTTCTGGATTTTCATGATTATTCTCTCCGTTCTGCTCCTTCTTATTCTCCATTCTCTAACTTGGTGAGCATATCAGATCAGGTGGCATAGTAGATAGAGCTCTAGATTTGGACTCAAGAAGACCTGAGTTCAAATACAAGCTCAGACACTTACTAACCATATGACCCTAGGCAAGTCACTTAAATTATGTTTGCCTCTGTTTCCTCGGTCATAAAATGGTATTAATAATAGCACTTACCTCCTAGGATTGTCGGGAGAATCAACTGAGATAGTATTTATATAGAACTTAGCACAGTGCCTGTCATATACCTCTATAAAAGGACAGGGGACAGCTAGATGGTATGGTGGAGAGAACACAGGATCTGGAGTCAGAAAGATTTGAGTTAAAATCCAGCCTTAGACACTTTTAACTGTGTGACTCTGGACAAGTCACTTAACTCCTATTTGCCTCAGTACCTCATCTGTAAAATGAGGACACACTAGAGAAGGAAGTGGCAAACCACTTCAGCATCTTTGCAAAGAAAATCCCATGGAATCACAGAGAGTCAAACCAGCTAAGATGGGGAAGTAAAGGCGTGGACTCACTTGAATTCTCTTTAATTCCCCTCCAAACAACTTTAAAATAACAACTAAAAATGAATTCTGGAGCAGCAGAATCAACAAAAGGACAGGGTGAAACAATCTTCCAGCCCAAGGCAACTTAGAAGGTCAACAGGAAAGAATCTGTTTCATCAAAGTGAGAGTAGAGCACAGTCTGTCCCAGGTGACATCCTGAAAAGCCAGCAGCAGGGTAGGCTGTGGCAAGCTATCACAGGCCTTGGAGGCAACTGAATCAGTAGCAGTGACTTCCAGAGCTCTCACTTCATAGAACTTAAGGGACCTAGACAACAAGTGTGAAGGGGACACTCTGCTGGAATTGGGTGCAGAGCTCTGTTGCATTGTCCATACAGGGATCTGGGTCTTAGGCCCAGATCCAAGTCCCAAAGCAAGGAGGAATATCATAATGCACACTAAAGTTTGCACCTTCAGGAGAATGGGGACCCTGATCACAGTTCTAACTCAGAAGAGAGTACTTGTGGTCACTCACATACCAGAGTAGAGGCCAGGAGAGCAGTGACCACACCTATCCTTAGGTCATAACACCTTAGAAGAACTAAAAACTTACAGTCTCCAGAATTAGCTCTGAAAGCAACAACATGAAAAACCTGAAGCTTGGGACAGTGCCCTCTCCACACCAGGAGCAGAGTCCAACTTTAACATAAAGTTAAAAGGCAAGATATAGGCTGAAAAATGAGCAAACAACAAAAAAAAAACCCCGATCATAGGAAGTTACTATGGTGATAGGGAAAATGAAAAAACAAACTCAAACGAGGACAACAATTTTAAAACAGCTATGTGCAAAGCCAGAAAGAAAAAGGTGAATTGATTCCAGTTCCTCCCTGCCCCCAAAGGAATTCCTGGAAAAGGTCAAAAAGGATTTTTAAAATAAAATAAGAAAGGTAGAGGAAAACTTTGAAAAAGAAATGTGAGTGATGAGAGAGAATCATGAAAAAAGAATCAACAGTTTGGTAAAGGAAGCAAAAAAAAAATAGAAAAAGATGTACAAAAACTTCCTGAAGAAAAGAATTCCTTAAAAAGTAGAATTGGCCAAATGGAGAAGGAGATAAAAAATCTCGCTGAAGAAAATGATTTCTTAAAAATTAGAATTGGGCAAGTGGAAGCTAATGACTCCATGAGACATAAAGAAAATATGAAACAAAAATAGAAAGAATGAAAAAATAGAAGAAAATGTGTGATATCTCATTGAAAAAAACTTTCCTGGAAAATAGATCCAGGAGAAATAATTTTCAAATTACTGGACTACCTGAAAGGCATGAC
The DNA here is from genome assembly GCA_028646595.1 of Phalanger gymnotis. Classification (NCBI taxonomy): domain Eukaryota; kingdom Metazoa; phylum Chordata; class Mammalia; order Diprotodontia; family Phalangeridae; genus Phalanger; species Phalanger gymnotis. Next base: position 245,597,304 of record CM053624.1, read on the forward strand.
AAAAAATAGCCTAGCCATCACATTTCAAGAAAATACCAAGGAAAACAGTCCTGATATCCTAGAACCACAAAGCAAAATAGAAACTGTAAGAATCTACCATTCGCCTCCTGAAAGAGATCCTAAAATGAAAATCCCCAGGAATACCATAACCAAATTCCATAGCTCCCAGGGCAAAGAAAAAATACTTCAAGTAGCCATAAAGAAATAATTTAAATATCATGGAGCCACAGTCAGGATAGCACAATATTTAGCAGCTTTTACATTAGTATGATGTTCTGAATGGTAAAGGATCTAGGATTACAACTAATAATCACCTATCCAGCAAAACTGAGTATAATCCTTCAGGGGGAAAATGACATTTATTGAAATGAAGAATTTTCGAGCATTCCTGATGAAAAGACCAGAGCTGAACAAAAACAAAAACAAAAAAATTCAAATGTAGCACTCAAGAGAAACATAAAAAGTCAAACAGCAAAGAGAAATCATAACGGATTCAGTAACTTTAAACTGATTACATTCTTCATAGGAAGATGACCCTTGTAATGATAGATAAATGGGAGGCAGGGCCAAGATGGCAGCTAGAAAGCAGGGACTTGCCTGAGCTCCCCCCAGGTCCCTCCAGAAACCTATAAAATAGCTCTGAACAAATTCTAGAGCTGCAGAACCCACGAAATAACAGAGAGAAGCAGGGCTCTGGGCCAGGAAAGCGTGGATGGTTGCGGGGAAGAGTCTATTGTCCAGAGCTGGTAACAGAGCAGAGCCCAGCTTGGGCTGCTCCAGGACCAACCAGACCTGTAGCCAGGTGTAACAGACCCTAGCACCCTCAACCAGTGAGCTGTGGCAGTTACCAGACTTCTCAACCCGCAAACACCAAAGACAACAGAGAAGGTTAGGGGGAAAAGCTGTGGGTACAGAGGGAAAGAAGTTTTCAGTTCGGCCACCACCGGGGGCAGTAGAGGTGGTGCAGCTCTGAAGATAGAACTATAAGCTACATTTGCTTCTGGCCCCAGGTCCACCTGGTGGGAGGAATTAAGTGGCAGATCAGAGCAGGAGTGCAGAGCCTGCTTAAGATCTGAGTCATGGTCTGGGTTGGCGGTTCTTGGGGGAGGAGGAGTGCTCCTGTGGCAGAGCTTGCTGTGTAGAAATAGCTCTGAAAACAACAGTGCAGCCCCTCAAGCTTGGGACAAAGTACTCTCTACTCTACAAGCAGTCATACCCCCACGAAAAACTCAAGGGTCAAGTAGTTGGCTGGGAACATGGCCAGGCAGTGAAAATGGACTCAGATTCAGACTCAGACTTTGGAATCTTTCTCTGGTGACAAAGAAGACCAAAATACAGCCAGAAGAAGTCAACAAAGTCAAAGACACCACATCAAAAGCCTCCAAGAAAAAACATGAACTTGTCTCAGGCCATGGAAGAGCTCAAAAAGGATTTGGAAAAGCAAGTGAGAGAAGCAAAGAAAACATTGGGAAGAGAAATTATGATGTGTGTAATATATATATATATATATATATATATATGTATATATATATTGTATATACACATACATACATATATATACATGTATATATATACATATATATATATATATATACACATAGACAGAGGGAACAGGGTGAATTGAATATGAAGGGATGATATCTTAAAAAATCAAATTAAGGGAGGAGAGAGGAATATATTGAGAGAGGGAGAAAGGGAGAGATAGAATGGGGTAAATTATCTCACATAAAAGTGGCAAGAAAAAGCAATTCTGTTGGGAGGGAAGAGGGGGGAAGGTGACGGGCAATGAGTGAATCTTGCTCTCATTGGATTTGACCTGAGGAGGGAATAACATACACACTCATTTGGGTATCTTATCCCACAGGAAAGGAGGAGGGAGATAAAAAGGGAGGACAATAGAAGGGAGGGTAGATAGAGGGAGGAGGTAATCAAAAGCAAACACTTTTGAAAAGGGACAGGGTCAAGGGAGAAAATTGGATAAAGAGGGATAGGATAGGAAGGAGCAAAATATAGTCAGTCTTTCACAACATGAGTATTGTGGAAGCGTTTTGCATAATGATGCATATGTGGCCTATGTTGAATTACTTCCCTTCTTAGGGAGGGTGGGTGGGGAGGGAAGAAGGGAGAGAATTTGAAACTCAAAGTTTTAAAAGCAGATGTTCAAAAAAAAGTTTCTGCATGCAACTAGGAAATAAGATATACAGGCAATGGGGCATAAAAATCTATCTTGCCCTACAAGAAAGTAAGGGAAAAGTAAATGGGGGGAAGTGGGGTGATAGAAGGGAGGGTTGACTGGGGAATGGGGTAATCAGAATATATGCCATATTGGAGTGGAATGGAAGTAGAAATGGGGAGAATATTTGTAATTCGAACTCTTATGAAGATTCATGCTGAAAGCTAAAAAGATTAAATAAAGAAATAATGATTTTTAAAAAATAACATAGATAGACATAAAAAATTAAGATGTGAGAAATATGGATGAATTGGGAAAAAGGAGAAGGGAGAAGTAGAATGGAGTATATTACCTAACATAAAAGAGGCATGAAAAGAAGAGCTTTTGCAAAGGATGGAAGGGAAAAGGGAAGCAACACTTGAATCTTACTCTCATCAGAATTGGGTGAAAGAGAGAATAACATACACATTCAGTTGGGTATCAAAATCTATCTTACCCTACAAGGAGGCAGGAGAGGAGAATGCAAGGAAGGGGGTGTTGATAGAAGGGAAAGCAGGTGGGAGGGGCAGTGGTCAGAAGCAAAACAGTTTTGAGGATGTTCGAGTAATAATAACTATAAATGTGAATAGGATGAACTTACCAATAAGATGGAAGTGGATAGCAGAATGGATTAAAAACCAGAATTCTAAAATATATTCTTTACTAGAAAGACACTTGAAGAGAGACACACATAGAGTAAAGGTAAGGGGCTTGAGCAGAATTTATTACACTTCAGTTGAAGTAAAAAGAAAAAAAAGCAGGTATAGCAATCATGATCTCAGAAAAAAGCAAAAGTAAAAACAGATCTAACTAAAAGAGATAAGCAAGGAAAATATATCTTGCTAAAAGGTATCATAGACAATGAAGTAATGTAAATTCTAAACATACATGCACCAAATGGTATAGCATCCAAAATTTTAAAGGAAAAGTTACATGAGTTACAGGAGGAAATAGACAGCAAAATGATACTAGTGGAGGACCTCAACTTCCCACCTCACTTATCAGAACTTGATAAATCTAACCAAAAATTAAACAAGAAATAAATTAATGAGGTAAATAGAATTTTAGAAAAGTTAAATATAATAGACCTTTGGAGAAAATTGAATGGAAATAGAAAGTAATATACTTTTTTCTCAATGGTTCTTGACACCTTACATAAAAAAATGACCATGCTTTATGGCCTAAAAACCTCATAACTGAATGAAGAAAGGCAGAAATAACCAAATGTAGAAAGTGCATCCCTTTCAGATCATAATGCAATGCAAAATACATTTAATAAAAGGGCGTGGAAATATAGGTTAGAATTTAGTTAGAGGGGGCAGAGAAAAAATGGCAAATAAAAGCAGGGACTTGCTTGAGTTCTCCCCCATGCCCCTCCAAATAATTGTAAAAAGTGACTCTAAAAAAATTCTAGAGCAGCAGAACCCACGAAATGACAGAATGAAACAAATTTCCAGCCCAAGACAACTTGGAAGGTTGATAGGAAAGGTCTGTTGCACCAGTCTGAGAGAGGAGCACAGTCCAGTGCAAAATGTGCAAGCACAGATGGGGCCCCAGCAAACCTGGAGCAGGCCTAAGGGAACTGAATCACTGGCAGTTGTGGCATTTTCCAGACTTCTCAACCCACAAACACCAAAGACAACTTATAAGGTCAGTAGGAAAGGTCTGTCAGACCTGGGTGAAAAAGGAGCGTGGTCCAGCCCCAGCCCTGAGGTAGCAACAGTGGTAGCAGTAGTGATGGTGGTAGTGACAGCAGCAGTGGCAGCTTCCATAGCTGCTGGCCACAGATGGTAGAGTGATCCAGGGTCTGATCAGAGGGGTATTGCAGAGATCTCTTTGCTGGTGCTGAGGTAGAATCCTCTTGTTTTGCCCGTGTTTGGATCTGGGTCATAGTCCTGGGTAGAGGTCTTGGGGAGAGAAGGAGCACTGGCATAGCAGAGCTTATGGTGGTGGTGGAAAGGGAATCTTCTTCACAGTTCCAAGGCAGAAAGGCTTGTGGTCACTCACAAACCAGGGCAAGTTCAGAGAGGAGTAAAAACCTCTCCTTTGAGCATACCATCTTGGAAGAACTGAAAATTTACAGGTGCCTAGAATTATTTCTGAAAACAGCTGCACAAACCCCTGAGGCTTGGAATAGCATACCCTCTACACTGGAAGCAGAGTCCTACCTTAACAAAGAGCTAAAAAGTCAAATGAGCAAACAGCGGGAAAAATTCAGACTACAGAATCTTACTTTGTTGACAAAAGATCAAAACATAGAACCAGAAGAAGGTAATAAAGTCAAAGCTCCTACATCCAAAGCCTCCAAGAAAAATATGAACTGGTGGCAGGCCATGTAAGAGCTCAAAAAGGATTTCGAAAGTCTAGTAATAGAAGTAGAGGAAAAATTGGGAAAAGAAATGAGTGATGCAAGAAAATCAAGAAAAATGAGTCAACAGCTTGCCAAAGTAGACACACACAAAAAAATACTGAAGAAAATAACACCTTAAAAAATAGACTAACCCAAATGGCAAAAGAGATCCAAAAAGCCAATGAAGAGAATAATGCCTTAAAAAACCAGAATTGGCCAATGGAAAAGGAGATCCAAAAGTTCACTGAAGAAAATAATTCCTTAAAAATTAGAATGGAACAAATGGAAGCTAATGACTCTATAAGAAATCAAGAAATTATTAAACAAAAACAAAAAATGAAAAAAAGAAGACTGTGAAATATCTCATTGGAAAAACAACTGATCTGGAAAGTAGATCCAGGAGAGATAATTTAAAAATTATTGGGCAACCTAAAAGTCATACTCACCAATGAGTTTAGACATCATCTAGAACCAGAGGGGGAAATAGAAATCCAAAGAATCCATCAATGACCTCCTGAAAGAGATCCCAAAAGGAAAACTCCTAGGAATGTTGTACCCAAACTGTAGAGTTTTCAGGTCAAGGAGAAAATATTGCAAGCAGCTAGAAAGAAACAATTCAAGTATTCTGGAAACACAATCAGGATAACAGGAGATTTAGCAGCTTCTACATTAAGGGATCAGAGGGCTTGGAATATGATATTCCAGAAGTCAAAGGAGCTAGGATTAAAAAACCAAGAATCACCTACCCAGCAAAACTTAGTATAATGCTTCAGGGGAAAAAAGTGGATGTTCAGTGAAATAGGGGACTTTCAAGCATTCTTGATGAAAAGACCAGAGATGAATAGAAAATCTGACTTTCAAATATAAGACTCGAAAGAAGCATGAAAAGGTAAAGATGAAAGAGAAATCATAAGGGACTTATTAAAGTTGATGATATTTATAACTCATGAGAGAGAGAGAGAGAGAGAGAGAGAGAGAGAGAGAGAGAGAGAGAGAGAGAAGGCACAGGGTGAGTTGAATATGAAGAGATGATATCTAAAAAATAAAATTAAATAAAATTAAGGGGTGAGAGAGGAATGTACTGGGAAAAGGAGAAAGGGAGAGGTAAAATGTGGTAAATTTTCTCAAGTAAAAGAGGCAAGAAAAAGCTTTTATAGTGGAGGGGAAGAGCAGGGAAATGAGAGGGAATGACTGAACCTTACTCTCATAGGATTTGGCTTAAGAAGGAACTTATATACACATAAACACATACACACATTCAATAGGGTATGGAAATTTATCTTACCCTACAGGAAATTAGGGGGGAAGGGGATAAGAGGTGGGTGGGAATGATAGAAGGGAGGGCAGATTGGGGGAGGGAGTCATTTTTTACAATTATTTGGAGGGATATAGGAGAGAATTCGAGCAAGTCCTTGCTTTTATTTTGCCAGAAGCAAACACTTTTGAGGAGGGACAGGGTCAAAGGAGAGACTAGAATAAATGGGGGAGGGTGGGATAGGATGGAGAGAAATATAGTTAGTCTTTTACAACATGACTATTATGGGAGTGTTTTGCATGACTACACATGTATAACCTATTTTGAATTGCTTGCTTTCTCAGTGAGAAACTCAAAGTTTTAAAAATCAATGTTTTTATTGTTTTTACATGCAACTGTGAGGTAAGATATACAGGCAATGGGGTATAGAAATCTATCTTGCCCTACAAGAAAATAAAAGGGAAGAGGATAAGAGAAGGGGATGGTTGATAGAAGAGAGTGCAGACTTGGGGAAGGGGTAAGCAGAATGTATGCTGTCTTGGGAGGAGAGGTGGGGAGAAAATTTAGAACTCCAAATCTTGTGGAAGTGAATGTTGAAAATTAAAACTAAATTAACTAATAAAAGAAGGAAAAATAATTTAGTTAAAAGTAAATAATCTAATCCTAAATAATGGGTGGGTTGAGGAACAGATCATAGAAATAATAAATAATTTCATTAATGATCATGACAATAATGAGACAACACCAAAATTCATGGGACACAGCCAAAGCAGTACTTTGGGGAAAATTTTCATCTCTAAGTCTCACATAAATAAAATAAAGAGCAGATTTGATGAATTAGGGATGCAACTAAAAGAATTACAAAAAGAATAAATTTAAAACCCCCAATTAAACACCCAATTAGAAATACTGAAAATCAAAGGAGAGCTTAATGAAACTGAAAGTAAGAAAACCGTTGAACTAATAAATAGAACTAGAGCAGGTTTTATGGGTGAAAAACAACCAATAAAAAAATAAACCATTGGTTAATTTGATTAAAAAAAGAAAACCAAATTACAATATCAAAAATAAAAAAAAATTTCACCATCAATAAAGAAGAAATTAAAGCAATTATCAAAAGTTATTTTGCCCAATTATATGCCAATAAGTCTGACAAACTAAGTGAAATGGATAAATATTTACAAAAATATAAATTACCCAAATTAACAGATGAAATAGAATGTTTAAAAACCTCATCTTGGAAAAAGAAATTAAACAAGTCATTGATAAGGTTCCTAGGAAAAAAATCCCCAGAACCAGAGTAAATTCTACCAAACATTTAAAGAACAATTAATTCCAATACTACATAAACTATTTGGAAAAATAGACAAAGAAGAAATCTCACCAAATTCCATTTACAACATAAATATGGTGCTAATACCTAAACCAAGGTGAGCAAAATCAGAGAAAGGAAACTATAAACTCATTTCTTCAGTAAATATTGATGCAATTTTTAAAAAATAAAATACTGGCAAAGAAATTAAAACAATATATCACAAATACCATACACTATGACCAGGTAGAATTTATACCATAAATACAGGACTGGTTCAATATTAGGAAAACTATCAGCACAATTGACCATATCAATAATAAAACCAACATTTAATTATCCCAATAGATGCAGAAAAAGCTTTTGACAAAATGCAGCACCAATTTCTATTAAAAACATTAGAAAGCATAGAAACAAATGGAGCTTTCCTTCAAAAGGCAGGTAATATTTATCTATAACCATCAGAAAACATTATCTGTAATGGTGAGAAGCTAGAAACCTACCCAATAAGATCAGGGATGAAGAAAGGATACCTGTTATCACCACTATCATAGAATGTTGTACTAGAAATGCTAGCTATAGCAATAAGAGAAGAAAAAGAAATTGAAGTAATTAGAATAGGCAATAAGGAAACAAAACTATTACTCTTTGCAGATTATATGATTGTATACTTGGAGAATCCTAGTGAATTGACTAAAAACTAGTCAAAATTATTAACTTTAGCAAAGTTGCAGGATATAAAATAAATCCACATAAATCATCAGCATTTCTAGATATTACCAACAAAGTCCAACAGCATGAGATGGAAAGGTAAATTCCACTTAAAATAATTGTAGACAATATAAAACATTTGGAAGTCTATCTGCCAAGGCAAACCAAGGACCTATATGAACATTAATTACAAAATACTTCTCACACTGATGAAGTCAGATCTGAACAATTGGAAAAATATTAATTGCTTATCGGTATGCCAAGCCTGTATAATAAAAACAATTCTACCTAAATAACTTACTTATTTAGTTCCATACCAATTAAACTACCAAAATACTATTTTGTAGGGCTAGAAAAGCAATAACAAAATATATCTGGAAAGACAAAAAGTCAACAATGTCAATAGAATTAATAAAAAGAAATGTGAAGGAAGGTGGACTAGCCATACCAGATCTCAAACTGTATTTTAAAGAAGTAATCACCAAAACACTCTGGTACTGGCTAAAAAAATATAGTGGTGGGTCAGTAGAATAAATCAAGTACACAAGACTCAGTAGTAAAAGACCAAAGTAATCTAGTGGTTGATAAACACATAGATCCCAGCTTTTGGAACAAGAACTATTTGACAAAGACTTTTGGAAAAATTGGAAAGCAGTTTGTCAGAAACTAGGTTTAGAACAACACCTCACACCATATACCAAGATAAGGTCAAAATGGGTATATGATTTAGAAATAAAGTGATATCATAAGAAAGATGGAATAGATATGTGAAGAACTGATAACCAAACAAAAGAGAGCAATAAAGAATATAAATGGGATAATTTTGACTACATTAAGTTAAAAAAATTGCACAAACAAAATCAATGCAGCCAAGATTAGAAGTAAAGCAGAAAACTGGGTGGAGATTTACAGCATTTTTCTCTGATAAAGGCTTTATTTCTCAAATATATAGAGAACTAAATCAAATGTATAAGAATATGAGTTGTTCCTCAATTGATAATAATCTGAAAAATATTCTGATATTTTTCTGATAAACTGATAAATAATCAGAGAATATGAACAGGTAGTTCTGAGATGAAGAAATCAAAACTATGTGGTGTAAGTCACTATTGATTAGAAAAATACAATTAAAACAACACTGAGGTGCCACCTCATGCCTATCAGATTGGCTAATATATGACAGAAAAGGAAAATTGCAAATGTTTGTAAGGGTTTGGGAATATTGGGAGACTCGCACGCTGTTCATAGAGTGGTGAATTAATCTAACCATTCTGGAGAATAATTTGGAACTATGACCAAGGGGCTATAAAAATGCATATCCTTTGACCTAGCAACACTACAATTAGGTCTATATTCCAAAGAGATCAAAAGAAAAAAGCAAAGAAAAGGCCGTATGTGTACAAAAATATTTATAGCACCTCTTTTTTTGGTAGCAAAGAATTGTTAATTGAGGGGATGGCCATCATTAGAGAATAGATGAACAAACTGTAATATATGATTGTGATGGAACACTATTGTGGTATAAGAAATGATGTGCAGGACGCTTTCAGAAAAACCCGGCACCAGCAGCCATATTTTCTCTCTCTCTCTCCCTCTCTCTCTCTCTCTCTCTCTCTCTCTGTTTCTTGTTTGTTTTCTTCCACAAAATGACTAATATCAAAATGTTTTACATGATTGCTCATGTATAACCTATATCTGATTGTTTACTATCTCTGGGAAGGGTGAAGGGAAGGAAGAAGTGATAGAATTTGAAACTCAAAGCTTAAAAAAATACAAGTAATGTTAAAATTGTTTTCACTAAATAAGGAAAAAATAAAAATATTATTTTGAAAAAAGAAATGAGATACAAAAATCTAAAATTACAAAATAGACAAGTAAAAGGGTACTTATTGCTTAAAAACACAACATACCAATGTATTCTTAGCTACTAAATCCTGTAGCCTTTTTTCAGTCCTCATGCTCCTTGATCTTTTTGCTGCTTTCAACACTACTGACTACTTCCTTGTCCTAAATACTCACTCTTTTCTATCTTGGTTCCCATGAAATTGCTCTCTCCTAGTTCTTCTGCTCATCTGACTGCTCCATCACCATTTCTGTTACTGGTTCATCATCCATCTCCCAACACCTTATCAAGGTTTTGTCCTCTCTTAATACTCTTTTCCTTACACTCTTTTCCCTTTTTCCCACCTATTCCTACAAATTCAATTAACATTTATATGTGGATTATAAGCTCTTTGAGGGCAGGGAATTCTTTTTGTATCTCCAACACTCAGCACAGTGACTTGCATACAGCAGGTAGTTAATAAATGTTTATCGATTGATTTATTGAGATTATATGTATATATGTAGGTGTATATATATATGTATATATGTATGTATATACATATATATACAGATAGATTGATAGATAGATGTCCATTTCTAATCTCTCCTCTGAAATTATCTAGTCTTGCATCTCCAATAGACTTCTAAAAACTTCCCCTTGAATGTTAAATTGGATGTCTACCCATTTCTGAAACCTAGCATTCCACTCTCAATGTTATGCATATGTGCAAGCAAGCCATATACCATGTGTAGAATACCCTCTCTATTCATCACTGCCCTCCAGATTTTGGTTTATTTTTAAGGCTGCTTTGGGGAAATAAGTTTTATTTTACACATGTTGGAGTCAAGAGAACAAGACACCCTCATGTCAGGAAAATGTGAGCATCATCTACAGAGAACTAAGGAAGCCTTATTCAGGTACCACCTCTTCTCTATAGTTTTCTGTATCCCTGTAGCCAAAAGTGAGGTATAGTGCCTAGATTGTCTTAGAGCACATTTTCTGGCTACCTCATTCTCCCCCATTATACCTCATCTCATATCATAATTATCTATAAATATACTATACTCCTTTCAAAGGATTTTAAGATCCTTGATGGAAGGGAATGGGTTATTTTTGTTTTGGTATCTTTAGCATCCATTTAAATCTCAGTATAGTGCTTGGTAATGCTTATTAAAAGCTTGCTAAATGGATGACCTATACCCCAACAACTTCATAGAAAAGTACAAGAATTTGTCACCTCATGGAAATATTTTGCCATTTTGTCTCTCCACCAAGCTACTAATTCTGTATTCATCTCAAAATAATTTTAAAAGGCAAAATCAATATTTCATACTGTGAATCTGTTATTAAATTTTATTGGTCCTAGCCGTAGTAAAACATAGGTATATATAAGATCTTATATCATAGTAATTACATGGTTTTTTTTTGAAAAAAAATCTTCATTTTTCTATCTGCTATATCTTAAATGCTCATTTTGTGCCTTCGCATGACAGTTATTACTTCTATGTTGCAAGGTGAAATGCATTCTAAATTTCTGGCACATAGAGTTGCCAGTGTTGCTTTCTGCATAGAAAGCATCAAAAGTACCATGCTGAATTTCTTTCTACTTCTTTCTTGTTTCTGCCGACCTTATTGTAGCAATACCAGCAGATAACATAACAGTGAGCATTATCATCAGTAAATATTCTTTCCAGATATAGAGAATTTTATAGTATAGTTGATAGGGTAAAGATGTGACTAACAATAGGTAGTAGCATGAGTTAATTAGTAAATAAATAATATAGGAAGTAAGTGCCATAGGAGTTCAAGGTAGGGAGTGATTGCTGAGAGATGGGGTTGGAGAAGGTTTCATAAAGGGGGTGGGAGTTGAATTGAACTTCGAAGAAAGATTAGGATATAGACAAATGGGAAGACTATGGGAGATGAAACAAGAAACAATGGAAAGAATACTGGCTCAGGATTTGAAGCCAAAGGATTGAGGTTCAAATCCTGCCCCTGGCATTTACTACCTAAGTGGCCTTAGGCAAATTTAACTTCACTGGGCTTCAATGTCATCAAACATAAAATGAAGGGCATAGCTAGTGATCTCCAAGGTTCTTCCCACCTCAAGATCTATGACCGTATATAAATAGAAATGCATAGGACATGTTCTAGAATAAGAAGTGGACCTATGATTTCACTGGCATATAGAACTCTCAAGTAAAGAAACTCCCTCTTCCAATTCAGGTTGGCATCTTCTCTGCAAGTCATGGAGAATTGCCATGGGCAATGAGAGTGATTTGCCCCAGGTCACACAGCTAGCATATATTGGGGGCAGGATTTGAACCCAGCTTTTCATGGCTTCTAAGTCAACTCTCTATGCACTACACCACATTGCCTCATAAATTCTGGAAACAATCAGTAAAACTACAGAACCAAGAGGGCTTGTGGAAGAGAAAGTTTTGAAAAAGTAGATTAGATTGCCTTGAATGTCAGACTAAGGAGTGTGTATTTATTCATAAAGGTAGTGAAGAAGTATGACATATACAAAGTATCTTTTTAGGAAGATGAAATCTAATGATAACAATATATCGGGTCTATGGGAGGAAAGAAGAGGTTGGAGACAAGATGAACTATAAAAAGATTGAGTGTTCAGGTGAAAGGTGATGAAGGATAGAATGATGGCAGGTAATGGAAAAAATGTAACAGGATGAAAGACTTTGGAGACTGAATAGATATGGGGAGAAGGAAAAAAGGAGGAATGAAGCATGACCAAGATTTGGAACATAGATGTCTTGAAGACTCATGCTAACATAAACAGAGATAGGTCCAAATCAAACTTTATCTCATTGTTAAATAGTTGTTTTAGACTAAACAATTTGAGATTAAGATTGAGCAAGATTAAGGTGATTGAGATTAAGGTGACAGTGGGACATCCAGGTGCATTTGCCTCACACATGGGCAGAGGTATGGAACTGAAAATTTGGCAGACATGAAGAACTGTTAATTAGGTAAAGCCATATAGCATGGTTTGATGTTGTTATTTTCATATTCTAGGTAACTGGGGTAATCTCTACCCCTGAAACATTCCATATGCTTTCCAACCAGCATGCTTTTGCTCATATTTGCTTCTCAATCCTTTCCAACTACAGAATTCCTACCTGTACTGTAAAGTCTCTTCAAGGACACCTCTGATATTGTTTTAACTGGCATGCCTGTTAGAAATGACTTTCAGCCTCAGGCAGAAGCACAGAATCTCTGAGTTAGAAGGGACCTCAGTGTTCTTTGACCTGTGCCTGAACAAGAATCCCCTCTGTCATATTTTTGACAAATGGTCCTCCAGCTTTCCCTGGAGGATCTCCGGTGACAAGGAACCCACCTATGGACGAGACAGCCCATTCTATTCTAATTGTTAACTGAGTTACAACTTTGCTCCATTGTTCCTAGTTCTGGTCTCTGTGATAAAGCAGAGGTCTAAGCCTTCTTCCTCTCATAGCCCTTAAAGTACATGATAGCATTAATCGTTACTTTCCTAAGTCTTGTCATCTCCAGGCTAACCATTTCCTTGTTCCTTCAACCGGCCCATGCATGCCCTGGATTCATTCTTCCTATGATCCTGCTCCCCTTCCTCTGGATACCCTTGAGTTTATTACTATCCTTAAAATGTTTTTAAAAGACATTCAGTTCTGCATGGTCCTTGTCTTCTTCTCCAGTGACAGTGGCATTGTGGTAGAAAAAAAACAGCAAAGAGGACTAATAATAGTTATTTACATTATCTATAAACATTTAAGAGGATACTAAAGCTGAGGTATTTTCCAACAACCTGTGAGGTCTATGTTCTACCTGAGGAACCAAATTGAATAAATACTATCATTCTTGTCATCCATGAAACCAGAAAACATAAGGAAGCTGTTATTAAATGAAAACTCCATTGGTGGAAAAGGAAAGATCAAAGAAGGTATAAGACTACTGTTTGGGGAAGTTGGGGTGATGATAACTGACAAAAGAAAGAAAGCAGGACTGTTTGATCCATATTTTGCTTTTGTTTTCTCTGCCAAGGAGAATGGCCTTAGCATCAGAAATGATGGAGGAAATGACAAACAGATTGCTCTATGTTATCATTGATGAATTCCAGTCACCTGGCCCAGATTAACTTCATTCTCAGGTACTGGGAGATGTGATTGCCAAACCACTACCAGTAATACTCACAAGAGTGTAGGAAACTAGCGAGGCATTTATTATGTGAAAGGAAAAAGGTAAATGATGTTCTGATTTTTGATCTGCCAATACAGATTGCCAACTGTTCTGTAATTTATCTTCTAAGAGAGTTGGCTGGGGCATTGAGATTTTAATGATTTGCCCAGACTCACAGAGTAAATATATGTATGTATGTGTACATGTGTGTATGTATATATGTATGTATGTATTGTGAATAAGTATGTGTATACATACACAACTAGGTGGCACAATAGATAGAGTACTGGGTCTGAAGTCAGGAAGACTACTGTTCCTGAGTCTAAATATAGCCTCAGACACTTATTAGCTGTGTGACCCTGGGCGAGTCACTTAACGCTGTTTGCCTCAGTTCTTTATCTGTAAAATAAGTTGGAGAAGGAAATGGCAAACCACTCTAGATATTTGCCAAGAAAACCCGAAAAGGGGTTACAAAAGAGTCAGTCATCACTAAAAAATGATTAAGCTACAACAATATATATCTACATACACATATATACACATATATGCATGTTGAGTATATACATGTATATAATGCATACATGCAAGCATATGTAGTCTGGCCTCTGACATAGAGACATATAATGTATATGTATATGTATATGTATATGTATATGTATATGTATATGTATATGTATATGTATATGTATATGTATATGTTTATGTTTATGTTTATGTTTATGTTTATGTATATGTGTGTATATACATACAAACACACACACACACACACATAGTTGTTGTTGTTTAGTTATTCAGCTGTATCTGACTCTTCATTACCCCATGGATCATACTGTCCATGGAGTTTTCTTGGCAGAGATATTGGAATGGTTTGCCATTTCCTTCTCTTGTGAATTAAGGCAAACAGAAGTTAAGCAACTTGCCCAGGGTCACATAGCTATTAAGTATCTGAGGCTAGATTTTAACTTAAGTTTTCTCAACTCCAGGCCTATGGCTTTATCTACTGAGACATCCAGCTGCCTCTGAACATACATACATATATATATATGTATATATATACATATACATACATATGTGCACATGTATACATACATATATGTCAGAGGTCAGACTAGCACCTAAGTATTCATTAGTTCATATTGCCTTTTAGGATGATATTTAATAGGGATAAGTATAAATGGAATTAATTTAAACTTGGGTTTAAAATAAGTCATCACAAATATGAGATAGGGAGAGCGGTGTGGTTAGATAATATTTTTTTAAATTTTTTTTGAAGGGAAAAGGCAGGGCAATTGGGATTAAGTGACTTACCCAAGGTCACACAGCTAGTTAGTGTGTCAAGTGTCTGAGGCTGGATTTGAACTCAGGTCCTTCTGATTCCAGGGCCAGTGCTCTACTCACTGGGCCACCTAACTGCCGCCTAGATAACATTTTTAATGAAAAGGTTTGGGGTTTTCAGTGGACTGAAAATTCAATGAGTTGTCAGTATGATGTGGCAGCCATAAGAATTAATGAAACCCTTAGGCTGCATTACAAGAGATGCCTTCCAAGAATAAGAAGGTGATCGTCCATTTGGACTCTGCACTGGTCAGATCACATCTAGAATGCTGTGTTCAGTTTAGAGTTCAATGGTTTAAGAAAGACATTCATAAACCAGAGGAAGCCAAAGGATGACAAATAGTAGGGTGAAAGAGCTTGAGTCCATGTCAGTGAAAATTCATTGAAGGAATATGGTATATGTATCACAGACAAGAAAAAACTCAAGAAGGATATGCTATGACTACAGAAGTATAACCTATATCAAATTGCTTGCCTTCTCAATGAGGGCGGTTGGGGAGGGAGAAAGGGAGAGAATTTGGAACTCACAGTTTTAAAAATGAATGTTAAAAATTGTTTTTACATGTAACTGAGGAAAAAAAATACTAAATTTTTAAAAAAGGATATGCTAGCAGTGATGAGGTATCTGAAAGTCTGCCATGTGGAAAGGGAATTACTGTTCATATGGAATTGTTATGTTTGGCCCCAGAGGGTAGAACCAGGAGCAAAAGAAATGACAAAGAGACCAATTTAGGTTTGATATGAAGAAAAATATTCCTAATGATTTGTTCTGTCCAAAGTGGAATGGGCTTTATGTTGGGAAGTTTTTAAAATAAAGGATAGATGAGCACTTGTCCATTATGCTCTAGTGGGGATTCCTCTAAGGTAATGGTTAGACTGGATGACCTCTGAGGCTTCTTCAATCATTTAAATTCTGTGATTCCATGAAAGAATGTCTCGCTTTGTCTCTTTGAAGAGGCAAATAAAGGAGATCATAGAATTGGTTCCATTGCTGTTTTCGTATGCCTCAAAACTAACATAGTATGTTGTACATAGTAGGCACCTAATCCATGCTGTATTGGATTTGATTGCATGCCTAAAGGAAAAAGAAACATTTTTTTTCATGGAATATTTGGTTATCCTATCTTTAATTGCTCATGGACGACATAACCAAAGTGACTATTATGAAGATAATTGTAGATGTTTCAGTTTCTGCTGCAGAGGATCCAGGAGGCATTTGATCTGATCCTCAAAACCAGGGGTTATTAATGGGGGTCCATGGACTCCCAACGACTTTGTGAGTAGATTTCAAGGATTGGGAAAAAGCACACTTTATTTTACTTAACCTCTAACTGAAATTTAGCATTTCTTTCATTTAAAAATTTTTTTCTCAGAAGGGATCACATAGATCTCTCTAAACTACTAAAGATGCCCATGATGGTTGGTTGGTTGCTTGTTGTCCTTTGTTCTCAAAAACGACCAAAATGACATTGCTATGCTAGAGTCGAGTTTCAGTGTGTCCAACTGTGTCTGATCAGACCAATATGAGCTCAGAATGCTCTGCCACAGGTCAGGCACAAATAGTCCATGTGAACATTTGGGGCGGATTCTCTAAATCTGTGTCTTGTGTTTCCTTTGAACTGTGATTTAAAAAATGTTAAGAACCTGTGCTTTAAAACCAAGTAAAATATGTATTGATACTCAATATCTTCAATGAAAAGAAGGATATAGGAAAATACAGAAAAGACTATGTGAGTAGAACTGATTCAGATTTAAGAAATTTTTTAAAAAGACTTCTCAGAAGCCTACCATCTGTGTATCATGAATACTTTCTCCCAGAAGAGTCTAAAAAATGCTTAACCCAGAGAGTACAGGACAATATCACAAAATGATGATGATAAGGAGGAGGAGATTGAAGATGAAATAGACTGTATCTCAACACAGAAGAAATATCTGGTTACTGACTCATTGATGCTTTGAAAATGATCTGCCAATATATACTCAAGAATATCCATTGGGTAGAAAGTGAAGGTCAAAAGCAACACAAAACTAGAAGAAAGTACAAAGGTAAGAAATGTGAGAAATTATAAGACCTCTAACCCAACTTACTTAAACAAGCTTATGAATAGTAAAATAGCAGATAAAGGAGAAAGATATTGACATGAGCTACCACTGTTTTCTACAAAAGATAACTGGTCTAAAATAAATAACACAAAGAAGAGTCCTATATAACCCAAGGAGGCTATTGATAAAAAGAAAGTCTCCGTATACACCAAAATATTTATAGTAGCACTTTTTGTGGCAGCAAAGAATTGGAAATTCTTTGTAGATGCCTATCTACTGGGGAATGGCTAAACAAATCATGCTACATGAATGTATTGCAATATTACTATACTAGAAGAAGTGACAAATATGAGGACTACAAAGAAGCTTGGAAAGATCTACATGAACTGATATAAAGTAAGTAAAGCCAAGGCAAAAAGATACAAACAATGAAATGGATAGAATGAAAACAAAAAAGTAAATGTTGCAAAATGAGAAAGAACAGACATGGCTCCAGAGAAGACACTCCTACTGCACACCTTTGCAAATCTGGGAAGTCCACGAGATTGGGACATTGCTTCTATTTTCAGATTTTTTTGACATATTGATTAATTAGGCTGATTTTTTTCTTCTCTTTTTTTTTGGTCCTTAGGGGGAAAGGATGGGATACAGGCCAAGATGGTTGGCACGGGGTGGAGTAGAGGGAGACTTATAATGATATGTTTTAAATGTCATTAATAAAAAATTATTTTAAAACAAAACATTACCAAGGTCAGACTTGGTGCTCCATGCCTATAATCCCTGCTACTAGGAAGTCTGAGGCTAATGGGTCACTTGAACTCCAGAGTTCTAAGAACAGTAGAGGTAAAGTCACTCTGGTGTCTGAAGTGAGCTCATTGTCAATGTGTTGACCTCCATGAGGGACTGGGAGTGAGAGACCCTCCTGCCTAAGGAGGAGTGAACCAACTCAGTTTGGAAACTGAGCCAGTCAAAGCTACCCTGCTGCCAATTATCAATGGGATTGGGCCGGAGAAGTCATTGCATTTCAAATTCTGGGGCAGCTAGGGAGACCCAGTCTCAGTCACACTCACAGTCACACACACACACATGCAAAAAATTACTGAGGAGAAGAGTGGAAGATTATAAGCAATGTTGCTTTATAAAAGAAAAAAAAGAGAGATGGGAGGGACAATGAGACCACAAATCTTAGTGTGAGACCCAACTAACCAAATCAACTCAAGGGAATTGATAGATAAGTAAACTATGAGACCAGCACAGTGCAGTGGAGTGAGTGCTAGGTATAGAGTTAAAGGTTCTGGATTCAAAACCTGACTATGTAACAAGTATTATCTATGTGACCTTGGAAAAGTCACTTGTCATAAGTTATCATTTTTACATTTGTAGAATGAGAGGACTGGAGTATTTGACCTTCCAAGGCTCTTTCAATTCTAAATCTATGATCAGAACAGATGAAAAAAATGGAGCAAAACCAATACTGTTTCTGTACTGATTTATTTTCCTAATCTGTGACAACAGTACTACCACATTTTTCCTCTAGCACCTAAGTCACCAATATTCCATCTGAGGAAATGAGAATGGCTTTAAGGAGATAAAGCTTGAAAGAGAAGCTGTATCCAGCTACAAACACATTTTTAAAAATCCATGTTAGAAACAACACAATTTTGAAAACCTTTAGGGCTCATTTTCAAGGCATTTGAAAGAAAGGAAGATACGAAATGATTGGAAAAAGTGACAGCTTTCTTACCAATAAAATGAGACTAAAGAGGTATCAATAAATACTCACCCATATGGAATACTTTCTTGTGTCTATAAATCATTGAGAATATTTTCCTGGCACAAAGAGGGTATCCTTGATGAAAATGTGAGAACAATACCAATAACAAGAAGGCTTTTGCAAATGACTTTCTGAAGTCCTGCCCCTGAGTGAAAGAGGTAATGAATACAAGGTTGTTCAGTGATTTTTAGCAGCATCCGATTCTTCGTGACCCTATTTGGGGTTTTCTTGGCAGTGATGCTGGAGTGGTTTGCCACAGAGGTCTGAGGAATGAATGATACATGGATATAAAAGTATTTTTCAAGCCTTAAAGTGCCATATACATTTCAGTTATTATTTCTTTTAATTACTCAACTGCCTTGTTTGCTTTCATTTTTGGCAATTAACAAATAATAAATACAGTGGTACCTTTGTGTTCACTTGGAAAAGGAAATGGTAAACCATTCTAGTATCTCTTCATACTTTGTAACTCTTTTATCTAAACTGTTCTTTTTTTAATAAACTATACATTCTTATAACTATATTCTAGTCATGAACATTACATTACCACAAGTTTCAGTGATACACATAAGAATGAATTTGCCTCTTTATATTAAGATTTCTATTTCACCTTCTTTATAATCCATGCTTTCCACATTTGTGTATGAACACCACAGGTTATAGGTTTTGTTGCAGCTCATCTTCTTGGCTATTGCCTCTTCTGAACTGCTGATCCTTTGCACTGATACTCTTCTTCCTATGTTATACCTGATACATGTAAGGCTGTCTGTTTTGACAGCTATGCATGGGCAATTTTCTCCCACCCTTGCTTATTTTTGGTTTAAAGTCCTCTGGATCAGATTCATGCAGCTCTGAGCAAACATTTTTATGGGCTCTTTTTAGGTATACTCCATGTCCAGCCAAGAGCCCATAATTCTGTTATTTTTAAGTCATAATCCATAAATTAAAATTCCATTCTCAGACACCATGTTCTTCCAGTTGTTTATTTTCTAACTCCATTTTTTTCTTCTTAAACCTCTACTTTCAATAAGTAGGAGGGATGGAAACACCATTGAAGAGCTTCCATTTCTTTCCCATGGCTTCATAATCCCCACTAATGCTTGCTAGTTTCCTTCCGTCAGCATCATATTCCTATGTGAATAATAAAAAATGGGGGCGGAGTCACCCAGTTTGATAGGTCCCAGGAGGCTCTCCATCTCACCCCAGATAAATACCTAGGGAGGGAAGACTTGGTCCTTGTAAATTATGTCAGACCAACAAATGTCCAACACAGCAGGGAGTTGCTAGTCACCTAATTCCTCCACTGAATCCTGCATGGCCTTTTTCTTGCTGGCATCTGTGACTTCTAGTCACTATTTTTTGGAGCACAGGCAGCTATTTCCTCTTCATGGGAGCCAGTTCTTGTTGTGTTTGTCCTTTGTTTTTGAAGAGCACCATGACATCAGGGAGATGATGACATGACTTGCAGTTGACTTGGATTTGAGTGAGGGGGTGCTGTGCAAGGTCACCAGCCTCTCTTTCTCCTCCAGAGCCATCTGGGTTCAGTGACCTGATATTCACTGGGATGACTGGAGATGGCCAAGGATGCACTGGGAGATCCTGGCCATTTCAGGCTAAGGTCTTTTCAGGTTCTCACTTTGAGGGAGGTAACCCCCATTCAGTGAATAGGCCTTTATAAGAAGTTAATCAAGGGATGGCCCCTTTAATCAAAAACTCAAAAAAAAAACCATACTGGGAGGGGAAGACTCTGAGAGTTCCTGGCCAAAAGAGAAACAATTACTAGTATTTACATTTACTCTGTGCTAGGAGGGCAGGGACCTGTTGTCCAATCTATGAGCTCCAGAGTGAGGTGGACTTAAGGCTCAGTTTTGAGAAAGAAATCTAGCTAGTAAACCCAAAGTAAAGGAGGCAGCCTTCAGCCATGAAATGGAGCCACTTCCACCTTTTATGGGAAGAAGTATCTTCATATTGTTCCTTGCACAAGACACTCCATCTCCCAACTACATGTATTTTCACTGGCACCCCTACCTAGAATTCTCTTTCTCAAATTTGCTTCCTTCAAGTGTTAGCTGTGTGTACATGCACACACACACACAAACACACACACACATGTATACATACATATATGCACATACAGATATAGATCCATGCAAACATACACATATGCATGCATATATTCATACATGCATACTCAGGTAAACACATAATACATGCAACATGTGTAGCCTACATATATACATGGGTGCACACATATACATATGCCTACATGCTTATATACGCATATTACTGTATATACTATAATTTAAGAAGGCAGAGAACATTAAAACACTAACAAGCTAAAAGGTATATTATGTTCACAGGTAAGCAAATACAAATTAATTTGAGGAGACAGAAAATATTGACAAATCTATGGATCAGAAAAGGCTTCTCTCGGGAGGTGACACATGAGCTGAACTTTGAAGGAAACTCAGGATTCTGAAACACAGAGATGAGGAGGGAAAGCATTCCAGGCTTGGGGAACGGCCTGGGCAAAAGCATGGAAATGAGATGGAAGACTGAGTTTGAGGAACATCTAGTTTGTCCAGAATGTGGAGTGTGTGAAGCTAAAAAGCTTGCCAGGTGTCAGATTGTGAAGGGCCATAATTATCAAGAAGAGGACTTTATAATTTGCCCAAGTGGAAAAAGGGAACTACTGAAGATTCCTAAGCAGTAGAATAACATAATCAAACTTAAGTTTGATCATACCAGATGCTTAGGGAGACAAGCCTACATTTTGTCTCTACCCCACTCCCACCCGTGTTGAAATTGCTCATCTTATTGGCCTTTTTTTTATAAAATTCAGAACTCACAGAGCTCTTCTTTGTAATGCATTTACCATATAATATTGTTTATTATGAAAGACAGTGTGGTTTAACAGTTGGCTCATGACCTACTGTACTTCGACATATACTAGCTGTGTGACAGCCTCTCAATGACCCAGGCAGCTCTCTCAGACTACAAATGATTCATGGTCATTGGCAAAAAGAGTTTCCACACCAAAACAGAACTCATCTTGTTTCCTCTGAAACCCATGCCACTTTTGAATTTCCTAATTTCTGTCAATATCCTACTAGACACTCAGATTCACTACCTTGGAGTCATCTTCAATTCACCATTCTCACCACTGTCATATTCAATCAGTTGCCAAGTCCTCTGGATCTTAAAAAATATCTCTTGTATGCTCTCCATTTTCTCTACTTGATCATCTACCTTAGTTTAAACCCTCACCACCGCCTGCACACCAGGTGTAATACATTCCCTGCCTTCGGTCACTGCTGTTTCCAATCCACTGTTAACAATCTATCGAACTGATATTTCTAAAACACAGATCTGTCTGATAACATCAATCCCCTCACCCAAAAATCTTCAGATCTTCTGATTTCAAATAAAATCATGGGTCTATCCCCAAAATGTATATATGTATATTTCATGTATATGTTATTATTGTATTATACCTAACATGTTCATATTTTATCTTTTTACTGAGCTTTCAGCAACTCCAGGGCAAGAAATATCTCTTGTCTAAGAGGTGTATTTTCCCAAATCTAAGCTAGAATTGTACACACAACAGACAGCTAATGAATGATGCGAACTAAGTACTATTACTTGTCTGTGCCAGATGAGGCCTTTGTTCTGGCCTAGATATTCCTTAGGATACCACCTTCCAATCTTTTAGCACACCTTCCTGACCCAATGTTAAGGATGCCCTGGAGACACAGAAGAGAACTGATCAAAGTCCCCAGTCTCATACTTTATGTAGGCAGATATCTTATCTGGAATAAAAGCCTCATCTTCCAAATTTGTTTAATTGACCAGGCTACTTACTCCAGATCCAATACCCCAAACAGTCTCTGCTTTAATTTTGTTTGATCAGTAATGAGATGGCTTTGGCCAAAAGCCTAATCTCAAGACTGCTCTCCTCATTTTCTGAATTTACAGGACTTTCTTCTAGAGCTGGAAGGAACCTCAGAGGCATGGAGTCCAATTCCTTTATTTTACTAATGAAGAAACTGAGGCCCAAAGGAAGTAAAGTGATTTGACTAAATCACATAAATAGTAAGCATCAGAAGTAGGACTTGAAGCCAGGTGCTTCCAGGCTATTTTCTCTTCTCCACACTGATTAGATTTCAGACACCTTCTGCCCTGGTTTTGCCAGTAGATGCCATCTTAGCTTCTTCCTGAAGCATTTGGCTTTGTACTTGAGTCTTATTGTGTTGTCTGGGTCTTTCTCCCCTACTAGATTTGAGGCTTCCAGAGAGCAGCAGCCATATTTTATGTGAAATACCATTGCACAAACCTCCTTGCACAATACCATGTTTAATGAATGTGTATTGAATTTAACTAATTCGAGGATGGGTGAAATTGTAGAATAACCTACCCTTAGGTTATGTCTGAAGATAACCTAATGAAAGAGGAAGCTGACCTAATGAAAGAGAAAGAGGAGTGGGTTCCTCTAGAGGGAGCAGTTGTCTACCTACCATCGAGGATCTCCTCCAGTGAATGCTTAGGAAGGAGATGAGGCATGTGGGTCTGGCCCCACTGCCCCAGGGTAAAAGCCAGAAGCCTAACTGAGCACAACAAATTTGGTCTAGGCTCTTTGCACAATTCTGATTCTCCTTTCGATCTGATTCTCACTTTGCCACTAGATCACAATGCTTAATAACCTAGACCAGATGTCTTAACTGAGAGTCCATGAACTTTAATAATAATAATAATCTAATAAAATGTGCTGCAATATAATTGATTTCTTTTGTAATTCTACATATTTTATTTTATTCATTTAAAAACATTATTCTCAGAAGGGTTCCATGGGCTTTACCATACTGCCAAAAGGTTCCATGACTCAAAAAAAGATTAAGAACCACTGACCTACACTTAGGTCTTGCCCTTTCTTCTTTGTTTTGACTGACCCATTGCTAATCTCTTTGCAGCCCACTTATTGTTCCTTCCCTAATCTAGAAAGTTCTATACTGGCCAGAAAATCTGAGGGTCTTCCCCTCCCAGATCAATTCTTTTGTGAAGGCAAAACTAGGCCATCTTTTGCCTCAACTCTCACTTAACCTTTAATCAACTGAATGGTTGTTGCCTTAGACAAACTGAGACCTGGAAAAGACTTTAGCTTAAAAGGTCATGGTCTCCCACTGTATCCCTGGCCATCACCAGTCATCCTGACCTATGTCTTGCCACTGGACTCAGATAACTCTGGAGGAGAGAATGGGACTAATGACTTTGCACAGCCCTGCCTCACTTAAATGCACTTCACTTGCAAGTCAAGACATCACCCTCTTCAGGTCATTGGTCCTCTTTGACAAGAACAGAAAGGGCTGCTCAACTAGAACTCTGGAAGACTAAGAACCCCACACTGAGAATTCTATCTCTAGCTCCACCTATACTTCTGGGCTGGGCTGTGAGCTGGATAGGGAAGAGTAGAGTATGGCAGAAGCCAGAAATTGGAAGAGTTTTTAAAAGGAAAGTGTTTTTTGCTACAAAATGGTTAAGGGGAATAAGGACTTTAAAATGGCCACTGGATTTGGTGATGAGAAGGACCCTCATGACCTTGGAGAAAGCCTTGCTCAAATTTTCCAACAGTTTTTGCTATTTCAAATGAGAACTCTTCCAAATACTGTAGTAGTCTGCCATCAGTTGGATATAGCTCAGTTTGTAAAAACAAAACAAAACAAAAACATTACTTATTAGTTTCTCATTTTCTTATTAGTGTTTCACCATCTTTTCAGTATCCAAACAGCCCATAGGCTCTCATGGATGAAAGTTGCAACAAGGCAAATGTAGGGAAAATTTTCTGAATAATCAGAGCTATTCAAGATTGAAATGGGCTGCTCAATATGTGTGTGTGTGTGTGTGTGTGTGTGTGTGTGTGTGTATGTACTTTGGGGGGAGGGTGATAGGTTCCACTTTCCTGAAAGTCTTAAAACACAGATACAACCCCATGTTCTAGTGGGGATTCTTCGACTAATATTGTCTGGGTCAGAGAGTCAAATAGTCCCTTCTAATCCTGGAATTCTAGAATTTTCTGATGTTGACCTTAATTACCTAATGCCTCACTAGTGTGTGATAGTACACCATGTCAACTCTTAGCAAATTATTTTGTTGTCCTTTCATAAACATTCATAGAGCACCATATAATGTATCTAATGATAATTTTAAAACTATGAATCCCTTGGTCCTGCCCGTGAACATAGTAAAATAGATAGACTGGGTTTTTTGTCTCTTTGTGTTTGTGCATGTGTGCTTCTCAGGGTGGATGTGAACGGTACTGATGTATTACCGGAGTAACAATAATTAAAAGCTCTAATTTTGATCCCTTTTGGTTTGAACTATGATTGCTTTTCAAAGTCACCAGGCTAATACTTATGTGTTACAAGCTGGCTAAACCACTTGCTTGATGGTTACATGTACCTTTTCAATAATCTAATCCCTGATTATACTTACAATTGGCCTCTTTGGGAACACATTAGCTGTGTTCATCCAGGTTTTTTGAATACCAGATTATAAATCATCATGTATTTTAAGATGAGACCTATAGGAACCTGATGAACTACTGCAATACTTGTTTTAACAAATAACTAGGAAATTTTGGGGCAGCTAGGTGGTAAATTGGATAGAATGATGGGCCTGGAATCAGGAAGACTCATCTTCCTGAGTTCAAATGTGACCTCAGACACTTACTAGCTGGGTGACCCTGGGCAAACCTTATTTGCCTTAACTTCTGCACATGCAAAATGAGCTAGAGAAGGAAATGGCAAACCCCTCTAATATCTTTACCAAGAAAACCACAAATGGGCTTGGAAGAAGAGTTTGGAATGAAGAGTTGGAAATGACTTAAAAATGACTAAACAACCACAGTAGGGAAATTTCTCCTGGCTAGAATTCTCCATGATGGGGAATTTCATACAGAAATTTCCATTTGTGATGTTATTTGTATAAATAGTTTAATAAATCACAATGCAGTATTTACTTGTTAGAGTGTGATTTTGTAATGGCGGGAATTATGACCATTTGAATGGAATTTCTAAAAGGGCTTAGATATATTGCATAAGTATACAATAGGTGCGTAAATATGTTTAGGGGCATAAACTATTTGCATATTTATGTGCTGCAGGCACATAGACTAGTTGCTATAAATTCTGGTTGAATTTAAAGTAGAAATCTCATTACTACTCTGTGAAGGTGACTGAGGCATATTAACTGTTTCCTAATACCAGTACCTTTAATAGAAATGATTTATTAAGAGTGAGCCCATAAAGTTATGATTACGCTTTATTTTGATATCTATACAGAAAAAAATGAAAGCTAAATTATGAACATGTGCAATTGGTGGAGGGAGAAAAGGACAATCATATTGATTTATGTATTTCTTTTTAATTAATCATTTTTGACCCATGCTTAAATCCTCATATTAGCAAATAGGTCCACAAATTGGAATCTAATGAATGGGAATTCTACTTCATCAAAAGCCACTGATATTTCTCATAGGCATCTCAAACTCAACATATCCTGAGCAGAACTTATTATCTTTTCTCCTAAACCATCTCCTCTGTGTGGCTTCCCTACTTCTGTAAAAAAATAAAAAAACACTATTATTCTTCCAGGCACCATGATTGGCAACCAAGGAGTCACCCTTAACTCTTTACCCTCGCTCAATGCCCCATCCAATCAGATACAAAATCGTGTCACTTCCACCTCCTAAAAACCTCTCAAAGCTGTCCCCATCTCTCTACTCATACCATAATAACTCTAGTCCAAGATATTATTAACTCTTGACTCAATTTTTCCAATAGCTTCCCAAAATCACTCACTGCATCCAGTCTCTCACCTCTCCAAATCAAACCTCCACATACCTGCCAAAATGTACATATTTATATATAAATACATATATTTATATATGTATATATACACATATATATACACATCCATCAATATTTAGATAGATAGATAGATAGATAGATAGATAGATAGATAGATAGATGTGTGTATATGTGTATGTATATGTACATATGTGTGTAAGTATAACAAATGTGACCATGTCACTTGCTTGCTCAAGCCACTTCAATGGCTTTCTACACTCTTAACAATAAAATACAAACTTCTTTGTTTAGCCTTTAAAACCCTACATGATTTGGCTCCAGCCTATCTTCCAGGCTGATTGCACATTATTCCTTCTCACTCATTCAAACCAAACCATTCTACTAGCTGTCCCCCATATCTAAAATTCCCTTTACCAGCTTGATTCTTTTAATACTATCCCCACTCTTGGACTCTCTATTGTCCTTCATGGATCAGCTCACATACCAATAAAACTTACCTGTATTCCTCAGCTATTTTTTTTGGAGGGGTAAGACAGGGCAATTGGGGTTAAGTTACTTACTCAAGGTCACACAGCTAGTATTCCTCAGTTATTAATGCCATTCCTCTACCCCCCCAACCCCTCCCCCACCGCCCCATTCCCATGATTGTGTATTTAATCAACCAGCAAACATTTACTAAGTGTTTAACTATGTACCAGTCACTTTGCCTATCCACTGGATACTACAAAAGACAAAAACAGCTCCTGCCATCAAAGAGCTTACATTCCAATGAGGGAGACAACATATAAATGAATAGGTGTATATATACCATATTTCCCCACGTATAAGACTCACCTTAATTTGGGGACCCGAAATTTGAAAAAAAAATGTATTACATAAACTTATTGAACTTCGTCCACATTTGCAATCTGTCCCAACTCAAACTGATGTGTCTTCTGACATTGAATGACAAAACAATGAAATTCAAGGACCTTCTGCTCATAGCTTTCGGGCATATTTTGGGCAAGTCTGGTGCGTGTACGCATGCTTAGTCCATTCTGTTTCATGAACCTGAAGCACCAGTTGTGTCCTCCTTTCAAATCAGTAACTTCTTTTTTATCAGCAATTCTTCTTGCCTCATGCTGAACCATCTTTGTGGACACAGGAATTCCAATTGCCCTTTGCTCTTCAATTCATATCTTCAATTCCCTCTCTAAATCAGGCAATTTTGCTGACTTGCCTCTCATGGCCTTCTGCCATGGCATTTTCAGTAGAGTTTCTTCTTCCCATAGCCAGTCTCAGATTGTTTTCTGAGTTGGAGGAGAACCAAACTTAAATTCAGCAGCACAATTTCCATTCACTTTTGCAAACTGGATCACTTTTTAACTTGAATTCAGCACTGCACGAAAATCTTTTCTGAGCCATTTCTGGGCAGAATGTGGCAAAACATAATCTAATGTACTGGTAACAAATGCGAAACAATGAGTGCAAAGACAACAAGCATGAAAAAACAGGAAATGCAAGTAAAAAAATCTACAACCACTGTATAAGACGCATCTAGTTTTTAGACCTCAAATTTTTCAAAAAAGGGTGTGACTTATACATGAGGAAATATGGTAACATACAAGCAGAGTAGATAAAAAATAACCTCAGATAGGATGGCTAGAATGTCATGTAGGACTAGGATAGTGGTCTTGCAGTTAACGGCATTTGAGCTGGGTCTGGAAAGAAACGAAGTATTTTTAAAAGCATAAGTTACAAGGAAGGGAATTCTAGGCATGAGGGAGAGCCCATGCAAAGACATAAAGATGGAAGATGAAGTATCTTATGAGAGCAGCAACATAGGCCACCATGTTTGTATCATAAAGCACATGTAAGGAAGTAAAGTACAAAAAGATTGGCAAGGTAGGAAGGGACCGAGTTGTGAGGAGTTTTCAATGCCAAACATAGGACTAAAAACATGTGGACCTATTTGCTAGTATGAGGATTTTGGTATGGGTCAAAAATGATGGATTACCAAGAAATATATATGTCAATATGATTGTCCTTTTTTCCTCCACGGACACATATGATAGGAAAATATCCAGAGACTGCATATGTTCACAATTTTTCTTTCAATCTTTTTTTCAGTATAGATATCAAAATAAAGTGTAAGTAATCATAACTTTCTAGGCTCACTCTTAGTAAATCAATTTGATAACAAGGGTATTAGGGAATCACTGGAGCTCATTGAGTGAAGGGGGGAGAGGCTATATATCCTTACCTGTAAATATATCAAATCATCCTAGAAGAAAAGTTCCTTGAGTACAGGGATAGTGTTACTCTTGGATTTGTATCCCTAGCAGATATCATAATTCCTAGCACATCATAGGTGCTTAATATATATAGATTGACATTATCATAAGAAATATAGTTGAACCTGTTAATCATTTCCATATCAAGGACTAGAACTAGAGAGTTTTAGTAGAGAATCAAAAGTCAAAACATCAAGTATTTGACATTGAGTAGACAACATCTAGCCTATTCGTTAAGAGAAATAACATTTAAGAATATGATCTGGAAAGCTTTTTTAAAAAGCCAAGCTGTGAGGTGTAGTAGAATTGTAGAATCCCCCTCTGTTCTTAATCTTAATCCTCCCCTCATCACAGTCACACTTGCAGGTTAAAATCCTCAGGGGGTCAGCTGCTACACCAGGTTCTAGGGATAACTGCTGTGGATAGCTACTGCCCTGACAATTTAGCTTCTCAGCCACCACTGGCATGCTTCTCATTAGCATTCATCCAGGAGACTCAATCAACTATTAACAAAAGTATTTACTCAAATAGCATAGCAAGAACAATAGTTCTAACCCATTTCTCCTACCTGGGTATACTCTCCTACCAATATGTGGTATCTCTGTCAGAGACTGGGCTCAAATTAGAAGCACCATAATAGTGTGGCACACATATAGGGAACTCATGTGGCAAAGGCAACTCATAGCTCCCAAAATTCAGGGCCCTCATATTTCTCCACACTCTGAAAATATGAGATTTCAATGTGTTTGCTCTCTCTCTCTCAAACTGTACTTAAAATGTTTACTGCTAGAAGTGATATCTGGATTGGATGGGTGGTTCTGCTATTCGACTGCTACTGTGCTGGATTAGAGGGTCATAGTCATGGTGTCTCAGTGAAATAAGTTGATCCACCAGGTTCCTTCAGCACCTGCAGTCTCTACCACCTCCCCTTTGAGGCTCAACTGAAGCCCTCGAATGGGATAAGATTGTACTCTTGCAGAAAAAGCAGAAACCTTTAGCCTATACTTGGTAGGAACATCTCTAGTTCTGTTTTCTAGACTAGGCCCTGAGTTTCTTTTTCATTTCCCATGAAATAGGTCATAGGGCTGAAAGGACTAGCCTTTCATTTTCTTTTCTAACTCTTCTCATTTCTAAAAAGAGACTTCACTCTAATTTACGGTGACTAACTTAAAGTGACCAAAACTTCATCTCTTCAGACTGTAGACATATGTCCAATAATCACCAAATAGTTTTGAAGTTTAGGAATCAGAAGTCTTTTAGCCCAAAACTTCTCTTGTTGGTATGGTGAAAATTAATAGAGAATTAGTAAGAAACAAGATACTGAGGCAATCTGTGAACTAAGGCAACTCCATTGTCTTTGCTGCTTTGCGGGATTTGTGAATTTGCTACCCAAAGCTTCATATTATATCTGTCTTTGACCCCGATAACCTACAAACCTGCTTAAGTATGGAAAGGGCTACACTCCTACACAGTTTGTGTAAAAGACCTGAATTATCATCCCATTCCTATCACAAATTATGATCTTGGTCAAGTTACCTAACATCTCTTAAATCAATTTGACAAACATTTATTAAGTGCCTACTCTATACAAGTCACTGTGCTAGGTAATTGTGGAGACCAAGATGAAAACCAAACAGTCCTTCCCCAAGAAACATTCATTCAACTGGTAATACAGCTCATTATTGTAACAATAATGCCGCATGCTGCTACTGTGACTGTGCAAGGCCGATAACACCAGCACACAGGAGGGCTACTAGCACAGGTTCTTTGATTTGCTTTTGTAAGGAAAAAAACTTTAAGGGATTAATAATCTCACTTTAATTAAACATACATATACCATTCACTTAGTTCAGGGGGAAAAGCCAGCACCCTGAACTTCAGAGAGAATGCAAACAGAAATCACAAGTATACATTATATAAACAGAGCAAATAAACATAGCAGACAGAGAGAATCAGCAGATAGGCTTCTAGCTGTCTGTCCAAGCAATACACAAACAATTAGCAGAGAGAAGCACCAACATCTGGGTTTTCAAAGCCGGAGGGGGGCTCTTTCAACCACTACCCAGAACCTAGTCACCAACACTCTTTCAATAAGTGTGCCCCTAAAGGCAAAAAGCTAACCTCTGAGTTTATATATACTTTTTCAGGGTCAAAAGGTATCACAACCATGTGACTCAAACCCATGTGAACTAGTCCTTCCCTTGATGTAAGCAGATCATCAAAGACTCCCAATTCAATGAAAGATTCCTTAGTGCTGAGAACCACCTCCAAAACAATGGAACAAAAAGTCCACTTCGCTTGCCATTACATTTAAAAGGCAAAATTCATCGGAGGTACCTGATTACCTCAGCATTCCAAAAGGGAAAAGAGTAAAAGAATGCCATCTTAATTACCATAACAATATATAAGTAAATAAATAAAAAGGATATGCAAAATATTGGAAAGTAATTTCAAGAGGCAATGCATTCTAATAGCTAGAATTCCATGTAAACCACATGTTGGAGGTGGGACCTGAGCTGTGATTTGGAGGATGCTAGGCATTCTGCCAGGTAGAGCTGAAGAAAAAAACAGTCCAGAGGTGAAAAGCCACAGAGGTAGAAGATGAAATCCTATAGGGAGACTAAATAGCAGAACAGGTTTATTGGAATGTAGAATGAATGGGGATAATAGCAAATCATTATGAAAAAATACATAGGAGACAGATTATTATTCCAGGCTGCATTCATATTTCTTCATATAGGAAATAGGGAGACAGTTTATTTGTTTTGTTTTGAGTGAGGAAAGTGATGTTAAACACATCTTTGTTTTAAAAATATCAGTTTGATAGCTGTGTGAACAATGGATTGGAGACAAGTGTATTACAATTTACAAGTAGAGAGCTGATGAAGGTTTAAGCTAGGGCAGTTATTGAGCAAGTAAAGAAAAGGGGGTGGGTGTAAGAGATATTGTTTATGTAAGATCAAATGACTTGGGGCTGACCAGATATGGGGAAAGTGACTGAAGAATTGAGGATGACTCCAAGGCAGTGACTAGAAGGATAGTAAGGGAAATTAGGAAGTTCAAAGGTAGCATAGGTTTTGGAAGAAATACAGTAAATTCCATTTTGGTATGCAAACTCCCTCCATCAATACAGATGAGTCATTTATAGTATTGGAGAGCCTGGGACACTGAAAGGCTAAGTGATTTCATGGTCACACAGCCAGTATATGTAAGAGATACAGTGGGATTTCAACCCAGATCTTCACTCAAGAATTAAATCACCATTTTTCTCATAATACACATAACATGGCTTTTGGGAGAAATATAAGAAGTTCTATTTTGGTCATGTTGAGTTTGACATGCTTACAGGGCATTAAGATGCAAATGTCTGTCAGGCAGTTGATAATTTAAGGTTTGAGTTCAGGTGTGATATTAGGGTTGACTATATAACTATATCTATCTAGAGGGCTATGAAGAGATGGAGAGGAGAGATATTTGTTCTTTGAGGCAGGACACATATAGCGCCAGACTTTTCAGAATCAACTCCAGATATGAAGAGAGAGAGGGAGAGAGAGAGAGAGAGAGAGGGAGAGAAAGAGAGAGAGAGAGAGAGAGAGAGAGAGAGAGAGAGAGAGAGAGAGAGACAGAGACAGAGACAGAGACACAGAGAGACAGAGAGACAGAGAGACACAGAGAGAGATTGAAAACTGCGGAGAAGTCTGATATTCATATGTCTCTTATTTCCAACTTCCCTCCCTAGAGATTTCTGGGAGTGTACCCTTGAGTGAGATCATGACCTCTCCCTTATTTGAGCTGAGATCTCATTTCACTCCCATCTAAAGAACTCTTACGTATTATTTAAGATTTTCTATTCTGCATAATTTCTACAATACCTGTTTGCTGTTTTCTTGGATGAATGGATTTACTAGTTATTCATTTTTTGTATTGTCTATTGTATATCTAATATTTGGTAAAAAGGAGTCAAATTGCTAAGTATAAGCTAAGGGCTAACAACCAGGGAAGTGGCTTTTTGTTCTGAACTTAAAAATTATGACCCTAGACTAGCAATATTTAGGCATGCAGAAAGATATAATTCTAGCTCAGTGCCAGGTTTTCAAAGATATTTGTCAATGCTTCCCATGAGCCACATTTGGATAACTCATGTGGACATAAATAACCTATCTGGGATACACATAAATTATGTGTTTGGGAATTACCTTGCAAGATGTGATATTCGAAGTCGTGAAGCTGATGAGGTCACTAAGGGAGACAATATAGAGGGAGAAAAGAAAAGGGCTCAAAATGTTCTTATTATCAGAATTATAATGATAATCCAGCAAAGGAAACTGAAGAGTGGTTGTCTAAGTGGAAAGAAAACCAAGAAAGACAAGTGTCATAGAGGGAGGAAAAAGCATCCTGGAAAATGAGGCTGTCAAAATCAGCAGAGAGATCAAGTATGTTAAAGACTTTTTTTAAAAAAAGTCATTAAATTTAGCAATAAGGGGTCTTTGGCAATCTTGGAGGAAGTATTTTCAATCTACTGATGTGCCTCAGTTTCTTTATATGTAAAATGTAAAATCCCTTCTAGTTCTCAAAAAACAGTAGATTTTTAAAATTCATTTTGTGCATTTAATTGGAGGTTTTGAGATGGATGGGGCAGGTTTTAAATGTTTTATTTTATTAGTAGTGACTATTGTAAGTAGTGATAGTACTAATATTAAAAAGATAATGACAGAGTCATATGTTTTATTCTAGTTACAGCAGCACTGGAGAGTTGTTTGAAAGGACAGATAATAGATTGGCTACATTATTTGAATTATTTGTTTATTATTTAATTCTCTATCTAAATTGGAAAGTCATTAGTTATGCTAGCATGGGAAATAGTAGTAGAAACCTCAAGATAATGATTTTCTCTCTCTTCATCTCTGCCTCGTGGCTTCTCTGGCTTCCTTCAAGTCCCATCTACAATCCAAATTCTGCAGGAAGCCTTTCCCAATGCTCTCCCACATCCTTCCCCGCAATGCCTTCCCTTTGGTGATTTTTTTCCTCTTTTCTCTTGTATATGTCTTGTTTATATATACTTATTTGAATGTTGTGTTCCACAATGAACCATGAGCTCCTTGAGAACAAGGACTATCTTTTGCCTTTCTTTGCAACCTCGGTGCTTAGAACAAAGCCTGGCACTATTATAATAAATGTTTATTGACCAACTGACTTGCAAAGGTGATGAATTGTAACTAACTATCAAGCCAATGGGCTACTAGTCCAAAAATGAGTATGTGTAGGATTAGGTAATGATAGTTCTGTGGACAGCTTGGTGGCACAGTGGATAGAGTACCAGGTCTGGAGACAGGAAGACGTAAGTTCAAATTTGGCTTCAGACACTTATTAGCTGGGTGATCCTGGGCAAGTCAATTAACCTTGTTTGCCTCAGTTTCCTCATCTGTAAAATGAGCTGGAAAAGGAAATGGTGAACCACTCCAGTATTTTTGCTGAGAAGATTCCAAGTAGGGTCATGAACAGTCAGATATAACTGAGAAATGACTGAACAAGAACCACAACAATAAATGATAGTGCCAGCTAATATTATTGTCATTTGATCCAAAAAATTCCTGTGCTTCAAAAAATCAGAACTAGCATTTGAAAAGAAATATCCTCAACTAAGTGAATATGTTTGGAGTGGGGTGGGGTTGGGGGGATTGTTCAATTCAATACATTTTCTTAGAACTTCAAACCTCTTTCAGTGGCAGAATGATTTTTAAAAACAACAAAAAAAAACTAGCTAAATATTAAACCACATACAAAATTATTTATATTAAGGTGTTAAGGGCCTGGATTTTTAAAAAAATTTCATTGACCTATGGAGCACCCTAAGGAGGAAACTTCTTCCACCAATCCATGTTGGCACCTTCACTGAAATATATAGTCTTAATAAAGTTGTCTAGGGCTCTGAGAGATTATGTCTTGTTGACAGTCATATAGCCACTAAATGTCAGAGGCAGGACCTGAACCCAGGTGTCCCTGGCTTCACTAGACCATGACTACCTATTTTTTTTAAAAAGATATATTGTTCCATCTTACGTTTTATTATGTTTTTCCACTTATATTTTGTTCTATCAGTGAATATTTTCTTTTTCCCCTTATGTTTGATATTTTATTCAAGGAAAGACTATTATTAAGAAGACCCAGTTCAATACATCTTGCCAGATAAAATCCCCAAAGATCATAACCCACAAATTCTGTGTTGGATATGCAAT
The DNA here is from genome assembly GCA_028646595.1 of Phalanger gymnotis. Classification (NCBI taxonomy): domain Eukaryota; kingdom Metazoa; phylum Chordata; class Mammalia; order Diprotodontia; family Phalangeridae; genus Phalanger; species Phalanger gymnotis. Next base: position 245,632,668 of record CM053624.1, read on the forward strand.
TAGATACCCACATATCCAGACAAAACTTAAACCTTTCTCGTCCCATTTGCCTTGAAGTTAATGACAATGCTCCAGAGTTTATCTGAAGGGAAGATAAGAACTCTTGGGTGCAAAAAAATCTGTTCTATGTATATCCCAGGTTCCTATAATCTTTTTCTGAAACTTCTTATAGCTTTTTCATATATTCAGCAGTTTCTTTTCTGGCAATACCATAGAAAATTGAAACAAAGTGATGCCTCAAATTATTATGGAATATATTTTATCTCTGCCTTACATTTATTGAGGCTGAAATTTTTCTAAGTACCTATTCTTTGCCTGTAGTTTTTTCTTTTTTTAAAAAATTCATTAGTCCTGAAAATATGGCCTCTGTTGCCTATCCCCCTGGAATTGCCTGTATGTGAAGCCCCACATCAGTTAAATGTCTAATGTAGGGCTGATGGCAGGGTATGTTTGTGAGAGCTGAATTAAACTGGGGTAAGGACATGACAGTTGGTCTAATACAAGTGAGATTGAAAACTATTGAAAAAAACTTATAAATAAAAGAATTGGCAAGCAAAAGAAATGTGTATGTATGGGTCTTTCTATTAAATAACATTGATTAGTTTCTATCCATAATAGAGTTTTAAAAGTACAAGATTGTAATAAAAACTAAAGAGTATATATGACTAGGAGAATCTATATATTCTTTTCAGAAATTCTTTGTGGTTGATTATGGAGTTTGGTGCAAACTCATACCATCTATCACCCTTGAAAAGAGAAGCAGATTTGATTAGATTATATACCACAAATTCTGAGTGCGATTTACATTAAATACTCACATATCCAGACCAAACTTGAACCTTTCACCTCATTATTGTATAAACTCTGTTCTTTTCTGCAAAATTGTTTCATGTATATCGACCCAAACCTAATCTACTTTTTAAAATTCAGAAGTAAAACAAAAAGTGTGTATGGGAGGGGAGTAAGCGTGGTAGCATGACAAAATAAAGCATATTATTTAATGAATTTATAACAAAGAGTGGTTTTGTTCATATGTACTATTATACTAATAAAGAAATTGAGGATGCTAAATTTTAGTCCTGATGCTTATTGAATCATACCCTGAATTTGGATCAAAGCCTCATATAAAAACTTGTTGATGTCATGATGAAAATCTTTTTGAAACTTTTTCTGGCTAAGTAAACAGTAACACTTGGAATAGAATACAGAAAATCCTTTGGAATAAAATTTTCCTCAGCAGTCCTAAGGGCCTACAGAATTCTCAGGAGACAAAGGAATTCTTCTGTTGGGCACTTAGAAGGCAATTGAATTGTGAGATGAAATGCTGAATCATAGGGAGTTTTTCTAAAGTGAAGACATGTTCCCATGTGTAAGGTGTAGATAGTTGCCAACGATTTCACAAGGGGCATGAAAAAGATTATTAAGATGTTTGTTTCACATTTCTAGTTCCTTAAAGGAAAAGCAAGAAGTAGTATGATGTTATAGCAGAGAGAGGCCTGGCCTTGGAGTCAAGAAACTATGAGTTCAAGATGTACTTCTGACATATATTGTCCATATGACCTAGGGCAAGTCATTTGAGTTACCACCAAATAACTCTCTAAGAGTATGTAAGTTAGATAAAATCTATTCCTCACATTAATGGATCATGATAGGAGAGAAGGGGAGATAGGTATATTAAATTATTACTGTTACTGACCCTTCTATGTTGTCTATAATGTGGTGTGTAATCATTACATTTAAAAATTACTGCATAAATCTCTGTTCTATTTTGCAAACATGATCCATACATATAACCTAAGCCTAATCTATTTTTAAATTGTCATCTGAAGCCCTTTACAAACCTCTGAAAGCTACTTTCTATCAAACATCCGCACTAAAGTTTTCCACTCAAAAATATTTAAATTTTTTGAAAATATGGTGATTTCTAGTGTTGGGCATTAACCTTATAATCAACACTGGAAAATTTCTTTTGAAAACTCTCATTTAATTGTAATTTTATTGATTACTTCCTGTTAGACTATAGTGTTATATCCACAATAATAGTACTAGCTAAGTTTAAACTCTAAAATTAAATGGCAGTTGGCCCAATTTAGTGTCTTCTATAGTCATCTATAACAGAAGAAGCATTCATTCATCCATTCATTTATTCACTAAATGGCCATATTTACTTCTTTTCCATCATAGCTAGCCAACATTTTAATCAGAGGAATAATTTTCCTTTTAAGTCTAAAAATATTTGTTGGCTATGGATGCTTACTCTTTTTAACAACTATGACCCTAGATCTCACTTTTTAAATCATCTATTTGCTTTCTGAAGAACCTCTAGTAATATATTGGGCACAAACAAATGAATGGGCCAATAAAGACATGAGAAGATGGCCTCTATCTCTGGATTCCAAGGTAGAAAGAGAAAAGCTGCTATTTCAGAGACCAGATAAAGACTCATCAAAGGCCAGAAGGAAAAGCTTCATGTGAATTTAACATCCTGTTGAGCAACCTGGAGTCCTTTCAAGCTCTAACCATATCTGCTTCTGGGAGATTCTCTCCAAAACAAAAGTAACCCTCATAGTCATTCTTCACATCGATTGCTGAATTTTCCTTTTCCTGAAAGATGAATCCCATGTTATTTACCCCACATCTGAAGGGGATGGGGATGCAATTTGATTTCTCAGAAGTTTAGGCCACAACAGGCAAACAATATTGTATGAAATTCCTGCTTGTTACAGTGCATGCTACTTACACGAAAATCCTGCATAAGACCTATTTAAAGAAATCAAAGGAAGGAGACTGCTGTTTTCCTAGAAAACACAAAAGGATATAAGGTCAAAAAAGTAATATTGACATTGTTTTTTATCTATGCTTTTGAAATTTCCATAGTTTCTTGATACATTATGCAGAAAGGCACACAAAATCCTATAAATTAGATGAAGAAAATATATAACACATTAGAAACCATACATATACACGCAAATACACACATTTATACACATATACCTACGGGTATACATATACATACATATATGTGTATGTGTGTGTGTTTCAATGACAAAAAAATTACAATTTAAACTTAAAATACTCCTTTCCCTCAAGTACCTTACATTCTACCATAGGATGCAGCACATAAACAGATAAAGAAACATCAGCTTATTTGAGAAATAAAAACGCACTAGTAAGTAGAGAGATTAGAAGAGGCTTCCTGTTAAAAGAGGCACCTAAACAAAGCTTTGAAAGAAGTAAAAGATTCTAAGAGACTAAAATGAGACAATACCTTCTTGCCATTTTTCAGTCATGTCTACCCTGTGGACTATAGCACATCAATTCTGTCCCTGGGTTTTCTTGGCAAAGATACTGGAGCGGTTTGCCATTTCCTTCTCCAGGGGATTAAGGGAAATGGAGATTAAGTGATTTGCCCAAGGTCGCACAGCTAGTATGTATCTGAGGCTTGTCTGAATCAGATTTGAACTCAGAAAAATGAGTCTTCCTGACTCCAGGACTAACACTCTATCCACTGAGCCACCTAGCTGCCTCCTAGGCAAACAGAGATTAAGTAATTTGCCCAAGGTCACGCAGCTAGCAAGTAGCTGAGGCTAAATTAGAATTCAGGTCTTGCTGACTCCAGGCCCAGTGCCACTGAGTCACTTAGATGCCTAGAGTACCTTCTAGGCCTGTGAAAAGACACGTAGGCAAGAAATGAAAAGCAGAGTTCAGGGAACAGCAATCAGTCCCATTTGGCTAGAATATAAAACGTAAAGAAGAATAAAGTAAAATAAGTCTGGAAAGGTATTTGGATTCATATATACGTATATATATACATATGCATATATATGTATGTGTGTGTATATACATATATATACACATATGTGTATATACACATCTTTGCATATAATAACATCTCGCCTGTGTATATATATTTACATATGCATGTATTTGTACATATGTATATACTTACAGACATATACATATATAATCCATAAATATATATGCATATACATATACATATATGTTTTGATTTTATATTTTTGCTATTGAATACTCAGCACCAAGCAAAGTGCCTTGCACATAGTAAGCACTTAATAAATTCTTATCAAATTGGGTAATTGAATACTTGTATATGCTCATACATATCCACACAGACATCTTCCCCCCCAAAGGGGAAAAAATTCCAGATGGAATGGAAAGTCTTCTTTGGAGGTATTTTACCAAATTGGTTGGTTTCTACATGAAAATGACCTTAACTATAGTGGAGAGGGCAAAGAGGTCCAAGGGCTGTTTCTTCTAGAAAGGAATAAACTGCAGTCTCTCATGCCAAAATGTTGAAAAATATGTTATCTTAAGATATTATCCATTATAACAAGAATCATCATTAAATTAAAACCCAGTTATGGGCAACCAAATTATTTGGCTTTATTATTCGTTGTAATTTATTAAACAGTTAAATGCCTTTTATTGTATTTTATTATGTACCTAATTTTGATCAGTATCTCTTGCTGTAGATTCTATGGTTAATAGTTATATTGTCATGTCCTCGGGCAGAAAAATTAGTTATTTTACTGGACACATGGGGTCATACTATATATTTTAATTGATTCTCTTTGATACTGTCCTTTGTCACATTTTGAATAGCCAGTAAATGATGCTGAAGTTGGTGATCAAGTAAAAAGACCTTGGGAAACTACAGTGTCAGTGACAATTAACGTTGTATCCCTAGCATTATAATCATGCCATTATGGATTCTAATTTGGCCAGCAATGGACCAGCAACGTAAACAGTACCTGTCACTTAATGACCATATGGAGCATCCTGTGTTCTTCGTATTGCTTCAGGTCCTTAACTTCTCCAGCTGGTTGTTTTAAACCTCCTACAACAACGACATTTCAGACACTGTTGCTCAAATAGAGTCAATTTTGCAACAGTAAAATGCCTCTTAAAATAAGATTTTACTCTAGGGGGAAAAACTCTCTATAAAATAGTCACAATGCACTTTCAATGACTAATTTAGGCTGTTATATGGCAAAATAAGGGATAAATCAAACTTTTCATAACACTAGCATATAGGAACAGTTTTAATTTTTAAAGGCAAATACCTGCATTAATCTGAAGCTAAAGTAACAGACCACTGACTTAAAATCTTCCAACATGTTCTTTCACAGTTCATAAAAATATTTCTCTCGCCAAATATTGAGGGCCTGGTAGGCCTAGGGTGCTTGTATTTCAAGGAACAGTATAAGCTGAGGTCTCTCTCTCTCTTTCTCTCTCTAAAGTGCCAGAAGCATTTAGTTTGAAATCTTAATTGCCTCTAAGTGTAAGAAGGCGGATGGGCAGATAAATGTGAATGCAGGTTTACCAGATTTACTCCCTTCCGTTCCCCAAAACCAGATTCAAGGTCTCAACTCCTTATTTCCCCCTCCCAACTCACCCCCCCCCCCACACACACACATACACACACCTCAGAACTGGTATGTATTTAAAAAAAAATTTAAATATACGGAGTATAGGTGAAGAAAGGTAAGATAGCAGTCTCTGATTCCCAGGGTAAACGAAACAGAGGTGTCCCTATTTCTCCATAAGCTTCATAGCCTGATTGCAGCTTTGAGGGATCAGTGACATTTGGAAGGGAGCAACTCAATGGAAGGAGAGTCAGGTTTGATTGCAATGTTCTTTGTACCCTCCTCCCTTCCGGGAAAAAGGCAGATTTATAATTATAGTTCAGAAGGGGGGGGGGCGAGAGAGGGAGGAAGTTTCTGCAGCCTTGACAATGGCCATCCCCTCCTTGTAACAACCAGCCTTTGGTGCAACTCCGAATCTGTCTCCTCCTCCCCCCTCCCTTCCCCCTTTCCAGGCTCAACCTGGCAATCGCTGGCACAGTTAAATTCCAGCAATTTCTTCCCATACCCCCCGAACTACTACAAGCTATTACTACTACTACCCTCCCTTTTCTGTACGCCTCCAGCGCCTTCCTCCCCTAAACAACACGTCGCTTAAGGGGGGGAAATTTAAAGCCCGGGAAAGGGGGGAAAACACCCCAACAATCAATCGTTGAAAAAGCCAGCAGTAAACCACGCACATTCCCAAGCCAACTCGGGCTTGGTCTGTCCTGCGCAGTTTCTGTGGTTCCATGTACAAACAGGGAGCGAAGGCTGGAGCCTTTACAGGCACACATGCATACGCGCATACAGTAGACCTGTCTCTCAAGGCACATTCTTCCACACCAGCACCCCCTCCTCCCGGTACTCCGGGAGTAGCCAAGGGGGCCGAGTGACAGCGCAGACCCACCAACCCCGGCAGGGGTGGGCAGGAATTCTCGCCGTGCCCAGCCAACTGGAGAGCAGCTTCCGGAGCCTCTAGCGTCAGGGGGGTGGGCCTAGCGAGGAGTAAGAAGGAGGGGCTCGAGTTTAGGAAGAGGAGGGGAAGGCTGTCATCAATGAAGTCATATTCATAATCTAGTCCTCTCTCTAGCTCTGTTTCTGTACTCTGGGTGACTCAGAGAGGGAGAAGATCCATCCAGCATACTCTTCACAAGCAAGGTAAATATAACTTACAACTCCTTCTCCCCATCCCCACCACCACCACCCCTGCTCCTGCAGCAGCTGCTGTCGCACAACCACCTCCCGTGCACACTCAGCTTTCACCAGGACTTATTCATTATCATCATAATTATTATTGATTGTACATGCATAGAGACCAAAACAAGCGAAGAAGCGAGGGAGCAGCCAAACAAACAAAACAACAACATTCCTCACCGGTCTCAGGTGAATAAGGAGCAGACAACACAGCACCTGGGTGGTTATAGAAGAGGGGAGGAGGGAAAGTTTCCAAGAGAATTGGGTTCTAATAATAACAGTAATCATGACTACTTAATGGGGACAAGAACAAAAACCAGACACACAATTCTGTACCTGGCTACCAAGTCACCGATGCGCAGCCAACTCAAGGTTGCAAAACAAACACACACACACACACTACAACGCACATAGATGGGCAAGGTTACATTCCCCCCCTCCTGTTAAAAATCTCGGAGGGAAAGGGGGGGAGGAGGGGAAAGGAGGGAGGATGGAAACGCGACAGTTCATAATAAGAAATCATCATAGTAACAGTTGGAGGGGGAGGAGAGAGCAAAATCAAAAGCTTGTCATAGAGCACTGGTAGCCCCTGGCTGCTTTCTCCCAGGGACTTGTTTCAAGAGCTCGGGTAGCGGCGGGGACAGAAATAGATCGAAAGCATCAACAGTCGGGGAAACCGAGGCTCAGTTCCGCCGCGGCGGCGGCGGGGGCGGCGGCGAAGGTGGGAAGCTGCGGCGGCGGCAACAGCTAACGGCGGCGGCAGGAACCTGGCCGGTACGTTGGACTCCAGAGCCTTTACCTTTCCCCCCCTTTCCTCCAATGGTGACAGAACCACGGACTTGTATGGTGCTGCTGCTGCTGGTGGTAGTGGTGGTGGTGGTGGTGGTAGTGGCAGGGGAGGGAGGGGGGGTTGAACAGAGGGTTGTAGGAGAATCGCACCCGTGCTCTTCTTCCCCTGCCTTCTCTGTGCACCAATGAGTGCCCACCCCAGTGCCTGCCTGGCAGGAGCAATGGGGAATTGGTTTGGTGCATGTGTCTGGAAGGGGCATGCATGGGGCGGCGGCAGCTAGAGCCTGGGTGCCCTGGCTGCCGCCGCCGCTGCCACCGAGTGTTGAATGTTGAAGTTGAGTGTGTCCGGCCCGGGCTTAGCAGCTGGGCGGGTGGAGGTGGGGAGAAGGAGAGGAGGAGGAGAAGGAGAAGGAGGGCAAGGAGGAGGAGGACGAGGAGAAGAAGGAGGAGGTCTGGTTGCCCCCTCCCTTTCTTTTTCTAGGGCAGTGGGAGCTGAGGGTGCCGCTAGCTATCCCTTTCAGGGTCAGCGGCGGGGGTGCGGATGGGATGGGGAAATCGAGTGAGAAGGGAAGAAATGGAGCTTGTTAAGAGTGAGTGGCTGCAACAGCAGCAGCGGCTGCGTTAACCAGCCGAGCCAAGGAGGCCATGATCCGGATAATCTCCCTGTCTGACTGTCACTAACATTACAGACACACACACTCACTCACTCTCTCTCTCTCTCTCTCTCTCTCTCTCTCTCTCTCTCTCTCTCTCTCACACACACACACACACACACACACACACAGGCACGCAAGTGCAAGGTTTAGAGTTGGAGGGCGGGGGAAAAAATCTGCTGCCTGTTAGGAGAGGGTCCAGAGTCTCCTGAACACCGATGCCTCTTCTCGTTCCTTGTCTTTTAGTTTTGTTGGGTTCTGATCGAATCTGGTTTGGGTTCTGCCCCCTCCCTTTCTCTCCTCCTCCCCCCTCCCTCCACCCACCCCCAGCGCCCAGAGCTCCTCTCCTCCTTCTGGTTGCCTTGCAAAACACAGTCACGCGAACTGCAAAGGTGTCGCGATTCACTTCCCCAAATAGCCTGTCCAGCTCGTCCCTGACTTGGCCCTGTCCACTCCCCGGGCCGTCGCCACCGCCACCTCCAGGGTGCAGAACAGCGGGGCCGGACATTCGGGCATGCCCGGTGCCTGGCATCCAGCGCATCTGTGTATGTCTGGCTTCATTTGGAAGATAAATGGATCGCCCCGTGCATTAAACGCTTCCCGGCCCAAAGACTTCGTTTATTTCCGGTAAATGCGGGGAAATTGCCTCTTGCGTCTTTCCCCTAGCTTCTTCTTGGCTGTAGCCAGTGTGCAAATACCTAGATGAGATGGACCGAGGTCCTCCTGTTTTCATTTGTTTTTTAGTGATCGGAAGGCAGGGAGTGGGGCGGCATGGAGCTTGCCCCTGTTGCTTTTGAGGGGGAGGGGGTCTGCCGCATCCAGACCCCGGGAGGGAAGTTTGGAGAGGTCTAAGGCAGAAAAGTTTGGCAGGGTATATAACTGAGGTGGAGGGGGAGGGAGAAAGCGGCGGAGGGCCCGGGGTGGGGGTAGGGGGGTTGCAGCTAGTATTACAGTTTGCTCTAGGTTGGCGTAAGTGTGTGTGAGTGTGCGTGCGTGTGTGTATGCGCGCGTGCGTTGTGCGTGTGAGTGTGTGTGTGTGTGTGTGTGTGTGTGTGTGTGTACGCGCGCGCTCGAGTCTGGAGCAGCAGGAGGAAAGCAGCCTCCCTCCTCCTCTCTCCTTCTCCTTCTCCTCTTCCTCCCTCCCTAGCCTGTGCCTGGAGAGGAAGAGGCGAGGTTTGGTGGTGGTGGTGGTGGTTTTGGGGTGTGTGTGTGTGTGTGTGTGTGTGTGTGTGTGTGTGTATGTGTATGTGAAATCCTCGGAGAATCAGGAAGTCACAGCAGCGAAACACACACGCACATACACACATATACACACACAGACATGTTTGATCGGTATGACATGAGAGCAAGGGAAGAGGAAGAAGAAGCTGGAGAGAGACAGGCCTAGCGCTCTCGGGAAATATGCTCTCTGCCGGCCCGGCTGGTTCAGATAATAACCACCGCCTAGCACCCAGGCACGTCGGCTTCGCTTTGTGCTCTGCTCCTCCCGCCAGGTAAGGGGTCTGTCTGTCCGTCTGTGCGCGGGTCAGTTCGCCCGCCTGCCTGCCTGCCTGCGCCAAACGTCTCTGAGGTTGAGAGAGATTGTTCTTCACCTCCTCCGCCTCTTCTTTCTCTTCTCCTCTTCCCGCCCCATTCATCCCACCCTTGCAAAGTAAGACAAGAAAATGGGCTTGCTTCTAGTAGGATCGATTAGGTGGAAAACTTTCCAACAAGAGGAAAGGGGGAAGAAAATATGGCTCTGCTCAACGACATTGCTGGGACTGCTTGTCATTCTCTGCTCCTGGCGTTTGTACATTTATGGGTTTACTTTGCCCCAGGGCTGTTGTAGATTCAAACTTCGGGCCTAAATACGCCTGGAACTCTCGCAGGATTTACTCTAGGAATAAAATAAATATTTAAAGTTGCCCACTTTGTCTTCCAAGCGTTTTGATTTTTCTGAGCAGCTACCAGGGAGTAGGAGGAGGAGGAGAAGGAGGAGGAGGAGGAGGAGGAGGAGATACAGTGCAGTACTATGTAGAGCTCTTTTCCTTTTAGAATGTGGGTACCGTAGGTTATGTAACTTTAATAGCAAATGGGTACAAAACTCGTGCGGTGTCGTTCTTCTCCCTTTTGTTTATATAACTTTTCTTAGCAGAGTTTTGAAGTGTTTTTGCTTTTCTTTCTTCTTGCTAAACGGCCTGGGTCTTTATTTTATGGACCTAAGGCATTGATGTCCCAAAGTTACCTTATTGGCTTGCACTCTAAAGCACAAAACCAGTGGGCAAAATAAAAGCAATAGTCGAAAACTGTAAAGGAAAGAGATTTGTTTCCGCAGTGACTACCTTAAATTAGACCTTGGAGCTTTATTTACCAATTGCAGAGTTAAATCCTTAAAGGTTTCCATTTCAAAAGACTTCTATTAGTGATTTGATGTTTGCCTGTGAGAATCAACCCCTCAGTTGTTGTAAGGACTACCCTGTCCTAACAGAAAGAGTAAACAGTTTCTTGGGCAATGGCCGTTAATCTGAAACTGTTGACAGCCATGCAATTTCAGTTCAGCAAATTTAACAAACTTTTATTACGCGCCTGCTACATTTGCTGATTATCTTTTCAAAAATATTTCCCTGCTCTTTGGGGCAACTAACCCCTGGTGTCTGGTGACCTGAGTGTCAGGGTTAGATTTCCAAGCTACCTTCTAGTCTACTAGGTTATAAGTTAAGAGGTGTGGCAGTTTTGGTTGTGTGACTTGCAGCATTGTCATGCAAATTGAGGCACACTTTCCCTTTGGGAACCTAATTGCTTTATTATTCCTCCCTGACTTTCTTCCTTTTAGCTTCTTTGTCACTCAAAAGTGCCCTACTCAAAGGGGATTAAAGACAGTTTTTATGTCCAAGTAATACGTATCAGAATTGTGAGAGAATGAAAAGACCTATTAGATCACAGAACCCATCTACCTTGTCAGAGGCATCAGGCAGAACCATAGTGGTAATGAACATTTTAAAATAAAGTCAGAGTTAAGTGTATCATATAACACAGGAAGGGCTGGCAGAGGTGAGCATTGAATGCTTCATTAAATGCTATATTTCTCTCATGAGTTATGTCTGAGCTTCAAGACCAGCATCACTGTGGTGTTTCATAGAAAATATGCACCACTAGAGTGTTCAAAGCAGCCTTAGATCTCCTTTTGTTCATTTCTAAAATGGTTTGTGTGCATTTCTTGTCTAGTCTGTAAAGTACTTTGACCAACACCTGAGGCTTAAGATTGACAAGAAAAATCTGCTCCAGTGAGCAGTTTACATTGTTATTTCAGGAATTCTAATTAATATATTCCTGAAAGGTAATAAAAGGGAAAAACATAACAAATTTGTAGATATTGATTCAGAACTTTTTATTGGCTTCACATTTGACATCGGAAACTGTAGATAATATTATCATTCATATTTTATGTTCTTCTCTTAGATTATTTTCATTCTGAACCTATTATAATGTCAGCATATTAACTTCTGAGGCCTTGCCCACTGGAAGAAGACCATAAAAAAAAGAAAACTTAAGCTACAGAAATGATATTGTCTTGTATGTGTAGGTTCTTACAGTTCTTTTAGAAGACATTTGTGTGTATACGAGCTCTTACCTTCTTATACCCTTCTAGGGAAGTGGCTTATTGATATTCTGGAGAAAGAATAAATCACTATTTATGACATCTTGACATGCTGTCATGAAAATGGTTGAATTTTCACAACTATGCTGTTAAAATTACTTCCCAGCACAAGTAACTACAGGGAGAGATAGTTGCTGGAGGTTGAGACCTGATTTAACCACTAGTAGTTTTGAATCTGTGTGCCTGATAAAAATGGTTTTTAAAAGAGTCAGGGGCAATTAGTTGCTTAAAATGAATGGTCTTAGAAACTTTACTATGCATGAAAGTCATATTTTCTCTCAACAGTTTTTCCCTCCTTCCCTGGAGTTTGAAGATTCTTCCCCTGAGGGGAAGTGTTTTATTTGTAGACCTCTTCTGTTTTTCTCTTTTCTTTTCACTAATTCATTACTAAATTGATCTCTCTACTCCTTTTCCAGTAAATATGGGTTATGTTTTGTAAATGGAGTGATTTTGACCAAAAAGGACTGACCAACTTTCCTTTGGAAAAGTTTGTCACAGAAATTTAATCTCTTGTTAGTTAGTAAAGCCGTGTACTTTACTAAAAATCTGTACTCTTTATATAGTTGAGTGGAAAGTACAGATGGTATGTATAGTTTAGCACTAATGTGTTCCAAATGCAGTCTTAGTGGTAGTTAATTTAGTACTCTATCTGGAAAGGCCTAGCGTATTTTTGTATTTTTCCTTAGAGAGTTTTTGTTCATTTATTTACCTAAGTAGTGCAGCTGAGGTATTGGTTCTGTTAGATAATGAAGAGTAATAGCAAATGCATTCACCTAAGATAGTTACCATCAAGTTAAATGTAGCCATGTAGGTAGATATTTGAAAACTTTACAGCTGTTTTACTTCTACTATATGTTTATTATTTATTTTCCATATTAATATATTGCCTTTTCCTCTAAAGAGCTCAAGGTGCATTATGAAAAGCTTTTAAACAATAAAAGTTTTTTAAGATGAAGCCATAAAGACATTTGTCAACCAGTAGCAAGGAAATCATATAATACTGAGAGTAACAGGGTAGCAGTGAAGAAAAGAGAGAGCAAGGGTGCCAGCTTGGCTGGATTGGCATATAAACGTTTCTTAATTCATACTGTAATTTGAAATTTGTGACAAAATATCACATAAGATAAATGATTCTTATTGAGTAAGATTTTGAGATACGTGATATAACTGAATTTTTTAGATTTTATGATACATTAGTAATACAATGTAGGCTTAATGTGGATTGTAATTTTTCATTAACTTTAATGTATTTGCCAAAAATACGTTAATTACGGTGGACTCCCTACCCCTTACCCCCTTTTTGCCTCATACTAACAAAGTATCTCATAATTTTCTTTTGTATCTTTTTCATGTCTTTACTTTGAGGGAGTAAAATGAGGGCAGTTTTAATTATATTCTTTGAATTATGTGTAAAATACCCAATTTAGATTCAAATTGAAACAACCACTGTGAACTATCAGTGCAGATGCTAGCATGTTATTATGACAACTGATCTCTTTGAAAATGGGCTGGTCCTTGTGGAAATTGGCAAATGGAACTAACCAAGCTCAGAGAAATGAAAGTCTCACTATGATTTTTTTTAACAATAGGTTACCTTCTAATTCAAGAACAGAGTTTTACTAATTTATTGTTTTTAAGGTAATAACTTTTTTTTCTTCTTCTAACTTCTAGGAAGAATGACTTAGTATTTTGGTTTGTACTGGGACAGTAATGTGTAGGGCATTTGTAAGTGAAATTCTACATCTATTTACATCTAGATTATATTTATTTCCCTTATTTGTGATGAATTCTCAGTGTGGAGATACTGATCTATTCTGTGATCAATTACTATTCAAAACTATGTTCTATAAAGACTTTATAGGGTAGTCTCCATTTGTATTATATTTACAATCCACTTTATTTATCATTCTTAAAAACTGAGAAGCTTGGGGCATCTAGGTGGCCTTGGAGTCAGGAAGACCTGAGTACAAATCTTGCCTCAGACACTTGATACTTACTAGCTGTGAGACCTTGGGCAAGTCACTTAACTGCAATTGCTTTGCCTTCCCATTCACCCCCCCCCCAAAAAAAAAGCTACTGAGAAGCTTCATGAGACCCTACAATATATCCTTAGTATTGCTATCTCAGCCAGTATTCGTGTAAGGTCCTTGCTAATTGGGGTTGTTTCATTCATTGTTTATATGCCTAGCATTATGCCTGGCACATAGGAAACACCTAATAATTATTTGTTGATGGATTGATTTTAAATATAGCATTTTATATGTGATATAGTAATTTAACTTTTTAAAGAAAATTATTTAAGCATAAATTGTTTACTATAAATTTGCCTATTATCACATTCTCTATTTTCCTAAATATTAATTGAGTATAATTCATTATGATTCCACATACTGTTAATGTAGTCAACAAAATCGATTTTGAGGATACAGTGCTATGCTGGCCGTTGTGGGATTAAGACTTAAGTCACAGACCCTCTCCATAAAGACGAGACAATCTGAGAGGAAAAGACATACATGCATACTTGAAAAGAGAGGACAAGGCAATAAATGTTTAAGGGTTGTGAGCTCCTCGAGAGCTGGGGCTGTCTTTTGTCTTTGTGTCCCCAGAGCTCAGTACAGTTCCTGGAACATAGTAGGTACTTAACAAATATTTATTGGCTGACTGAGTGACAAATGGATGGTATAAGCAATAAGTAATTCAGAAGATAGAGAGCTCACTGTGTTCTTGCATGAATCTGGGAAAGGTTTATAGAGTAGGTGGACCTTGAAATGGACCTTGATGGATAGGAGTGGATCAGGAGATGACATTACACAGTGGGTGATCAGCAAGAGAAAAGATGAGGAGGCAAGATTGAGTAAAATATGTGCAGAGATCAATGAGTAGACCAGTCTGATTGGAGCAAAAGGCTTTAGTTACTGATGGGGGCAGCTGGGGTTGGATTAGGTTAGATTGTAACCTTTGATACTAGGTTTATTTCTACACTTCAAAAATATTTGATCATGGGTATGAAGATTTCATCTACTAATGCAGATAAGAACCTCTCTATTCCTTTACAAATGGTCTTCATCATGAGTTGCTTTGGCCTATCCCCTAAATTATCTGGGGGTGATGGACCTCTTGGAACTGAGGTAGGTTCATTCTGCTGATAGCTAATACTAGGTCTGTATTTGCACTCTTAGGAGCTTGGTAGAATCTGAAAGGTTTGCATTCTGCTGGCATAGTCATTGAGAATCCGGAGTCACTTCCATGCCATGATGAGGAACCCAGAGAAAGACTTCAATGGAGAAGTGATGGGCTGAGAAGTTTGTCATTTACCTGATCAAGATTGGGGCTTTGTTGATGGTTTTCTTTTTCTTTTCTTTTCTTATTTAGTATTTTATTTTTCTGCAGTTATATGCAAAAACGATTTTTAAAATTCATTCTTAAAACTTCAAAAAGTTCCAAATATCATTGATGGCTTTCTAGCAGTATAGTGACATCAGCGACACAAGACGGTGTTTGGTTTCATCACCCTAGAAGGCTTTTACAGTGTGGGTGCCCAGGAGTTGCATGGGAGATGAATGGGTAAGGGAAGAGTTCTTGGGGGCAGAAATACTGCTTTGGAGGCAAGAGTAGTAGTCTAAGTATAAAGGTAATTAGGACTTGCTCCATTAACATTGATAAGATTTATTGGTTAATAGAAGTTAGCTTAAAGGCCTTGATTTTTAGTTATCAGTGGAAGACATAGAAATAGTACATGTCCTTCCTATCTCATAAGTTCATTTTGCATAGAGTAATAGATTTTTACAACTTCAGCAATTAAGATCCCACTGGGGGAAAAGCTTTATTTTCTGAAATCACTTGCATAGGTTTAATGTATACTTGTAAGCTTCTTACTACGTAGAGATATAACTGGTGTCACTCAATTTTTTCAAGTGGTCAAAATAAGTTTTAAATGAGTATGTCCCAGGAAGAAACTTTTAACATAATTTCTAAAGGGCAAGTTTGAATTCAGGTAATTAATACGTGAGGTATTACATTTGAGGATGCTCTTCTGTGGAGCCATTTATTGTACTTTCTATAAATTACAAATTACTACAAATTGGCTAATCCAGTTTTAGTAGTGTTAGGATGCTCATATAACTTGATAATTTAGTATTCCCTAAGATCCACAGAGGAGGCATGAGTCTTATGATAGAGGGGCACTCTACTAAAGTGTGCCTTGTTTGAGTCCTTCCTTTTCTAGCATTCAGGGTACTCTTTTAAATGCCTCATTTCAAGCTGCCTTTTTTATTTTTCTGGATACTTGGTTGGTTCTCAAGAGATCCTTATGTTGGCAAAGCACGAATTGCATTGCAGGCATTGCAAGGAAGATAAATCTTGTTTTCTGGCAAGGTTCATTTTGAGATAGTGCTAGATGTGGGGAACTAATTAGCCCTTTTGTTGTTGTTCCGTTGTGTCTGACTCTTCATGACCGTATTTGGGGTTTTCTTGGCAGAGATGCTGGAGGGGTTTGCCATTTTCTTCTCCAGTTCATTTTTCAGATGAAGAAACTGAGTCCAGCAGGGTTAAGTGACTTGACCAGGCTCATCCAGCTAGTAAGTGTCTGAGGCCAGATTTGAACTCAGGAAAGAAAATGAATCTTCCTGACTCCAGGCTTGGCAGTCTATCCACTGTACCATCTAGCTGCCCCAGTTAGCCCTTTAGGTGGTTTGTTGTTACCTTTTGTTTGGATTAGTATAGCATCAGAGAAGTCATATTATCACCTCTCATTCAGGTATAGATGTCATCCCAATACACTATTTAAAGGGACAGCAATGACTCATGGTCTCATATGTTACCCTGAAGAAAGTTAATAATTAATAACATTTTAAATTCAAAAATTGTTAAGGTATGTTGTGTTTTTAAGTTTGTAAACTTTTCTACAATAAGAACAGATACAAGTTAGGAAAAGATGAGTATTTGTGTTTATAGAAAATTAATAAAATCATTTGAAAACTTTACCGTTATGTACTAAATATATCATAATGTGGAATGGGACAAGTCATAATGTCCAGTGAATAAGTTAAGTCTTTTATACAGAGATACAGCTTGAGCAGTACCAGTTTAAGTTCAACAGAGGCAGACAAATACAAAAAATAGTTCTGATAGATATGCCAAGTCTTTATTTTTTTTGCAAATACTCCTTATCCTCTATTCTCCTTTGCTGCAAGAATAAGATTAATATTGTACATGTGTGTTTGTATGTGTGTGAGAGAGACAAAGACATAGAAAAAGAGAGACAGATTTTGAGATGTCACTTTTTGGATGAATTACTAATAAACTGTGTAGACAACTAAATAGAAAACAAAATGAACTGGGGAGGAAGAGAAGGGTGTTTTTAGCGAAGAGAGTAAAAAAGCTCTATATTGATTAACATCTTCTGAATCATCTAGTTCTGCAACTACGTTGTCTCAAAGATAACTGAAAAGCTGTGTAAGGGAATTGAGTCATTGCTTAGAGGACTGAACTGGTGCTAGGTTCCAGTCTTTGACGCCCTTTTAACCTATACTTGAGTTTATCTGTCTAGAGTGTGGTTAATCATTTATTTCTCTCATTTTCCTCTTTAAAAGTGGTTGAAAGGTAATTAAAGTAAAATGGCCTTGTCTAGAGTCACGTTAAAGCAAGAAAGACATTTTATACAGATCTACATTTTACAGTTTTACATTTGCAGAAGTAGGGAGAGGAGGCAAGCAACTTGTCCAGATTCACATAACTACTTAAGTGACATAACTGGAATTATAGCTCAAGTCTTTTGTCTTCAAATCCAATGCTATTTATTTTTTTTTTACTATGCCAGTGATGGGATAGAGTCCTGCTCTGTCACTCAGGAAACTGGTCTTCTTGGAGATGGTCTGAAGGTTAATTGAAGTTTTTAAAATGTCCAAATGCTCTGAGAAAGACCTTGATCTTTGATCTCTCTCTTTCTCTTTCTCTCTCTCTCTTTCTCTCTCTCTCTCTCTCTCTCTCTCTCTCTCTCTCTCTCTCTGTCTCTATTTCTGTCTCTGTCTCTGTGTGTGTGTGTCTCTCTCTGTCTGTCTCTCTGTCTCTCTCTGACTAATTTGATTTTAGTAGCTATCTTTCTGCCTTAAAAAAACCATCCTGTATGATATGTTTCAATCTTTAGGATTCATTCATATGGTCATAATTTTTGATTTGCCTTCTAAGAAGTTTTCCTGTTAAGTTTTTAGTAGTTGGTCCCATAAAAATCATCATGAGTATTAATATTTATCCAATCCTTAAAGACTCCAAAATGGAAGTGTTACAATATGCATAAAGTATTATGGGGGGGATAGTAAAAAATTTTTTTTAAAAGCACCTATAAAAAGTGGAAATATTGGGATTATGAAAAAAGTGCTTGTAGCTTTATTTTGCAAACTCATTAGATCATACTAGTAACATCTACTGAAACAGATTTCTAGGTAAACTATCACAGGAAATAAAGTTTCCTTTCATTCACTTAAAAGTAAAGGGCATATCAGTTTGCTGATATCCATGAAAGAACAGTATAACTTATAATACCACTCCATTGACGTCAGCCTTCTAAATTAAAAATGCTGACTGGAAAAGTGTATGTGTGTGTGTGTGTGTGTGTGTGTGTGTGTGAGAGAGAGAGAGAGAGAGAGAGAGAGAGAGAGAGAGAGAGAGAGTGGGGGGAAGGTTACAAAAGAAGTTACTTCCGTTTGTTTTGTTAATCACATAGAATAAATAGTAAGAGTTGGCTCTCTAGTGATTTCAGAGCTATAATTCACTCTCTAGGCTCTCCTGTTGTTTTAGAAACCACTTCACTTGTTTTATCAGTCCCATTTTCTAGCAACAAAACCCCTTCTGGTGATTTCCCACTTTTATTCATTCCAGAGCAGTCTTTTATTACTCCTTCCTTCTAACCTTTTTGGCTTTCGATATCACTTTTTCCATCCAGTTTATTTGTCAAGTGCCCTACATTTATTTCTCTATTTAAAACAAAACAAAACAACACTTTTGCTAAGAATGCATTATATTGACATATTTCAGACACATTCTGGTTTTCATTTTCGAAAGTCAAAATATCTCCAATCAAATATGTCACCCTCAAAATGTCCTCCATGGCTTAGTGGGAAACAAAGCAGTGTCCCAGAGAAGGCGGCTTATACTTCTTGCTTCTCCTTTACTCCATTGTGATTAGTGGAAGAAACACTGTCCTAGAAGACAGCAATTTAGGAATCTACTCCTGGGTTTGTCAGTAAATAGGTATGGATACTGAGTGGATTATATGATCTAGGATGTTCCTTTTGGCTGTCTTTAAAGTGGTATTTTGTGATAAATCTGTGGAGAATAGGCCCAGTGTGTCCTAGTGCATGTCTCCAAGATGTTATTATGATGTCTATATATAGAGTCAACTCAGTATAAGGCAAGTCCAACTTGGACTACATCCAAGGCAGTTTATTTACTAAACTAACAAAAAGCATTCACTGGCCTAAGGCAGCCTTGCAACATGGGCCTGAGGATTCTGCTCCTATTGCATTGTATCAGAGCAGGAACATGGTAGCTGGTGGTTGACACTGATGACAAAGGCCTATCATCATATGTAGGGCCCAAGACTAGGGAATGATTGTGAGGCTGTTCCCTTGTTTTAACTGAATGCCCCCAACCCCTTGCACCTCTCCAACCAAACAAACAAAAAACAGTGAATGAGCCCTTCAGTCATTTGTCATCCACATAAACACTTCTTAGCTACCCTTTTATTCTTCCTCAGATCTGGCAAAGGGCAAATTGAGATACCTGTGATTAGGCTGGTACTTCTGTATTTGTAACTTTAGCTATAATATCAAACTAATCTTCCCCCTCCCCTCATTTCCCTTCTGGAGAAGTTCCATCCTGGAACTTTTAATAAAAATTTGAAATTACTGTACGCTTATGAAAATTGATTTTGGTTTGATATTGTCTGTTTATGGTCATAAGTTGTAATGGCTAGGCAATGTTCAGTTTTAATGACTCTTGTAAATATGCCCAAAGACTAAAGGGGGAAGGGAATTGCCTTTGTAATTTTTTTTTTTAAACAAATGGCTCTTATGACCAAAGGCTGATGAGTAAAGTAGAAACTTCTGAGGACTACACTAATAAACAATAACAATTTATCACCTCTTTAGTTTTCTGCTGAAGTGTTAAATTTGATTTCTTTTCTCCCACAGGGAGTATTTTCTGTATCCTAGATGATTCATAATTTTCTAGAAATAATTTAGAATTTTTTTTTCTGCCAGTAGTCATTATAAAAGACTAACTCAGATGATGAAGATACTACTTTTTGAACTGTCTGGTACAGATAGGTCAGTTCTGTGAAATGTTCGTTAAAAGGACAACAAGACAACTTCGGCATTATCAAATCTAGTTCTTACTACTACTTACTACTACTAGCACTTACTACTACTACTCCATGGATCCTAATTTCATGTGTTAAATTTCTTTTTTTTCTCTTTGTCCAAATTAGTGCTGCTCAGTTGACTGGAAGAAAAAGAATAGATGTCCACGCCAACAGATCCTGGTGCAATGCCCCACCCTGGACCTTCACCAGGGCCAGGACCCTCCCCTGGACCAATTCTTGGACCCAGCCCAGGGCCAGGGCCATCTCCAGGTTCAGTACACAGCATGATGGGACCAAGTCCTGGACCACCCAGTGTTCCACATTCAATGCCAACAATGGGGCCCACTGATTTTCCACAGGAAGGAATGCACCAAATGCACAAGGTAAGAGTTTATATTCTCATTCATTCTGACTTATGAGTCATAGCTGCTTAGTTTTCTGATAAAAAATAAAGTTTTTTCTACTGTCAACACTTCTGAGTATCAGGTTATAGTCATTTCTGTCCAATGCATCATCAAAAGAGCACCTAAATTCTTAGTCACTTTTATTATTGATAGTATGACAGAAATGTCAGAACTTGACTTTTACAAACTATTAGGTTGAGTTTGCAATCTGATTATCAAAATTCTTTTCTGAATCGTAAATACAATTTTGACATAAGATGTCTTTGTGGGGTAGTGAATTTTTTGCAGTGAATTTTTGATTATTCCAAAATTTATTTGAATAGAATTTTGATCATCTGATAGAAAATTTAAGGAAACATTATTGTATAAATATTTCCCTAACCACCACGTATATATGTATGTATGTGTGTATAAAATAAACACACATATACACAAACATTTTAAAGAAAAGTTACTAAGGGTTTTTTTAGTGGCGTGAAATCTGTTTTTCAATTGGAAGGATTATTAGTAGAATAAAATAATACTTTTCTTTTTCCCCAAGGAGAAATTTTTTAAAAACACATTTTGGGACTAATTATGAGATATTTTTATTTCAATTTTGGATAAGAACTCTTGTTTTTTACGTAGCTTACTCAGGGGTGGGGAACTTGTGGCCTCAAGGCCACATGTGGCCCTCTAAGTCCTCAAGTTCAGCTCTTGACCGAATCCAAACAGACTGTTCTCAAGTTCCATCAGAGGGCTGAACTTGAGGACCTAGAGGGCCACATGTGTCCTCAAGGCCACAGGTTCCCCACCCCTAGCTTAGGTTCTTCTGCTCAATCTTGCAATAACGTTAATCTTACACTTTTGACCTTGGATTTTTGCTCTGGGGATGATTGTACTGGTACAAATTTAGCATCATGAGTTCTCTGTAGAATCAACAAAGAGACAACTGGCTTTTGGGAAAGCAAATGGCATCCTTTATTACAGTTTGCTCTGAAAATGAGCAATAAACAAACAAAAAAACTTTGATAGAATCTTCACATATCTTCATTAATGTTCAGACCTTCAAATAAGGAAAAAGTGATTACTTCTGCCTTGAAGTCACAGATCACTGTCAGAGGACATTATAATTGGATGGTTTGGGTACCTTTTGGCATAGAGTAAACCATAAGAGGATACTACCTTTCCACCAGACCACTATGTGAAAAAGATCAAACCCTACTATTTGTAGAATTTGTGACCAGTTTAAAATGGAATTAGGAACCAAAAAGCAAAGTTCCGTATATTATTTTCACAGAATCACAGCATCTAAGAGCTGGAAAGGACCCCAGAGGCCGTCTGGTCCAATCTCTACCTGAGCAAGAATTCCTTCTACATTCCTGACAACAGGTCATCCAGCCTCTACTTGAAGACCTCCAATGTGGGGGAATCCACTACCTCCTCAGGCATTTTTGGATAGCTCTAATTTTAGGAAGTTTTCTTCTTAGAAATCAAGCATAATTCTGCATTTTAGGGTCAGATAGAATAAATCTGATTGGTCTTCCCCATGACAACTTCTTCAAATCCTAGAAGACAACTGTCATATCTACTCTAAGTTTTTGCTTCTTCAGCCTAACTATCCCCATTTCCTTCAATGGATATTTGTATGGTCTATAAAGGACCTAAAGAGATCAGAGAAAATACTCTGAATATTTATCCTTGCTTTTTTATACTTTAAGATAATTGACCCAATGTAAGTTCTTAGTCTGCAGAAATGAGCATGCTATTCCTTGTCTTTAAGTTAAATGGTCATTTTGGGGAAGTGCATTAGTTAGGATAATACTTGCTTTTACACACTTAATAATGCAGAATTTTTTTTCCAACTTTAGGTGAGCATTTAAAAATGTTCTTTATATGTCAGATTCATAGAGTTTGGAGGGGCCTTCAAGCAGGGACCCACTTCATAATGGTTCTGAGAAGTGTCCATTAAATTCTCTATTTGAACATCTCTACTAATGGAGAACTCACTGTTCCAAGAGGTTGCCTGTGAACATGGAGACAATTCTGTCTTCCTCTCCTAGTTATGCCATGCCATTATTTGTGCATAATAGTTATATAAATGAAGGTTTGCCAACAGTTAAAGTTCTTCCATTGTACAGTATTTTTTTAATAGTAAACTTTCTTTATCCTCCTGCTAATTTTCTTTACCCAGAACTCTCTTCTTATGTGTCCTCTACACCTCATTCTAAGCTTTACTTCTTATAGGTGCTTGTTTCAGTTTTCTAAGTTCCACTTTTTAAAAAAAAATTTACTAATCTAACTTTTCTGCTTTTGTGATTTTTTTTTCATACTAGATAGTTGTGGCTTTTTTTTTTCCTTTCGGTAACTGCTCTGGTAGAAAGGTGGGCCCCTGAATCTGCTGACAAAATGTGGGGACTTAAGATTGTTTTCTCAGGAAACTTCTCTCCCTTTACTCTTGGAAACTGCCTCTCTCCGCTCTCCAGAGTCTGCTTTTTTCTCTCTTCTATTATTATAAATAAAAAAGAATTGTAATATGCATATGTTGTATGCATATATACATGTGCCCTGTTGTTCTATATTCTTCCCTTCT
This sequence comes from Phalanger gymnotis, assembly GCA_028646595.1. Classification (NCBI taxonomy): domain Eukaryota; kingdom Metazoa; phylum Chordata; class Mammalia; order Diprotodontia; family Phalangeridae; genus Phalanger; species Phalanger gymnotis. The sequence goes on from CM053624.1 coordinate 245,655,642, forward strand.
TTTCAGTTGAAGCTTCTAAATAGAGATTCCTTGAGACTGAAGATTTTATTTCTCCTAATCTGGACATGCTCATACTTATTTGTTTTTTATTTCTTTTGAATTCTTCAGTGAAAGTATTTCTCTTAAATACTTTTGAATTTTTATCTGAGAAGATTGGATGTTTGCTTTCCGGATATATATAGAACTGCCTATTTCTTGACCAGATTTTATTCTTCTTGATTCATTGAATATTATTGGGTTCCTACAGTGATTTAGGACTTAGTTACCTGCTTTGGTCCTCCGTGTTGCATATTTTTTCCTTATCCTTTCTTTAATCTCATTAGTCATTCTAGGATTACAGTAAACATCTCATTCTTCCCTCCTGGCCCATAAATTGATGACATGCTTTCAAATTTTCCTTCAGGATAGGGTCTGTTTCAACCTCTTCCTCCTCTAGTGTTCATTCCCCTGCCCCCATCCTTACTCTGTCTGTTTCCCTCTTCCCAACTGCCATGGAATCTTCTGGTTTCAAGTTAAAACTTTCCAGGATTCCTTCCCTTCTTCACTAGACAAAAAAAAAAAAGCCAAAAATAGTCAAGGCATTCCAGTTATTCCTTCTTCAGATTTACTCCAGACTTCAACTTCAAAACAACAGATTTCAAAACTTACTTGAAAGGGTATGGGGAAACTTCTTAACACTGTATTTGTCAATACTTTTAGCAGACCCTAAGTTTTATTTGAGGACATTGACTTAAAAAGTCAACTGTTTGGTCTAGAGTTTTGACCTCTGATTTGAAGGCAGGTGTCTGTCTTAATTTTTCCATCTGTGAGGTATAGATTAAAAAACAAATTAAGGGTATGTGAGTAACGAATGATTGATTGTATGGCACTGATAGACAAGATTCCTAAGCCTTCATATACTTTTAAATTCTGTATTTTAAAGAAGTATCTAATTTGTGGGTTTTTTTAAAATGTTTCAGTCCATTGATGGTATGCATGACAAAGGAATTGTTGAAGACCTACATTGTGGCTCCATGAAGGGCACCAGCATGCGACCACCACATCCTGGAATGGGCCCGCCTCAGAGTCCGATGGATCAACATAGCCAAGGTTTATTCTAGCTGAATTGTTTTTTTTTTTTAAGTCTTGCAAGATTAACAATTAGGTTGTTTATATCATCACTGGAAAAATGTGTCAAACAAAAGCTAGTATTTTTACCTCTTTTTTTAATAGGATTTTATTTTTAACACCAATAGATGCATTTTCTCGATGAATATTACTGTCTGAATGTCAGAGTTCAAAGGTGGAGGGGAAACAGGCCAGTAGCAACTCTTATTCAAATTGTGAACCTGCTGTGAGAGAGAAAAGCCATGCTTATTTTAACGTGTGTGACTGTTTTCCTAAGTAGTCACCTGGGAAAATAACTCCTGGATTGCAGAATTCAAGTATTGTACCCCCTTCCTTATTTTAGCCCAGTAACGACCTTTATTTATCCTGCTTTTCACTATGACCTAAGTATTCGTGGAATAAAAAACATTAATAATAAAATAGCTAGCATTTACATAGTGCCTGCTATGCGCTTTGGTCTGTGGTAAGCACTTTGTGCATATTGTCTCATTTTACCCTCACTAACTCATTTTACAGTTGAACAAATGGAGACAAACAGAGGTTAAGTGAATTGCCTAGAGTTTCACAGCTAATAAAGTATCTTGAGGATGGATTTGAACCCAGGTCCTCCTGACTTCAGGCTCAGAGCTCTAACCACTGTGCCACCTAGCTGCACATTTATCGTATAAAGGCCTGTCTTCATGTTTTGTATGTATTCATTTTGATTATCTTTCAGTTAAAAAGTTTTCATATTCATAACACATCCCCCACACAGACCCATGCACATATGTATGTGTGTGTGTATATATGTCTCAGGGAAGATTTTTGGCTCATAATTTTAAATCCTTTGGAATTTAAATAGGAAAGTAGTTTGTTATCATTTAAAAAGATTCTATAATTTGAAGATTACTGACGAAGTGTCGTTGTCAACAGAGCAACATCATGAAATTAGAAGAAAAATCCCTTTAAAAATTTGATATATTTGTAGTAGAGAGGGGTGGGGAATAATAGAATCTGGGGAATGCTTTCTTCAGTAGTTCTGGGAGAAGTCTTTACCAGTACTCAGGTCAAAAGCTGAAGTACTTGTGATGCTCATAATATATCCTAGAATTTTGAACATAGATTTTGTCAAAATAAAACAACTAATCAAAAAAAAAAAAAAACTACCCTGAAGCAGTTTCACTTTTTTTTTTCCAGTATTGGGTAGACTATTATGACATATTCAGTATACTTCTAAAAATATCATTTTCACATCAATGGCCACATAAAGTCACAGGATAAATGGAGGACTTTATTTTCATAAAATGCTTGGAGGGTTACAGGTTAACGGTGTTAAATGTATCTCTGTCTCTGTCTCTATCTGTCTCTCTCTGTCTGTCTCTGTCTCTGTCTCTCTCTCTCTCCTTATAGTCTACATATCCAACTCTGCTTTCTAAATAAATATTTACCCACAGAGTATAAGTTGATATTGATTGACTAAAAAAAGCTAGAGATATTTAACTATAGTAAATTCTTGTCAATTTGAAATGTTAGGGACTGGATAAAATGAAATTTGTATCATTAAGTCAATTAACAAGCATTTACTAAGTGCCTACTATGTCTCAGGAACTGTGATGAACTGGGTTTGGATTATCTGGTATCTTTATTGAAGACTTGTAAGGCACATAATTGTGGGGAACAGTAATTGTTTAAAGTGGTGTGCTATTTAGCATTTTAAAATTGGTTTTAAACAGATGTTATTAATGAAACAAAAATATTAAAAATATATCCATAGTATATATTTTTTCCAATTAGATAGTAGAAAATCAGTGTATATACATAAGCATTAAATGTTTGTTACCTTGAGAAAATCTGTGTGGAAACTATTCGTTAACATTTTAACTTAATAGTTAAATGACTTGTTTACGATTTTATAGCTAATACATGTCATGGTTTGTGTAAAATAATAGATATATGCTGAACTTAAAAGTTAGGAAGACCTGGGTTTGAATCCTGATTCATACCTCAGAGGATTGTTGAAAGGAGATGAGTCAATTTTTTTTTTCTTTCTCTCTGGGTCACTGTTTTTCTATGTCTCTTTCTCTGTCTCTGGCTTTCTGTCTCTGTTTAGAGACAGAGTTTTTGTCTTTTGTTTTTTTCTTTGTCTTTGCCTCTTTATCTCTGGTCCTGTTTCTCTCTGGCTCTGGCACAATCTTTGTTTCTGCCTGTCTGTCTCAGCATTTATAGCAAAGTCTTTTCCGACACATAATAGATGTATGTTCATGGCAAAGTCACTTAACTTGTCTAGGGAAAATGCCCCAGGAAATTCTCCAAGACTTTTAGTTAGAGATGGGTTGCCCAGTTATACTGATGGAGTTTATACATTAGTAATCTCCAAAATCACAGGGCTGGACCCAAAGCAAAACCATATACACCCATAGGAATAACTAAATGTGGTGTGACTTGAAGAATGCCAACTTTTAGGGCTTAGCAACTGATTCAATTATTGATTTTCCTTCAATAAATTAAGGAATTTTGTACTTTGTGGTCTCAAAGAAAGACCATATTCATTATTGCTAGTACATTGAAAAGACAAAAATCTTTAGAGATAGGTATGTAATATTTAAGGCTTTCTGAAGAGAAAATTTATTTAAACACTGCTGTAGTTACTTTCTCAAGATTATTAGAAAGAGAAAATTTCTTGTTGTTCTCTTGGTGAGGGTGAGACTGGGAAAATGATAGGCCTTGAAGACTGGAGAAGGAAATCAGCTTCTTTTTCCTCTTTACTTTTGAATAAGCAAATCCAAAATGATTTTGAAAAGCAGAATCTGCAACTACTTTGTCATTCTATTGATAAATATGTATCTACTTTCAGAGACAGGCAATTCATCCACTCCGTATTTTCAACTAAAGATAATTACCAAAATAAGTTATGCAGTTTCATCATTTAGATCCTGCTTTTCTTTAAATTTACTGGATGCTAGTCATGTAGAAAGAATATCTCTCTGTAGCTGAGACGTACTGTCACATTTTTAATGTCATACGGCAGCAATGATTTTACAAAAATCTGCCATTAACTTAGTGGAAATATCCGGAATTGGTTTTTCTTCTTTCCAGTTCTTTCTTCCTACCAAATCCGAGGAGAGTTTGCATTTTTGTTGCATTCATATCTCAAGTGACCAGTTTACTCTTCAAAATTTGAGCATATTGTACTTACAGTTCTTAATATCGAATCTTCCTAGTTGTTTTTTTGTTCCTTTGGCTACATTAATAGAAACAAGTGGAGAAAACAACATTGTCTCTGGGTCATATTGAAAAGAATTATCGTAATATATAATGTAATTTTTTATTTCCTATAGGCAGGATTATTGCTTATTTAATGCTTGCATTAGCTCTTTAGTTAAAGTTATTGATAACTTTAATAATTAATTAAAGCATTAAAGTTATCAATATCGGTATTAGGTATTCTGGGATTCATATCAAAGCTTATAAAATTCATTCATTCAACAAAAATTCATTAAGCACTTGCTGTATGGAAGACCTCAGGGATTCCAAGGCAAAAATTGAGACATCAAAATATTGTTCTATCTTGGGAAATGAAAGAAATGTGAAGCATATGACCCTTCCCATTTTCAGCATTATCATGTCAGATATGAAAATTGAAATGACACTGGTACAATTTCTCCATTTTAAGAGTTGAGATCATAGAGGTAAGGTCAAGTGAAGTCTCTTCACAGTATCTCTGAATTATCATTAAGAAGTATGGTGATAGTTGGGCAAGGATATGGGTTACTTAAGCAAAATTTACAAAGATGGGTTCTATAAGTTGAAATATAAGGAGAATATATCCTTTAGTATATTGTCGATGTTCCATAGTCTTTTTTTTTTTTGGTGTGAAAAATAACAAAGTCATGGGACTTCTAGTACCTGGTTATTTTGGAAACATGATTTTGGGGAGATTTTAATTTAAGTTCCTTCCATGATATTGCTGAACCCCATAATCATGTTTACTTTCATTGCTTTTTTTCTATTCCCTTAGAAATTCAGCAAACATTTATTTAGCACATGTCATGCAATGCATTGTGCTGGGAGCTAGAGAAACAAGAACAAAAGTGACCTGAAGGAACTCACATTCTAGTAGGAGGATGCATCATGTAAATTATATAAGTAAAATATTGTAAAGGAAGTGAAGGGGCCTGGGGAGAGACTAGCAAAATGCTCTGGGAAAATTAGCAGAGGTAGAAATAAGTAAGAACTGGAGAGATCAGGGAAGACTTTGAGAAGAGGTAACACTTGAGCTGAAATTTGAAGGAAGCATAAAATTCTGAGAAATAGAGATTGATTGAATGGATGAAAAAAACATTTAGTAAATGCTTAGTGTGTGCCATGCATTGAGCTAGGAAAAAAAAAACAGTTCTTTTTCTCAAGGAGCTTATACTCCAATTGGGAGATACAACCCATAGATGAAGAGGCAGAGCTTTCTCTGCATCAGGGGATAATTTGTATAAATGCATAAAGGTTGAAGGAGGTATGGCATTTTGAGTATGGGGAAAAATTAGCAGTCCTCTTTGGTTAGAGAGTATATAAAGGGGAGTAGTGTATTTTAAGGCTAGAAAGGCTGGTTGTAGCCAGATTGCAGGTGGTCCAATGGAAAGAGCTCAGGGCCTGGAGAGAGGAGACTGGTTTCAAATTTGGCCTCAGACACTTAAGATCTTGGACAACACATTGTTTATCTCTCTTTCTGCGACTGTCAAATGGGGATAATAAGACACTTGCCTCCCAGGGTCATTGTGATGATCAAATGAGATAATGTTTGTAAAGTGCTTATATAGTATCTGGCACATAGTGGGTCCTATATAATAATAATAATAATAATGAAAATTTTTATTATGGAAGACGTCAAATGACAGATTAAGAAGATTTTATTTTATCCTACTGACAACATGGATCTACTGAAAATTTTTAGACAAAGGAAGGACGCGGTCAGACCTGTTCATTAGGGATATTATTTCAGTAACTTCACGTAGGATGGATTGGGGAAAGGAGAAACTAGAGGCAGGGAGATAAAATAAGATCTCAGTATTTGATCTCTTGCAATAGGGAGAGATGAGGAGGTGGCAGTGTGGGAGGAGAGGAAGAGATGGATGAAGTATGAATTTTGGAAATGAAAATGACTTTGTAACTCATTTATCTCCATTGTAGAATTTAGCTTTAACGTTTCCAAATTTTAATTTACTTAAATACTAAGCAGAAATCTTTGAGGACCATATTATTTCTAGTTCCCTTTCTAAGTGATAATTCTGGTATAAATAATTGGATGTACACTTACCCTTCTACATCCTGAAGATGGAGTGGAGTGCCCCCATGATCTGGAAAATCCATGTAAAGATTTTTGGCCCTCCCTTTGTACCAGAGAAGAAGTCTGAATTTTTTCCTTTTCTCTTATGGGGTATTTACAGTACCTTATTGTAAAGTTTGAGTTAAGTATTTGACCATTGGCTCTGTGTCATCTGCTGGCCTTCAAGCATCGTCTGTGGCTTCCACAAAACTCCTCCCAAAATTCCCGTTTAATTTCTTATGCCAACTGGCGATATATCGAAACCATGACACGAAAAGTTACTATATGGAAGGGATAACTGTATGTTGTCTCACTGAAGTCTCCAGTGTTAATATGTCTCCTAGATATGTCAGTTCATTGTTCTTATACACTTACTTTCAGGATTAGGTACATAGGTATTTTGTCTCAAAGTGGGCATAGTGCTAGGCAAACTAAAGGCATTTAATAAATTCTTGTAATATGGAAATGATTAAAAAACCATTATAATAATATTGCCATTAGACAAGATTATTGGGTGGCTATACTTCTACATAGGGCAAAGAAATTTCTATTATATATATATATATATATATATATATATATATATATATATATATATATATTTGGTATTATGTTTTAAGACAACTTTTACCGTGACTAATCAGAAATGTTATCAGATATTCTATTGAGTGTTTAAATTTGCCACCTTTCTGATTGCTTTCAACAATTCTGTTCTTTTTCCTTGGTCTTGTATAACTCTGGACAGTAGGGTAGATACTTTTCATCCTGGTCTATATGGGTTAGACTTCCCAGATTTTGGAAATTGTGTTCATATTGTTTTTTACTTAGAGATTTGTGTGGCCAAAAGCAAAAGGATGTATATGCAATCATTTTCCTCAAGCATTTTTCTCTTAATAAGAATGAATATATTAGTATAGTTGCTAACTGTATAAACCTTCCAGGTATGAACCTGAATATGTGAGGTAGTAAGTCTCTAACACCTTCTGTGCTTTATTTCAGGTTATATGTCTCCACACCCGTCTCCACTGGGAGCCCCAGAACATGTCTCCAGCCCAATGTCTGGAGGGGGTCCAACTCCACCCCAGATGCCACCTAGCCAGCCAGGACCCATGATACCAGGAGATCCTCAGGCTATGAGCCAACCCAACCGAGGGCCTTCACCTTTCAGCCCTGTCCAGCTGCATCAGCTCCGAGCTCAAATTTTAGCTTACAAAATGTTGGCCAGAGGCCAGCCACTACCCGAAACCTTGCAGCTAGCTGTGCAGGGGAAGAGGACGCTGCCTAGCATCCAGCAACAACAACCACCTCTTGTCACCTTCAACCGACCATCTGGTAGGTTAATGTGTAACTACGTGTACAATGTATAGTTCAGTTTCAGAGAAGAAATAGTGTTAGAGTACAAGACACGTAACAAGGCTAGTCCTAGAAAATTTTAGGGGGACTGGCCTAAGTGGGGGGATGTTGTCTGTTGCTTCCTATTCTCAGTTCCTCCCTCCCCTCTCCCCACAAGGTCCCTCTTAATCTTCCAGCCTAGGTGTCTCTACTCTCCTAAACTTACCATTATCAAAGAATCTAATAAAGCCATTTATGTTATCCTAAATATCCAATAAAACAAGATGCTTATTTCTCCATAGGTATTTCCATTTTAACTATAGACTTTATGCTACCAGTCAGAGGATTGTGGGGGGTGTTAGCATCTGAACATCTCCTTCATCTATTCATGAAGCCAATGCTGGGCCTGGAGCCAGAAGACCTGGGATTCAATTCTAGTTCTTCTCCCTCCTAACCTTGTGGCCTCAGGCCAATCACTTAATAACCTGTTTGCGCTTTGTTTGGTCATCTGTAAGACTGGTATAATATCACCTGCACTGCCATCCTTACAGAGATGCTGTGGGCATCAGGTGAGATAGAGGATGTCAATGCGTTTTACAAAGAGATGGTGTGGCTTCAGATCACCACCGTGGAGCTGGAGGGAGAGAATATGGGCCTGGGTCCTGCTTTGTTCTGTAGGCAAGTCATGGAAGTTCTTTGAGCCTCGGTTTATTTGTTTTTAGCTTTTATTCGTGCCTTTAGCTTTTTTTATACAAGGCATCCTCCAAACAGAATCCTCCCTTGTAACAGGAAAAACAGAACAGAACAAAAAAAAAACAACAGTTAAGCAGACTAGCCAGGCTGGCAAATATCTGGCAGCGTATGCACTTATTTTGTGCCTACTATATACTGGTTACTATTGCTAAGTGATGGGGACACTAAAATGAAACAGGCCCTTTCTTCTAGGAGCTTGCATTCTATCAGTAGAGACTCTGTGTGTGTGTGTGTGTGTGTGTGTGTGTGTGTGTGTGTGTGTGTAAATCAGTCAGTAAGCATTTATTGAGTGCCTACTATATCCCCAGGCACTAAGTGCTGAGGATACAAAGAAAGAAAAGTCAATTCCTGCCTTCAGGAGTTCACAGTCTAACAGGGAGATAACAAGCAACCAAATATGTACAAACATATTACATATAGGATAAATAGAAATTAATTAAAAGAGGGAAGGCATTAGAATGAAGAGGGGTAATGAAAGGATTCTTATAGATTAAGATTTTAGTTGGGACTTGAAGGAAGCCAGTGAAGCAGGAGGTGGAAATGAGGAAGGAGAGCATTCCAGGCATGGGGAATAGCCAAAAAACAAAAACACCCAGAAACACACTGAGCTGAGAATTGGAGAGTTAGAATAGCAAGGAGGCCAGGATTACTGGATTGAAGAATACATGGGGGAAGGGGTGGTTCTAAAACCTCACCACCAAGAAAAGGGGAATATATTTTGTTGTTATTTGAAGCCAAAATTGGTTATTAAAATTAACCAGAGTTTGACTGCATTTCCCTATTCTTTTTATTTACATTGTTCTGATCATAACATATATTGCTTTCTTGGTTAAGCTCTCATCACTGTGTCATTCAGTACAAGTCTCTCCATGCTTCTGTGTATTCCTCGCTTTTGCCATTTCTTACAGTGCAGTATTAGTCCATTACAGTCATATGCCCTGTTCATTCAGCCATCCTTCTACAGATGGGCACCCACTTTCTTTCTGTTTTGTTTTTGTTTTAGTTTTTGTTTTTTACTGCTACGGAAAGTGATACTAGGGATAGTTTGGTATATCGTGTCTTTATTACTTCCATGGAGTACATGCCCAGTAGTGGGTTGAATCAAAGAATAGTTTAGTGAATTTGCTAACATAATTCCAAGTTGTTTTTCAGAACAGCTAGACCAAAACAGTTATGGCCAATTATACATTTGCCAATAGTGTATTAATGTGCCTGTCTCCCACCAGCTCTTCTAACATTGACTTTTTGCATCTTTTATCATCTTTGCCAATTTGACTTACCACCAAACTTTTAAATGAAGTAAGTAGTCTCTACTTACTTTCTCTATGCTATCATTGAACTCCTGGTAATCTGATTTCCGTTCCTGATACTCCATTGAAACAGCTTCTCTCAAGCCATCAGAGATCTCCTCCTTGACTTTCCAAGGACTTTCCCCCAGTCCTTTATTTTCTTGACATCTCCATGACATTTAAGACTATGGATGACCTTTCTTGGAACTCTCTTATCCCTTGATACTACACCATCCTTATTTTCTTTTCATCTCTCTGACTGCTCTTCTTTCTCCTTGTTTTGATGCTTCTCCTTTGTCTACGTGAAGTTTACTTTCCTTATTTGTGACCTCAGAGCAATGGACTAAGTGACCTCAGGGGTCTCTCATTTCTAGATCTAGGGATCTTTGATTCCATGATCCTACTGCAAACAAACATTTTAAGTTCCTAACCATGTTTCACATCATACTTTGGAATTTTGACAACCAACAAGCTGTTACAGAAATCTCAAACTAATTTAGAATATTTTTGGTTTTGTCCATTTTGGGGGTATTTTTATTGCTATTAATTCAGTTAGTCTATAGATCATATAGACTGATGATAGATATATTAGTACAAAACTATGAAAATAGGATCTTTTTGCTGAGTTTTTAAATAATCTCTTGAAGTCATAATTCCCCAAATGTGACTTCATAACATCCAACAACAGCAAATTATGATTTTAGTCCAGAATTAAGAACCTGAAACTAAATAATTCTTCAGTAATTGTCCCTGAGGAGTGTCAGCAGCTCTTTAATGGAACATGTCCTTGTCTGCCTTGAGTTCCACTCAAATTAACCCCCATTTTTTTTTCATTTTGCTTTACTCTTAACCCCTAGAGAAACAAGGGGTTAAAAAGAGGGTTTTTTTTTTCAAGGAGGGTAGAAAATCAAATAATTTTATTGGCCATTTTTCAGTACCTTTCTTTTTGTTATCTGTTATTTTTTAGTATACTCAATTTAAATACACTTCATTACATTTATTTTCCACCCGATGGAATATACTTAAATCCGTATTTAATGCATAAAACTGTTATTTGCATAAATATCCTTGCGTGCCAGAAGGCAGAGTGTGATTTCTCAATGCATAGAAATCCTGGGCATGTAAAACTATGTATTTTAATAAGTTTGTTTCCTTATTTCTTGAATTCAGGCATAGGGATGCATCCAATTGGCACACCTCCAGCTGGGCCAGGACAGACATCAGGGATTCCAGGGCACACATCTACAATGACTCCTAAAACATGGGCAGAAGGTAAAAGAGTAGGCATTTCATTCTTCAGACAAAGTTAAATTTTATGTAAGAGGGAACAGGAATTTGTTCCCCACTTTAAGGTATCGAGGAATGTTGTATCATTTATCAGTGTGTGAATTACTTGGGAAGATGAGAGATATCTTCTCTGCTATTAGACAGTCACACATGAAGCATTTCAGCGAAGAGTGAAATCTGTAAGCTGCCTGAGGGACAAGCTTGAAAACTAAAAGATAAATTTTTATGTCATGAGCAATAGTTAATTGTAGTGAACTCTGCAGTCCAGTTGTCACAAAATGTGGAACAAGAGCTATATATTATACAATAAACATATTTATATTTAGTTAGAAACTGAAATTCCTTTGATGATGAATAAGCCAAGTTTTATCAGATTATCAGAGAACACATGAAATTAAGTCTTGATAAACCTATTTCAACTTCTGTGGTAATTATTTCAAGAGTTTCATTCAATGATAAACTCTTTGAGGAAGGAACTGTGTCTTTTTTAATCTTTTTAAATTTAATATTTTTTATGAACCTAATAAACATAAATAAACATGAACATTTAATTACAAACATTAAACCAAAAAGGGGGATTGCAAAAATGAAGGTGTGAAATTCTGTTAACCTACAATAATGTCTTTTTTTTTGTGGAGGAGGGGAGATTCTACATCTTTTAAAATTGGCTCCATAAATATTTGCCCAGGAAATACTGGCTCTTATGATAACAATTTTTGTCCAAATGTATAGGCCTCTTCCCTTATCTTTCTCTTTACAGAGAGAGCCCATAAATTGTGAATTAAATTAGTATACTTTTCATTTACCTGACATAATTTATCACATATAGTTCCAGAGGATTTCAAATGGACTATTTATAGTCTAGCAAACTGCTAGGACTGGAAAGGACAGAACAAAAATGGCTAATAGAGAGTTGCTACCCAAGGTAATTAGGAGATATTAAGAGAGCACTTAGCTAGCCTAGATCAATTCAGATCTCCAGATTCAGATGATCTACATCCTAGGTGAGAACAATAACAGCCATTTAAAGAGTGTTTTAAAGTTTTCAAGGCATTTGGCAAATGTTATCTCAGTTAAGCCTCCACAACAAACTCTGGAGCGAGCACATGGGTACTATTCCCATTTTATAGACTAAAAACTGAGACTTTGAGAGGTTAAACAACTTGCTGAGCGTCCTACCGCTACAAAGTGTCAGAGTTGGAATATTAACCCAGCACTCTATTATACCATTCTACTTGTTGAAAAGAGCTGGCAGATGTCATTACAGCATTGCTCTTGGTCTTTGAAATCATTTTAAAAAACAGGAGAGGTATCATAGGACTGTAGAAAGGTCAGTATTACAGTTTCCAAAAACAAAAGACAATAAAATCTGGAAACTATAATCCACTGAGCTTGAGGATGTATTATTAAAGGGATGATGCGTGACCTTCTAGAAAGGGAAGCATTGATCATATGGCCCTGGCAAGAACAAGTAATGCCATATTAATCTTAGTTCTTTTTTTGGGGGGCGGGGGGGAGATTGTCCTGGATTGATAGAAGAGAGGAGCCCTGTAAATGGAAATTACCTAGATCTTACCAAAGCATTTGACAAAGTGTCTTATGCTAGTGTATTCTAGATAAAATGGAGAGGCATGTGCATGGTTTACAAATTTACATATTTACAAATCTGAATCTAAGTCAAGTCTGAATCTAAAGAATATTCATTAATGATTCAGTGCCAGTTTGGAAAGAGATCTCTAGTGGAGTGCCCCAGAGAGCAAAGATTGGCCCTGTGCAATTTAACATTTTTGTAAATGATTAGCATAAGGGTATATGTGGCATACTTATCAACTTTTAAAATGAATAAGTCTTGGAGGGATAGCTAACACATTGGATAATAGAGGCAGGGCCCTCAAAATGTTTGATGGGCTAGAGTTGTGGGATGAATTAAATAAGAAGAAATTTAATAAGGACAATGGTTGTACACTTGAGTTACACCCAAAAACAATGAACTCCGCAAATATATCATGGGAGATCTGGAAGCCTAAAAAAGATCCAGGGATTTTAGGAGACTACAAGATCAATATGAGTTAACAGTGTGGTGAGACAACGAAAGAAGCTAATGCATTCGATTATTAAATTAGATTGCGTTAAAAGAGGTAGAGCATCTGGGACTAGAGAGATGTCTTGGCAGATCATATGGAGAGTGTTGGCTTCAGTTCTGGGTGGACATTTTGTGAAGTTCATTGATAGACTGGAGAGTGTCTAGTGGGAGGGCCGTTAGGGTTGTGAAAAATGGTTAAAGGAATGAGAATGCTTAGCCTAGAGAATAAAAGACTTAGGAAGGGGAACATAGGATCATAGGTCGAGAGAAGGTGCTTTTGTAGCATAACCCCTTTGGAAGTTTGGTGAAGCCTATGATTCCCCTCTGAGAATCATGCTTTTAAATGTATAAAATAAAATACATAAACTTACAAAGAAAACCAGTTTTATTGAAATACAATATCAAAATACTTTAAAAAATAACTTCATATATCCCAGGTTAAAAAACTTTGATATAAAAGCATATGGAACTTTAGAGGCCTTCTAGTCCAACCCCCTAATTATATAGATGAGAATATTGAGTCCCAGAGAGGGTATGACTTGCTTAAGGCCACATAAGTAATAAGCCATAGAGACATGTTTTGAACCCAAGACCTCTGATGCCATAGGTAGTGCTTTGAAGTGATAGCTATCTGTCTTCAAGAATTTAAAATTTCTGTCTAGTAAAAGAATTAGTCTTGATCTCAGGGCAGAACTATGAGCAGTGGATTATAAATTATAGAGAAGCTGATCTAGGTTTGATGTGTAGAAAAACTTTTTAAAAATTAGAGGTATCGAGAAATAGAATAGATACCTCAGGAGGAGGTTCCCCTTTGTTGGAATTCATCAAGCAACTGCAAGGCCACTTGTTGGATAAATTAGAGAAGGCTTAGTTCTTCTGGCATGGATTCAGTTGGTGGCCTCTGAGATACCTTGGAGCATTGAGATTCTGTTAATCTTCTTTAGTTTTAATCCAGGAATTTCAGGGTACAGAATTCCATGTTTCAGATTTCTCAACTCTTTGCCATAAGGGTGAGTCAGCAGGGTAAGGATTTTTGTATGGCAGCCAGCTGGCTTAGAAAACTAGCCATCCATACTAGATGGATTTTAGGGTCAACAAAGGAAAAGAAATAGATTCCCAAACAAAAGACTACAGATTTATTTTATTTTTTCAATTAACAAGCATTTATTTTCTCTTCCTCTTCTCCTCTGGTCCCGCCCCCCCCCCCCATTGCAAAGTAAGAATAAAGAAAACCTTGTAAGAAACGTGCACAACAAAACAAAACAGATTCTAGTATTGGCATTTTCCAAAAAATGTGAGTTTCATTCTGTGCCTTTAGTGCATTGCCCCTCTGTCAGGAGGTGAGTAGCCTGCTTCCTCATTGGTCATCTGGAATAATGTTTGATCATTGAATTGAGTGGAGTTGTTAAATGTTTAAGAATTGTTTTCTTTATAATGTTATTGTTTACATTGTCATACTGGTTCTTTTTACTTAATTCTGCATGAGTTCATACAAGTTGTCCCAGATTTCTTTAAAACCCTCCTTTTGGTATTTTTAATTACACAATATTATTTCATTACAATCATCTGCCATAATTTGTTCACTCCTTTCTCAACTGATGACTACCATTTTGGCTTCCAATTTTTTGTCACTGCTGTTGTTCATCCTTCATACTTGAAGAAGACCAGTGACATCAGGAGGGTGATGTCTTGACTTGCAAGTGAATTGGATTTAAGTGAAGCAGGGCTGTGCAAAGTCACCAGCCTCTCTCCTCCACAGTCATTTGGAGTTCAGCAGCAAGAGAGGTCAGGATGACTGGCATCGGCCCCGCATGCAGCCGAAGACCTTGGCCTCTTTGTCACTATGAAAAGAGCAGCTGTAGACATTTTTGGTGTATTTAGGACTTACTCCTTTTCTTTTCATCTCTTTGGGGTTTAATCCTAGAGATGATCTCACTGAGTCACTTCTGGAGCCTAGTGTCACATTGCTTTTTAGAATGGCTAGACCAGTGAGTTTCACCAAGATAGCATCAGTGTGTCTGTTTTCCCTCATTCTCTGCAAAATTTTTTGTTTTTCTTTTTTTGTCATCTTTGCTAATCAGATGGATATGAGGTAGAACCTCAGAGTTGCTTTATATTTCATTTCTCTAATTTTTTTAGTGATTTGGAGCATTTTTTCACGTGATTATTGCTAGGTTGACTTTCTTCCTTTGGAAACTTCATGTTCATATCCCTTGATGATTTATCAGTTGGGGAATGGCTTTTATTCTTATAAATTTGAATCAATTCCTATACATCTTAGAAATGAGACTTTTGTCAGAAAAACTTGCTGCAAGGTAGTTTTTTTTTTAGAACCGTTAACTGTTTCCATTTTCTAATTTTAACTTCATTGGTTTTATTTTTGGGGACTATAGATTAATTCTAGGTTACATTTCCTTAAATTAATACAATTCTTAAAATTAGAGAAGTGAATACACCTAAAAGAGCCATTACATCATGCTGCTTTCATTATTACTTTTTATTGGCATCACCATTAATAGGGAGAAGCCATAAACAGGTGAGCACAATCACATATAGTATCTAATATGTGCGTTATAGCATTTTTAACAGTTTCATGTCTATTTTATTTGTGATATACATCTCAGTTTTGGAGGAAAAAATATTTTGAGAGTTATACTTTAAGCCAATTCTCATAGGAACCTTTAGAAATCTCATTCTTAAAAAAAAAAATCTTACCTAACGTGCCTACACATCAGGCACTTTAGGCATGTCAAACATATAGTTTTCTCTACTGAAAACATAATGAGTGCCATTTGCTTTTTGGGAACATTGTAAGAATTCATGGAATCACAGGTTTAGAAAAGACTTTAGAAATCATGTGGTGCATATCTCCCTTCCTTTTGGACTGGATCACACCTGAACCATGCCATATAGATGAAAATGTGTCCTAATGTAAAGTCTTTTGGGGAAGAAGATTCTCAAACCCTCCTCAGTATCTTATTTCAGTGCTTAACAGCCCTGAGATTTAATCTTTTTATACTGCTTTGTTATACATGGATAAAAGAAGCCATAAGTGTAAAGTATTACAAAAAGTGGTATGTGTGTGTGTGTGCGCACACGCACACACACCCATGTGTCTTATAAAAGCTTACTTTGAGGGAAAAAAAAGGCTTACCCCAAAATCTCTGTTTATAATAATATTGTTGTAATTGCCATTACATTTCTTAGTGCTACAGATTTTAGGGGAAAATGTAAGAAACAAAGAGCTAGGAAATAACTTAAAGCAGTAACCTAGTCATGCCTGTGCCATCATGCTGTCTTCATCTCATATTTTCTAGGTAGATGGATTTGTAGTTAAGAAAGTGTTTTATTTTCCTTTGATACTCTGTTCTAGTTTGTAACAACCCGTTTCCAGAATTCCTTTTATAACTCATAACTTTGGCGTTAATTTAAGTCCATTTCCAAAATGGTTCTCAATGGAGATTGAATAAATGCACAGTTTTAAAAAATAATAGGTTTTAAATTATTATACTTAATCACTACGTCATCCTTCATTATTCTTTTCTTTGGGCTTTAAAAGATCAGCTCCTTTTAACATTGAATAAATTTTCTGGCTGGCCTTGCTCAAGAGGGCTAAGAAGAACTTGGAGAATGAAATGTACTAGTGATCAAAATGGGAATACCTATCTTTGAATTATTTTATTTATTTATGATAGGCTCACTTAAAATTTTCGGAATTTAAAAATAGATAAAATGCACTGAAGATAACTAGCAGATGGGGGAAAAGTACTTCCTTTGACCCTTATTTAGGAGTTAGGATTTACTCCCACTTTACTTTTACACATTTGTTTCTTTTTTTAAAAAAAAGTTATTATTGATGCCTTTTTTATATCATCATAATTTTCCCAACATTTCCCCTCTACCTTCCAGAGAGTGATCCCATATAACAAATAGTATTTTCTAATTTTAAATTTTAAAAAAAATTTAAACAAAATTTAAAAAAAAAGGAGAAGAAATTAGCCTAATTGATCATTATACTGAAAACGTCTGAAAAATACGTGCAGTACTTGTTGCACAATATTTTCTACATTAAGCTTAAGGAATTTCATTCATTAAACACAGAACCTTAGAATGTTTGCCTATGTGCATATATTTTTGTGTTGATAACCTGAGAGAAAAATCTTTCTTTCATATCTTAATGCTTGATAATTTTTTTTTGAAAAGGAGAATCTTATTAGATTTTTAAAAATTGTTATACAATATTTCTGGATATTTTTTATAGCACTGTTAAGAAATATTTTTTAAAAGTCCAGTATAGGGGCAGCTAGGTGGCGCAGTAAGTAGAGCACTTGCCCTGGAATCAGGAGGACCTGATTTCAAATCCAGCCTCAGACATTTGACACACTTACTAGCTGTGTGACCTTAGGCAAGTCACTTAATGCCAATTGCCTTGCCTTCCCCCTCCTAAAAAAAAAATAAAAACTCAGCATATATTTACCTTTAAATGTTGAGTTGTGTTTTAGAGAGCTGATAAAAATAAATGAGTTAGTTTTACTTTAAAAATACAGCCTAGCCATATTTGTAATTCTGTGTACAAAGAATCAAAACTCTATTAACAAGATTCTTGCAAGTTAGCACTGAATTCTATGGGGAAAGACTGCTTTGTGTTTCATTCTGTAGATGTGGGTAGCCTCTATGTCTGAATCTAATGGCTATGGTACTACTCCCCAATTTTCATGAGCCATAGGTACAACTGTAATTCCTTTTTAGAACCTTCTGTCTAAACACATTAAAATTTAAAAATCCTAATCTGTTTGTTATGTGACAGTAATTTTTGCTTCACTTTCAGTAGGGCTCATTGGTGAACTGCTATTTCCCTACAGGGACAGAGATAAAAGTCTGTTTTAGGTGTTTAAGATGGTTGCTCTTCCTATTTAAATACATAAGGAGGACAGTTGTTGTCATTATTTGTATGAGCTAAAAGTTAAGTCTCTGATTGTTATTATTTATGAAGCTTTTAAATTTTATAGGCCAAGCACCAGATATGAATGTTCCAAGTACCCCACAAAAACTTGCTGTTCCACCTCCGAGTGGAAGGCCTTCACCAGCTCCTCCAGCCACTCAGCCGGCTGCTGCCCTGCCTGGACCTTCTGTGCCCCAGCCAACTCCTGGGCAGCCTTCACCTGTGGTTCAGCTACAGCAGAAGCAGAATCGGATTAGCCCCATTCAGAAACCACAGGGACTGGATCCAGTTGAAATTCTCCAGGAGAGAGAATACAGGTAAGAAATTAAAGTTGAGAGTTTAAATGAACAATGATAATATAAATAATTCACATTTTTCATCATGCTTCATGATTTACCAAATGCTTTGAAGCCATTATCTCATTTGATCTTTACAGTACCTTGCAAGTCTCCCGTTTTACAGGCAAGAAACTGAGGATTAGAGGTTAGTGCTTTCCCCAGTCATATGGCTAGCTACTAGTAGAGGACTTATTTGAATCCAGTTCCTCTGGCTCCAAATTGATGCTACATCATTCATTTATTTACTCTTAGAGTATTTGTATTTTAGCATGCTTCTAGAAATGCAGTTGTTTAGTTACTATCTTTTTGCTTTTCTTTTATGGTGACCAATAAAAGGAAGAGGCCTAATGTTACAGAAAATGTTTGAAAGAGTGCTGATGCAGGTAGAAATGAATAAAAGTAATAACTTACATTTATGCAATGCCTGGTCATCATTTTTACAATATTCTTTAAATCAATTAGCACCCTGTAGTCAGTTGTATCAGCAAGGCAATAATCACAGTATAGATGATAAAATCACTAGCTTGCATTTTGAAACATCTATTATCTTCCTTATTTTTGAACATCAGTATGTTTGCCTGTCTCTAGTCCTGAATTAGCGCTCTCATTTTCCATGACTTTTTGAGGCTCACTGGCAGCAGTTCTGCCATTATAATTTTTTTAAGTCCTTTCAGGACCTCGAGGATGTATCCATTTGTCTAGACCTGGTGATTTGAACTCCCTTTGGGCATCTTGGAACTTCCTTGCCATCATCTCTTCATCTTTAGTTTTTTAATTCCCACTTGGTAATTTTACGTCAGTCTTTTGTCTTGGAACACACAACAGAAGCAAAATAGGAATTAAATAGTTCTTTCTTCTTTCTGCTTATCCCTAAATGTCCCATCTACCTCAAACTGCTGTTTAATCCAGTCCTTGATCTTCCTCTTGCCTTCATTACAGCTAAAAAGATTTTTTTGGGGGGAGAGGAAAGGGTTATCTTTAGCATTTATCAAAAGCCTTAATATTCTCAGCTTTAGTCTTCCTGATATTTCTCTTACAGAGCCATGCCACTTTTGTATTCATCCTCAGCCATCTGAGCAAGCCCCCATCTTCTGCTTACGTTTTTCAAAAATTCTAACTTGTTGACAAGTTCCCAGAGGAGCCACATTCATCTTTCCAGACAGTTCTTCCTTTTCTTCTTCATTGGAATCATTTGTGTTTGTGTCGTCAGAATTTCATTCTTGAGTTCTTCCCATCCCTCTTGAGTTAGGATCTTTTGTAGAATGTTAAGTCATAAGATTCTATCTTTTCTCTGAACTCTATCAAATCTATTCTCCAGAAGTCTAGATTATGAGGCCGACTGGGCCGTACATTCTCCTCTTTATCATAAGCTCTACAATGGTGTATTCACTTCTTTTGAAAGTGCTTTTCATGTATTTCACCTTTCACTGCTCATTCCTTTTTTGACCAGAGTCAGATTCAAGAGAGTGGTTCCTCCATATCTTCTGCTTCCTGAAAGATGAAATTATCAGCAAGCCAAGTGAACAATTTCTCAAATTATTGGTTTTTAGTAGAGAGAGAACTCCTTTTGGTATCCTCAAGGTTAGAGCTGACCCCACCCCCATCACATCCTGCCTCTTTGCCAGCTTTGTGAGCTCTTTGTGCCTGGGTGTGCTACCCCCACAAAATTGTTTCTATTTCTGCTGTCTTTGATCATCACGCAAAGGTATTCCACTATCATCTCCCCTACAATTAGTTCATGAATTCCCATGTAAGAGGGTATTCTTTAGATGTATATTATACCTTCATCAGACCTTTAATCTGTACCTTTTGAATAAGGTGTATGTTTACTTTGATATATTCCTGTCATGGGTCACATTCCATTCAGTCATCATACTCATGAAGTCGTATTTTCCACCAAGTTATAGATTGATAAATATTGCATAGTGACAGGAATTTTATTATTACATGTAAATCTACCTTGTTATTTATTGTGTGTTATTTACTACTGTGTACTTATTAAATGTATTTTGCAATAAAAATTTGTTATGTATTATTACATGGTTAAGTTATATATAATTACATTAATTCACATTTCATTGTTTTACTACTTACATATTTATTTTTGCTATTTAAAATTTTGTGATTATGTATTACTTACTATTATGTAGTAAAGTTTATTATTCTAAACTTTTCATTTTACCACTTTTAGTTTTTTCCTCTCCTAGTTTTTGTCTTTTGGGGAATGTTGTATAATCTGCCCAGGTGCACATTATTAGGCTTCTTTTGGGGCTTGAGATGGTGCCAGAACTTTAATGGGTACCATGCTTACAAGGAACTCACTTTTAACACCGTTTCGAGAGTAAAGTGCTATGTTGATCTTAACAAATGGCCCCAGATGCATAATGTACAGCATTACATAGTATAATTTAAAGCTAGTCTAATGTGTAAAAAGCTTTTTTTCCCTCCAATCCTGCATTAATAAAAAATTGTAGCTGTCAGTGTCTTTTAAATTATGAGCTCTGAGGATTGTGTGAAATGGTTCTTCTTTATTCTTTTATTACTCAACAAATGTCTCCCTTTTTGTAAAGCTGCATTGCTTTTGAAGTCATTAATCTAAGCAGTAGCCTTTCCACAGAGTGTGATGGTCCTTTGCCATAGCTATGGTGGTTATCAACCATGACAGAGGCATTGGTTTGCTTTGGCAGTGTTATAGGGAGAATCTTTTATCTTCTTTGGTTGTTTTGCAATAGCCAGTTTCTGCCTAAATGAAGATAAAATCCTCAGTGGTAGAGATTAGCTAAATGTATTGTTATAAAAAGGTTAGATTAAGCCCCCCAAGCATTTGTGAAAGGCAGCCAAGATCTCTTTTCCTCTTGGTCCTCTTACGATTGAATGACTTCGTTGCCTTTAGCATTTTCTCCAGTAGATGCAAAGAGGTATCTCATTGAAAGACTTTGAACAAAGTTTAAGTGATCCTTCTTTTACAATAGGATACATTTACTTTGGGCAAAATCATGTTAGAAAATTCTTTAAAAATGACCATTTCTTTAATTTTAGGAATATTACTTACCTTGTCTATGATCAGTAAAAGAAAATCATAAGAATATTTTCTCTTTTGATTGACTTGCTACATTCCTCATTTGTTTAAAGAAAACATGGTATATACATATTTCCTACTGTCTATTGGATCAGAGGAAGTCCAAATTTGGGGATAACAGGAACAATGAGACAATGAAAGCTAGAAAGATACATAGGAACAAGAATAATTTTAGCAAAGTGACAGGGATAAGTGGGGAGAGCTTATGTGTCTAATACTGGGGGAAGCCCCAATATAATTCTTGCAGCGTGGGTTGTCTGTATAGGAAACTTGCCAGATTGTGAGCTTGCTCTGGGCAGTAGAAGCTTCCCTAAGCCAACAAAAGGCGGGCTCTTTTATGGGAATGAAGATTCTTTATACACTGGCCAATGGTTCCATGCTTGGGTGTTATATAACACAATAGGATAACTAAGGGAATTCTGCTGGTTGAGCTCAGGAAGAGTTCACTATTATGCCTCTCCTATCTGCTATTCCATATAAGATATTACTCAAATTCCCTCCATCTCTACTGTTCCAGAGCTTGGAGGCTCCCTGTAAATTTTCACTCTTTTCTCTCACCCTTTTATGATTCAACTGGATATGTTGCTCATATTTGTTCTTTGGAGGCATTCCATGAAAGTGAAGCTTTTGCAGACATGACTGGAATGTGTTTCCTGTACTTACTTACCTAACGTTGATGATTGATTTTTTTTTTTACTAAATTATTATTCAAACTGTCATTCCACAGATCTTGGTATAGATATATAATAAGTTGCTTGTTCCCATAAAGATTTATTTTAGAATGCAGTCATTGACATATTCAGTCTTATTTTATATCCTCTCAGGATTTGATATAAGTACAAGAGCATTCTGATTTACAAGGGAGAAAAAACATAAGCTTTCTTTTGATTTTTGTCATATACTGTTTCTATTGATATACTAAAATGCCTGCTCAGAAATTACCAAGCAGTCCCACTACAGGCAGAGTTGCCCAAAATATCATGTTGAGGTCCCCACCCCCCACCCCAAGCATTAGACTGCTTGCTACTTGAAGGAACAGAATGTACCAGTGTCATTTTCTGTACAAATAACTCTCCTACAGGAATCATAAACTTCTCCTCTGGACCTGAACAAATATCTGTTGCCTTTAATGGAACTCCCTTTCTTGCCAGAGCAGTAACCTCTCTTGATTTACTGTTCAATTTGTATGAAAAACCTGACTGACCTAATTCTGTTTCAATTTTCTGTACTCCTGAGGAGGCTAAATGAGCCCCCTGCAGTTATGCAGTATTACATCCTTGTTGTTGTTTCAGGAAGTTTAGAATCTGGAATCTCTTTATCAGACTACCTGCTGTATCCCATTGATGGCGAGATGAAATTGTCTGGAGAGGAGCATTACTTAAAATGAAGACCTCTATTAACAACAGAAAAAAAATACCAAGCCCTTTTCCCGAAGAGGATAATTTTTCAGGGCACTGTATAATAGAAAGGGCACAGGACTAGGAATCACCTACCTGAGTCTGAATCGTTGAATCTTGGTTCCAGCACTTACTTTCTGTGTGACTCTAAGGGACGGCACTTCACATTTCTGAGCCTCGGTTTCTTCATCTATGAGACATAGGCATGCTAATTCTGGTGTTGTGTAACTCATAGAGTTGTTGTGAAGAAAGCACTTTGCAAAGTGCTGTGTAATGTTTTGTTATTGTTACTCTCTCCCAGAGGCCCTGCTCAGATGCCTCATCTTAGCATGTAGGTCACCCTGGCTTCTGGAAGGCATAGCCTTGGCAAGAGCCACCCAGCTGGTTCGGTCCCAGTGACAGAGTGTTCTTGCTCTTCTAGGGCCAGCTTAACTAAGTACAGACTGGGTTGTAACCAGCAGATTGGCGACAAGGTGATTAGAGCTGTGGCCCTGAGGCTCAGTCTTGTGAAATCCTCTTCTGCAGTGATACTGGTCAAGTGCTTAGAAGCAGGAAGGACTTCAGCCCATCCACAGATATGAGTGTAACTATAGCTTGGAGTAGAGGCTTTGTTATTGGATGGGAAGTCAGGAAGCCCAGAGTTTAAACCTCATCTGGCATACTCACTAGCTGTGTGATCCTAGCCAAGTCGCTTCACTAGTCTGTGGTACAGTTTCCTCATCTGTAGAATGAAGGGCTAGATGCGATGGCCTCGTAGACACCTTGTAGCATTAAATTTACAACCCTGTAATCCTGTCATTACTACTAGAGGGACTGCAGTGCATCCACATTGGCAAATTTACTATAAATGAAACCAGAAGTTGCATCTAAATGGAAGAATGGCTCCCAAGTTCTCCATGGAGAGGCAAATAAGGCAGTTGGCAGAGTTTGTCACATTTTTAGTCATTTAGTCTTATGCAGTACCCCCAGCAAGCAGAATGACCACCATGGAGACAATTGTAGGTTTTGACTAACATCTGTTGCAAAGATGAAGAGAAATTCTACCCAGAATTTGACAGTACCCTCTAAAACAAATCAGTAAATGCTTAGGAATTTGGTGACTTAAATATGAATATGGCCATAGGAGAAGATGCTAAAGGGATTCAGAAATGGAGGAAGTAAAAATCTATTAGATTATTCAGAGGCTTCTCATACGTGCATATATATGTGTGTATGCATTATACATACATATGCAGGTATATCTTGAATTTTTTCAAGAATAGAATAAAAAACTCAATTAGCTTGATGATCACGCAATAATACAACATGTAAAAATGAAATCGACTACATGTTAGCAGATAAGAGTTTGGTTATCAACTTGGAAATCATTTCCAGATTTTCTTTTTGTACAGTTAGATCACTGCTTGGTTAAAGCAATGGTCTAATTCAATATCAAATTAGAAGAAAGGAGAAGGATGAAAATACACTATATATGATTACAGCAGCTCAGTCCTATCTAACCAAACTTTCAACTTGAAGAATGGAAAATGAATAAAAAGCAAAGAAAGACATGGACAATATTGATTATCAAAAAAAAAATGAAGTTTTTTTTTTGCACAAACAAAACAAATGCAGCTAAAATCAAAAGGGAAGCTGGTAACTGAAGGAAAACCTTTGCAGCAAGTTTTTCTGAAAAAGGTCCCATCTCCAAGATTTATAACAACTGATTCAAACTTATAAGAATAAGAGCCATTCTATAACTGATAAATGATTGAAGTATATGAACACACTGTTCTTAAAATAAAGCCAACCAAATAGCCATATGAAAAATGTTCCAAATCACTAATAATTAGAGAAATGAAAACTAAATCAATTGTGAAGTTGATTTACCTCATATCTGTCAGACTGGAAAAGACAAAAAAGAACAAATGACAAGTATTGGAAATACTGAACAAAAAAGGGCACATTAATATACTTTTGATAGGTATGAATTCTAAAAAGCAATGTGAAATGATTCCCCAGAAGTCATTAAATTGTTGCTATTGCTTTGAACTGACAATATTGATAAGAGACAAAAAAAGAGGAAAGGGAACCATATGTTCAGCAGCTCTTTTTGTAGTAACAAGGAACTGGAAACTAAAGGCATATCCATCAATTGAGGAAAGCCTGAACAAGTTATGGTAAGTGAATGTAATGGAATGCCAAAAGAAATGGCAAATGGATGCCTTCAGAGAAATCTGGGAAGACTTTCATGAACTGAGGCAGAATGAAATGAGCAGAACAAGGAGAACAATTTATACAATAGCAACACTGTAAAAAAAAACCACTTAGGAAGAATTAAGAACTAACTGTGCTTCCAGAGAACTGATGATAAAGCTTGATACCTATCTCCTGACAGATGATGAACTCGAGATGTTGAATGAGATATTTATTTTTTGGACATAGTGCAAGAATGTGTTTTGCTTTACTAGGCCTATTTGTTACAAGAATTTTCTTTTTCTTTTTTCAAGAATAAGGGTAGGAAGGAGAGAAACTTGATTATTGATAATTAAACATAATTTAATAATATTGTTCATTATTATGAGTGCTTCTTAGAGAAGTTTAATTGATATATAAACCAGTTACCACAAGGAGGAGATTAAAATAATCAAGAAATCAATAGCTTAGAAGCATTCAATTCCTGGCCAAGTAAAGAGACATTGATATTAAGGGTAACAGCTGTTTAGAATATTATATCCAATTTGCTTTATATATATCTTGTTTTTACATAGTTGTTTGAATGTTTCCCTCATTTGACTGAAAATTCTTTAAGAGCTAGGATGGTCTTTTTAACCTTTCTTTGTATCCAGAGAACTTAGCACAGTGCCTATAAATATTTATTGACTGACTGACTGCAAAACATTATGAAGGAGGTGGTGGAGTCTTACCAAATAGTGAAAATCAGTGGAAGGGAAAATGAGTCTGGAGAGAGCTCAGTATGAGACACAACTAAGCCAGTTATCTCAAGGTTATTATTAGGCTCAGTTGAAATATAGCAAATTGATATGAAATGGAACATATTTCCTAGCAATTCTCCAATGCTCTCTTGTCAACAATGTTCCAATACTCATTGTTGATGGTAGTGGAACCATCACCTATGAAGTCTAAAACTGAAAAACTGAATAGGCTTAAAGTTAAGAAAAAATGATTAAATCTGACTGAATGAACTTCATCACTTTGAAGGACTCAGTACTTCAGTAATTTGGCCTCACTGATGTAAATAATCATTTAAGTGATACAGATCACAGTCTATCTGTGCACTGTCTGTGTGAGTCTTTTTCATATACTTCTGGAAATGATTCACAAAGTTTCTACATGATGTTCTGGGAGTCTTGCTCTTGCTCTCTTGACATTGTGTGGTTACCAGGGGAGCCCATAGACCATAGGTTGCTTAACACTTGTTCTCACTGCACAACTGGTCCACCATCTTTTAAGATCATATATCTCTCTGATGACATTCTTTAAGCTGCTTATCTTAATTTGACTGATGTTCCTCTCCATTGACTTCTGGGTCACCCTCAACTTTAATTCTTCATTAACTGCTGCAGTCTATGATTTTCAGGTAGCTAGTATAATTAAACTGTTGTTAAAAAGGTTGGCCTTTATAATAGGGAGAAGATAGGAGTTCTTTAAAAGCTATGTTCATTTTCACAAAGAGCAATTTAGCTCACTCTCCTCATCTTATTCAATTCTAAGCCTAGCTTGTTATGTGCAGTTTCTTTCTAGGATAAATGTATGCTCATGGACCATCTCTATGGGTTGGCTATTCAATTGTATATCATAGTCTGGGCAATAAGGAATCAACCAACAGTCATTTATTAGGCACTTACCACATACCAGGTACTGTTCTGTGTGCTAGAATTCTTCATTCACTTGGTTTTTCCCATGTGTCTAGTTAAGCCAGACTGTTTTGAATGAATATGGATATCATTTAGAAGACCCTGAGGTTTGATGCAATTGGCACATTATTACCTACAAATGTAGTATCCATAGAACTTTACTATCCACAGAAACTCTGCTATAGGTGCTGTGATGACAGCAAATACCTTTCTTTAACAAGCATACATCTCCTTCCCCATGCCTTACCTGCCCCTTTTCCAGGAATCCTGCATAATGTTGATGTGGATAAGAGATACTTTATTGAAGGAGAGCCTTTAAGGTTGTTGTTGTTTTTCCTTTTTTTCAATCAAATGCTTTTTTCTTTTTTTTTAAATCATTATTTATTTATTTATTTACTTAATATTTTTAGTTTTCAGCATTAATTTTCACAAGAGTTTGAATTACAAGTTTTCTCCTCATTTCTACCCTCCTCCCACTACAAGATGGCATATATTCTGATCGCCCCATTCTCTAGTTAGCCCTCCCTTCTGTCACTACACTGCCCCCTATCCCCTTTTCCCTTACTTTCTTGTGGGGCAAGATAGATGTTTATGCCCCATTGCCTGTATATCTTATTTCCTAGTTGCATGCAAAAACTTTTGTTTTTTGAACATCTTCTTTCAAAACTTTGAGTTCCAAATTCTCTCCCCTCTTCCCTCCCCACCCACCCTCCCCAAGAAGGCAAGCAATTCAACATAGGCCACATGTGTATCATTATGCAAAACCCTTCCACAATACTCACATTGTGAAAGACTTACTGTATTTTGCTCCTTCCTATCTTATCCCCCTTTATGCAATTTTCTCCCTTGACCCTGTCCCTTTTCAAAAGTGTTTGCTTT